>CM054945.1:21456998-21857311 GCA_029168755.2 Tillandsia fasciculata | reverse complement strand
TGCTGTCTGAAAAAAAACAGCAAATATTGTGCTTTTTGGGATTTGTATTTATACCGGGAGCGTTGATTTGCAGGATTTGAGGACTGTGGACAACCAGGAGACTACCTGGGGTGTGTTTGAGCTGTTCGAGGTGGGCGGTTGTTGCTTACCTCATTTTTGACAAGCTCACTGGGATTACTAGAAATCCCCTAAATAATGTGACAATTAATGAGAACCATTGGGACAAACTAACAGGACAAACTAACAGGACAATTGATGAGAACCATTGGGACATACAAACATGACAATTAATGAGAACCATTGGGACAATAACAGGACAATTAATGAGAACTATTGGGACAAATTAATATGACAAATGACAAGGACCGCTGGGACAAACTCCCCTAAAATTTAATATAACCCCACAAATGATATGATGACTTATATTGGGACACTGTGATTGAGACAAAGGCTATGATCTCGCATGCAAATGACTTTTATTCAGTAAATCAATTGTTTTAAACCTTTGACACTATTTTACAAAATAAAGACAGTTGCATGCATGCCCGGACATCAGGTAAGGCCACTATTCATTGCTACACTATCATATTGGGATTTGAACATGTTTCATTATTGTCCTTTGCATCCAGATGCTTGTTGCTCAAGTATGAGCAGGGGTTTGGGATAGTGTAGTCCAAGATTGTGCTAGATTGTGGACTTGTGGGGTATTACGGTGACCGCGGACAGTGGCGGTCGACCAGATGTTTGTCCTTGCATCAGATAGGGGTTGAGTCTGGTTTATTTTGCATTAGCTGGGGATTGGGTTTCCTCAAGTGGATGATGTTTCCCACTTATTATGGCCTTAGATCAGGCTTTTCTTAGTGGATGGCTTTTTCCACTTTGATCATAGTCATGATCCAGTCCTGCTTTTGATACTTATCATACCGGCGCGGTTATTGCCCGGTGGTGCTTTACTCGTGTGGGTCGCTCCCCTCGAGTTCCACTCTAGAGGCTGGGGCAGACAGTTATTGACAGTTTTGCTATCACGTCGGCGCGGATTTTTGCCCGATGATGAGAGCGGAGCAGGCAGTACGATCGGGGATCAGATGACGAATTGGGTTATTTGGACAGTTCTGTTTACTGATGCATGCATACAGTTTTTATAGCCAGTACCGCAGTAGAGGCATAGTAGTGGTAGTTTACTGTTTCAGTACCTTACTTATCTTACCACTTCCCCTTTTGCCTCTAGTAGTCCTAGTGGGTGCGTCAGAGTTGAGGTTTTACCCACTAGGGGAGGCTATTGGTTTATCTGGTAGTTCTCACCCCCATTGTTATTTTCTGTTTCTTTTTCTCCTTTATTTTTGCAGAGTCATCTGCGGGAGCTGCTAGGCCATCGGCAGCTGATCGAGGTAAGGGGATCGCTGAATAGATAGATCTCCTGTGAGGCTGAGAGCTATTAGACAGATATTGTACCCTCCACTCAGACTGTGATATTCTCCTTTCATTTTGGGGTCTGGCGTTAGCCAGCTGGTTGTACTATCCTGGTTACTGGGAGATTATTGTACTTATTACTGATGTGTTTGTAGTCCCAGTCTGAGATACTATGTGGTTCTTCTATTTCAGCTCTGTATTATGCTCTTTTATTGTTAGATTATATCTGAGCAGGTTACCAGCGCTTCGTGTACGCGGAAAATTCCGTGTGTACGGCGGATCTGTAGACGAGCCCGGGTTCCGGGGCGTGACATGCGGAGCATGAATTAACTGCCAAAGCAGGTGTAAACACTGATATAGAAATGAATTAAATTTAAGTCTTTATATAATATGATTCTCCGAGGAAAAAGTCATGCATTTCTATATATTAGGGGCAACTTTGAATTGTGAAAGGCGATCTAAGTTTACATTGTTGGGGTACCATCATTAGTCAAAAAAGATTAATCATTGATAGGTAAAACATATATATGTGGGGGAAACCTGCAGGTTAATTGTTGCCATCAGAGTGCTTCTATGAACAATTAATCTCACTGATCGAACTGTGTTGTGATATGAAAGATGGCTACATTCATCAATTCATCATGACCCTAGAAACATTTTAATAATGAATAATATGATGACACTGGATGAAATCCCAGAGTAGCCACAAAATACTTGCAAGATAATCAGTAGTGATTGTATTATTGGTAAGGATTAAACTTATTACTGCAGCGACATAGGAGATAGATTAATTCCACAACAACTCATAATTCTCAAGCATATATAATACCTAGATCTAGTTTTTGCGAATTCAAATGTAACACTGGAGCTAAGCTGAAACTAAACCAATTGCATGCTCACCTGTTTCGGAGAGTACAGGCCTTATCTGGGGAATTTAAGATCGTAGTAGAACACTGAAAAGTTGAGCGACAGCCCCAGCCGGATCGGATGCGTCGGGGCAACTCCTCCGAGGCAATATCCTGCAAAAGAACATTTCGATCTCCATGCGTCAATCGATCTACATTTCACATTTCTAGACACCAATGGTTGTAGTCGGATCAAAATCAGAAACCCTAACCCTAGATCCAAAACCTAACCCTAACCCTACTGGACCTGGGCGGACTTGTAGGCGGTGAGGGTGTGCTCGGCGGCGTCCTTGCGGTCGGAGCCGGTCTGGAACTCGGCCGAGTAGCGGTGGTAGTCGCCCTGCATCTTGAGGTAGAAGACCTTGGATTCGGGGGCGGCGGGGAGGGGGGTTTGCCGCCGCAGATGAGGAGGCGGGGATGCCGCCGCAGATGGAGGCGAGCTCGGACTCGATGCGGGTGCGGTAGGCGCGGATGGGTTCGGTCGGCGTGGGCGTGGTTGCCGCGGGCCCTCCTCCTTTTGCTCGATGGAGGAGACGATGCGCCACGACGCGCGCCGAGCGCCGATCACGTTCTTGTAGGCGACGGAGAGGAGGTTGCGCTCCTCCGCCGAGAGCTCCGCCTCCCCCTCCGACGCCGCCGCCACCACCACCTCTCCATGAACTCGACCATCTCCTCGTAGCGCTCCGCTTGCTCCGCGAGCTTCACCTTGTACACGCTCCGATCCCTCGTCGTCGTCGCCATGGACACCGCTCCGAGGAGGAGGAGGAGGAGGAGGAGGAGGAGGAGGAGGAGGGGTTTTGGAGAGTGTAGGGGAAGGGAAAAGGGGAGCTAAGTAATGAAGAGGGAGAGGAGTGGGTGGGAGGTCGATCGCGCAGATCAAAAGGACGGTGTCAGCGCCATGCTGCGGAGTGGGTGGGAGGTCGATCGCCTCAGAGCATACCGTGTCAGCGGCAAATGCGGGGAGGCCACCGAAAATCCCGATTCAATGTCTTTATTGATATATATATATATATATATATATATATATATATATATATATGAATTATAACATGTTGAAATTGTATAGGTTTGAATAGAATACATCATGACTCCCACAAACTGTCTCAAAGAATTATTATAGAATAATTTTCGACCACCATGTTCAGTCCAAAAGTTCTCCCTGGTCCTTCTTAGTAAATTGTTGCTTGGAACTGGTGCGCCAGGTCATCGAGTATACCGTGCAACCTTATTAAGGGCCTGTTTGTCTGAAGTGAAGTTTAATTAGATAAAAATTATTTTTATCCGCTGTTTATTTTTATAATTATAGAAGTAAGATTTCTTCAATTTTGTTATTTATTTAGCAGAAAGAAAATGACTTAAAAATTATAATTTATATATAAATAATGAATAACTTAAAAAATGATAAATTATAATATAGCAAATAAACAAATAATATAATTATATTATTATGTAATTAAAAAATATAATCTAAGATAGCTAAAGTAAATTTTTTTATAAATAAATTATAAATAGTTTTTATAATATTGTAAATATACAAACTAAATGAAACAAATGCTAAAACTTAAATAATTAATTTTGATCACATTTTAAATATATAAATTAAATTAAAAAATAATTAGTATCATAATTAAATATATCTAGCATTATTATTTGTATTATTATATTATTTTTTTCTTTATGTTTTCATCCTAATTAATTTTAGTTTAAAATAACTCGAATTTCGATTGTATTTTTATTACGATAAACTAAACAGCAAAAAAAAATATTTATTTTTGAAAACAACTTCGCTCTCTCCACTTTCACTCAAACAGACAAATTTTTAAGGCTCTAGCTATTCATCTAGTAAGAGTGAGGTACTTCGATTCCCACCATTTGCTTAAATTTTGGATCAGTCCAAATATAAATTTCTGCATCTATTCATGTTAATTAAAGATTTATGTTTTACCTTATAAATTTTGAGATCTGCTGTAATCAAATAAACACTATCGGATCGAACAAAATCTACCACTAATCTCTTTAGTCTTACTATATATTGGCTGAGCTTTTATACGGTATGGTATATGATAGTTCACAATTTAATTCAGAAATAAATAGAACAATAAAGATAAAGATCTCAAAATGATAGGGATGATGCAGTGCACCACGTGGGGGCAATAAATTCAGTATATATATATATATATATAATATAGAGAGAGACCCCATAAGAGGGTAGGAAGAGAGAGTAATACTGGATATACACCCCTAAGGGGTGTACATCCTACACTTTTTTCATCTTTTTGAGAAATAGTAAAAGCATCGGGAAATTGAGCTCCTATATATGTTTTTTTTTTTCTTCTTCAGGATAGGGTAAAGCATAGGGAAATTGAGCTCCTTTATATATATATACTTATACTTATATCATATATAAATATATATATATATACTATAAATATGGTATATATGTTACATCCACCCTATTCTGGAGTGGATGAATTTTCACTCGTCACATATATGAGAATGGGGTGAAATTATTTTACTCGTCACATCAATGACGAATGAATACTCATCCTAACATCAGAATGGATGGAATGTAAAATCCATTTAGGGTCTACACTTAAAATGTATATATATATATATATATTATATATATATATATATATATATATATATATATATATATATAAATTAATTTTAAAAAAATAATCTGAAGAATAATGGAAAAGTCTAGACCTATTTAACACTCTCTCTATCCACAAAATAAGAACGCTAATCAAATCACTTCACATATTCGGGTTTAACGGCCAAGCGAGCGTCATCTAAAGCCTTCGGTCCATTGAACGGACGGCTGTGATGGAGTTAATCATTACGTTCGTGGACTTTACCGATTTCGTTTTGTCCACGACAACTCTACTACGTAACGTAGTGTATCCGTACAACTCTTATACCGTACTTTATTTTTGAAGACCTTACAATTTTTGTCCATAACCACGAATATTTACGAATTATCTATAAATTTATAAATATAAGTATTATTTTTTTTATTAAAAAAAATTATGAATAAAACAGGTAAATATTATTTTTTTTTATTAAAAAAAATAGGAATAAAATAAATAAATACCTATTTAGTTATTCGTATAATCTAACCACGCATCCCTTCATTCAAAAATAAAAAAAATAATAATATCAAATTATTGATACTATGAATAGTATAGTAATAAGACTATGTATATATATATATAATATATATATATATATATATATATATATATATATATATATATATATATATATATATTATATTATACTATTTTATTATAATTATTAAATTTTTAAAAAATATTATCATTCTAATAGCACATTTCATCGTTCCGATTATACAAAGTATTTAATATTATTGCCGGTATAATATCCTAATTCTAATGAAAAAAACTTTAATACATAAAAATGCGGCGTACGGTGCACCGGGTGCACGCCAAAATATCTAGCGGTACACCACTCGTTTGTGCGCGGTTGTATATGTCTATATGGGGAAACGGGGTGAGAAAACTGTGGCATGGCGTGCGATGACTCTTGGCGAGGGCACTCCCCTTTATATTGTCCCCTTCATTAATTCCCCACAGCGAGAACGAGTACGACGACGACGGAGGAGGAGGAGGAGGAGGAGGAAGAAGAAGAAGAAGTAGAGAGGAAGAGGAGGAGATCATAGTTGTAGTAGTCTCCTTCGGATCCGCGTTTTTGTGGATCGGCTACTTCTTCTTGTTCGTCGTCTTCGCCTTGGTCGGATTAGTAGGGTTTAGGGCTTTGGGCGAAGGTGGAGCGATCCGAGATCGAGCTCTTCTGACGCGGATCTGTGAGGTTTGATCTCTGTTTCACCTCGTAGTTCTGTGATTTCGTCTAATTTGGGGCTCAGACCTCGTAGTTTTGTTGATCTGATTTTTGTGATTTTTGATGATAATTTTTTGTCGATCGGCTTCGATCTAGTTTGGTGGATGGAGTGAGGGGTTGATTCGCACCGAGTGGTCTGAGCTTATGTTTCTTTGAGAGGATAGCCGTGAGAAATTTATGATGTCTTAATGGGGATTCTCTCTTTATTTTCTGCTGCTAAGGAACTGGTGGAGGTGAATCTCTACACTGGGTTGTTGTTGAGTGTGAAAAGAAATTTCTACTTAATATGGATTAAATAGGTCGTAATGCAGTGATTTGCGTTATTAAAGCGACGAAAGAGGTTTATGGAGTGATTATTATGTAGATCAAAGTGAGTTTGTTGTAGAAGTTTGAATCAAATGACGAAGAAATGAAGTAAAAGTAGATAAAAAAAAGAGCGAGTTGTTGTTCTTTCTATTAATTTTTTGTTTATTTCTAATTTTTAAAGAGAGGTAAACTTTGTAAAAGTTTGAGGAAAATTCGATAGTATTGAAGTTTTGTTACTATAATTTCTGTTGTGAAAAATACGACTACAGCAGATGTTGTCTATGACTTGGGGTGAGCCTTCCATATTTTCGTTCTGTTGAGCTGAATACATATATAGTTGCAGCATTGCTTCATCTGGTCGTTGGTGTCTAAGTTTTTTTATCTGTCTTCAATAGTTGGAAGGTAGAACAAATTTTGCTTAGAAAATATTGATTCAACTGCAATTTCTTATAGCATGTTGATGTCATTTTCCTCACTTTTCTTGTGAATTTTGCTCAACTTATTTAGCATATCTTACTTTCATGTATGATTGCGATCTTGTTGGTGGAAAAGTAATTGGCAATTCATCTTTTTGCAGAAGAAATCTTTGATGTAGATAGAATGACATATGTATAAATTTGGAAGGTATCATTGCAAAATACAAGCGGATATGAGTTGGTGCTGCTTTCCCTCTAGGAAAAAGAGTGATCCTTATCCTCAACAAGAATTAGGTGGTAAGTAAATTTTGAGAAGTTCATACCAATGGTTTGGGCGCTGGGGGTTGCAAGAAATAATGTGTACTTCGTTGATGCTCATAATAAACATCTTTTTGGATGTGAAAAAGGGCTGAGTCACTTTCTCTTGGTTTGCAACTTTTTATATCCAGCAGTTTTGTGGTGTATTCTAAGTTGAAGAGATTCACCGCTATACTTTTTGTTGAATTTTAATAGTCATCTTTCTATGTCACGTGTGAACACTAATGTGCCAAGTCAAAAATGATACGAAGGAATGAAGCAGAGAACCTAAATATCTCAATACTTAAATCCATACATGTTGTTACGACAATTCATCGTGCTGGCCTCAGATGGCATATATCTGCTGGTGTGCATTAGCATTTTAAGTGCAAACTGTTGAATTTCTTTTCAGTTTTGATCATTAATGGAGTATGACTAATAAACTTGATCTAGGATACTAAATTAGTAAGCAGAACCTCAGACCTTTCTGCTCACAGTCTTGTTGTTCCCTTTTTAAGAGAGATTTCACTTTGATTTCTGTATTGACCAAAGTGCAACTCTCCTGGTTAGTACAAATCAGGAGAAACTGTCTCTGTAAAATCCTTGCTTTTCTTTGTAAACTCATTTCGCACTGACAATCAGAAAGAATCTTCAATCTTGGAGTGCTGCTTCCGCCGAGTGATTGTAGGAGAGCATTTCTTTCTTTGGCTTACTATATAATCTTCAATCTTGGAGTGCTGCTTCCACCGAGTGATTGTAGGAGAGCATTTCTTTCTTTCCTTGGTCTGCATAGGCTTAAAAATGGCATCATGAACATGACCAACATTAAAGTAAAACAGTGATTGTTCTTTGTTGTAACAGTAATTTTTTGTTTCCTGTATCTGTTCATGTTGATTTAACACATCTTGCAACCTCTTTTCTATGTTCATCTGAAGAGAGCACAATAATTAACAAATCATGGTATAGCATACTCTGTCCCCACTGATTCTCTTTACCTTTTCTTCCAGTTTTTTCATCACCTAAAAACATAAAGCTCTTCTCTTACGATGAACTGAGATCAGCGACAGATACTTTTCACCGAGGCAATAAGATTGGTAGAGGTGGTTTTGGAACAGTTTATAAGGTACATATTGGAAGCTAGATTTCTTCACTTTTTTTTTTTATAACAATGCTAGAGAAGTGGCTACTTGTTCTCTAAGCAATGCGAATTTCATGGTTTTAGTGTAATGTTTTTTTTTTTTTTTAACTATTCTTCAATTTATCTTCCCCTGGACTTTACTATTATGGGCATAGCTAGGGTTTCTATTTTCATCATTCAATTGTATATGTGAAACTATTTACAGTCTTGATTTTGCATATTCATTTCACCTTTGATGTGGCAGGGAATTCTTAATAGTGGACAAGAAGTTGCTGTGAAAGTACTTTCTGCAGAATCAAGGCAAGGGATTAAGGAATTTCTGACTGAGATTGATGTCATCACAAATGTTAGGCATCCAAACCTTGTCGAACTACTAGGCTGCTGTGTCCAGGCCAATAATCGTATTTTAGTATACGAGTTCTTGGCAAACAGCAGTCTTGACCGTGCATTATTAGGTGACGTATTATATAGTTAACCAAAATAATTAATTTAAATGACTTGACTGTTTAGTGGAGTATACTTGCAATTCCATCTTTAACTAAATAATTTTCTCTTGCAGGTTCGAATAGTGATCCTTCCAAACTAGACTGGAGCATAAGATCTGCAATATGTCTGGGTACTGCTAGAGGTCTTGCCTTTCTTCATGAAGAGCTTGAACCACCTATTGTGCATAGAGACATCAAAGCTAGTAATATTCTCCTCGACAAAGATTATACCCCTAAAATCGGAGACTTTGGTCTGGCCAAGTTATTTCCGGATAATATCACCCATATCAGTACCCGTGTAGCTGGAACAACGTAAGCAACAAAATATTACTATGTGTGCACTAAATTGTTATTTGAATGTGCTTTGTTCGTTATGCAATGTTCATATAATTTGATATATTAAACCATGACCTTCATCGCATTTAGTAGTCATTGGTTTCATCTGGCAATTAATGAACCATAGTTTCTTGAGCATTATGAGGATGTTAGCAGAGAGCGCACCAAATGTTGTTTGCGGGCATAATAACATGAGACTCCATTATTAGGACAGACCACAACAGCTTTCACGAGGTGTAAAATTCAACATTGAACAATAGACGGAGAGTTTTGTGAAGTGCTGGTAATTTTTGTTAGGAGATCAATGTGAATTTTCATTCGCATGTTAGAATGTGAGAAGGAGAAACAAGGTATAAACTGTTGCATTGCTTAGGTAATGAAACATCGAAACCAAAATATTGTGAAGTAGATTTCTATTGATAAGATTTTATATCATCTTTACATCATTTTCCCTCCAAAGCAATTTGAGTTATGGATAACTAAGTCAGTGCAGGTACCTAATTACTGTAGCTAATATCTGTAAGATATGGGAAAGAAAATGCAGAATTTTAGATGATTTTGCCATCTTGTAGTAACTAGTAACTAGATCTGTTGTGTTACATTCAGTGGTTATTTGGCGCCTGAGTATGCGTTGCATGGGCAACTAACGAAGAGGGCCGATATATATAGCTTTGGGGTCCTTGTGCTTGAAGTAGTCAGTGGCAAGAGTAGTTCAAAGTCTCTCTGGTCAGAATCGGGGAAGCTACTTTTGGAATTGGTTAGTCCTCATTAAAATATCATGTATTTAACCTTATTTTGAATTTAGCTCACTAATATTTGCGATCATGTATTTAATCTTATTTTGAATCTAGCTCACTAATATTTGATTCATAGTTCTAATGTTCGTATTATTGAACCATGCAAATTCACAGGCATGGCAGCTGTACGAAGAGGGAAACCTCAAGGGGCTGGTGGATCCAGCGCTTAAGGAATATCCGGAAGAGCAAGTTATTCGGTACATTAAAGTTGCCCTTTTCTGCATCCAAGCAGCAGCAGGACGCAGGCCATCCATGCTGCAGGTCTTAGATATGTTATCGAAGCCCATCCGACTCAATGAGAAAGAGCTCACACCGCCAGGATACATCGATGACTACGCGAAAGTGGGCAAAGAATCAAAAGCAACTACATCCAGCAATTTACCATTCAAGGACTTGTGTTCTGCCGATACGACTGTAGCATTCACCACTAATCCTGTTACTTTCACAGAAATGGATCCAAGGTGATGTGAAGCTGATGATTAGCAATTTTCTTTCATTGCACTAGACTCTGGCTCAGTAGTCTTTGCTAGTTTAGGATGCGCAATATTCAATTTGTATTTATTTTTTGTGCGAAAATACGCAGATAGTGCTACAGTACAATATGCGAAAGAATGTATATTGTCTCCGAAGAAATAGCAATTTGTATCTTAATACGTTAGTAGGAGAAGGCTTGTTGAAGAAATTCTCCAGTGCAGCTTTAAACAAGATTTAAGGGCTTATTTGGCCTGATCGAAGAAATGTATGTGTACATTGTACAATGAGCTGCTTTGATAAATCCCTCCGACAACAACTGTCTACGACAAGCTGAAGTTTTAGGAAGCAGATTGAATCTTTGGGTTCCAACAGTTCCTCACCAGTACAACGACAGCACCTCTAGGTTCGAGCGGCTGTTTCAACCTATTTTTGCCTTCACTTTGAGCTAAAAACCAAAATGGAATTGAATTTCAAAGGCAAAAGCTTCTGTTTGACGCTACTACTTCAGTTCAGCTGCACTGATAAAATGCTAAAGAAATTTTTAGTAATAGTGCTGCATAATTACCGCATAACAACACTACACATTACAACCTGACCGAACACGGCCAAGTCAGCTGCCACATAATTGTGAACGCATAATTGCTTCACATCTGCCAAATGGTTTGGCTACTGCACTAAGCTGCTCAAATAGCTGCGCAATCATGGAAACCAATTTTCTAAATAAACTCTTTGTCCGTCCCCGTAGTTACACATGCACACCATCATAAAAGATCTCTTAAACCATAAAATGCAGATCTCTACGAATTATACGATGAGTAAATACCATAAATAAGAAACACGGATACTACCATCGCACCAAAAAGAAAAAACCAGACAGTATTCAGTTAGTTGAAGCTAGCTGGCTCTGTCACTTTGGTTGCTGGCGAGCTGCTGCTGCAGAAACCGGTTCGGCCTCTGGCTTATTTTCATTCCCTGGCACTTCTCTGCTCGGCGAAGTCCCCTTGCTTTCACCAGTGGCCGCTGTAGGAGGTCCATCTTTAGATGCAGCGGCAGGTGGCGGCGGAGGCATCATGTGAGACGGGGTATTGTGCTTCAGCTTCACCAGTATCTGTCGCATCCTTGAGAGGTCGGTGCGCTTGCCAGGCTTTGGGCCTTGAACGAAGACAATAGAAGGCTTCTTCTCCTGTTCTTTTTTACCTCTCTTCTCGATGTTGGCTATCTCGTGCGGGATCAGCTCTGCTATTGCTTTCCAGTAGTGTTTGTTGGCATTGGCATAAAACTGCTCCTGGTTTGCTACAAAGAGCTGGACCATAACAAGAATTAAGGCTCAAGATAAACAATTAATGGGGGGAGATAAAGAGAAAGTGTAGGCAGGGTTTTGCCAATTACATTTTCCTTTTCTCTCTTCTGAGTCTTGTTCATCTCGCAGTTCAGCTTTCTTTTCTCATAGAAAGCTTGCTTGTATTCCTCAGCTTCAATGATTATTTCATTCCGCAGCTCCTTTTCCTTTTGCTCTTTCTCCTCAAGAAGGATAGCATTTTGCCTGCATGTTGGCAATCAGATTGGTTTGTGTTTCATAGACTACAAGGAAACACAAAAATTAAACTTGCAGGAAAATAATATGAGACTTTTGACCATTAATAGTGATTATATTAGACCGCATCACTTCTCACAGCACATAGTTGAGAACATGCTTCCTTGGGGTAAAAAAAAAAAAAGCCAAATATCATCCATCAGACCATTCCTAGATCCAAAAATTTTCTTGATAAGAATTTACTTCGCAGATTTGGCTTGAATTAGAATTTGGGTCCATCTTTAGACCACTTATTTACAAGCATATAGATCAAGATATCAGCAAATCATAAATATTGTTAACAGTAGTATCACTATTTAGTACAAGATAATCCCTAGTATATTTGGTCCATGAATTTCATTCAGATACCCTATATTCAGTAATAATGGAAATATCCTATGTCTGATATGTAAATATTTATCTGTACTCTCAAAACTTTCTCCAACTTCAAAACTTCCACGGCATTTAAAAATGGCAACCATTTCTAATTCTCAGTCCCAAATAACAAAGAGTGGCTAAAGAATGCAACCCCAAATCCCAAAGAGACCTCTGATACAAAAACAGTAAGTCTTGGACCATGGAATAACATCTTGACGCTGAGAAGAATCACAACAATAACTTTTTTTTTTCTTTTTTAGGGGAGGGGCCAAGTTGCCTCATTATGTTGCTTAATTCACCTACTAAATGAATAAAGTGGTAGCATGCTATCTTTTTCTCAAAAAAAAAAAAAAAAAAAAAGAATCACCACAATTACCAGTGACCATATTTCGACTGTATCTCATGCTTTCTGCATCAAGCATTTAGAAAATGTCAAAGGGCCTACCATGCAATAAATGTTTTGCAAGCATGACAGAACAACCAAGTTGTGTACCAGTACATATGGGCTGCATATGCTGCAGTTTACTAACCCAAGGTTCAAAATATTAGTCTCCTTTCTGGTAGGCTTGCTAGAGCTTCAGTTTCAATAATTTGGGCATCTGCTTCGATTCTAATTCGAACTATTCAGAATTCAAAAAATAAATGATGAAGACTAAAAAAGGCTAAATTACAAAATTCCAACTCGGTTCTGAGAAGCTTTGCATCAAACTCTAGTATTACATGTTTCTAGTAGTTTTGGTAAATGATGATTTATGATTTGAATAGTTTTCTTCCATTAGCGTATTCAAAGTTACCAAATAATCTTTATTATCTTTAAATGTCTTCAAACACAATTAAGAAAGCTTTCATAAACTGTATATTTTCTCCTCCTAAGTTCACTTCAACGCTATATCATACTTAGATTCAAACATTTTTATTGCATCTTACATGAATCACATGCAGATCTATGAACGCATCTGCTTGTGGCTATGCGGTACCTACGTGGCCTGCATATTTCTTTCACATTTTAGACAACCACAATCAATACCTAGAACCAACAGGCATTTATCGGCGCTTTGCTTTTTATATAATAACAAGGAAATTGATCAATTATATGCTCTGTTTGCATCATGAAGTGCAGCAGAAAATAATTCATAAATCCTAATATGCTGCAATAAACACAGAAAAGAATCTGCTCTAAATTACCAAAGATCAGAACAAGTTCCCTGATACTGTCATATGCGATCGGTTGCAACCTTAACATCAAATAGGCAAACAGCATTATATAGACTAAGTCTAATAAACACAAATACAGCTTCCTAGTACATTGAATGGACAAGAGAGAGCACAAACTACACAAATCAAAGCAAATAATCACAAATACAAATAAATCAAGCACAAATTATAACGTTAAATACGAAATCTAGGTTAGAAGAACATCAAAGAAGAAGATCAAGGAAACAGAAGGCTCACCTGCGCCACTCCCTGAGAACAAACCCCTCCTCCGGATCCATCTCGTTCGGGGGAGGAAGGATCGGCCCACCCCGCTCCTCCTCCTCCTCTTCCTCCTCTTCCTCGTAGCCCTTCCTGTTGGATTCATTCATCGGGAAGGGGGCCGGCGCCGAGGAGAAATCGGATCGGAAGGGGTAGCCGTCGGGGACGTCGCCGGAGACGATGACCGGTTCATCGGAGACCTCATCGTCGGCGGCGGAGGAGGCATAGGCGTCGAAGCCCGGCTCCGGAGGGAGTCGGGGTTCGTGCCCTAGGTACCCATCGTCGTCCTCGTCGTCGTCGAAGGGCCGGGTGGATGCCCTAGCTAGGTCGTCGCCTTCGTCGGTGAAGGTGTCGTCGAAGGATGAAGCCATGGAGGTTCTCTCTCTCTCTCTCTCTCTCTCTCTCTCTCTCTTCTGAGGTCGGTGGGAGACGACGACGACGAAGAAAAAGAGGGATCGGATGAGAGCTCACTAGTCCATACGCCCGGTGTACGTACACTATATAGAGTTCTAAAGTGACGAAATTACCCTTGGGTTAAAAACTTATTTTTTAATATAAAAATATAAAATGGTAAATATTTATTAAAATAATTAATATATATTAATAATTTAATTTAATATTTAGTAATTAAATATTTTTATATTGTAAACAAATTAAACCATGCATATGGTCTCTTAATATTAATCTTACTTATAATTCCTAATTTTTATATAAAATTTATCAGTTAAAAATTTATAAAAAATATGTTTTATTTGCCCAAAAATTTAAAACATGGAAAACAGTATTAATAAAAAATATTTATTAGTGATAAGCGACTTAGAAAACAAAAGATTTTTCTCTTAAAAAAATTAATATAATTTGTATAAGATCATATAACACCACATAATTTTTTATGCTTAACATATTAAATTTAGTATTCCATAATTGCTGGGTGAGTCATGAAGATAAGAAGTTAATGTGGAGTTATTGAGGTTGACTTTTTATGAGAACTTGGGAGCTGTCTCCAATGCACTAGTCCTATAAATTTCTTGCAACTCAAAAACCATCTAGAAATAGTATTAACTTATGCTTAAGATTTTCATATTTAATATAACCTGCAATATTATCTGTATAATATAAATTTTACATTCAAGTTATCCAAATTTATTATTTACTAATTAGTCTTATCAACTGCTATTTTTTAATATTTTTTTTTTTAAAAAAAAATCTTTTAAATGAGTGGGTCTCTCTGTGTAAAATTTACACTTTATATATATATATATATATATATATATATATATAGAGAGAGAGAGAGAGAGAGAGAGAGAGAGAGAGAGAGAGAGAGAGAGAGAGAGGAATAGTGCTATATGTACTGTTGTACACTCCTGTCATATTAATTTTTTTTTGACTAATTTTTTTTTTTTATTTTTGTGAATTTTAGAAAGGTGGATATATAAAATTTACAGTTATACATAAAAAAAATTCACAAATGACTTATAATTTTTAAAATATATAGACTCTACTCTATATAAATATATACAAATAATATTTTTCTATATGAAGAACACGAATAACATTTAACTAATATAATTTATATTTCACGTTCAAAAACTAACTTATTAATAAGAGTTTATTTGAAATACTATCGACGATAAATAAATAGCATTTACCTCCAGTTTTTCAAGCCTTCGATTAATATAATGTCACCCATTATAACTCAATTCTAAACATTCAAGAATGGAAAATTAAATAATATATATTATTTTTTACTATCAAAAGTATTCCACTACACATACTATTAATAATATTTTGAAATATAATTTGAGGCTGTGGCTAGTGGAGAAAATGATGGATTCTGTATTTTTGAGTGGGTTGGTTTTGCCTTTAAGCAGGAGAATCAAGAGAGTGGAGGAAGAACAATTAGCACTGACTCTTACCTTTATATCTCTGTAATATTTAATATTGCATGTTGTCTTTTAAATTTGGCATTTGCAAAGTTATTTACACCACTAAGAGAATTGAATCTTAACATATATCTCTAAAATAGTTTAAAATTCTATGAAGCTTTAATCAAGATTCACTTTATATTCGCCATAAAATTTGAAATCTTATAAAACTACTGTAAGATCGATTTTTTCAGTGTTTACATTTTTACGTATATTATACGTGCTTTTTAAATATACACACACGTTAAGATTGATTAAAATGGTTTTTTTTTTTTTTTTTATCATGATTTTACGTTATTGATTTCGTGATAGTATATGATAAAGATCCAATGTTAACATTTCGTTGCGAAAAGTGGATGCTGCACTGGTATTCAGAAAAAAGCTGATATAAATTTTAAAATATATATCTACTGATTATGGCAGTAATACATTAGAGAAGCTCCCACCAGCTCATACATTTGGTGTATTTCTATGGAGAGTAAAATTACAAATAATAATTGAGAGTAATGATCCTACTAACTTTCCTTATATAGTCACTTATGGTGATTGATCCTAGTAAGGTACTCCCTCTTGTTCTTTTAAATTAATCGTAACTCACATTTTTAGGGATAAACCTATTACTACATTTGGGTTTTTGGATAAATGTAAGAAAAATACTTAATATACACTCTAAAATAGATGTATATTTTATCTTTTATTTTTTATGCCCGTTTGATAACGGAATAAGACAGAACTAACTATTTCAGGAATAAATATAAAATACGAAATTAGTGTAAAAAAATGTTTACGATGATTCCAGAAATAAGAGATTTTGTATTTAGTATGGTAATGAGAAATAAAAAAAATAAAAAGTATTAATTGTTTTAAATGACCGTTTTAGCCTGAAGTTTTATTATGTAATAATGAGGTGAGGGATGGTGCCTCGGGAGACGTGAAAGGGTATTTAAGGAAAAAGTAAGAGGGTTGGGAAGAGTGAGAACAGTAGTTCTCACTTATTTTAATTGTACTGGAACAAAATATTCTCGTAGTTCCTTACTAGGATAAGGGGGATAAGGGGGATATCCCCTTATCCCCAAATAATTCCAATACCAAACGGATCTTACAGGATAGGATAAATTTTATCCATCACTTTGAAGTAGTGAATAAAGAAGTCTCCATCCTTTAATAAATTAGATATAAAATATACATCCAAAAATAAATATACAAATTAGCATTGCTCTGAATGTAATCCAACATGTGTTGTGAGTCATGTGATGATAGGAAAATTAGTGGCCTATTCATTATCATTGTTTGATTTCTAGATTGTTTATTATTATTATTATTTTTTTTAAAATAAAAAGCAGGAAAAAAATATATATATATATAGCATATATATTTTACAAAGTTTACATTTTTATATTTATTTTTTAAAAATTATAAGTTGTTTGTATATAATTCTATAGTCAATATTCATTAAAAAAATATATAATTAACTATATATTAAATACTTAATCTTAATTAGTGAGTGGAATAGATTTTTTTTTACTCTTTCAGATATTATATTTAATCATATATATATATTTTAACCGTTAAAATTTTTGAAGAAACATATTTATAAAGACAAAATTGATATTTCACTTATATTACGTTAAAAAATAAATTGTAAGCTAACGGCAACGAACTAAATGACATATATGAACAATTTACAACTTCCGAAAAGAGATAAATATGAAAATTTGAACTTTATAAAAATATATCTACTATTCGTTATATTTACATAGGACTATATAAAATTAATCCATAAAAAAATACTACTTATTCACCTTATATTGAAATGTACATTTTACATCCTTCTATTTTAAAATTAAAAATTTTAAGATAATTAATAATATTAATAAATTAATCCTATGAGCAATAGTATCTGTACATCTAAAAATAAATATATGATGTACATTTCAGTATGAAAACTTATTCACTAGTCAGTATCGAGTGACTAATAAAATTAATTTTATTTTAAAATAAATAAAATATAAAATATATATCGGAAAATATACCAGAAACATTTTTCTAATCTTATTCGTAGAAAATCCAGAATGTAAGATTTACTTACAACCAGTAAAAAATGGAAAATGCTCTATAGTAAGAAAAGTTTAGACACAAAGCCACAATATCGGAAAAATGTAGGGTCTCTTCCAACATTTTTTTACCGTACAACATGGTATACCTAACATGGCCACTACGGTTGGAGCGCGCGCGCGCAATTATTACCACTAGAAATTTATTATTTAAATTTAAGTCCCTGGATTCCCTTCCTTTCTCACTCGGTCTCCTTCTCCTCCTTCCTTTCATAGAGAGAGAGAGAGAGAGAGAGAGAGAGAGAGAGATTCACATAAACCCTCTCGCAATGAGAGCTCCTCCTCTCCCCCTCCCATGGCGACCCCCGCGAAGAAGCCGAAGCTTCGCCTCCCCCCCCTCATCCTCTTCCTCCCCATTCTCATCCCCTCCTCCCTCTACGCCCTCGCCCTCCTCCACCCCTCCCTCCATGGCTTCTTCCCCCACCCTCCCACTTCGTCTTCTTCCTCCTCTCGACCCGTCTCCATCCCCACGACCCTGCTCCCCCTCCCCAAATCCCACCTAAAGCTCCTCCTTTTACGTAGCTCCATCGATGGCCGCTCCCGGTTCCAGCACCTGCGCCCCAGTCCCCGCTCCCGCCGCTTCTTCGCGAGAGCCACCGAGTTCTTTCGCGGGCATTGTGAGCTCCGCTTCTTCATGACCTGGATCTCTGCATTAGATGGTTTTGGCCCCAGGGAGTTGTTGGCAATGGAGAGCTTGTTCAAATCCCACCCAAATGCGTGTTTGCTCGTAGTTTCCGACACTCTGGACTCTTCTAGAGGTGCCCATTTGCTAAAACCCTTCTCGGATAAAGGGTTTCGAGTCGCCGCAGTAGCTCCTGATTACAACTATTTGTTCAAAAGCACCCCCGCCGAGGGCTGGTTTGAGAAGCTGCTTAATGGAGAGGTTGACCCAGGGGAGGTTTCGCTTGGCCAAAACCTCTCCAATTTGCTCCGCCTTGCGGTAATTTACAAGTTTGGCGGTGTATATATCGACACTGATCTGATAGTGATGAAGAGCTTCTCGGGACTCAAGAACGTGATCGGAGCTCAGGCGGTTGACGCGGGGACGGGGAATTGGAGTAGATTGAACAACGCCGTGATGGTGTTCGATAAAATGCACCCTCTTGTGTATAAGTTTATAGAGGAGTTTGCTTTAACATTTGATGGTAATAAGTGGGGCCACAACGGGCCTTATCTCGTTTCGAGGGTGGCGGCGAGGGTGGCCGGACGGCCGGGGTTCGAATTTACGGTTTTGCCGCCCTCCGCGTTCTACCCGATGGATTGGAATAAGATAGAGGGGCTGTTTAAGGAGCCGAAGGATGCAAATTACGCGAAGTGGGTGAAGACGAAGATGAAGAGAATCCGAAACGAGAGTTTTGCTGTTCACTTGTGGAACAAGCAGAGTAGGGGAATGAAGGTTGAGGAGGGGAGTGTGATTGGGAGAATAATGATGGATTGTTGTATTTTTTGTAATTTTTCCAGCGGCTAATGTGTGAATAGTGAGGAATTGCAGAAGGAAAAATGTGACACTGTTGTATTCGTTGTGTTTCCAGTTTCTGAGAAATGTGTAACTGTAAAAAGGAAATTAAGAATGGATGGGTTGTGACAATTCTCTCATCCATTTGCTGTTGCTGCTTTTCTGGGTGGTGTGTCACTGTCATAACAGTAGAATGTGGGTTCTGTTTCCTGCAAGCTTGTATATCCAATGATGCTTGGATTTTCAATAAGATGTTGCAGAAAAGAAAACTAAATTAATGTGATGCATAATTTGGCTCCTGTGCTTTATGTTTTCTAATATTTTCTTCTTCTGGCCCAATTTCTCTTCCTGTTAAATTATGACAGCATTAAAGTAAAGATCTTGGGGAATATACCATACTGATATGTTCTTTATTAACAACCCCTACTGATCTATATGTAATAGCACTTTTTTTTTTAAAAAAAAAAAGTAAATGTCTTACCCTAATTGCTCTTTTTATGCATGAACTTGGCAATCGCCATTCTATCTATAGCCTCAGTTCCAGAATCCTGTAGTTCAAGGTAGAAAATTGTGATAATAACAATGTCATTTTGATCTTTCATGTTCAAAATCCAACGCTCAAAGGATCAGCAGATGAAAAAGATATCGTTTTGTTTAAGTAGTTTAGAGTAATTAACAACAGGAATTAAAAAGAGATTGGAAGAGTAATGAAATTGGCCAAAAACTGAATGTTCTCCCTATTACATTAATAATTTTTTGCCAAATAAAGCAACAAACCATTTGTGACCTGCAGCTTAGTTTTTAAGCACCCAACTGCCAAATGAGAAATTGGTATGGTAATCAAACTACAGTTGGCAAAAGATTTCAAGATTCTTGGTTAAATAAGCCAGCATTCCTCTTCTGCCATTCTGTTTTACTTGGATATAGAATTTTGTCATTTATTAATGCCTCAGAAATACAAAGAGAGAACTTCAAGAAAATGTTTACAAGGTGAGGCCATACATAATTTTACATTTTCAACTTCTAAGGAACAGCAAGTTGACCAACCAATTTTCTATTTAAAATCACTAAAAAGTAGAAAATTAAGTATGCACCAGGCAAACATGAATTACATATTTGATTAGTAGTACAGCAAACAAGCATGAAAATTATGATTTAAACCAAAAAAAAAAAAACACATAAACAAAGAGAGACAAGAATGAAACATTTTGATTAGCTACTACGAGCAGTGTTAGTATAGGGAACCAAATAAACAGAGGATTATTTGCATGGAATGAAACAGCTTTTCATTTAAATTATTCGCGTGTATTTCTCATGGATCCTAAATCCTGAACAAATTACTTGATGGTTACACATGATACTATGTATGCTTCATGGCCTCAAGAGTATACAAGCACTAAGGCTGCTTCATTGTATGAAAAAATTGGCCATGGTGTATTGTAATGAGATGGAACAATTTTGCCACACCATATAAAAGATTTGTCAAGTCGTAAAGAAAAATAACCTTCAATAATCTTAGGTTATTCCTTCAGTACCAGATGCTCCACATCACCGAGCTCCAATTCTCCTCCTCGCCATTCCCTTTCATTTCCAAATAACATCTCAATCTCTTCCAAGGACTTCCCTTTTGTTTCAGGAACAAACAGGTATACAAATATCACAGAGAGAGCCGAGAGGACCGAAAAGATAAAGAAAGTTCCCGCCGCAGAAATGGCATGGCATATTGATAAAAAGGACATTGCAACCAAGCCGCTGCTAACCCTATTGCCTACAGCTCCAAGAGCCGCCGCTTGAGCCCTAACCTTAAGAGGATAGATTTCCGAACTCACCACCCAGCAAACTGGACCAATACCAACTGAGAAGAATGCTACGTTCCCACAAACTGCCAATACTGCAATCCCAATTCCAACTCCTCTCGAGACCAATTCGCGCGTTAGCAAAGAGAGAGAAAGGCTCAATCCAAACAAACATATGGTCATGCCAACCGTGCTAGTGTACAATAATGGCTTCCTACCGACTCTATCAATTAGAATGATCGCAACCAAGATGAAAACAGTTTTAGTAAAGCCAACCGCAACAGTTGCGGCAAGAAGCTTTGAATCAGATTTAATCCCAGCGTCTCTGAATATGGCCGGGCTGTAATAAACAGTCGCATCGATACCCGTTATTTGTTGGAAGCACTGAATGCCTAACCCAGTAATTAGCATTCGACCAAGAACCGGCGAAGGCCTAAGGATCTCTTTCCACACTCTCTTTTCATCATACTTTTCAGCATTTGCAAGTCCAGCTGCTTGCTCTATCTCAGACAGCCTCAATTTAGCGTCTTCCTCATTATCACTTATCTTCAGAAGCACTTCTCGTGCTTCTTCCACCCTTTTTTGCATAACCAACCACCTAGGAGACTCTGGAATCGCGAACAGTGCAAAGGCAATGAAAACTGAAGGGAGGATTCCCACAGCAAGCATAACTCTCCAATTTATGTGTTCTGAGAGGCCTGAAAATGCGTAGTTTGATACGTAGCCGAGAAGGATACCAAGATTTATGAAGATCTCAGGAAAGGAAGTAAAAGAACCGCGAGCAACAGCAGGGGATATCTCCGCAATGTATACTGGGGCGATCATAACTCCGAAGCCTATTCCGATTCCCGCTAATAATCTGCCTATCATTAGTACTAGAAAAGAAGGAGCGAAAGTCATTACAACAGCGCCGGCTTGGAAAACAATGGCGGCTAATCCGATAGTCCATTTTCGCCCAACAGCGTCGGCAGTTCTTCCTCCAGCTAAGCTACCCAAAAGGGAAATAAAACTTAAACAACCAACTAAGACTTCTTGCTGTACTTCTGATATGTGCAGATCGCGCTGAATGAAAAGAATGCAGCCGCTCATAACACCCACATCTGCATCAAAACATGATGTGCCTTTTGAGCATAAATTCAATAAGCTAAATTTTCTTGCTTAATTCACAGCCGAGATTCTTAATGAGAAATAGGGGGGAGTTCTTATGCTCAAGTAAAATAATTTTGAATACATACATCTTTGAATTCACTCTCTTGAGAGAGAAAGAGAGTAAATTCACTGAAGCATTTTACCAGTCCCATAGCAGTTTAATAAGCACAAAATATTCTTTTTTTTCAAGTTTTTTATGAAAACTACAATCACATAGAAATTAATATACTCCAAGTACGCAAAATAACTCACAAAAAAGTTGCAACTTTTTTTCTAATCAAAAGGGATATGGACAGAAGATGCATTGGATTAAAAACAAATTTAATAAGCAAACTACAAATTATCCTAATTCTCGCAGATTTTGCCAGTAATGAAGGATAAAAAATGACTACATTTTCGAGATTTACAAATTAATATCAGTCACCGTTCTGCTACAAAGAGCGAGAACTTTTTTAAAAAAAAAATTGATGTGCAACAACTACGGAGAAGTTGACTGAATGAAAAAGGAAGCGAGTAAGAGAATAATCAACTAAGAATTTATTGAAATATAGGCCCAAATAAATTTATCTTTTAATTAGTTTGAAGAGGTATCGATCAAAAGAAAGATAGTTTTCAAAATGATCAATAGCTGAGGGGGTTCGTGAATAATTTTACTCTCCCGTCGACGAGATCGATCAAAAGCAGATCAACGAAACCCTAAAAACAGATCAAAATATTTCGAACATTCGCCACAAAAATCAACACGAACTCACCATAGCCGAGAAGAACCGAGTTGAGAGAGGCGAACACTGCGCAAGCGAAGACGTATCTCCTACTCTCTCTCGTACGCATCTCCCCCTTCGCCATTGCTCCCGTTCCTCCTCCTCCTCCTCCTTCGACCTCTTCTTCTTCGATGTGCGCATCCATTCTCCTATACTTCCCCTTACCTCCCAATCCCGCGATCCTCGAGACCCCGTTCCCCATCGTCCCCGGATCCACCGTCCCCATCTCTCTCGCTCCAACTCCGCCCTAGAGAGAGAGAGAGAGAGAGAGAGAGAGAGAGAGAGAGAGAGAGAGAGAGAGAGAGAGACTATGAACTATGGAGCGGTGGGAATCGGAAGAGGAACGCACCGAGGAAGAAGACGACCAAGGACTTAGTCGTTAGCATTGCTCTTTCCATCGAAAAAACTACAAAAGAGCAGGTCAAAAAATGCAGTCGACCCCCCTCAACTATATAAAATTTTGAAATTACCGCCCTAAACGTTTACTTTATTGAGTTTTGAATATTTAATCAATTTTATTATCGAATAAAACTAAGCAAAATAATTTCTAACACTTGATAAAAAAATTCAAATTCAATAAAACTTTTGCCAATTTCAAAATCGTGTACGATTGAGGGAGTTTCCATACATTTTCACCAACCAAAGAGCACGTTCGCGGATATTTGTTTATGTAAAAGGACACGTTGAAGGAAATTCTGAAGCGAGATCTCAAGCCACTGGTTGGAACTTCCAGATATTAGTTTCCTGGTGTTGTTGCTGATGTTGTTGTCGTTGTTGAGGTTCAACGAATGGAAAAGGGGGATTCAGATTGTGCCTGGAATCGAAGTTTATTTATTCTGGAATAACGTCACTATCATCGGAGGTTCCGGGGTACACACATGCCACTCGTTCCTACATGGCGCAATAGGATTGGTCGATTTGGTGGGGCCCTGGTGCAAGTTCTCCATTTGGTCGGGGTGATGTGATAGCCAATGCGTTAGAACCACGTGTCTGCTTTGTACGAGTTAAAATATTTAAAAAATTAAAAATAATTTAAATGTTTTTGTATTTGAGGATCTGGGGATCTATTGTAGCAGTTTTTAAATTTTTGATAGGGTGGGTGAAATCTTAAAAAAATAATTTGATTAGATAAGAGATACCACACATCAGCACTATAACTATTGCAATCTAAACTTTCTCGATTTGTCCGGATACCACACACCTACAATTTAGGATGATTCCAGGAATATGCTAACTCCATTAGTCCTAAGATAAGCCTGATTTTAGCATGTTTAGTGAGATTTATTGGATCTGAATCAAATTCATTAACAAAAATAATCAGAGTCAATAGGTTTCTCTATTAATATCAAAATCACTTACAAGAGCTAGCCACTGTAAGGATGGAGTGCAACAAGTTTAAAAAATTCACCAGAAACATATACATCATGAGGCGACGGGACATTGTAAGTATAAAATTAAATGAGATAACAGTGAATATAAAATTACAACCAAAACTATGGTAGCAAATTTAACCAGTCATTAATACAACAAAGTGGAGCAGTATCGAAATCAAAATGAGAAACACAGCAGGGCTGTTACAGTGTGCAGCATTCAGATTAGAATTCTGCCATTTTCTCCCTCGCACCGCATAAGATACATCTCATCATCTATCTCCAAACTGCCAATAGAGTAATTTAACTATATAAGACGAGAGTCCCACGGCATTCTGCAAATGGTAAATAAAGACTCCGTTGCGATTGGCCTCGGCCACAAATGGGCACGTCATGGGAAGTTGTTAGTCGGTATTTACAAAACGAAGGAATTGAAAAAGGAAAATGACTCCCTCGCGATAAATGACCAACTTTCGAATGGATCGCTAGATTTTGACTTTTCGAAGCATATTGATGTATGTATAACTTGAGAGCAAGATGAACAACTTCCGGAACCTGCAAGCGGCAAGAAAATTTTGCAGTTGATTTTTATATAGGGCTTACCAGTGAAAAGGCAATTTCATGGAATTGCAAACTCAAAAGTTATATATTCCTGACCAATATATTTGGAAGAGTAATTAAATGTCATATAAACTTCTTATGTATTCGGAAACTGTTAACACATGGAAGATTAGACACACATACCAGACCCATTGGCTTTCATGTTGAGCCATGGCATCATAGCTTCTGCGCGGATTGCTGTTTCTCAAGCAACAGATCTGGTGCTTGTCGTATGATAAAGACAATAACGTTGATAACCAGATATCCACAGGGCCACTATATTTGCGAAAAATATTAACACTCACCTGGAATTTTCAAGGAAAAGACTGTTATATTAACACCTACCAGAAAGATTCTTTCTAGCCAAAGTTCAAGAGTAACAGCGCAAAAAGAAATATAAACTGATATAGATAATGGCTACAGAATTCTAGCAATAAAATTGAGCCACATATATTATTTCAATCCAAGTTGAAACTTGGAACTCACCAGAAAAAACATCAAGTAGATAGTGGTTACACAATTCCAAGACAAATTTGAAAGCAAATTTGCAAGGCTGATTATAATTCTGTTTTGTATCCAAGGTTATTTTGAAGAACAATAAACTTCAGTGGAACAACATACAACGTTGATGTAACAATAAATAGGGTAACAAAATTAAATTAGGCTAAAATAAACAGGACGGCAAACTTCTTAATTGGCAAAAAATACAACATTATTCACTAGGTACGTAGCTTATATACCTGAGTGTAGCCTATTTTTTTATTCGATTAAAACACTGAAAAATTGAAGAGCCACTATGTTAAGAGCTAATCACATTATCCAGTGATCCAAGACCAGAAATATTATTCATACATCAAACCATGATACAGTGGGCATAGTAGCAAGAGTACTCAATAAATAAAAGAATACAATGCATAGATAGCAATAAAAGGATTCTATAAAAAATAATAAATACTTCACCAAATTTGGGGGAAAGAACATACAAGTTCCCAGGCTTCAATTTTTCTCTGTGAATTCCCATGTAGGAGCTTGCTGTTAACCAGTGAAATCACAACTTAAGTTATTGCGAGCTTAGCAAATTAGTAACTGAAACCATATGTCACTAAATTTAACAACAAGCAAACAAATTCATACAGCTTGGGCAGTCATATGAACCGGCAATGATGCCTCAACATGGTAAAACACTACATTTACACTTACCATGCTATTATAATTGACTTATATCATAGCATATAATTACCATGGTATTACAATCGACTTGTTCATAGTTGCTAGCTTTGCGCAAAATATTATTTCATATCTCTGAATACTGGATGTGCTGGATGTATTTCATAATACGCTAGTCAAATTACAATTAGATTGGATAGATTTATCTAAGGTCTGACGAATAATTACAATCATTAAGTTCATATCTAATCAGTTATATCTCAGAGCTATCGTGGTTTAAGATGCTTACCAATAGAATACATTAAATAGGATGACAATCTTATATGGATCCAGATGTTAAATTTTAATTTACATGATCATGCAAATATAATCAGTATTCAGATAGGATCAAAAGAAAGAAAAGTTTTGTTTTAGGAATTTGATTAAATGGTAAGAAAGTATAATGTGAGAAATAATTTACTACTCTTGAAACTCAGATATCACAAACAGAACATTTTGATTTAGAGTGCGAAAGGTTTCTAAGTAGTAGCTCCTATGATTATATCAAATCACACATCAAAGGAATCAAAGCAAAAAGCTTCCCGAACTTAAACAGCTTAGAATAGTAAATCAACTAACCATATTCCATGATGAACATCACGGTGGTTTGGATGACCTGACACCCCAAAGTTATCAAATGTAATTACCTTAAACAAATCAAATATTGAAACATAAGATATATATAAAGTGAGTTCAGAGACTACAATTAAATAAATTGAAAGGAGAAAACATAAAACAGATATAAGAATATATTGTCCCAACTTTCAAAAGAAAGATAGCAGGTAGGCAGGCAACCGGGAGTTGAGGCAATGAATGGTATCTAAATTATTAAGAATACAAAGAGTCCTTATCAGTTTCGACTTGAGAAGATCTTACTGAGTCGATATCCCACATTTTGATTTGATCTTCAATATGTCCTGCTAACAATTGATGATCCCATTTTTTATCAAATCCATCCTGCAATAAACATTAAAACTGACATTCAGTAATGCACTCAAATAGTAAATGAAATTTAAAAACTTTTAGCTCAGAAAGGAGACCTGCAAATTTGGATGGTCTAAAACTTTGATCTGTTCAAGTGGGACCTGCAGAGTAGTCAACGAAGTTATTCAAGTGGTAGAAGAGAATCCATTAAAGCTATCGTGCACCAATATAACAATATAACCACTTTGAGAACTGCACAAGCACGGTAGAGCTCTTCCTTACGAATATTTCCCATGCCATCAGCATCGCCTGCAATAAACCAGCTTTGGTTTTGAATATTTTAAAATTCAAATTTAATTGAAGAAACAAGCTATACTCTTGTCTCTACAACATTTCAAGTTTCAACCACATAAGCAGTCCAAACAACAATGTTCGACATATGCAAATATTGTTCAAAAAATTGCTGATAAGGCGCTTTTTTTACCTACATAATAATAAAACATATGCTGTACCTAACGACATGCATAGAATGTGAAGATTATGCCCTTTCGAGACCAAGAAAAGAATTGTCGGAGCAAAAAACCTGCATTATGCAACCAAATTGTCCAGTTAGCCATCAAGTTCAGAAAGAATCAAATTGTAATAATATTAGGATAAAAATTCAGAGCGCATGCAAAGAAGATGATGCCAATGAAGATCTAACTTGAACATGTTTATTTTCCAAATACTAATACGAACAGACGTTGCAGAAATGAACAACTATCTTCAGTGAAGTCCCAATAAAAGTTATTTGCAAACAACAAAAATTTGGAGATCACAATTCAGCTGATGATTAAAATTAATTTGGAGATCACAATTCAGCTGATGATTAAAATTCATCCAATTCTCCACCCAATTCTAATTGAGAACTGAGAATTAGCATGAATCGCAAGTCGCATGAAAACCATTATCTAACCACTGTGCAAACTATTAATATCAACTTACCGGATAAGTAACACTCAAAGCACATTAGCATCAAGGAAATCCAAATTTTCTCCACTATAATCCCTAAATTTCAAATTAATAACAACCCAATCAACTCTTAGGAAATCGAAATTACAAGAATCGGAAGCTTACATGGACTCATCGTCGGGATGCGCCACAACCAGTAGCACGTTTCTCCTCTTTCCCGATCCTGCGCGATGAACATAAGAACTCTAAGAGTTAAACGACACCAGATCCTATCAAACGCATACTTAGTAGCTTACCATTAGAGAGGAACGCCGATCTCGAAGACGAAGAAGGCGAACACAGCAACCTCCACAGCGACAACCCCCACAGGGAGATCAATGCGATGGGGATCAACGAGATCCACGCCATGACTACAACCTCACGACCTCGTAGAAGGGTTCGAGGGAGGGATCAGAGAGAGAGAGCGAGGGATGTGCGAAGGGGAAAGGTGCGAAAACGATGAAGAAGACGACCAATATATATATATATATATATATATATATATATATATATATATATATATATATGCATAAAGACCCCTCATCTATACTACAATCCCAAATAATCTATTTATTTTTTTTTAAATTTAAAATTTATTTGTTAGAAAAATAATCAAAACTTTTAAACCTGATGAAAATTACTTATATATTTGATAATTTTTAATTTAATTAATAAAAATTAATTAACTGTATAATAGATGTTAATTTATTTCATTTGGATTCGGGTTGTCACAACTCGGGTATCCGTTACTATTAGCATCCGTACTAGTTAACAGAAGTGCATGGACAGGGCCACAATGGTCATGGGCTAAATAAAAAGCGTTAATGGGCTAAGCCTAATTTGGGCCGAGTTTCTATACAAGAGTTTCATAAGCCCAGAGTAGGGCCCAGCCCACTAGTACGGTTTGTAATTTTTTGTTTACTTGTAGTTTATTTGGACATTTAGGCCTAAGTTTTTATTTATAAAGGTGTCCGTGAACCGGATAGGGTCTCCATAGTTGATATACTGTATCCGTATTCTAAAAGAAATGAATAAGAAAAAAATATAGGTCCGGATTTGAGTACTTGAATTATTTATATACTCATCGAATTTATTTGAGCAGATATGATTAGTGAGTAGTGACTACTCATATACTATCCGCTTAAGAATAACTGGGTGCAGGCGGATACAGACCGAATTTAGATCGAGTACGAATACTCATATGTACAATATATTTTTTATAAATTTTATTAAATCATAAATTGTTTACTATAGAAAATTCGCGTTAGAATGTATTGCACCTAATCCAATAAAATTGGTTCAAAAAAAAAAGAAGAAAATATCCCAATAAAAGAAAGATACATCACTTTCTATAAAACACAAAAGCTATAAAAAAATTATCATACTGTACCAGATATTACTATAGGATATTTTATCAGGTTCGGATTCGGATCCGGACTTGAATTTAAAAACTATCCCAAACCCTACTCATTAAAATCATTAAAAGATCGGATTTGAATTGGGTCCAAATCGAATATGAATATAAAATATTTGAATCCAAACCTAAAATTTTAATGAATAATTATTTTTATTTATATATTATCTATTTTTTTATAGGTTTTATTCTGATACGAATTCTAGATTTTGGATAGCTTTATTTGTTTATTTATCTTGTTTTAATATCCGTACATTCACATAATAACTATTTTACTCAATTATTATATGATGAGGAGACGTGCATGCATAAAATATTCTCCCATACTTTTTTTCAAACAAAAATAATAATAATGGCTTCCGCCTCCTTCGTTCAGCGTAAGATCTTCGCATCCGAAGCATTACGCTCCGACGAAAGGGGCATTACATCAGTATTTCACAAAAGCCTTGCTTTAACTTGTGCTCACCAAGAGGTTGATGCCTCTGGGGTGATGGCGAACGAGCACAGAGGCGGTAGGAGGATCTCTTGGGCGGATCAAGTTGGCAGACCTTTAACCAGGTGTTGTCCCTTCGATATAGACCTTACCACAGGAAGCAGCGAATCTGCGGGTGATGCCGTCTCGAAAGATTACGGGGGGAGGGGCGAGAAGGACCAGCAGGCAAAAGGGGTGCATTGTACACCTGTGGATTAAGGAAGAAGAGAACTTATAAAGAGGCTTTGCTGCATCAGGGTCTTCAGAGCGGAAAGCCTTCTGTCTCAAAGCGGAGGGTGTTCGGATTTTCTACTATGAGGAGGGCTTGGCACAACAAATGCTTCAGATGTCTTGCCTCTGATCATTGGGCTCGCGATTGTAAAGACCCGGTGAGGTGCACTAGGTGCCGTCGGACCGGCCACTTCGCGCGTCACTGTCGGGCCACTGCGAGGAATATGATGCAGATGGGGGGGTAGGTTCAGACCACAATCGATGAAAGTGTTCGTGCCTCTATCGGAGGGCTTCTACACTCGACAGCAGCAAGGTCGGCGGGCGGTGTTAGCTACCCCTATGGGGCCGGCTAACCTCGGTCACTACCCACAGGGGGTGATCGCCAACGACTTGGCGGGGCATTTTGGCGGGTTCTCTAACGACTTTCTGGTCACCAAGTTCTAGGAGCGGGACTTCGTAATTTTCCTACCGCAGTGGGTACAGCCAGAGGCGCTGATCCGTAGGAAGGGAATCCGCCTAGGCCACTATCGGCTTAGATGGTTCGCATGGAATCCCTACAGATACGTTGTTAGAGCTCAGCTGACCTACAAGGTGTGGATTAAACTGTACAACTTACCGTTCGAGTGTTGGTCAGAGAGTAGGGTCTCGTCAATCGTTATTGGCTTCGGGAGATACCTGCGGACCGACGACAGCAGCCAGAACCTATTGGAATTCAACTTCTTCAAATGCCAGGTGGTCGTAGATGATCCAACGGACATCCCGAAAAATCTGTTCATAACCTTGGGCGATTGCATCGTGAGCGTCCGGGTGAGTTTGGTCAGCACCGCCCCTTTTGGTGGGGAAGATAGGGGGATTCCTTTTGCGGGAGGGGACCCCAACGAAGGTGGGGACCAAATAGACCCGAGGGGGAGGCAACTTGCGAGGTGGGTCGACTTGGCGGAGGGTGCGGCGGAGGCTACTGTCGTCGGGGCCGGCGCGACCTCCGATCTCAACAACTCCTGGAACTCTTCGGAAATCAGAGATCGCAAAAAGGGGCACCCATTGGCGGCTACTCGGCCGGCGGTGATGGCGGGGGGTCCAGGTGGTCGGTGGGTCTCAGGCGAGGGCGTCGTGCGGACCGGAGCTGAACGAGGGGACTACCCGGACAGGCGGCCACAGTCAACGCCTAGCGTCAGCACTCCTCGTGCAGCTTGCACGGAGAAGGAGGGGGGGGGCGCTGACATTGGGCGGCCTCGGGCTGTGTGTGGTGGGCGGTTTGGGCAAGATTTTGAACGTTGCACTGAGATCTCATTGTTTGGGGCAGGAGGTTCGGGAGAAAGGTGGAGAGACGAAGGGTGTGGGGGACTGTTCCGGAAAGGAGTTTTCACGGAATAGGTCTGGTGATGTGCAAGGTGCTGACGTCGGGGATAGGGTTCGGGCGGGGACGAGTACACCGAGTTCTTCGGAGGGCGAAGAAAGCGGTAGGGCGGAGGGCTCGAGGCTGAGGAGCGTGGGTTTGGGTACGGTGGCTCTTTGCCCGAAGTGGAATGCTTTAATGGTATTGTCGGGTGGGGCGGGGCCTTCCGAGGCCGGTTCTGCTTCTTGGCGGGTCGACGCGAGGATTTGTGGACCAAGCCGACGCAGGCCTGGGAAAGGTGCAAAAGATTCGGGCTTCTCCTTAGGTGTTTTTTCCTTAGATGTCGTAGGCCTACGAGCCTTGTTTTTTATAAGGAACATCTCACTACGGGTGGGCTTGGCCGGGCCCGCGGGGTTTTCGCCACCAATGATTGTTTGCAGGCTGGGCTTACCGACAAGGGCTTGGTCCTCGTGGTTGAGCGTAGGTGCAAAGCTGGTGCGGGGAAGGTGGTCCCACACGCTCTACCGTGTGATGCATGCGATACGGGCGAGGACACAGCGGTCGAGGAACGGTCCGGATGCTCAGATGAGGCACGCGCTTTACCGACTCTTTGCAAAACTGGCTTCGAAAGGGAACTGGAGGGAGCTCGCACAACAGGGGGGCGGAGCGGGCACAACCTTAGCGATGCCCTTCTCGCCTAGGAAGAGCGCTCGACTCGCGGGCCGCGGCGATGACCGGGTGCTGGAGAGGGCTATCGTGCGGAAGACCATTCAGAGGGAAGGGTCGAACATAGGTGCCTTTGCGGATCAGGTCAACCGAGAGGCGTGGCGTGCGGTGTACGGTAACACTTCACGCTCGGCGTACAACAGCAAGATCAAGCGCAAGGGGAAGAAATGCGGCATTATCTTGTCTGACGATGATGTGCGCAGTTTTAGGGACTTTTTTGGGGCTACTTCGTAAGGCGTTGGTACGGACGGTTGCGTGGTGGAGGGTGGGGATTTCTTTTTCATGTTTCATATTTGTAGTTGGAACGTAAGGGGTCTTAATGACCCGGGTAAAATGGGCCTGGTCAAGAGTTTCGTGTCCAAGTTTAAGGAGTCTGTGCTTTGCTTTCAAGAATCAAAGTTGGAGTCGGTGCTGCGCTCCTTCCTTCGCTCCTTTAACGATGCTTGCTTTGACAAGTGCCATTTTGTTAAGTCTGTCAGAGCGTCGGGGGGAATTATCACTTGTTGGAGTTCAAAAGTGTTCCTGTGTTCTGAAGTGCTGGTGCGTACCTTCTCTCTCTGTTCGTCTTAGGTGTATTAACAGTGATACGAGCTTTTATCTGAAGAATGTTTACGGGCCGCCTTCATGGGAGGGGAAAGACGAGTTTTGTGGGGAGTTGCTTGAGCTCAAAAGAGTATGTGGTGGATTGTGAGCGATATGCGGGGACTTTAACCTAACAAGGAATAACCAGGAGGGGAGGGGCAGGGGGTGGAGTAGGAGGCTCATGGGGATGTTCACGGACCTTATCAACAAACTGGAAGTGATTGATCTACCAATGGGGAACCAAAATTTCACTTGGTCAAACATGCAACGGAGCCCTACGTTGGCAAGATTAGACAGATTCTTAATATCCACTGAGTGGGACCAGGCCTTTTCTCTGTCCAAAGTGGTGGCGGTGCCGAGAATCACGTCTGACCATTCACCGATCTTGCTTAACACTGGCGATAAGGTGTGCAAACGGTTCTTTAGGATTGAGAGGGTGTGGTTAGAACGCGAGGATTTTTGTGAGCAGCTTCCAACTTGGTGGTGGGAGACGCCGAGAAAACCGAATGTCGTGCTCACGTTCACTGCCAGACTTAGACACTGCCGTAAAAGAATGAAAGAGTGGTGTCAAACAAGTTTCTACAGTATTGCTAATGCTAAAAAGGTGATCCTAGATGAGATTCAACATTTGGATGTCGTGGAAGAAACGGCAAGACCAGACTGCCCAGCAATTTGAGAGGCGCTCACTTTTGAAAACACAACTCCAAGGGATAGTGGCGGACGAGGAGACTCTTTGAAAATCTCGGTCCAGAAAGCATTGGCTTAAAAAAGATGATGGGAATACTAAGTTTTTCCACGCGATGGCCAATGCGAGAAAACGTACCAACGCTATAAACGTGATCGTGGCGAATGGCATGATGCTATTCAGGGAAGAGGAAAAGAGGGATCACCTATTTAGGTATTTTAATGAGTTGTTTGCCCCGAACCTTATCGAGATTTCACGGACTGGGGAGTGGAGTAACCTCTTTGGCAACAAACCCTTTCTCAGCCCCAATAACCTTTCGGTTCCGTTCTCCGAGGAAGAGGTGAGGAAGGCGACTTTTCAATTAGACAGCGGCAAAGCCCCGAGACCGGACGTTTTCAATCTTCGCTTTTATTAGAGATTCTGAGGGACGATCAAGTATGACCTTATGAACATCTTTCGGGAGCTTTTCGAAGGGAACTTCAATTCCGGGCTGGACTACTCTTATATTTGTCTCATTCCCAAGAATGAGGGGGCAATGGCAACTAATGACTTCAGTCCTATATGTCTTATCAATGGGATGCAGAAGATTATCTCCAAGGTTTTGGCAAATAGGCTAGAAAGGGTTATGGATGAGATTATATCCCCCTGACAGGCAGCTTTTCTCAAGATGTGACGCCCCCAATAGTCCCACATCGGATGTGGATGGAATTGTGATTGGGTTTATATGAGACATGGACACTAGTAATAATAATTGGGCTTAAGCATTTTGGGCTGTGGTTTGAGCCCAACGAGTTATTATTGCTAGTGCGTCGGGTCGTTACATTTGGTATCAGAGCCAATAACCAGCCGGAAGTGTGCGGCGAGTCTCGGCTGAGCCTGGGTCTAGATGACAGGGCTAGCGAGACAAGTCTCACATCGCCTGGTGATCTTGGGCTGCTGTGTATGTTTGGGCTGACGAGGACGTCAGGCCTAAATAAACGGGGGGAGTCTGTGACGCCCCCAATAGTCCCACATCGGATGTGGATGGAATTGTGATTGGGTTTATATGAGACATGGACACTAGTAATAATAATTGGGCTTAAGCATTTTGGGCTGTGGTTTGAGCCCAACGAGTTATTATTGCTAGTGGGCCGGGTCGTTACACAAGAAGAGATCCATCCTAGACTCTTTTGTTACTGCCAGCGAGATTTTGAGCTGGAGTTACAAAGGCAAGGAAAACTGTATCGAAGTCAAGGCTGACTTCGAAAAAGCTTATGATAGAGTAAGTTGGGATTTCATCAACAAGGCCTTGAGATGGCTTGGAGTTGATCAGAAATGATGCGGATGGATAAACCAATGCATCACCAACGCCAAAGTCGCAATTGTGGTAAATGGGATTCCAACCAAATGGATTAAAACAAGGAGCCAAATGGATTAAAACAAGGAGGGGTTTGCGGGAGGGGGACCCGTTATCTCCATACCTTTTCTTGATAGTGCCCGAAGGGCTGGCGAGACTAACAAACAAGGCGATCCAGAGCGGGCTGATTTCAAGGGTGGGACCAACCGACGAAGCCAAAGTTTCACTTATTCAGTATGCGGTTGACACTATTTTTCTCTGCGATGCTAAAGCAAGGCAGGTCAGAAATCTTCGATTTGTGTGGCAACTTTTTGAGTGGGCAACTGGATTGAAAATCAACAAGGATAAGACTGAACTCTTTTATACGGGTAATCGGGATGGGCAGGGTGAGAGGCTCGCGGGGATTTTAGGTTGTAAGAGGGGGGCACTTCCAATACGTTATCTTGGTTTACCACTCACAATAGAGCAGCCACGGAAGGAAGACTGGTGGACTATGATCGAAAAGGTAGAGAAACGTATCGAAGGCTGGCAGGCCAAACTTCTCTCTCAAGGAGGACGGTTAGTCCTGGTGAACTCAGTGCTTGCTAGCATACTCCTTTACTTCCTTTCAATTTTTAAAACACCCAAGTGGGTCCTTCGTCGAATTGAAGCTTTGAGACGGGCCTTCTTCTGGAAAGGGGAGACAACGATTAAGGGGGGACAGTGTCTCGTCCAATGGAAGGCGGTGTGCAGGAGCAAAAAAGACGGAAGTTTGGGTGTTTTGAATCTCGAAAATATGAACAATGCTCTTCTTGCTAAATGGTGGTGGAAACTGTTGTCGGAACAGGAAAACTTATGGAAACCTATTATTTTCAGACTGTATTACTCACGGGGGAAGCCACTCAATGAAGGGGAGTCGTTCAGACCGCTTTCATACTGGTGGAGAAGTGTGTTAAATACAAGGGGTCTCTTTAAGTGCGGCATTTCCTATGTTGTTGGGGACGGCCACAAAGTCGACTGGTGGAACGACATATGGTATGGACAGGCACCCCTCCGTACTGTTTACCCGCTTATTCATGAGGAAGTAAGAAACAAAAACCTCAGGGTACGAGAGTGTTGGGGGGTTAGGGGTTGAAAGTGGGGTAAGATTCTGGCAGGGTACAACTCTCAAACCCAAGTGGAAAGGGAGACGATTACACAATTTAGAGAGGAGATGGGTGCCTTCTCCACCAGGGATGCCAAAGACGAGATCAGATGGAGGTGAGACAAGTCAGGGAGGTTCAGCGTCAAGGCACTCTACAGTTTCCTGCAAGACGGAGGTGTAGAGGATAGACGCCACATTCAACTCTAAAAGATTAGGACTCCTCTTAAAGTTAAGATTTTCGTCTGGCTAGTTCTCAAAAAAAGGATCCTTACGGCGGACAATCTATTGAAAAGAGGGTGGAGCGGGGAGGGTCGGTGTACGTTCTGCCCAGAAGGGAGCGAGACGGTCTAACATCTCTTCATGACCTGTCATTTCTTGAAGGACATTCTGACCGGTTTACTACCAAACAAGTTGATGATTAGTTCATGTTTTGAACCGGACAGGCTGTGAGGGGAAGGAAGTCGTAAGAAGGAATCTCTCGGGAGGAAGGAACTGGCAACTATTGCCACCACTTAGTGGGTCACCTGGCGAGAAAGGAATAGGAGAATTGTTTATTCGAAGAAGCAGAAGGCAGGGCATTTGTTGTCGGAGATCAAGTCCTCCAAGGACATCTGAAATTCTTTCTGCACCTCTTGAATTGTGATTTTTTTTTTTTCTTTTTTTCGCTTTGGCGGGCCGAAACCTAGTTGTCACATTTTGTTGCTAAATTCATACACCAAATGAATAAAACAGTAGCATACTACCTCGTTCTCAAATAATAATAATAATAATAATAATAATATTGTTTGTGAGTCATCTCTCTTCAAACACTCTTTTACAAAACTCAATGCATTGAAGAGAATTTTATTATTGAAAAACATCATTGAGATCCAAGAATTCACAAAATCTTTTGATGTTTAAGTTAAAAAAAATTAAAAAATTAATAAGATAAGTGAATAAATATAGACAAAAAAAAAAATTTAGAGTGTAAATTTTATTCTTATATTATAGATATACATATAACATTACTTTTTATTATTATTATAATTGACAGATATGGTAAATATTTATCCATTTGTAAATATTAATTTTTTACTCTTTTATTAATTATTCAACATGAGATTATTTATATATAAATTCTTAATAATATAAACATATATTTGAGTCAAATAGAATTACGCGTATGATATCATATAAAATCAAAATTTTAAATTAAAATTTTTAAGAAAATGGCATACTTTTTTTTATTTAAAATTTCAAATGAGTATGCACGTATAATAAGAAGAAAAATTACACTTACACATCTAATAGTAATAAAATGGGCATCTAGCTTATACCCTACAGTTTAAAAAAATCAAAAAAATATTTTTAAATTTAATATTGAAAAAATTAAAAAAACTGATGAAAAAAATATTATAACACATAATTAAGTGGGCCGAGACAAATGTATTAGTTGGAGATGGATTCTACACTAAGCGACAAACGCCACCGACGCAAAAAAAAATAAAAAATAAAAAATTACAATAATAAAATATAATTTAAATCAATCAAATTAAATTTTAATATAATAATATAGTATTATATATTAAAATTTATATTTTTATATTATATAAAAAATTTTAATTAAATATTATAAATATTATTATGAAATAACTGTAATTACAAAGACCTTTTTTTTTTTTTTTTTTTTTTTTTTTTTGCACCGACAGGTTTCGCTGCTCATCTGATCTTAAGTCAAAGGCCACGTCGAGCGGGCCCCACAGTCGCTGAGAGTCTGAGAGACGAGCACGGAATCTCCACCGCCCATCGTACGATCACTCCAATCACGTCCCTTTCCTGACTCGGATACCTTCCCATTCATCCATTGCCCTTTTTTTCTTTTTTCTTTTTTTGAAAAAAAATAAATAATAAGCTACAGTTTTATTTATAAATTAATTAATTATATATATATATATAATATATATATATATATATATATATATATATATATATATATATATATTTAAAAGTATAAATTTAAAATATATTTATAATTTATTTACTATTGAATTTATATTGAAATTCGTCAACTAATGAAGAGAGAAAATATACAATAACTCAGATCTCAATATAAATTTAATAATAAAAAATTGTATACTTTTAAAAAATTATAAGTCCTAGTATATATATATATATATATATATATATATATATATATATATATATATATAGTTCGGCTATTATGTTTGTACAAGTACGAAACAATTGGTGCTTGTAAATTTTTTTACCGATAGATCTAATTTTTTGATTAATTTAATTTTTTAGATCATTCTATCATTCTAACCATATATCTTTTTATCTAAAAATTTAAAATTTACAAGCACCAATGACTTATACTTTTAAAAATATAAAAACTAAATTATATATATAGTTAGACTGGAATACTATTAATAGTAGCAAGTCATTGGTGCTATTAAGCTTTTAACTCTTGAATTAAAAGATGTGTGCTTGAGATGATAGTGGGCCTCTTGGGTTTAATAAATGGTTGAAAAAATAGTAAAATCTAACGGATAAAAATGATCAAATTAATTTATCTAAGAGTAAAAAATTTGATAGCACCAATAAGTTAATACTATTAATAGTATAGTAGCCGGACTCTATATATATTTTGGTTAATTTTGTAATTGCTTTTGGTAGTGAAACATTTGATTTGATGATTAAAATAGTGAAATAAAATTTATATTATTAAGATTTTATGAAATTAAAATTTTAAAGTTTTTTACAGTTATTTTATAGGCTATCAAATTGCAAAGAAAGTGAAACGAAATACATAAATTTTATATTTAAAATTTTAAGTTTTTTAAAAATTATATCAAATTGTAAAAATTTTCTTAGCATTTTTTTCTTAATAATATAATGTAAACTTACGAAAATTCAATTTTAAGTTTGTAATATTTCTTTTATTACTGTCCTTTTATACTTTCCATGCATACTCAATCCGCTTTAAGAATCGTGCCATAATTTCTTTTCCACCAAAATCATAAAAAAAATTAAAAAGATTAATTAAAAAAAGTGCACGCGTTTCCTCGTTTTCCATCTCTTCCTTCGCCGCCGATCACCTTAACACTTAAGAAACGCATCTTTATCTTCTCTTTTTTTTTTTTTTTTTTTTTTTTTTTTTTTTTTTTTTCCGCTTTGTCCTGGGCCCATACTCTTTTTCTCTTTCTCTCTCTCTATTTATTCTCAAAAGAAAGAGAGAATATATATATATATATATATATATATATATATATATATATATATATATATATAAGTATAAATGTAATTGTAATTTTTTTATTATTAAATTTGTATTGGGAGTTGTGTTTTTATAAAATCAACTAAAAAAAAAATAGTACAAATTTCAATGCAAATCTAATGATAAAATATTTATAAACACATTTGTGTTTGTACTTTTGAGAATATATAAGCTCTATTATATATATATATATATATATATTGAAAGTAATTTTTATACTTTAAGGTTTTACTCACAAACCAGTAAAATAATTTCAACTAAAAATATATTTTTAAAATTTTAAATATTAAGTATTCAGTTTTTAACGAACTGTGATGGAGGGACGCTATATATATATATATATATAGAGAGAGAGAGAGAGAGAGAGAGAGAGTTGTATTGGAATGCTATTTTTTTTTTTTCACTAAAGAATCTGCACGAATCTCAATGCGATATACTACTTTTTCTTTTTTCTTTTTTTTCATTAAAGAGCATGCACGAATCTCAATGTAATCCAAAGGCTACAAAATGGATGGCAAAATTGGGTTGGTGCTATCAATAGCATTCCAACACAACTCTCTCTCTCTCTCTCTATATATATAGAGAGAGAGAGAGAGATTTCAATTATTATGTTATCGCTAATACGAAATATTTGATATTATTAAATTTTTTATTCCTAGATCAATCTCTTTAGTCATATTCAACCAACTATCTACTAAAATCTAAATGTTAATTATCATCTTAGCAACATATTTTTTAATTCAATAAATAAAAATCTAATAGTATTTAGTCCTATTAATAATACAGTAACATTTATATATGTATATATATATATATTAAACCCCACTTCTCTTAGATATAGGTGTTAATTTACAGCTCTTTCTATCATCAACGCTTACAGCAAGGTGTTACACAAGCCAGTGTTTTTTCCTCGCAGCGGCCAACTTCGACATGCCCTCTTATTCTGATCACGCCTCGCGCATCGCCGACTCCTTCCGATCGCCCGCGACGCACCGCCGCCGCTCTCTTCCGCCATCTCCCTCGCTTCCATTACAATGGGCGCCTCGTCGGACCATGTTTCCGGCGACATCGTCACGGCCTCCCAACAACAACATGTATGTATAATTTAAAACTACTTTGAAACATAAACTTACTGTTAATTTTTTTTTTTTTTTTTTTTTTTTTTTTTTTTTTTTGACTAAAATGCATTTTTGAATTTTCTGGGTCTTTTTGAAGATCAAGTGTGAATCGGAAGTGCCGCTGACGTGCCCGCGGTGTGAGTCGGCGGACACCAAGTTCTGCTACTACAACAACTACAGCAAGTCGCAGCCGCGGCACTACTGCCGCGCCTGCCGCCGCCACTGGACTGACGGCGGCGTCCTCCGCGACGTGCCCGTCGGCGGCCTGCGCAAGAGCAAGCGCCGCCGGAGCTCAAAATCGCCGCCAACTGCCGACGGCGCCACTAACGACGCTAGTGCAAGTGCCGATCAGGAGAGCAGCGTCCAAACACCTCTCCACCCTACTCAGTTCCCGCCGCTGGACTGCGGCGTTGCGTGGTTTTCGTTTCCTCCTCCTTCGGCGACGGCGAACGTCGAAGATTCGGCCTACGACGTCGATGTGGCGAATCCGTTCGCGTCCATCTCGTCGACTTCGTCCTCCGGCCTGTCGCCGTGCAATTTGATCGGCGGTGTCGATGAGGAGAGCATCGCCGCATTCGACGAGCAGACGAAGGCGTGGCCGCCGACGCCGCCCGAATACTGGGGTGAGATAACCGATCTAGTCACTATTGAGCTCAATTGGAGCTCAATTCCGGACCGGCTCATGGAGGGTTCGTGGATTGAGTAATGCTGTGCTAATTACGAACAACTTCTTTACAAATTATGTAGTTTAATTAGTCGTTGATTTTCTAAGTCCTTGTGATTTGTAACCTCCCTCTTAATTACTAGAAAGATGAGGATTATGTTAAGTGTGTGTGTGTGTTTTTAAAGATATGTAAGTGCGGTTTGTAACGTTTGTTTGTTGTTGGAGTTAAAAGGAATTGGAGGCCATCGTTTTACTTATGGCCTCTTGATAGGAATTTGAGGTTTGTACTCTAAAAATTATTTCACCTTTTTTTTTTTTTTTCTTTGATTTTGGATTTTCAGTCTCAATGTTACTTGATGGAACTGAATATGCTTGCGAATTTCTGCATCTTGCAGAGATACTAATGAGGCTCTCTAAAAGAGTAATTAGTTTTTCTGAAAATAAATTTTTTTTTTTGTTTGTTTTTGGGAAAAGTGCTTTCCAGATTTCACATAAAAAACTCCATTTCCATTGTCTGGACTTTTTACCCAGAAAATAAAGACTGAAAAATCACTTTATGAATCCTGACGAGTCTTCTCTCAAACATTCAAATTGAATAGAAAAGCTACTTTAAAAGTTTGGTTAGTATGCTTGTCGGCTCCCAGCTTTATCCTAAGAATCACTTTATAGATACAGAGGATCTATTTTTTCTGAAACACAAAAACTAGTTCCTCCTTGGCGAATTGTAATCTTCAATTATCACACCAATGGAAAAGAAGGTTGATGAATTTTGACAGAATCAGCAATTCAATGATAATAAAGCCCTCAGAGTAGAAATTTACTCCCACATTACAAATGAAGTTTTCTTCCACATCTATGCAAATGAAACCAACTATAGAAAAGATTAACAAAGGGTTTAACTGCAATATCATACTTACACAAAACCTCCCATATCTGAAACAATGTGTGGTTCTTTAGTTCGACCTCGCTCGAAGAAATCTCGAAATGAAACAAAACTCAAAAGAATAGTACAATCCTCACCAAATTACCCATCTGTACAGAAAAGGGGAGGAAAAAAAAAAAGCAACTAAAAACCACAGAGGATCCATGTATTTGGCGCTTTTACACATGAACTGGAAAGCCGAAATTCTGAAACACTCTTATCTCGCCTCTGTGGCCTGCGGTCACAATCACCAATCCCCAAGCCGACCTCTGTAGCACCTCCACAGCCTCAACAGAAAGCTCGGGAGAGCTTTGACCGACGCATTTGCTGGCCAGCCGCCTCTCCTCGGACCAGGTCGCAGAAGGGCTTTCACAATTTTCCAAAAGCGCTTCTTGGTCGGCTTTTGCTGCTCCATCCGGATCATTCCGGCTGCTGCTGTCAGCTCTAAGTAGCCCTCCGTTACCGATGCCCGGCCACGTCACCGCCGCGGTCACGCCCCCCCGGCAGTGGAAGTGCTCGTAAGAGTGGGTGACATTAACAACACCTTTGGTTTTACTTGGCTGAGAGTTATCGTCGTATCTCCAGATATAGACATGGGAGTCCTCGCTCGCGCAGATCACGTACTGTCCATTTGGTGCTAAGGAGGCCGAGATTTGGCTACTCGTGTTGCGGAAACCTGAGAAAGAAAATGGTAATAATAACGGTTGAGTCCACAATTTTCATCAAGATATCCAGTGCACTCCACTTGTTAAGCATAACAGAGTTCTCTTTTAGCCAGCATCCCTTCTTATTATAGCCAATCTCTAGATAAAAGGCAAGCTCCCAACCAAGCAATTTATAGGTAATGCCCCAGTGAAATATTGACAATGAAATGGAAATTTACATTCCCAGAGGGATGAATTACAGTGAAGCATTTGATTTAAAGAGTGAATGGGCCAACCGAGCTTTAATGCGTCAGGGCACCTGGGACAAGGGTATAAAAAACGGGGGTTGTGCTTTAATGCCGTGCCACTCTGATAGCCCCACAATTTACTCTACTTCTTTATCTTGCTGAATAAGATGCGAAATTAAGGTTTTTTTGATAGAAGAAGCAGCACTGGCATTTTCTTTCATTAATTAATAAAGACAGGCGAGCCTTTGCAGAAACACCAGGTCATTCACAACAAAAACCGGCGAAGAAATACCCATCAATTCAATTTTAAATAAGAGTTAAGAAAACAAATAAAAATAAATTGTATTAGACTTAAATCGTTATGCTGATAAAAGAAACGGTATAAACAAGATTCATAATATTTGGAAAGTCAATATTTACAGAAAGAAGATTCATGCATCTCTGAGGAAGGAAGAAATACAACTATCAGGTGTAAAATTTTACCTTTGAATTTGTGAACTAGCTCAGCACCATTGACAACACGAATTCTTGAATCTGCAGAAGTAATAAGAACTTCCGAGGAGCTTCCTGGAGCAAACTGTATTATACAACTAATCAATAAACATTCATACAAAGAGCCAAGATGAACTAAAAGAAGATTAGAAACACAAAATTAATTTTAATGAAACGTGGCTTGTGAACTCTCTACCTGGAAGCCTGTGATCTTTTTGTGGCTGGACTTCTTTTTCTTGATTCGCAAATTCAATTGACTCTTGTAATGTAGCTTGTTCTCTAGTTATAACAAATAAAGTTAAGAAGCACGCGAGATAAAGACATCAATAAAACATAAAGGAATAGCCAACAGCTGAAGGGTGAAAAATAGTTAAATACTACCTACATCTGAAAATTGCAAATAAAGATACAAAGTCCAGTCATGGGAGAGAGAGAGAGAGAGAGAGACTCATACCAGAAGTATCAAACAAGTGGCAACTCCCATTGTTTGAACCCACCAGTGCACCCTTCAGAGCCAAAAAGATGCATTGTTGATCAAGGTTAAAGAAAAAAAAAAGTTGTGAGAGTTTGCAAAATCCAAAAGGTGCCAGAACATTTGAATGCAACCAGAGAATCAGAAGTCAACCTTTCCATCAGGGGTGTAGCAAGCAGCCGTGACCACTTCATGAAGATCATTCCAGTCAACAACTTGACGACGTGGAATACTCCAAATACGGACCTTTTCATCTAGCGATCCGCTAATAAAAAATCTATCATCTACAGGATTGAACTGGATACAGGTCACTGTATCAAAGCAAGATTAGAAAGCCGCAATTAGCTAATAAATATCGTAGCAATTAAATGATGATAAAATGAAGAATAGTCATGGGCAAATCAAAACTCACCGAAGTCACTGTGTGCAAATGTTTTTAAACAAGTACTGCTTGATATATCCCAAAGCCTAACAGTTTTGTCCATTGAAGATGAAAGCAAATACTGTATGCACAATAAGAAAAGGAAAAAAAAACTTGTCAAAATCATTGTTTCACATTTGCTAATTTGATTCAAACTTATAGCATCAAAGCATTCTGCATCTACCACTACAAAGATTTAATCAAGTAGAAATGCACATTCCACAATCTAAATCACAAGGTAGTTAACTGCAAACACACTATCCAAAAGAAAGGCTTTTCGAAGTTTTTCTTAAGAAATAATTCGGCACAACCAACTTCTATAGTATTCTTTTTAATCTTCCAGTCCATCTTCTCTACACTGTAAAGCTGATAAAGAATAATCTGACCATCTCAATTGCACAATTTTGATTTTAAACTTGCGACTTCTGTTGGAATCAAAGTGAGAATGAAAGCTAGATATGGCCACCTACCGCAACTGGCAACCTATTACTTTAAAGGTGGCTGCATTTAACTGCAAAATATCAATTTGTTTTCAAGAGATTTGATTGTGGCCACCCTGCCAGGTGACATACATTATATAGTGATACAGTCCTCTGCAATTTCTATGATTCCACATTCAAGTTCACTCTTGGTATGAAACAATCATGTTAAGATTAGATTCTTTATGGTATACCAAACCCTCATGAAAGGGTAAATATTGGCATTTTGAGAAAATTAAGGTGCCTTTCTAGTCTGCACTCATCGAGCACCTTGATGACGGTGCAAAAGTATTTCAAACAAGCAAGCACAGACCTCAGATGTTCAATCTGAGATAGTGGCTTGCCTTATAGGCATGATCAGAAAATGTAGCTTCTGAGCTTCACGCCCACACTATGGTGTCAGAATCTTACAACAACTATTATGAGTAGAATAGTAGATACAGAGCTAAGTCTTACAATGATGATATAGAAGATAACTCACGGGTATCCTATATCAAACACCATTTAAGTTGTTTGTTGATCACATGGCCGAGCCATAAGCAGCTCTCTTTCTTTGAACAGGGCTGTATCGAACCATACTTCATGGTTCCAAATGAACTAGTACAACCTTGAACAAAATCTAGATAGTGCATAATCCATTATACTTATGTGTGAAAAGTTTATGATAATGTTTCCCATGTTACATGGCTGCTATTCTAGTTATTGCAGCCATCAAAAGCTGCAGCTGTTTGGAAAGTAGACGACAGGACGTTTTATTGTGTATACAGGAGGTTCAGACTGCCACGGGTTGCTAAAGTCATTGTCTAAGATGGTTCACTGGTTCTGGTTGTCAAGATAATCTTAAGATAGCTAAAGGTGATCATGATAGAAAGAACTCTCATCAATGGTTTCTTTTATCCACATGATACCCCCAGCATACCCCCATCATACCCGAATTTTTCAAGACACTTCCTGGCTGTTCAAACAGGTCAATGCGCTACCAGTCTGGTATTTCCAATCTATTTGTGACGAAAGAAATTCCAGCTCAATTTATTTGCAAAGAAAAGAAGGAATTATTGTTGGGTGGCTGAAGAAATTTTTTCACCTCACTAAGCAAATGAAATTAAAAAAATAAGAAAAGAGTTGAAAGAAATTTAGATCAGAAGGAGAACTTTCAATATGAAACTGCCAAAAACTCACTCTGTTCAAGCAAATCTCTCCCTAGAAGCAATCTCCACTGCAATTCTCCTTAATTCATAAAAAAGCCTACTTTCAAAAGCATACAGCCAATGACCTATCAAAACTATAGAAAGTAGCATACCCAAAAGCTAAAAGCTGCTATGAGCTGCCTAAGACTAAGGACTCATGAAATTGGACAAACTCGCAGTATGAGCCATCTTCTACACTGAACAACCGAACGACTATTCTGATCCTCTGCTCGCATCATAACCAACTATCCAACATTAATTGAGAAGCCTATCGGCCTATTAATTCTGCACAAATTTAGCAATGAGGAGATAGAAAATTTGTTTGCTTTTAGTTTTAGCAACAGCTTTGGATAAATTGAGTCAAAATTGCATTAGCCGAAGTGGCTATTTAAATTTTTTCGAACAGTCAAAGAAGAAGAACCTGAGATTTGGACCATGAGAGATCGAGAACATCATCGCCATGGCCCAAGAAAGTGCAAAAAGGCCTTTCTGCAAGCATAAATATGTGTTCCGGCACTATCAAATGGTCTGAATTAACAGATTTCCGGCTGCTTGGAACCTTTGCTCTCCTCTTCTTGTCCCCATAGGCACCCTCAATACAGCCCGGAGTCGATGCCATTTCCGGCGATCCATTACCAATTGCAGCCAAGAAAGGATAACAACTCCCATTCTCCTCAACTGCCCATTCCCCCAACAACTCCCCTTTCGGCTCCGACTCGGAAACCTCCCACACATGAATAACACAGTCATTCCCAGCACTCGCCAGATATCGCCCGTCCAAACTAAACTTGATGCTCCAAATCGACCCGCCATGCGCTTGTATCTCCTGGCTCATGAATACACCGGTGAGCTCCTTATAGGACTTCCCGTACTGCCGGATCCTTATCTTCTCCGGCCCGCTTTGTGACGGGCGTGAACCGTCCAGGCTATCATCGGTGGCTGAGCTCAGCCTCCTCCCTCCCTTATCAGACAAGGTGTCTTTCTCATCGGCGCTGCGGCTGTGGCGGCGATTCTGATGGTGGTGCCGGCCGGCCACCACATTGCCGGCCATTTGCTTGATGTTGCGCAGCCAATTGTTACCCTTCTTCTTAGATCTTCCCCCGCCGGAGGGCACCGAGCGGGGCTTCGAATAGCTGGCAGGGTCAGTGCCACCGCCACTGCCGCTGCTGGAGTCTTCTACATTCTGCCGCCGCATAAGCTCTTGAACGATCGGAGACCGGCCGACGCACATCTCGAACTCCTCCATTGTGAGCTGCCGACCAGTGCCGACCTCCCGGACCTGGTTCCACATCCCGTCTTCGCGGAACTCCTTTACCTCGAACTCAGTACCGTCGTCCAGGTTCTTGATCCGGTACTGGTGGCGATCGCCGTCCTCGGCGTCGATTTCGACATTGTTGTGAGATCTATAGCAGAGAGGCGGCTTACTTGGGGCGGCGGAGGGAAGAGGCGTATTGACGAGGTCGGGATCCACCGACCCATCGGATCTGGATCGAGCCACGGGGGAGGGGCTCGGGGGATTGGGCGGCGACTCGTCCCACGACACGGACCTCCACATCTCCGGCTCCCTCGCCACGGGAAGCGTCGGAGGGGGCGGCGTCGAGGGCTCGCGATCTCGATCGCAGGGCTCCTCCGCGGACGGGCTCGACAGGGCGGCGGCGGCCCTATCGCGGGAGAGAGCAGGGTCGCCGGCGAGGCCCATCTGCTGCAGGAGGCGGCGGCGGCGCTCCTTGACGGAGGAGGGCTCGGATATCCATACGTCGAAGGGCGCCGATGCGGCCGCGGGGGGCGGCGGCGGGGGGAGGTGGCGGGAGGAGAGGCGGCGGCGGCGGCGGTGGTGGTGCTCGTCCTCGTCGTCGGAGGCGGAGGTGGAGGAGCAGGAGCGAGAGGAGGAGAGGATACGATCCAGCGACTCGTAGAACTCCTCCTCCTCCTCCTCCTCCTCCTCCTCCTCCTCGAGCTCCGCCGCAGAGCTCCTCATGGTGCAAGGCGCATGCGGATCCCAAATGGTGAGACGTCGCAGGGAGGAGACGAGAACGAGTGGGATCGGAGCCCTATCGGTGAGTTCGTTCGCTCGTTCGTTCGTTCGTTCGTTGAAGGGTCGAGGACTCGAGGGGTTTCTCTCTATCTCTCTCTCTCCCCCTCTGTCCCTCTCCCTCCCCCGTTCTCTAATGGCGTGCTTCAATTGCCTTTTTATAACGCCTGTATTAATGTAACAATGCCGTTTAAGCCCACCTCCATGGCCCGCATTACAACTACCCCAAAAACTACCCAAGTGCCGTACGCTGTTTAAAACCCCAGTGGGACACTTAAATTGGTAAATTGCTTTTACCGCACGTAAAATAAAATACCAAAAAAATAGAAAGAAAAGTCAACAACCAAATCTTTGTACGTGCTCAAAACGAAAAAATGTGACCCAAATCCTCACACACTCAAAACACATAGATACACCTTCACATGCACTAGATAAACATCTTTTATTAGAGATTTACATTTCTCTCTTTTTCTTTCTCTTTTTTTTTATCCTATAGTGTTTAGAATATAAGATATAATTGTTAAACACAAACTGTAAATAACTCGAACCTATGCGATCCAATCTGACCAGTTTCTGTTTGTAACAATCCAACCTCAGAACTTATTTTAAATCTCTTCAGTCCATGAAATTGTAGGTTCAATCAACTTCTTCAATATTCTAGCAAATTGAGTTCTCGAGAGCAAGCAAAAAAAGGTTTAACTAATTTGAGACATAAAATGGCCCGAATAGGAAATAAATCCGACCCAACTCGGCCTATCCAATTACTACTACATCTGCTAATAATCACAGGGGAGTGAGTCACTGGGACACTGCATTGTTTGGCCCAGCAAATTTTGCAGTAGCCAAAAGATAGTGGTCCTTGAAGAAACTTTTGTGAGCTGGGGATCTGAAAGAAAGAAAAGAAGAAGATCGAAGAAGAAAAATATTAATAATAATAGTAAGTGCTGGCGGGCACGTAAATAGGAACTCAAAATTTTTTATTAATATTTTTTTTAATATTTTTTTTTTTTTTTTTTTTGGGAACTAAGTACTTTTGGTTAGTTAAATTATCACATTTTTTTTTTATCTCAACTACATAGAATAATTCAGATCATAGAAAATGGAAGTTGATGGCCTATATCTAAATGACTTATAATTAATTAGTTATTCATATATATATATATATATATATATATATATATATATATATATATATATATATATTTCTGGTTAACTAAAATATTTTTATTGATCTCAAAAAAAAAAAAATCTTTTAAATATTTTCAAACTCCTAGGATTTACTAACGAAACGTAAAGTTTAGAAGGATGTTTTGATAATTTCATAACAAATTTAAAAATTTTAAATAGCTGTGAAAGATAAATTAATAAACAAAAGCTTCATTAATTAATTTATATATACCCTTATTTTGAATGTAGAATAAATATCATTTTTTATATTTTATCTAATAATAAAGCGTGGGGGGTTGTGGCTTATACTCAGAGGAGAGTACAATAATAGAGGAGAGTCTCTAGCACGTTCTATTGCTTAAGTCAATGGGGTTATATAGCTAAGCTAGCTAATAGTGTGTAACAGCTTAATTAATAGGGGTCATATATATATATATATATATATATATATATATATATATATATATATATATATATATATATATATATAATTAAGTCTAAAAAATTTAACTATTATTTTCGGTAATAAATTACAATAGTAGTTAATTAATTCCTTGACAACGATCGACTACAGATTAGGCTTTGCTGGATTCCACGGAATTTTCTTGTGCCTTCGTTTTGGATGGTTGTTTGTAACGAATCAAATTGGACCCGATCCGACTTATAAAAAAATTGGTTAATTAGTGGATAGAGTTTCTCAAGCCTAATTGTTTTTGAGCTGTACGTTTAGTTAGGTTTTAATTAATAACGTGTTCAACTTGTTATACTTTAATTAATAGTTGACTTGGAGATCAAAAACCTTGTTGTTTGTATTTGGTTAAAATCGTTATAATTGAGTGGTTGGTGGAGATTCCAATAACGAGAGGAGATTAAGAGTCAATGAATAATGTGTGATTCAATATAATTAATATATGAATATCTAAGTGTAGATACTACCACGATTTTTTTTTTTTTCTCTTACAGTAAATAAGAAACAAAGAAAAAAAAAATTACTGACACAATTTTCACTATTCCTTTGGAGCTTGTGATCTATTGTGGTAGATCTTATCCTCTTTTTTTACCACAGCATTTATGATTGGTATTGGTCTCTACTAGTAAAATAATAAATAAATTAATCGAAAACAAATGAAAAACAACTTGGTTGATTTGGTGTGCTAAAGAATGAGATGAATAAATAAGAATAAAAACGATTTCTTAATTATAAGCTAATTATAGATCCTTAATTGCTTTAATTGGTTTAACCATTACTCTAAATGAGAATTGTATACATATTGTGGTGTGAGAAAAATATATTAGCTTGATCAAAGAGGACCACTAAGATGGTGATAAAATTGGACCACATAAATAGAAATCAATTTAATTAATGGGCCTCATGGTGGTAAATTTAAGTTTATAAGAGACCTTGTGCAATTAATTCCTCAATTAGTATAACAATTTTCATATAATTTAATCTTATATTATTGTGGCACTTTGGATGGATACAATTAATGTTACACATAGCTAACTAGCTACAGATAGAAACTAGCTAGATGCCTCAGTTTCAGCTACTAGGCCACCAAGTAGTAGGGCAATGTGAGCTACTTAATTAACTATGACCATGGGGAGCATTTAATTTTAAGGCCAAATTTTCTATAATTTTAATTCGTGTGTAGAAAAATTCTGTGTGAATAGATTAAGCTTTTAAAAAATAATAATTGTTTCATATAATTTTATGAAACAATTATTATTCTGCATGTCTAATTTCTAGTGTTATTTAATTAGATTTATATATTGGATCCATTAAAATATCTCTAGCTTAGATGTGATGGGAAGTTTTGAATATAAAATATATAAATACCATTATCTAAACAACTTAAACTTTTGAAGATTAACGATTGTTTTATATAATTTTCAAACTTTGAATATAAAATAATAAACGTTGTTTTTTAAACAGCTTAAGTTTTTGGATAATAACGATTGTTTCATATAATTTCACATTATATATTAAAAGATAGAATCAATTAGTTGCGAAAAATTTGCACTCAGTTAGAGAGCGAGAGAGAGAGAGAGAGAGAGAGGGAGACAATATAATGGAAGGGAATTAAAGGTGGATCGAATTCATAAAAACTTTGGGGGACCATATGTACAACCTCACCAGCAAATTTTATAACTTTTGATGACCAGTACGTTGAGGCATATAAAGGAGAGACAACAATTGCTCTAAGAAAGGAGACTTACGAAATCTGACAAGATGAGGATGAAGATATATATATAGGATAACATGGCTGGACCAGATGTGCTCAACTAGATCTTAAATCTTAGAACAATGTTGGATTCATATTGGTACATGGTCCCTCCTAAATCATGATGCTTTTTTTTTCACATTTTGATGCTCTTTTTTTTTTTTTTTTACTGCATCAATCGACCAATTACTTAATAGTTGAAAATTGAGTCAAAAAAACTCTGTGTATTAATATATAGTAAAGATAAACTTCAATTTGCTCCTTTGTAATTTAGAATAACTATGCTTAACTATTCCGTAATTTTAATTATATATCTTCGCTTTTACCAAAAAAAAATTACTATCAAATAGGATAATAAATTAAAATTTAAATAACCATAAAATAGTTAAATATAACTTTTTGAACTAGCTACATGACAAATAAGTAAAAATGAGTCAAAAATACAAGATAATTAAGTGTAATTTCTTGAACCATAGAATTGCAAAATAAATATGAGCTAAATCATAATGGAGATAAATTGAAGTTTGGCCCTAATAATAATTACTTTTCTAGTGGAATGTAAATACTTAGAGTACAGTGTAAGCATTGACAACAATAGTACGTATCATAATGGATACGAAACAAAAATTTGATCTATATATAACGTGCATGAAACTTATCTTCACTTAATCACTTAAGCTTTTGCGTTAAGTCTGAATCTTCTAATATGTTATCAAAATTTAGCTCACACCTCTTAGTTAGTTAGTGTTGGTTCAGCGATTGAGTGCTAATTACATCTAACAAGTAAAGTTGTTTGTGTTGTATGCTAGTCGCATCTAATATGTAAATGAAATTTATGTCACGTCCATCTTTTCTAACACATGCTTAATTAAATTCTCGAAAAAATTGCAAAAATCAAATCACTGCAGCTTTAATTGTAGGTGAGATTGGAAAGAAGGTACGTACGTACTATAAGCATCAATCAATAAATTTTACTATTTTTATATAGTCGATCATCTTGGATTTTGTTGTAGTGTAAACCTTAAAGCTTCAAACTAATTATATTCGAAAAGTTTTTTACTCTTTTACAATCCTAGCTAGGAGAAATTCACATTATCACTTTGTATTACGTACTTATTTGTGTTTGGTGGTCCAAAAGTAGTTTGGTAAATAATGATTCGATCCAAGAGGAAGAGCTTTTGTTTGTACGATGACATGCACCTTCATTTTCTGCGCAGAATATGGGGACCAATATTCTCTCTTTCTCTCCAACATTATTTGACATTAATTTGGGAAAGCTCTTAGAGCATGTTTTGGCTCTTAATGTAATTGCCAAACGCAAAAAATTACTTCTACTGCTACTGCAACGGGAAAAACAAATTTTAAAATTCTGAGACTAGCTACAACAAAATTTAATAAGAGAGAAGTTTTAATAGTAAATTTTTTCTTCAGAAGTACTTATGAGACAATATTTTATCCAATATATATTATAATACCCTACAGCAAAACTGAACAGATCTTGAGTCGCATGCATGGGCCTGATCACTCTCTCTTTCACTTTCCAGTTGAGTTGTGTTGTTTGGAATTTATCTCCCTGTTTTGACACATGCATATGCGAGGACGAGACCCCAACTATGCCAACATGTTAAAATCATCAAAACGGTTTAGTGATTTTCTTATTATAGTAACTTACTCTTTGTGCTGTAATATATAGTTAATTAGAAAAGCGCCAAAAATGTTATGCCTTAGTTATCAGGTTGCCTAATTGGAGTCCAACTAGTATAATATTAATAGTATATAAATAATAATATTTATTATCAATTTTTTTAGTTTTAGATTAATACTATTCCACCAACTTTTTTAGTTTTAGATTAATTATCCAGTGGTAACACTATTTATCTATTATCGATAGTATACTAGCTCCACTAGCCTAATTGCCTATTATATATATATATATATATATATATATATATATATATATATATATATATATATATATATATATTCTCCTCCACATGCAAATTAGGTAGGCGATGGCTTATGAGCTCTCGAATTTATGGAAGCCTAAAAAAGAAGCTGGCAAAAGTCAAATCATCAAACCCTTTTTTGCTTTTTCTTTGATCTTCTCAATTTAAAAATATCATCAAAGCACAAAAGGATTGAATACAAGTTCAAATGATGGGCAAACTAACAAAACACATATAAAATTAAATTTCAATAGCTAACGTCTTTTTAGTTTGCATTTTTGATTTAAAATCTGTTCCGCTATACTACGTACTCACGTGATCATACATCTTTTTATGTAAGAAGTGATTAGTTCAGCGAAAAAAATTTTGAATTTTATTTTGTTTGTGCATGAATCCTTCACACCAGCTGATCGAATTAATTTAATTATAAGAAAAGTTTGGCAAGTGTTTTTTTTTTTTTTGGTAATAAAAATTGATACTATCGGTAGAAGCACTTCACGTGCATGCATGCATGAATGCAAAATCTCATGCTGCAACTACAATGTCCAATCAGTAACATGCACAGCTGCATGCATGAGGGTTGCCTTTAAGCTAATTAATTAAATGATAGGCATAGCATAAATTCTAGGTCTCTTTGCTTATTATTTGTCTTTGCAACATGCTTGGTTAATTATCTATGACTACATATTTTGTTCACAAAAAATATTAAATAATTATGCGCACATCATAACTACCAAGATTTAAGATTCGTAGATATGCCTTTTTACCAAGGATACATAGAGTAGTTTAATTTTTCTCCTTTTCTTCCACATTTTTCTATTTTACCACAAGAAATATTCGAGTGAGAGCTCTACGTGTAAATGCCCGTACATGTTAATATTAAGTTCAATATTAAACTTTAGAGACTAATCAAGCTAGTTATTATAAATCAAATAAAAAGGGCCCAGGTCATTTATATATGTACGTATATACGTATGCATAGCTAATAGATATATACATGAGGTACTGTACGCACAGTAGTGCTCTGATCTGGTATTGTACGTACTGTGGGTTGAATCCACCTTTCAAGTAGTTATTTAATTACTACTTCCTATGGCCAACACCTTAATGACTTATTTTTACTATTGAGCAAAGTACACAACCGTTGGAAACCATGCATGTGACACTCCATCTGTATCTGTAGGAGATCAGGGAACCGTTTCCTTAATGAGAAATAAACTGATTTGGTCCCTCGATCACCAAGTGTTCTCATCAAGCTGTGTGTATGAACTAATTAAAACTCGTATAAATCATGCATACAAAGCCATATCATATATAGTAATTATGGACACTAATTTGAGGAGTCATTAATAGCAATTAATATTGGTGAGAAATCGTTTGCATCCATATTGCGTTCGTCCGTAAATATTATACACTGACTCTATTCACTGCAACAAAATTATGTTATAGGGACACATGTTTGTGATACTTTTGTATAAGTGTTCTATCTATATTTCATCTATATTCAAAATTAGGTTATAGGGACATATTTTTGAGACACATTACAAAAATGTGTCGCTATACACCCTAGCGACGGCACATATAGCAACACTTACAATAAGTATCGGTATTTTTGTCAGCGACACTTTTTTTAAATTTTAGAAATATTTAAAAATGTCACTATAACCTAATTTTATTACAGTGATTTATCAGTCATCATCATACCTCATATGTCAATATTCACCATCCAGCGACTTGCACTATTTCACTTTTTTTTCCTCGAATAGAAGATAGATTTTTGCTTAGTAAAGGATAGATGGGATGGATACAAGAACAATATATAACAAAACGTGTAATATTTTAATGCACGCTTTCAAACACCTATAAATGATTTTTTATAATTACAAGATATGTTAGCAAATTTATGTGGTGTCTTAAATTGTGTAAATATAGAAACACCTTGATGACTTTTTATATTAGATATGCAGCATATGCTAACACAATAATAATTCATAATAAATTTGCTCGTGTATATATATATATATATATATATATACACGAGCAAATTTATTATGAATATTGTAGGAATACTTAAAGGCAGGGACGAAGCAAGAATTTAATATGAGGGGGACCAAAATATATTCAAATAAAAATTTTAGCACATAAATATAATTTTATTTTTTTTTTAAAAAAAATATTAATTTAATAATTAATATAAAAATATTAAAATTATTTTTAAATTTATAAACGTTTAATTTTTAATTATTTTATTTATATTATTATATTCAAATAACTAAAAATTTTATTAAATCTGTAATTTAGTTAGCGAACGAATTCTTAGTGTTTTTAATAAATAAAATTATAACATTTAATGACTATTAAATCAAAAAGCTATTAAATTTAGTATAATATTTTATTTTGTTAAATAAAATATCTCACCTAGTTAAAAATAAAAAAATATATAAAATAAAAATTTAAAATTAAGGAATGTATTTCAAAATACCTTATATATATATATATATATATATATATATATATATATATATATATATATATATATATATATATATATATAAAAGGCTCTTAGTATATTTTTATTTATTTAAAATATATATAAAAAAGAAAAAAAAAGTTATATTTGCACAAAAAATTATTAAACAAATTTTAAAAAACTGAGAAGCATCATGACTATATAAAAAAAAAAAAAAAAAAAAAAAAAAATTAAATAGATGCTCAGAACTATTAAGCAATATTAAAAAGTTAGAAGAGCCATGACGAGATCTTAAAATGACTCCGTTCCTGCTTTAAAGCGTTTTTTTTAAATATCGTGTAAAAAATATTTTTATATTAAAAAAATTTGGCGTGTATATAACCTTCACAGAACAAATAACTAAAGCTCGTTTCCATAGGCAATCGACATGGAATAGAGAGCCCAATCATTTAATACGTACCAACAACATATATAGTTGCATTATAAGGGCAAAATCTCAATTTTCCAAGCCCTTTTAATAAAAGATCAGATTAAGCTTTAAAAAAAACTCAAAATTAGAGATGTTAATTTAATGCAAAAAATACAAAAAAAAACCTCTATTAATCGTTCGATAACACATGGATGGATTCTATATATCATATATGTCCATTCCCCTCTTCCTAATTAATTATCCCCTAATCCCACCCTTGACCCTTAATTAACTTAAATTAACCGGCCCAAATGTACAGAGCCTGTCAAACCGACCAGGTTCATGCATGTCCCCTCCACAACCCACCAACTAATAATTAATCCCCACGGTCGCTTGCTAAGATAAAAGCGAGCACGGAATAAAGTATTGGGGACTTGTTCTCCCCCGCGCGCCAACATTCGTGCTATTCGAGGCTGTTGTGGTTGACCCTTTCCTTATTCTCTCCGAGATAAGGAATAAGTTAATTTAACATTGACTACTATATATGCTGTGTTAATTGTTATCCAGCACTTAATTTGTAGCATTCCAAATCCTACGTACGTACGTGTACGTACGCGGCTTCATCTTATTAGACATGAATGAGATGCTCATAAGAAGTTTATATTTGTGCACAACACATTCTGCGTAACGTAAAAGATTTACCAAACGAATGCAAAAGCAGCACACAAATATCGGAATTATTACGTGGAACGCGTCTTGTATGACACTGCATGACAGATTGATCAAGAAATCTTACTTTCTAAATTACGTATAATTTAAAGTATCGTCCGCAACACTTCATGCGACTAGAATGAACTATGTGACGTGTGCTATAAAATATTTTTAGTTTTATTACAGCTCTTCTAAAGTATTATTTCTACAATACTTAATATGTAGAGAATTTGATTGTTTTATACATACTATCTAAAAGAGACATATAATTTTTTAATACATAAAATAGCTTATAACTTATTTTTTCTAAATTTTAAATTCGAAGTCGAAGCATTTTACCAAAATATTTTCTTTTTTTTTTCAATTACGTTGGATCTGATCACCTTTTTTACTTGTTGCAGTATATGGGCCGAGGACGTACGGCCCAAATAATCCTTGGCCCAGGCCTTCTTGCTGATTTGTTTTGGGCTTGGGCCTTCGTTCTAAAATGAGATACGTACATATTTCTACATTTAAACAAACGAGTGAAAAATTGAGAGAGATAAATAACGAATAAAAAAATTGAGGGGGCTCGGGTTCAGTATATTTTTACAAATTTGATTTAACTCAATAGAGGTTTCGATTGATCGAGTTGTAAGCGGCGAACGATCGATTAATCGAGGTATTATTATTATTATTATTATTTTATTTTATTTTTATGGAGATGTTTCCTTGCCCCAATTCAAGTAAACCTACGTTGTTGCTTAGATTTTGCGAAAAATAAGAAGAAATGGTGCTAGATTACTTTGTTTCTAGCTTATTATACCATGATTGCTTTGGTTATTCCTCATTTTCTATGTAATTAAGTATTGAATTTGTTTATTAGTTTCGGTTTGAGGAGTAATTTTGTTAGAATCGTTGGAATAAAGCAGGTTATTGGATATGGTGCTTAGATTCATAGCATTGATGGAAAATTATTTTATTTGGTTAACAAATGTTCTCGTTATTCTTCACTTAGATGTTGCTGCTGATGTGGTTGGATTTTAGTTTTTGCTGAGCTCCTAAATTTGGATCAGATTCAGCACGGATTCCATATTTTGGTAGTAAAAGCATAAGAGATTTCATTTTGAAACATCATGGTTGTTTCTATGAACATAGTGTTGTTGTTTTTTTTCCCCCTTTTTTGGGGGGGTTTGAAGTGTTGATTTTTCTAAGCTATGAAAACCGTTCGAAATAACGTAAATTTTTCATCTCGTCTTTTATTTCATTGTAAGATGAAGATCTAAGATGGATGAATTAACTACCAAGACTGGAATTTGGCGGTGCTCGATTTGTACATATGAAAATGATGAAATCTCTTCTTCTTGTGACGTATGTGGCGTCGCGCGGGATTTGAGTGGCATAATCGGCAACGATAGTGAAAGAGATGGTGGTATATTAGTTTCCTTGATAATTGCAGCATCAGTAACCAAAACAACCATTTTTTTTTCTTTTATCCTTTTTATGATGCTGGCCTTCAAGTTCAATGTACTATCTTCTAAACTTCTGTCTACTTAAAATATTTGTATTTTGTGCAGTTCATGGCAAGCAGAAGGGTTCTGGAGTATCTATTATGGCTAAGTCTCTTTTTACCCTATCGCCTTCTAGGATGCCAAAAGCAGCTATCGTCACAGATAGTTTGCAAGCTACCACGAGCGAGAAAGGATATATGCCCACAAGCTTTAATGATCTCCAGAGGACATTTATGCCTCCTACTTACAATCCGTCTATCGATATAAGTATGTTACATATTCCGTAGATTGATTGCATAACCTCAATAATGCCTTTCAATTTCTTGTTGTTATGAGGATTTTTGCTCACAATTGTACCTTCGTTGTTGGGTACTCGCTTAGTGAAGGGCTATTTGATGACCTCAACCATTTTCTGTTTCATCTGGAATTGCTTCTTTTTTCTTTTCTTTTTTTTCTCTTTTTTGATGACCATAACCAGAGCATGTTCTGCAAGTTTTACTCGAATATGGATCTGAATATTTTATGAATATTTTCCCTGTAGGAAATAATTGGAACATGATTGGATTTTGTTGATGTTGACAGCCCCTTTCAAGTTTGATACGCCATCTCCGGATGATATAGTTTCTGCAGGCAAGAAATCTTCAGGAACTTTCCCAAAAGGTGCCTCATTAATCTCTGACTAATTTCTTCAATGTAATATCTAGTCTAAAGCATTACTCTTCTTGCTTAGTTTAGCTATTTTAGTTCATGAACCTAGTGATCCAGAAAGTTGTCGGTTATGATTTACCAGCCTGCGATGTGCTGCAATCATGTTTTATTCAATTTTCTAGTTGCTTATTTGCTCACATGGACATGTCACTCTTTTGGGGAATATTACGTGCGTTCTACGTTCTTTTTGTTCTTTGACACATAAAGATTATCTGCAGCTCTATTATCAATTACTCTTTTTAGTAGTAGAAAGCATGCCATGTGACAAAATTTCTCAATCAAAGTTGCAATCAGTTATGTGACACGCATTTCTTCAATTACTTATCAGTCCCCAATAGAGACCGTGTTTGAAAGTTGTCTTGATTTGTCTTTCTGTATACTATATTCTGTTGTATCAGTTAACATGGCACCTTCGACTTCAGCGAAGGCTTCATATGGCATCAAGGGAAAGAAGGCAATAGTGAATGTCTTATCAGATAACGAAATAGCAGCCAGTTCATCAGCTTCATTGGTTACGGCTGGTCAACTTAATGAGAATGAGAGCAATAATAACACCAAAGAAGATGCAGCACAAACTTTAGAGGAGAATCTAACTGACTTGAAGTTGGATAAAAACTCCAGGCGTAATAAAAGCAATAAAGCCATTTTACAGTACCAGCCTGAAAAATGGATGCTTTCTGATGAAAAACAGTTGCCGAGTCAATTGAATCTTGCAATTGTAAGACATCCATTTGGTTAGTTCTGTTGATTTTGTTGGCTTCTCACCTTTTTTAGTTTTAGAATCTTTATTGCCACTTTTTTCTTTTTCTTTATCATGCACGAGATTAATTGGGTGCATGCCCTATCAGGTTGGTCATGTTGATTCTGGGAAGTCTACGTTATCTGGGAGATTGCTACAACTTATGGGACGGATTTCCAAGAAGCAAATGCATAAATATGAGAAAGAAGCTAAAGAAAAGGTTAGATTCCTTGTGAATGACTCGCTATTTTGTATTTGATTGTTGATGTAGATATATTCTGGGAGGTCTTGCTCTGGTAGGTTTTTGTTAGACTTATTCCAGTTTTATGTGCTTTTCTGATGATTTACATGGTGGGAAGTTGGTCTTGTGTGAGAAGAAGTTTATCAATGAGCAGCAATTTTGTAAGTGCAAGGGTAGAATTTGTAACAAATTCTGTTTCTAAAGGGTGCATGAAAAATATGCAGGCCTAAAGATATGAATGAGAAAGATAATTTTCCGCAGTTGTAGATGTAAGCATCTCTATTTTCATTGTAGGGGAAAGGATCATTTGCTTATGCTTGGGCAATGGATGAGAGTACTTATGAGAGAGAAAGGGGTATAACAATGACAGTGGCCGTTGCATATTTTGAGTCGAAAAATTACCGAGTTGTTCTTCTCGACTCCCCCGGCCACAAGGATTTTGCTCCAAATATGATATCCGGTGCAACACAAGCTGATGCTGCTGTTCTAGTTATTGATGCTTCTATAGGTTCATTTGAAGCAGGTATGAGTGGTAATGGTGTTGGTCAGACCAAGGAGCATTCACAACTTATCAGGAGCTTTGGTGTGGATAATATTATCATCGCTGTTAACAAAATGGATGTGGTAGAGTTCTCTAAGGAACGATTTGAATTGATAAAATCCCAACTTGGGCTTTTCCTACGTTCCTGTGGGTTCAAAGAATCATCAATAACATGGGTTCCGCTTAGTGCAATGGAAAATCAAAATTTGGTGGCAACTTCTTCAGATACACGATTGACTTCCTGGTAATTTAGTTATTCTTTGATTGTCTCATACGAGATATATTTGCATATGATCATATTGTTTTTTTGTGCAAACAGTAATGCTACCTCTCAAAATATACCTTAGAATTTTGTTAATGAGACAGCACGATACACGAGGCAGCTAGTGATTGCTTTCACCTTTTAAACTCCAAACATGACATCACTTGTTGCCATGCCCACAAAGTTTACTCAGGAACAACATTCTTGTGTAACTTCTCGGGTGCATGAAGCAATTACCCTTTGGCGATAGAAGCAACAACTTACTACTTGAGATAATGTCCCAGTTTTGTGGGCATTGATGAATTAATAGATACTATTTTTTGCGAAGTTACTTTCTGAAAATGATGACTGAATATATAGGTACAATGGATATTGTCTATTAGATGCCATTGACTCTCTACAAGTGCCGCATCGTGACGTTTCTAAGCCGCTTCTTCTGCCAATATGTGATGTTATCACCTCACACACTCTAGGTCAAGTGGCAGTTTGTGGTAAATTGGAGACTGGAGGAATTCGTGTTGGTTCTAAGGTATGCTTTTTCAGTCATGTTATAGGTAAAAACTTGTAAATTTTCTATGTAACTACTTAGCAACAGATACCATGCGAGTTGACCAAAAAAGAGCCACAACTGTGACCGCCACCAAAGATAAATTTGGAAAAGCTTCTGCAGTTGTTGATTTTAGGTGACTCGTCTTCAGGTTCTCGTTATGCCTTCAGGAGATATAGCTACAGTTCGAACTATTGAGCGTGACTCTACTAGTTGCGGCATGGCGAGAGCCGGAGATAATATTGCTGTTAGTTTGCAAGGCGTCGATGCTAGCCACGTGATCCAAGGTGGAGTGTTGTGCCATCCGGATTTCCCCGTGAAAGTTGCAACTAGTTTGGAGCTTAAAGTCCTTGTCTTGGATATAACTATACCGATTTTGATTGGCGTTCAGGTTAGGCCCCAAATGAATCTTTTTTCTCTGGGTTTAATGGTTGTTTTGGTATGAGATCTTTACATTTAAAACCCTGCAAAATCTGAAAGTTTCATATATGCTATTCAAAAATTCAGTTTTTTTGTTACATATTCCTGTAGTTAAAAACCCCAATGTCCCCCTACGAATTATACTACTCTCTACCTTAAGATCAGGGTGCTTTTACCAGAAATTACGCATGTGAGGCTATATACGAAAATTGGAATATGCTGGGGGTATGCTTTGAAATAAATGATATTGTGGGGATATTTATGTGAAAGCCACTTTGGTAATGTCATATCATGTGCATTCAACCTAATTATTAGGTTGAGCTCCACATACACCATGCAAAGGAATCTGCAAGAGTGGTGAAAATATCAGCTTTGTTAGATCAGAAAACCGGAAATGTTTCTAAGAAGGCGCCACGGATGCTTACAGCAAGGCAAAGTGCTATCATAGAGGTATGCTTATTATTATTCCCATCTAGCTAGTTAATGTCCATACCTTCTATCAGTTTGAGTCAAAATGTCATATGCACTTTTACGTTTGGTGTAAGCTTCGTTAAGTCATTTTGTCATATTTAGACCTAGATTAGGCTGTTTTTGCAAAAGGGCAAATTGCCTCCAACCTTTCAATTTTTACAATTTGTGTCCTAACTTTTGCTTCTTATCCTTTTCATCGAGTTCCTTGCTTAAATGGGATGGGAATGGCCACGCCGTCGCCATTTGAGACGTCAAAATTCGCTTACATAGCAGAAACACTTCTTTATCATGTTTCAGGTAAAGCTGGATGGAGCAGTTTGTGTGGAAGAGTTCTCGAATTGTCGAGCTCTCGGTAGAGTTTTCTTGCGAGCATCGGGGAGTACCATTGCGGTGGGCATTGTCGTCCGCGTTCTTGAGCACTAAGTTTTACAAGATGGTTGTCATGCTGGCTGATTCAGCGAGGTACTTTGCGCAACCTGATGCCGCACTTTTTGATCCAATGAGAAGAATCTCAAAAGAAGATGAAACTTTTGCTTACCACGTACAAATTTATTCACATTGGAGGACCAATGTTTTGGTGATGTATGAACTGCACAAAAGAGTAAATATTCCTGCAGTTATTGTTGTACTTAAACACAATATCCAAGTACTTCAAAGAACAAACATGCAAACAAAACCTCCTTAAAGAAGTAAAGAGAAAGTTTACATTTTCTGTCTTTTCTTCTATTCATTTTGTTTTTATTTTCAGATACTATTAAAATAGTTTGTTCTCTAGCTTCTTTTTTTTTAAAAAAAAAGATATATATTATAGTTCTTCTCTGAAGGGTTGTTGACATGTCATTTTGAGTACATCAAATATGACAAAAATCTCATTTGCTTTTTTTCCTTTCATTTTTTTCACATAATGATTGTTTAATAGTTTCAGTTTCGTTAAACAATTAACTAATACACCAATAACAAATCACTTTATGAAAAATAAAACTTAATTAACAAAAATAGTGTGCACAGTACCTCATACATGACTAATAAAAGCAAATGATTCATCAATAGTAAGCATGTGGTATACCACATTATTCAAAACTATTAAAAGGAAAGGAGTATGATTGAGTCAAATGGTCCCCTCCATGATCTAGGTTTTTTCTAGTTCATGCTTGGCCTTTTAATTATTCTTGAGCATGTGCTTGTTTGGATGGTCACAACACCACATTATCTCGTTATCTCCCTCCCTTATTAATCGGTTTCTTTTGGTCCCTTCCAATTTAATTGTCATTTAAATTATAGCCCTGAGCATATTTGCAACGCTTGCATATTAATAACTCGTTGGGCCTAAACCACGGACCAACATACTTAACCTCGGTTATTATCAGATCACAGACTTCTACGGGTTTAAGAGATGGCTCCCACCAAATTAGTGGTGTAGCACTTTGCACTTAGCTCTCACATTTCCGGCCGGTATTCGTCTTTGATATCATTTGTAACGATCTGACCCACTAGTAATAATAACTCGTTGGGCACAAATCACAGCCCAAAATGCTTAAGCCCAGTTATAATTATTAGCGCGTATGGTCTCATATATCCAACCAAAATCTCAATCCCATTCGATATGGGACTATTGGGTATTACAATCTCCTCCTGTTTAGATCCTGAAGTTCTCGTCGGGTCCAAACCAGATCACAGGCACAGAACATATTTACTAGACGATGCGAGATTCTAGAGGTGGCTCCCACCAAATCCGTGGTGTAGCACTTTGCTCTGTATATCACTTAGCTCTTACACTTCCGATTGGTATTCGTCTCTGATATCATTTTGTGACGACCCAACCCGCTAGCAATACTAACTCGTTGGGCCCAAACTACAACCCAAAATATCTAAGCTTAGTTATTACCAGATCACAGACACAGAATAGATCATAATTATTAGTCGATGTGAGATTCTAGAGGTTTCTTCTACGGTTCAAAAAGTGACTCTCACGAACTTTTATTGTAGTATTAGAATTTAGGTGCTGTTGTTGTTGATTATTCATTCAAATTGTTAAAGAATTCTGACTCTAAATTATTTTCTTTGAGAGGAGTTAATTGTCCTATTTTGAGTACAAATTGTAGGATCCTCATGCAACCATGCAGTTGGGAATCCTGGGCCCCTTGAAATATGTGTGTTACTCCTGACAAAATTTACCCTTCTTTGAATATGCTGCACATATTCTTGCATCATACTTTTAATACTATGGATGGTACTCCCAACGAACTAAATTAATTAAAAAAATGCTCTTTGTACACTCCAAATTTGGCGACATTTTACATCATTATTATAAGATAGAGTGAATTTTACTAGTCATTTCAAAATAACTAATAAAAGAAACTTCGCTTTTGAATGAATAGAATATACATTATACACTCTATTTAGAATTTATAAATAGCATTGCTCTAATTACATCGTTAGTCCCTAAACTATTGCTTCATTTCATTTTAATGCCTTATTGTTTATACCTAGCACAGCTGGATAAGGACTTCCTAGTTAGTAATTTAGTATCGATATTTTAAAATAGAACCTTAATTGCTGTATATTTCTAGTTGAATACATTTCTTAAAAATGTACTAACCTAATGGCCCACTGCCATTCTCTCAAAATTTATTTTAATGCTTTTTTTTTAAAATATATTATATTAGGATACTCGATCCAACCATTATAAACAGTCCTTTCTATAAAATTGTTAGATGATATTCTAACTAAAAATCTCATAGCTCGGTGCGATTAAATAATGTGAAACGAGCTAAAATTTTCAAACAGTTTGATCTGTCAAAAAATAATATTTATAAATTTTATACCAAATTAGACGAGGACATCGGAACTAAAATTGGAACAATGTAATGCCTTGATTTTTTTTTTTTTTTTTTTTTTTTTTTCGTTAGGGGGTTGAGACCCAGCTGTCTCGGGTTGTAGCTAAATTTATTGTTCAAATAAATAAAACAGTAACATACTATCTTATTCTCAAAAAATAAATAAATAAATAAATAAATAAATATAGCTCATGCTTTACAAAGCAACAAATCAAATATTAGGAATCAAAGAGAAACATGAGTAAAAGTTTAGTAACCTACTGTGGAATAGATCTCAACCTAAAATTATAAGATAATCACTTGTTTCCTCTAATTGGCTTCATGTGTTCACCTAATAACTTTTTGTCATACGCACATCAAGTAGTTGTGGGCTCTTTTTCCTCGAATATTAATGTCTAATTCTGAATTAGATTTCGACAATTGATACAACGGCTTCACGATTGAGACTAACCAACCAAACGATCGGACCTAATTCAACTTACAATCAATCTTTACACATCCACATTCCAACTCGCTGTCACACGCGCTATTAGGCTCTGTTTGGAACATCAAAGTTTAATTCAGAGTCCTTTTTTATTAAAGACATAATACTCAGCTCTCAAAACATAGAGGGTAGATGAATGGATAAAATATTTATCTTTTATCTTACTTTAAAGGCTAAATTACAAAAAATTCTTTATAATATACCGTTTTTTTACTTTACCCTCTATCTTTAAAAAATTTATATTTTGCTCCCTCGTAATTATGGAATTGTGCATTTACACCCCCGCCGTCAGCATTTCGTTAGCGAGCCGTTAATTTTTTAGGTAATATACCGAAAATACCCTTCAACCTCTTCTTCTCCCGATCGCTCTGAGGCCGAGCTCCGTCGCTTCGTGAGGGATCCTGCCGCCGCCGTTGTCGGGAGCCCTCGGCGATCGTCGTCGCAATCGTCGCCCGGTCCCTCCCCGGCGACGGCGTTCCAGGTCAGGCGCGGCCCGAGACTGGTGGGGCGCCAAGTGGCGGCGCCCCACTCGCCGCACCACTGGGCGCAGCACGCGCGCGCGGGAAAGCCCACGCGCGTGCTGGCGCAGGTCAGCGCGCGGGGACCCGCGCCTTCTCTGGCGCGGGTCAGCGCGAGGTGAGGGGGGCCGCCACGTGGCGGGCCCCCATAGGCCGTCGCGTGTTGACCTACTCCTTGGGGTCACCGCGCTTCACGCGTCCGCGTGGGGACGCGGCTCCCTGGGCACCACCCCCAACCTCTCTGACGGCGGGGGAGACGACGACGACGACGACGACGACGACGACGACGACAGGGTGGCTAGGAGGAGAAGAGTTTCTCGGCGGGGGCGGGGCGGCAGTGGAGTCGGATGGGAGCACAGGGATAAGGAAGGCATTATCGTCATTTTATCTATTCTGTTAATCCGTTGTCCCTTAAAAATAATTACGTAATTACGAGGGACAAAATGTAGGATTTTTAAAAACAGGGAGGCAAAGTAAAAAAACGGTATATTATAGGAGAATTTTTTATAATTTAGCCTACTTTAAATTTGTATATATTTGAGTTTTTATACCTAGTTCAGTTGAATAAGAACTTGATGATTTGTATTGGTTGCTGTATATTTTTAGCTGTGTATACATGAATTATACCTTAATTTTATATTGCATTTTTGCCAAAAGTGGTAACCACGTTATTATATAAGTAAACGAGAAATGTAACATCATATAAGGTTTTGTGTGAAGTTGACTTAAAACCTTTTTCTCAAAAGTATACCAATTAGTTGTTCGCATGAGCCACGTATGCTACGGAATATGCTTTATTTGCATCATCATTATTTTGTTCGGTGTCCCAATTTTAGTTTTTGTATGAATTTAAATGCCTGTTTTAATTACTATTTGTGTTTCAGGTACAACAGTTTTTTTTTTTTTTTTTTTTGTATAAATTTCTTTCTAGTTTTTCATAAAAATTTTCTAATAATAGTATAAATCTAAATATAAATTGAGGTACAACTTACAAACACAAAGATCTACGAGAGAGGAAAAAAAAAAAAAGAGAAGCAAATATGTGCGTAACTTACTGTTTAAACAATGTTAAATTGGCTATTTAATTTTTTAAAATTTTAAATTTATTTGATTTAAGTAAGTCATCAGTATTTCGACTTCAAAATTTAAGCTAATTCTTTTTCTCAAAATTTTTTAAAATTAATTATTTATTTTAATAATTTATAGCCGTTAGAGTTGTATAAAATATATTAATTAAATTTATAAAGATAAACTGCACATTCAAATTAAACAAATTGAAACATAGGTTAGTAAAGTTAAATTTTTAAAAAGTTAAATAGCAAATTTAAAATAGTCAATAGTCTAGATAAATATAAAAAAAAAATTATAAAATTTAATTTTTAAATAATTCTAATAGCGTTGATTATATCTAACGGAGTTGAACCGAATATTTTATCGTCAAAAAAAATTTATAAATACGGAGACATCACGCTTTCGAAAAATTATAAAGATTTTACTGTACAAAATTGTTAGAATTTTTTTTTAATAAGTTTACTTGAACCTTTGCAAAAGCTCTTCCCCTTCAAAGTTCAACCTCTCAAATGGTTAAAGCTTGATCCCCAAATACAATGGAAACTCATGGTTGTGGACAAGCAGGTTTTAAATAGTTTATTGATTCTGATAGCAACAATAGAACCAAATAGATAATTTAAAATGTGTGAAAAATTAATTAGCCAATAAAAAGAATTTAAGTTAAAGCTATAATAGAACACGATAGCGCTGGACGAGCTTATAGTTGTGAGTAATGAAATCAATGAAATAAAATTTAATTTTCTATCAAATTTTATAATTTGAATCTACGCATCAGATCAAATGGATCAGTAAATTAAAATATGAAGAGACATGTTGTTTATTAAACGAGCATTCCATTCATTACTTTAAGTCAATTTTAAATTTTAAATTTTAAATTTAAATTATAGTATAATATGCCTCTTCAATTATATATTGATTCTATAGTTTTAATCTCTTATGATCTATGAAATTTGTCGATTTATTAATTTTATATATTATTATAGCAAATCCAGGGCTCTAATTTAATTTTTAGCTTCTTTACTGATCCATAATCAATAAAGCCATTTAATTTATCAGGCCAAAAATGAGATATGAGGTGGCACGAGGGAGGGACAACCAGGCAAGTTTTAGTTTAGTCCTATTCCAAAAAAAATGAAAAAAAAAAAAAAAAAAAAAAAAAAGAAAAAAAAAAAAAAAAAGAAAACACCAAACACATGATATATTTAATTTATTTTATTTATTTATTTTTGAAACCAAACCCTTCCTGTTGGGTCGTAACCCGTCTCTACGAAAGCTCGGTTTCTCCTTCCCTCCTCTTCTTCTTCCTCTCTCTCTCTCTCTCTCTCTCTCTCTCTCTCTCTCTCTCTCTCCCTCTCCGCACAAGGACGAGGTAGCTGAGAAGTCGAGCATATCGAGCCCTAATTAGCTCCGTCTCGCTCTCAACCTTCGCCATTGGCGCTCCTCTCACCTTCCTCCCGAGCTCCGTAGCTCGGTGGCGGCGCTTCCATGGTGAGATAGCTCGATCTCTGAGGTAACTTAGTTTGTCTCTAGCAAACAAGAGGTGTTTACTTGTAGAATAGAGAAATGGTGGATCGAATCGGCGAGATCCGCTGTAGGATGTGTTGGTCCGATCTAAGATGAGGAGCGAATGGGTTGGATCGGGGAATCGGATTTGTTGGATTTGTAGGAGACGAAGAAGAAGGAGCTCGGCTAGGGTTTCTCATTGCCGCTGGATTCATGGCGGCCGCTACCAAGCGCGCTTACAAGCTACGTATCCTTTCTTTTTTTTTTTTTTTTTTTTTTTTTTTTTTTTTTTTTTTGATTGAGTTTAATTTGCGCGGAGAAACTGTCTTAGGGTTTTCCGGGTATTAATTAAGGGAACTCACTACTTTGACATGGAGGCTAGATTTATTTCACTGGATGGTGAATGTGATTAATTAATGGGGTGACATATTCAGGGCACTTGCTCCTGTGATCTCTGTGTTCTGTGGTTTTAAGGCCATCATAATGGCACTGGAGTGAATAATTGATTGCTCCGGAAATTTTTGGGTTTGTTTTGATTTAGTAATTTTGTCCTTTCTTTTCTTGCGTCTGCTATTTAGTTGTAAATTGTTAATGTTGTTTGCAGCATTTGTATATTAGAGATTGAAAACCAAATAAATGCAGTGGTAATGTGTTTGTTTTAAACAGAGACGATTTTACTAACAAACAATAATAACAAAATAAAAAAAAGTGTGGCTTTACATATTATTGAATCTTAAGTTTTCTTTGGGTAAAAAAAAAAAAAAAAACTTTAAACCCATGAACAATGCCAAATGCAACCTTCAATGCGAGGGATGAGAAATGTGTACCTTGACTATATGAAATACAGAGGAGTTTGTTGCACATTCTTCCAATGTCAATTGTCTTAAGATTGGGAGGAAGACTTCCAGGGTTCTTGTCACTGGAGGAGAGGATCACAAGGTTAATCTCTGGGCAATTGGCAAACCCAATTCCATACTGGTGTGTTCCTAACCAGCCTCATAATGCTAATTTACCTTCAAATTGTAAAGTACATAGAGTGTGCTTCTTCCCAACTATGCAACAATGGATTCAAAGAATGAGAAATATAACTAGCTCATGGTGTGGTGTGCAGAGTCTATCTGGACATACAAGTGCAATAGAGTCAGTAAGTTTTGATTCCTCTGAAGTATTAGTTGCTGCTGGAGCAGCTAGTGGCACTATAAAGTTATGGGATTTAGAGGAGGCAAAGAGTATGGATGCTTAACTTGTATATCCTTTTTTAATTGACTTTAATATACTGGACTATCTCCTGTGAGTCAGCTAACTTTTTCTTTTTTGGGTGCAGTTGTTCGCACTCTGACAGGACACAGGTCGAATTGCATTTCAGTTGACTTCCACCCATTTGGAGAGTTCTTTGCTTCTGGGTCGTTGGATACAAATCTGAAGATATGGGATATTAGAAGGAAGGGTTGTATTCACACATATAAAGGCCATACAAGAGGGGTTAATGCTATTAGATTCACGCCTGATGGTCGGTGGGTTGTTTCCGGTGGAGAAGATAATACTGTGAAGGTAATATTGGAGTTCTTTGATTATTCATTGGAGGGTGGAAATGAATCGAGATTCATCGCACTTGCTATCTTTTAAAGTTTTTAGTTTTTACAGTGTAAATACTTGTGAGTACGAGAATCTGATATCAATCAAAGAAAAAGGCTTGTCTTGCATATTTTGTATGTCCTAATCATCTAGTAACTTCCTCGCCTGTTTTACTGAAAAACGTTGCCTCGACAGCTTTGGGATCTGACTGCAGGGAAGCTGTTACATGATTTCAAGTACCATGAGGGCCAGGTTCAGTGCATCGATTTCCATCCTCACGAGTTTCTCTTGGCAACAGGTTAGATTGTACCATTGTACCTTGCACTTATCTCAGAAAATGGAAACATCAATTGGTACAGCATATTTTAGATGCATAATACAACTTGAAAATAATTGATTTGCTGGAAAGTACAAAAGTTATCACTCTATATTTTGTTTTTGATTTTCATTTACCTTCTTTTCTTCTTCATTTTATTTCGTGTGTGTATTTTTGCTGACCAGTGGCCAAGGGTTTCTCTTTCGCCATGCAAGGCAGAAGGATATGGAATTTGCTGGTCATGATTGTGTTTGTATATGAGTAATTGTTAACTAATTTAAGTTAATTTGATAAAAGGAATGACGATGTTGTGGATTAAAGTGGGGCAAAACTAATTATCTATAGTGATGATCTTAGGATGAAAGAAATAAAAATCTAACCATTATTGCTTGCTAACTTCATCAGTTATTTTCTTAAATTTTTGATTTAGTGTAATTAAGGATTAAATCCTATGGAACAAACGTGTTAGAATTCCCAGAAAGGCCTTCTTTGCAGAAGGTAGTGTACTATCACATCCAGAATTCCATGATCCTTCCCTTATTATGTCTTAGCAATGGAATGGCCCGATAGGATTACGTAAATTTATACAAAACATTCTGTGTATTAGTAGTATGGCAGGTAGTTTATGATATTATGGGTCTTCATTATTCTTTTTCAGAATAAGGCCACTTGCTCCTTACAGGCTTTCCTTTCTAGGCAGCTTCTGTTTTAAGACTGCATTTATTTCTGCAAGTTAAATAATTCTTATCCGCTAAACACTTTAAACGATTTTTGGGGAATTTTGTGTTTAACTTAGTATCCTCTTAATTGGTGCGATGAATTTCTTCATCATCTCTTTGTGAAATTATACAGGTTCAGCTGATAGGACTGTAAAATTCTGGGATCTTGAAACTTTTGAGTTGATTGGATCTGCTGGACCTGAGGTATCTTAATGGGTTACAGTTTTAGCATTAGGTTATATCTTTTCTTTTCTTTAGTTATATATTTGTGCTTAAATTTTCCTTATAGCTTAATGTGGTCGCATTATCAATCTTTATGTATCTTAAATGGTGAAAAAATAGAGAAAATATCTATTGAGAGGACTGGAAACTAGAATAGCTAACTTCTTTTTTTTTTCTTTTTTTTTTTAATTTCAGACCTCTGGTGTTCGGTCTATGACGTTCAATCCTGATGGAAGAACTTTGCTATGTGGATTGCATGAGAGTCTGAAGGTAGCCATTATTTTCTTTTTTTTTGGTTTTCTTGTGTACTATATTCAATTATCGTTCTTTACTTGCATTGACTAGGTTTTCTCATGGGAACCAATAAGATGCCATGATGCTGTGGATGTGGGATGGTCAAGACTATCAGATCTGAACGTCCATGATAAAAAACTTCTTGGTTGTTCTTTCAATCAAAGTTGTGTTGGAGTCTGGGTCGTGGATCTCTCGGTATGTTCTGAAATTCCTCTATATTTCGCATTACCACTGATCTGAAATTTAATAAGTTTACAACTGACTTCTGAAATGGCAGCGTGTTGAGCCGTACGCCATGTCTACTCCTGCAAGAGAAAATGATCATTCAGAATCAAAATCTAATTCAAACGGCAACACACCATTGCAAAATGACAGCAGCATTAAGTCTAGTTCGGGCCGACTATCAGTTCCACAAGATCCAGACGTCAGTATAAAGACTACTATGGGAAGATTATCAATTTCGCAAAATTTAGATTCAGGAGCTAAAGAGGCTAAACCTATTGCTTGTAGGCTATCCATTTCTTTTGATTGCTTATCGAATCTCTATTTTTGCATTTGTGGAGTATCTAATTTTACTGTTAATTTTGAAACTGGAACAACTGTAGGTGTCCCTGGTACTCCTCAAAGAGTCGGACCTAGCACTGCTGCAAAACCAACTGCTTCAAATTCAGGTCCAGCATTGAGTACTCCCAACATGAAGAGAAATTCATCAAAAAGCCATTCTACAGCCAATGTTTCGAGCTTCAGTAGAGCTGATGTTGTACCTGTTATTGTCCCTAGAACTAGCTCAAGAACAGAGCTGGCATCTGATTCTAGAAGAGAATCTGGTGATGTGGTTCCAGTAATTGTACCCCGAACAAACCCTAGAGTGGAGCAGTCCTCTGATTTCAGAAAAGAAATGGGCGATGTGGGGGCCGTCACAGTAGCAGAAACAAGCTTGAGAGTGGAATCAACCTTTGATTCTAGAAAAGAGTCTGTTGTTGGGAGAACACTACCGTTTAGTCTACGGTCAAAGTTTGCCGACCGTCGAAAACTGGCAAAAATCAATGATGATTCAGATAAAGATGATATGGGCAACAAAGTTACAGAATCAAATGAAGCTATAAACAGGCCTTATGTTTCTGTTGGAAATAATGTTAATCAAATAATGACTGTTGGAGAAGATCAAGCGGATGATATTAAACAAGTTGCAACAGGGAGACTCAGTTCTTCTCTTCCAATGGAACCATCTCAAACTTACCACCATGAGAAATGTATGTTCAGAGGCTGTTGCTCTATGCCATGCTTTAAGTGCTTCCAGTTGTTTTCACTGATTTTTTAATTTTTTTCTCTCTTTTTTTTTTTTTTCAATTACTAAATGTTGCTGTAGATAACATTCGAGTTCATAAGCCAAGTGATGCTTCCTCTGTGGAAGTTTCAAAAGGAGGTATACTTCTGTGAATTTAAGCTTATAAAAAATTCAGTCAGCTTGAAATGTCTTATTTTCTGGCTATGATATAGGGAGAACAAGGTCACTAGTTGCGAATTGGGAAAGCAGGGATCAATCTCCTAACTATGAAGGCCCCACGACTAGCACTTCTTCTGTGAACATTGCTGCTGTGGGCCTGCCTTATTCCTCTGTATGTTTCCACATATGCTGCTAAGTTGCCATGACGGTTATGTAGAATTTTGCATAATTTATTTGTCTAACAGTTTTAGTTGTCATTCTTCTTCATGGAATGCCCTTTGAATTCTAACCAATTTCACTAGTGTGCATAGCATCTTCATTTTCTGTATTTATCAAAGTATGGCTACCTATTCTTTTTTCTTTAAATAGTAATCTTGTTGCTAATGATTCCATTGATTTGAACAGAGACATGGTGCTCCAGCTGAAAGGAAGATCGATCTGCAAGTGATGAGGATGGTGTTGCTGGTTTAATAGAACAGCATGAACTATTTCTAGGCTCTGCACGGTCTCGGTTAACAAAGTTACAGGTGACTTAATATCTAATTTGTGTAGAATCTCCATTTATTAGACAACTTGGGAACTGTAGAATCTCCATTTATTATGCCTAACTCTTCTCCTTATACGGGGTCTTATATGGGTCTCAACTCTATTGGTTCTTGTTCGAGTCTCATGCGGCTCATCATTTTGTTAAGATATTTCATTTTGCAGAGTTTAGCATCATTTGTTTGGCAACATTAAGCTGGAGAGCAGAGAGTAATATTATGCTGGATATATTTTAGAAATTTGCTTGTTTTATTGTAGAAATCAAGCAAATTTCTTTACTGTAAGTTAACCTCTGAATCTTCAACTGCTTAGCCTGGACTCCTAGTTCCCGAGGGTTAGGAAAAAGGACTGGTCGAGATCTTTGCTTTCAACTATTTCTTTAGGGTAGAGGGGAAAGGCCTCATTCACAGGGGCTTGGTACGGCACTGGACACGGCACTCGGTCCAAGACGAGCGTCACCTTGGGCTGGGGACTTTTGGCAACAGGGACGACCACCCAGAAGAGCCGCCATCTAATCCACTCTGGCTACAATTATTATCTTTTTGTCTTGCAATTGGAAAGTAACTATGTTTCTGTTTATGTAAAATAAAACACAGATTTGTAAAATTTAATTTTAACGGTCATTCATCATATTCCGATGTGATTACGGTTTAGTTGCTTATGTAATGTCCATAACATGAGAGATGTCTTAAGTGAAACACGTTAAGTACTCTAATATGGTAATGATGTGTCAAATATTTTGCTTAACTTACAGACTGTCCGTCAATTTTGGGAAAGGAAGGATGTCAAGGGTGTCATCCATGCAATGGGAATGATATCTGATCATGCTGTATGTATTCTATTTGTTGTTTCCATTCCATATGTTTGTTAAACCTGGACTAATTTTAATGTTTGCTAACGTACTGCAGGTCTCGGCTGATGTTGTTAGTGTTTTGACGGAAAAAAGTGATACTGTCACACTGGATTTATGCACTTCTCTACTACCACTCCTCACTACACTTCTAGAGAGTAAAATGGAAAGGTATATAATGATTGTCTGTATGCTCTCTTTCCTCTTTGCTTGATAATTCCTAGTAGATCGACGACGTACGCATGAAAACTTTGTCCCCTTCACATCTGTAAAGAAAGTAGTGAAGCACTATAAGGTGACTACTTAATCAGTAGACATATGAGGAATTGGGTATTTAGCAGGGTGTTATGGTACATATATTCTACCTCCAGCACCCTTCAATCTGCCAACTTCCCTTATAACTTACAGTGCTACTCCATTTCTAACCAACTTCCCTTATTTTAGGCATTTAGGTGTTTCCTTGGAGATGCTGCTCAAGCTTGTTAGAACTTTTGGCCCTGTAATCCATTCAACTTTATCGGCTGGTCCATCTGTTGGTGTAGACCTTCAAGCAGAGCAAAGGTTTGCATTTTATTTCTCTGCTTTAATTTTTCTCAAATCCTAAATTGCTACAATATGCTTCTTACTATTTATTTGTCTCCATCTCAGGCTTGAGCGGTGCAATCTATGCTTCATTGAACTGGAAAAGGTCAAGAATAGGTTACCTTCTCTTGCAAGGTTAGAAAATTCAATCATTAATTCATTTATTATCTTACAAATTAAGAGAACTCATCGCTCCTTTTGGAAACAAGAATTGACTCGAAGGCATTTCATATTTTTGATGGAATGATTGTACCGACTTTTAAAGAAAATAATAATTGAAATTGAGATTAACTGAAAGTGAAGTATGAGATGAGATGGATGTATCTCATTGGGCGGTGCAAAGCTAATGTAGCACACCGAAAGCAAATAATGCATGTGGGCATAGAATTCCATAATCACCCCTCCAAAATTTGTTGTTTACGTTCATTGCATAATTTATCTAGCACCATGGCCATTTTCGTTGCCTTTGTGCCAACAAAACAAATCTACACTTTATATTGGCAGAATTTGCCATTTGGATATGCTACGGCAACAAAAAATTGTGAATTGTCATTTGGAGATGCTGCTCACATAAATGTAGTCTTATTGTATCCTTCGCTGTTGCTTTTATTCATTTTTTCGTCTCTTTTGTTCTGAGCAGAAGAAGAGGGTCTATCGCGAAGAGTGCACAGGAGCTAAAACTTGCTCTTCAGGAAGTTTCATAATGCCATACTTTGCCTCGATTTAGCTTCAGTGGAGCCTCCAAGTGGTTTTGGGCACTGAAGTTTAACAAAAAGCACATGATTGGTTTACTCTTCCAGTAATTTATTTCAATGTACACATGCTAACATAACTATCAGCCATGTTACTCGGCAAAACACAGGCATGATGAATGGGACTTTGCCGAAGAATTTGTAGATGGAAGTAGGAACGAGCAAGCGGAACACTCGAGCCGAGCATGTGGATGGTTGACTGAATACGAGAGACCAAGTTACTAGTTAGCTTCTTGTAGAATTGGCTGCTTGAAGCCTGTATCTTTCCTCATTATGTAACATGAATAGTTCAAAATCTTGTCCCAATATCATAATTTTCAAAACTCCTAAATAGTCCAGTAATAGCATGGTAAGGGAAACATGTATATTTTGTTCCCCAAGTAACACGTTTCAATATATGTCGAATCCATGGGTGAAATTAATAAACTCTCTTCACCCTTTTGTTCCTTTTTTCTTTTTTTTTTTTAACTTCTCTTTGAAGGTTCTTCGTTTCTTTTACCTTTTCAACTTTCGAGTACCTTATCTAGGCCTCTTGTAACGTAGAGGGTAATGAGAAATTTGTGTTTATTGTCTAACTGGAATAGGTTCCATAATGCTGAAGTTTTGCACGCTGCATTGAAAATCTCTGAACTTTTCTCGGAAAATCAAAGGTGAAGCAGGTGTAGATGGGATGACCGTTAAAAGTCCCGAGTAAAAGTGCTGGGCATATTTGTGATCCTATGGACTAGGTTTTCGAAAAAAAAAAAAAAAAAGTGTTGAAATATTAAAAAATATTATTTTAAAATTTTTTAAAATTGTTAGAGTATAATGATTGTTTCATTTATTTTCATATGGTATTAAAGTAGAAAATTTCGAGTTCCAATTTGGTTCGTAGTATAATTAATTTTTTTATTTAATTTAAATTTATTTAATAATATTTTTTAATAATTTAAAATTTTTTAAAGTACAATAAAAAAAAAATCATATATTTAAAAAAAAAAAAAAAAAAAAAAAAAAAAAAAAAAAAAAAAAAAAAAAAGTTTTGGGAAGAGTGAGTGCTGCTTTTCTTGCGTACCTTGATTAGTGATTTCTTTTATCAGTTTTGGGAAGAGAGTCTTTTGCGGAAAATGCTCTTTCTCTGCGCTACGTACGTAGTAATTCGTAATCATCAACTTCCGCTCTTGCCTCCACGTGTCGACTTGCCATTCGTCTCTTTAACTGATCTGACAACACGCCCTGCACCGAATCCCACGTCTCGTTCGCATACATATTTGCACCCCGGACGCCTTTCATTTTCACACACACTCTCTCTCCTCTCTCTTCCCGAAACCAAAGCGTGGGTGTGGCGTTCCCCTCGCTCTCGCTCTCGCTCTCGCTCTCTCTCCTCGTCGTCGTCTTCAAAGTGAAGCGAGCGAGAAACCCTAGCTCCTCCTCCTCCTCCGCGTCGCCCCCCATGAAGCAAACCACCTCCTTCGGCTTCTTTGCTCTGTTGATGGCCCTCGCCCTCCTCATCACCATGAAGATCCTAAACGAGCACCTCAAGGTCTCAAACCACTCCCCCCTCCCTCTCTCTAGCTAATCCCCTTTTTATCGTCTTCTGATGCTGTTCCCTCTTGATCAGATGGATCTGAGGCGAAACCCTTCCTTGCCGACCTTGCCGACCGAGGTATATACATACATATATATATAGTGCGTTTCCTGGTGCTTTTCTAATGATCGCATTGTGCTCTGTTTGGTAATTTGATTGGGATTTGTTGTGATTTTAGAGGGAATGGAGGGGCGAGCTCCAGGGTTTGCCTCGCGGGATCGTGGAACCGACCACGGACATGGAATTGAAGTCTCTGTTGAGGAACTCAATGTTAAAAGTAACTACTTCATCCGAGGACTTATTAATTTGTTCATCTCAGATCACTGTTTGTTTCGTCGGAAATTTGAGTGTATCATTTGTGTTGCTTCATTAGATTCCTCATTTAGATGCATACATTATTTTAATTTGAGCACAATATTCGTTGTGCGTTAGTTAATTCGACAAATTAGTCCAATATAAAGTATCTGATCGAAATACTTGAGCTTGGCGTGGGGTTGCGTGGTTTTGTTCTTTATTTGTTCTCTAGTAACATTTCCTCTTGTATGCAATTGCAGGACACTAGTGATAAGTCCAATTCTCTTCTGGCAATGGCAGTTGGTATTTCACAAAAGCAGAATGTGGATAATATAGTTCGGAAGGTCGTTACATACGTGATTGCTTCAGAGATTCATTTTCTTTTTCCTTTCTATAGGTAGCGAAGATTGCTAATACAAACTTCATCATTCGTCTTAGTTCAGTTTCTTATGGAAGATTTCTCAATTATGCTTTTTCATTATGATGGGAGCGTTGATGGATGGCATGATCTCAATTGGAGCAACAAGGCAATACACATACTTGCCTATAATCAAACAAAATGGTAATTCCCTGCAAGTTTAGTAATCCTGGGAAGCTACATAGGGCCATGGATTTTTGCACAAGATGATTAAAATGTCAGGAAGGTTGTATTTTCTTTTTATTTTGAGTTTTTTACTCTTAAGTGAGCATTCAAAGTACGTATATCCATGTAACTAGTTATCTAGCTCGCCCTTAATTTGATGTGTATTCTTCTTGTTGTACATGACCAGCTGTACTACAACAAAACATCAAAATGTGCTCATACCTTAATGAGTAGTAGAGCTTACAGCATTTCATACCAATTCTCTTTTCTTTTTTTTCCCACAAGTTGTATGTTGTACCCAAGCAATTCTTGGTATGCTTTTATTTTGAAAACTTGTTGCAGGTGGTTTGCTAAGCGCTTTTTACATCCTGATGTTATATCTATCTATGACTACATATTTTTGTGGGATGAAGATCTTGGAGTGGAGAATTTTCATCCGAGAAGGTGTGATTATGGTCAATATTTGTGAAAAGACTGTTTGGATGCATAGAATCTTATTTGATCAAGTTTCTTTTTATCATGGCTGAATTTTCAGGTATTTGAGGATAATGTTTTCTGAAGGGCTGGAAATTTCACAACCTGCTCTAGATCCTGATCAATCATCTGACATACACCAGCGAATCACAATCCGAAATAAAATGATGAAAGTTCACAGGTAAATAAACAATGAAATATTTTTTATTCTGTATATTTTTATGGGTTCCTGACACTACTTGTTGTGGTGCTCTCTGTGATACTACAGGCGCATATATGATTTCCGTGGGAATCTGAATTGTTCTGATGAAAGCGAAGGGCCTCCATGCACAGGGTAGAGTTCTCTACTTGCTTTGCTTAGTTATTTAATCAGCATGCTAGATATCTTATCCCACCAGAACAAATAATAGTTGTATTTATAATCAGTATTGCATTTTATTATTGGTCCAAAAGACTTTGACTAATTTCTTTATTAGCGACAAACTTATGATGGAACCTTCATCATAACTTTATGATATCTGAACAAAGGCATGCTTGCCCTTATTGCATTAAGGACTTTACTTTCTGATCTAAGGTGAGCATCACTATGGTTTTTTTTTTTTTTACGCTGGATACTGAATCAATTACTGTCATGCTGGATGCGAACACTGTTATTACAAAAAGACTACAATACTGCCAAATATTCCATAAACTAGGCACCACAATCATTCATTATTTGATCTGTTATGGTTGTGTTCTTGTTTGCGCATATTAGTTTTTCCCTCAAAACCATTTGGTTTTTCACATCGATTGCTGGTCAATGATTATGCATTTCCCTGCCTGTGGAATCCTTACGCTAGTTTGAGCTGTAACTCTTGTTTCTTGGTATTAGGTGGGTTGAAGGGATGGCACCTGTTTTTTCTCAAGCTGCATGGCGCTGTGTGTGGCATCTCATCCAGGTGTAACTTCAAAACTGCCTAGCTTTTCCTTTCGAGTATGCTATGTATATTCTAGTCACCAATTGCATTAGTAGCCTGAGCATTATTTGGAAGTTTTTTTTGGATGCTGCAAAAAGTTACTTTTTTTAGTTTCTTTTGGAAATGATCTATTTAAATTATATTAATTTTTGAGTAACAGCATATGATTTTACTTCATGCTCAAAATATTTTTGGAAGGCGATAACATGCCTATTTGTGTAAAATTCCAGTTGTGGGATGCGTTTTATTTTAACGGGCTTGCCAACACATAATTTTGTGGTACTCTGATGGTTACTTCATGCTTGCTGTATTGCAATTCCCTTATTCTATTACTATTTCTCAGGCGTTTAAGGCATAATTGATATAGTTGGTAATAGTTCATTTTCTCACCTATTTGCAGAATGACCTGATTCACGGGTGGGGCCTGGACATGAAGCTCGGTTATTGTGCTCAGGTGATGAAGATAAATTATTTACATGATATTTACATGAATAATTTGGCAAATAATCTGCATTCCTTTCGAATTTCATCTGGTTCCATGATTGCTCTTTTTTTTTTTTCTTGTTTTTCATTCCAGTGATATTTGTAAGCACTTGTAATGCACCACATGGTATTTCAGGGTGATCAAAGTAAGAAGGTTGGGGTGATTGACAGCGAATTCATTGTTCACCAAGGGATACCCTCCCTGGGAAGACCATCAGTTACTAAGGTTAAACAGACAGAAACTATGCACTCAAGTCTGTTATTGTTATTATCTTTATTCAATTCTCAACTAGCAGGGATTTTAGACTCCTTCAAAAAATAGTATCTGGCATTTCAAAAGATATTACTGTTACAGAGAGTCAGAAAGAAAATTAATTACCTCAATTGAATTCATATATTTTATGTGTATTCTGTCGAGCCATTTACTACTTCACTTTAGTCAGGGTAAATAATATGAAGTGTTGAAATCAGATTGAGAAATATGCTTTTGCAATTCTGCTAACTTCACTTCTTGAGCTGATGTAGTTTTATTCAAACAATCTGGTCAGTTGGATTTCTATTTCTATCATGCTGGTAACTCCACTTTGGCATTTCCACGACCTAATTTTAAGCAAAACAAAGTAGGAAAACCAATAAAAATAATAATGACTTAATTATCATCAAATGCAAGATGCAATTTTCATTTGCGTATTGGGTGGTGGTGGGTATATCCAACGAGTCTTGAACCCTAACGAAACATCAGTTAATTAGCTGTTAACACTTTCAATTGCAATTTTACTTAAATATGTGGCGCTTTATCGTGACATTGGCTTCACTGTGCTACTTTTCCTATTACAGGCACTGCACAGATCCATAGATTTAAGATCACAGGTATAAACAAGTAATCTCTTTTTTCTTTTCTTTTTCTTGCTGTAATAGAACATTGAATACAAATATCCTGTTATTAAAATACATGGTGTTATCTGTATTCAAATATTTATGCTACGTGACAGATTAGAAGGCAGTCAACAGCTGAGTTAGAGAAGTTCAAGGAGCGCTGGAATAGTGCTGTGAAGAAAGACAAGGAGTGGACTGACCGTTTTGTCAAGTTATCAAGAAGAAAGAGTGTGACATAAGGGAATATCGTCACATCTAAAAACCTAAAACCTGAATGCAATTCTGATATGCGAATAATCTTCTCTCAGCGGCATAAACCATGGTGGCAAAAGGGTACGTTTTTCACATCACAAACGTTTTGTTCTCTGGTTGCTGTTCACAAAGCCATGCATGCAGATGTTCACCGGTTGTTTCATCTACACAGAGTTGTCATGCCTCAGCCGCCTCCACGCATTCAACAGGAGCCTGCACAATTTATTGTGAGGATTTTTTTGTGTAACCTGCACCCCACCACCACTGTCGAATGCTTCAACGGTGGTTCAGCCCATGCAATTTTTCCTGAGATTTTGAGTGGTTCTCAGAAGGAAAGTTTACTGTAAGTTTTGAGTGTTGTTTTGCCGGGAGATGTTGGGTTTCTTTTGAGGTGCTTCTCGCAGCACGTCTCATTAAATGCCGTGGATGTATGTCACTGAAATTTGCCTTTTTATTATTTTATAATTACATCCTTATGATTCTATTGTATTTTGCGCCCGTTTGCTGTTATTATTTTTCTGCTAAATGTGATTTGTAAAGAATCTTCTGCTCAGTGTAATTATCCGTTAAAACCTTCACAACTTAAAAAGAGCTATATGACACAATCAGTGCGTTCTATGAAGAGGTAACTTGAGCTTTCTGAAAAGCACTCATCTTGCCTCTTGTGACTCTTCCTGGAATAAAATTGAAGGCAGACCATTTCGGGAGAATGAAAAAAAAAAAAGAAGAAAAGAAACAAAGACTAGGATGTAGAATTTGACAACCAAATAATTTGTCCTGCTGCCTGGGGAGCGGTCATCTTCATGCTACTTTTAGATCACAGAAGAAATCTCCTAAACTTGCCATTTTGATTACATACAATGCTTTAATTCAAAGCTCAATACTAAACGCAGATCTCAGATGCCCATCATCCTGTGAACTCTGTAACATGTAGGCTAAACGTTCGATGCTCCGCATGCGGCATTTGGGGACAATACTCACAGGGGAGCTTCTCCATTTCAATGAGTCCCTGGGCATCAATTGTTACCTCGCACTCACATCCGAGCGTTACTCGAGTTAATAAAGCTAACAATTCTGTTGCCCCTGCTGTACATATCTTTGGATAGCAGTTACAACATGAATTGCAATGATGAAGACCATGACTTACGTTTCATATCTTGAAGTGTTTATATCCGTACTCTGGATTTCTCATGCCTTCTTCCCAGTCTCCCATTCGCTGGCCGCCAAAAACCACTTGTTGGATGCCCAAATACCTGAGCTTAGAAAGAAAGTCGAGATAATTAATTGTTATCTCATTGACACCGCATGATTCAGAATATCATTAATAATATCAACAGAGCATAGGAAACTTGTAACCAGGAACTCTAGGACGAGATCTTACTCAGAGCTTAATACAGTGAGACAATTGAGCAAAACATCCACAGCGAAAAAGTCGGATGTGCCTAGATCCACCCTGTAATCAGATTTGTAAGAAATTGAAGCAATACTAAAACTAAATTGTGTTATTATGCATGAAGCAAAAACTCTTACCAAACCCTGCCCCAGTTATCTTGAAACTCGATGTCGCTGATATCATGGAAAGACGAAGGCATTTTACCAGAAGCTTTATCAGAATCATAGCTTGGGTTGTAATCCATAGATGAGTTTGCTAGCTGTAGCACACAGTACATAAAGATGTTTATATAGATAGGACACGATGTTGAATGCGAATAGAAATAACCAAGTGAAACTTCTGTGGAAAAACAACGTTTTGATGAATATAGATATATAGACGCACATAAAAAATGGTATAAGCGGATCACACATATATCAATGTTTTACACATATTGTCACATGATTAAATAGAAATCTTTTGCCATTCCACAAAGTTCATGTATTCTGTTTCCTCCTCTCTCTCTCTCCTGGTGTTGACAACAGAAAATTAATCGTAAGATTTTCAAGAGCAAAAAGAGAAACCTAACCTGCAAATTCGAAGAGTTGAAAGCTCCCAAACGGCCCATGACATACCAAGACTGTATTACCTGCAATGCTTTACAGGTATAGAAATAACAGAGGTGCGTTACTAAGAAAAAAAATAATAATAAAAGAAATTCTCATGCGATCCATCTAAAACAAACCTCTTGACAATCAACTTACACTGCCAAGAAGGTCAACATCCCGATCAGACGGAGCTCCATAGAGTTCAAACCATATAAATGAATCTAACGGGTTAAAGCTGTCAAGAACAATTGAAGTTAGAATTTTAGTAGGACAAATAAGCGAACTCCTAATACTGTCAGGCGGCATGCACACACATGCAGACAAAAACAAGAAGTAAAATTCCAATTAGTAAGTCAGTTATGTGATTTTGACTTTATTTAAACTAAACAGCTTGTCTGATGTCAGTGATGGGCGCAACTTAGTGTTTATTTTTTTCAAATGTAACTAAACAGGGATTCAAAGTAACTAATTATTGTAGGAACCAGTGGAAGAAAGAAATGAAATGAACAAGTCATGCAGACTATATTTCTCTCAAAGCTGGTGAAAATAGAATGCTAAACCATAATGGAGAAAATAGGGTTTACCATCAAACTTTCAATATGTTTGCAATGAACAAGATCCTTAATATTTTACAGCGCGTCTTATTGTTGTGAAACATATGAGCAATCATAATAAGAAAGAGCTACTTCGTAACAAATATTATGCAGGCTTCAATTTTCATATGTTTTGATCTTATATAATGATATTTCCGATAGTCAAAATAAAGAAGTTAAAGATTATATCCATAGAATCTTACTCTCTGAAGCTAACTTTGAAAGCAAGCACAGACCCTGACTTCGATTTGCTGAAGTCTCGACCTTTCATCCGTACTCTTTCCTCTACCTGTCGATTTGATAGATAAACTACTAATCAAAAATGACAAGTTTAAAATTTTTGATTCCATACGCATGTTCTATCAAATATTTTACCATACCCTTTTCCTCATCAGTTCTGGATTCCCAATGCTGTCCCCAAGAACAGCTCGAAGTTCCATGTCGTCCTTGCACGCATTTTCCAGTATCCTTAAATCAAACAGGAAGTAAATAAGAGACAGACGTACAAACAACAATAACTAAAAAAAATTAAAGTAATTGCTATATTGAAATCCACAATGAAATGATACGACAGAATAATCTCAATTTCTCTCATGTAAGGTGACTAATGAATTGAAATAATAAGACCGCCGAACATCAGTCCGCAAGTAGCATGCCCTATATACATAATAGAAAATATCTACGCGAATGGAATGAAGTGTTCACTAAGGTGCCAAGTTCGAAAGTCTAGCGGGGATGGAGACATCTATTATTCGAGCTACAGCTAGATCGACGTTCAGACGTAAAAGCCATAGATCCACAGACACTTTTTCCATTAAGTTTCCTGTTTGAATTCCAGAGTCACCCAAAACGTTAGGCGTACTTAGACGAAAGAAAATTGCTAAATATAATATAAGATGGCAATTGAGACAGGGATGGGAAGTGCAACGACAATTTTGTAACATAACCTATTCTTTCCATGATCATGATCATTCAAACTAACGGCGATTCCAGCATCCATTTGATAAAAAAATGGCACAATCAAGCAAGATCAGTATCCTAACCAAACTCGCATACGAACTAATTTAATACCTAAATAGTAAATACATCAACTGGCAACAGGAACATTTCGTCGAACACCTAACGGGCATAACGAGTTCTTGATGTCGCAACCTATTCCTCTCGAAACAAATAGAAAGCATTATAGAACAACTACTCTCTAGCATCTAAAACGCGTTATATCGAGCAATTCGATTCAAAAACAAGGGAACATCAAATTACGAGTAGAGAGAGAGAGGGGGGGGATTATACGAACTTAGCCCAAGTAGGGTAGTTATGGATCCGATCGTACTCCCTCCTCCGCCTCTCCTCCCTCACCTTGAGGAGCCTCCTCCCCCTCGCCGTCGTCCCCGAGCCCTTCGCTCTCCCCGAATCGACCTCGTTCCCTCCTCCTTCGTCGTCGTCGTCCTCCTCCTCCTCTGCTCCCGTTAATGGAGTAGCGCCTCGTTTCCTCCTACTAGCGGCGGCGTTGGAGGTGGTGTGAGCGTGGTAATGGTGGTGGCGGCGGCGGTGGTGGAGGAGGAGGAGGGGGAGCTTCGAAGGGGGAGGACGAAGAAGGTGGAGCGGAGGAGCACGATAGAGATGGCACATATGATGAGTTAGCATTCTGTGGCTTCGAAGAAGCGAGTGAGCGAGCGCGAGGTTTATGGGTAAATATGTAGGGGTGGCGATCCAGATCGTGAACTCAGTTCCTGTTCGGCTGAAACACGAGTCACCTCGTGTTTGAATCGCTCGTTGAATACAAGTCAAAATCTTTTAGCTTATTTGATAAATGAACTAAGTAAGAACCGAAATCAATCCATTTGTGTTTGACTCGATAACCATTCTAATATATATATTTTATATTTATATAATTTATATAATTTATATATATTATATTCATATATATATATATATAATATAAATGTTTATTATTTAATTTTTTATCTAATTTAAATATAAAGTCTAATTCACTTATAAATAAGCCTATTTGTGTATGGAATATTTTTAAAAATATTAAAAAGAAATTAACTCTTAAAATTAACTGTTTAGCCATGTGATAATAATTATTTATAAGATACATCATTATATATGATCTAAATATTACTATAATTAATTCAATGAGTAAAAATATTATAGCACTAATATTTTGATGCTTGTAAAACCATCCTGATTGGACTCTCTGTCTAATATACAAGAGAGAGAGAGAAATTAGAGCTTATATGATTTTAAAAATAAAAGTTCATTCATACATGTGATTTTTTTATTATTAGATTTGTATTGAAATTTGTGTTTTTATAAAGTCAATTAAAAAGAAAGAAATATAAAGTAAAAAATACAAATCTCAATACAAATTTAATGAAAAAAAATTTACAAGTATGAATGTGCTTGTGTATATATATATATATATATATATATATATATATATATATATATATAGAGAGAGAGAGAGAGAGAGAGAAAGCTAGGCTTGTGTGCTTTTAAAAGCACAGAGACTCATGTGCTTTCGAGTTGTTTTCGATGTTGAGACTTTATATATATAGTATTTAAAAGTCTAAAAATTAAATTTCGTAAAGATATCATTTGTCTAGTGATCAAAGTGAGTCGAGTGAACCGTTTGCAAGTCTAGTGGTATAAAAATATTCAAATCATGTAAAATTTTGATAGAAAATTTTTAATACTATATAGAACAAGATCAATATTTTTGATCTCATAGTATCTATTCGAGATTTTTATTTTCAGCTGTTGATTTTGAGCCCTTTCGATCACTAGATAAATGATATCGAAAAATTGTAAAATTTATTTTTTAAATACTTTAAATATTCTAAATCAAGTCTAACGAAACCAATCGTCCATTCGAAAATTCCAACATTAAAAATAATTTGGGAGCACGGAGGAGTGCGTGCTTCTAAAAACACACAAATTCTACTATATATATATATATACTATTTAAATTTTAGACTAACTTAATATAAAAAAAATCATCATTTGTGAATTTTGATTATTAAATTAAGATTATATTTTTAAAAACTTTTTTCAACTTTTTATCCAACAGTGTGATTGAAAATCTAATTTGTTGTTTGCGAGCTCGCGTTCAGTTTGTTTATTAACAAGTCATACGAGCTAATTTTTTCAGCTCGATATTTTAATGAGTCAGCCCGTGTTCTCAACTTTTAATTAATTTTTGAATTAAAAAGATTTATTAACTTTATTTATTAAATTAATCTGAAACTCTGCATTAAATTGTCTCAGAATAATCAAATCATTTGCTTTTAAATATTGCATTATATCATAAGTTTATCACTTCATAGTTTCTCCCTTTTCTGGGTCCTGATGTTTTATATAAAGTATTTTGGATAAGAGTGGAATTATGAAATCATTTAAAAGGACTTAATGAGCAGAGACATCCAGGAAGACCTATGATCTACTGGTCAACTACCTGGTACATACACCTTCAAAAAAAAAAAAAAAAAAAAAAAAAAAAAAAAAAAAAAAAGCCTGATATACACAAATAAATAATATTAATTAATTAAAAGTTAGTTGACCAAAACAGACAAAAAAAACCTTTTTCTTTAATTCTCCTACCATGCAAAAGTTATCACAGGCTACTCAACTTTTTCAACTTTTTCCCATTTTTAATTAGTAATTGTATTATTTTTTTAACTTATAATTACCAAATTCTCTCCACCTCATGTACTCTAAAGTCGGCGACGCTTTCGCTCACGTCGCCGAGTTCTGTGTCCGCATCGCCCACGGTACATCGCTATCGCCGTATTCTAGTAACCAATGGAACATTCCCGGGGAATATTCCCCATCCGACACGTGGAACAAAATACCGAGAGCGCGAAACGGAGGGAAACGAGTTTTTGATTGATTTTTTGGGAAACGATTTCTCGGCGCCGCCCATTTAACGGCTCGATGCCTTCTCTGTATTTAAAATCGTTTAAGCTCGACCGTCCACGTGGCACACGTTCTCCCCTCGGATCTCTCAACCTCGAGAAAACTATTGCGTGCACCAGGTGTAGCTGTCCGAAACAATCACCGTACTCAATATTTAATGATAAAAAAAAATTAAATTAAATTATAATATATATTCTTAAATAGTCTATAAATTTTAAAAAAATAATACTACTTATACATTTCAAATATATAATAATGCGCATCCTATTTATTCAAATATAGAGTGTACTTCATTGATCATTTTGAAATGATCAGTAAAATTCACGTAATTTCTGAATAGGTGAGATATAAGAATTATTAATTTTCATTAAAAATGTATAAATTTTGATTTTTTTTTTTATTTATACATTAGTAATCTCAAAATTTAATGAAGAGATTTTATTTTATTAAAGAATATTTATAATTTATAATTTGTAATATATTATTTTTTAAAATATCAAATAACATACATAATGAATTATTTTATAATTTTAAAAACTTTATAATGGGTAGGATAAATTACACTATTAGTCTCTAAATTTATTGATTATTTATTTATCTTATGATATAATAAGTTTATATATAGAGAGATTAAAATTTTATTTGAAATTACGAACTACGATAATAGTGAAAGAGTATCATAAAAAATATATCATATGTTGTATATGTAATATTATTGAAAATAGTAAATATTTATATTTTGATAATAAGGAATTATAAAAAAAATTACGAAACACGTGGTGAGAATATATGATGAAAAAAATATTATATTTATTTTCAGTACATATATCACCTTTTTTATATCATAATAAATTAATTACGATATATTTTTAATAATCATACTAGAAAATAAAAAAAAATATTTTTATACGTTTTCATTTAAAAAAAATTAAGGACTAAAATAAAACTTGATCAAAAGTTTAGAGATGAGAAAATAGTGATGCTATTTTATAAAGTCATGCTATTTATATATTCTAACAGAGACGGTTTGGTTCTAGAAAAATTTAAAATTTTTTTTATAATTGTTTTTTTTTTTTTTTTCGACCGGTAAGTAAAAAAAAAAATAGCGTTTTTAAAATTTTTTTTTTCAAATTTTATGAAAAATTGGTATTATTATTTTTCAAAATTTTAAAGAAAACTAAAATAGCATTTTCTATAAATCTTAAAAAATAATTTTTAAACATACTAGTTTTCTTTACAACCAAACAAATGAAAAACTAAAAAAATTTCGTTTCATAGATTTATTTTTGTATATATATTTTTTGAAGAACAAAACAATCGTTAAAGGGTGGATATTTACCCTCTTTTTTTCAAGAATTAAGAATCAGCCATTGTGTTATTAATTTTTATTTATACTATTTTTTTTTTTAATTATAAAATGAAAGAGCGGAATATATACATTCGTTATTAAAAATGTCTAAAATACGACAGTCGCACAGATGGGGTATCTAAAACCAATCTCCATCCCATTATAATTTTTAATTTTTAGAAAAATATTTTTATTATATTTTTTTTTTCTCAAATAGAGAGATTTAATTGGTTGGGACATGAGTGAGTGATGCGGTGCACAGTGCACCAGGTGCATGCAAAAGATTATTCAAACCCTAAACCGCCCACTGAATACAGCGAGTCAAGCACACCAGTAAGAGGAAAAGTACGAGTGTGCAACGGGAAAATAAATAAATAAATTATAATAAAAAGTAGAAAAAGAAAAAAAAGCAGCTTCGTTCACTCCACGCATATTCTAAGACTGCGTTTGATTTAAAAATAAAAAAAAATTAATTATAAAAAAAATAAATATAAGTTAAATTTTTATTTGGTTGAATTTAAGAGTTATACCGAATATAAAAAAAATTATGTTTAATAAGTTAAAAAAATAAAAAAATAAAAAGAACTAAAATTTTACTAATATAATTTTAAATATTTAATTTAAAATATTTATTAAAAAAATTATTAAAATTTATATCTTACTTATATAAAAAAAAAATTATTAAAAAAATTTATCATATAATTTATTAAAATTATATAATAAATTTATTAAAAATTAAAATTAAAAATTTTAAAAGTTATAAAATATAAAATTTATAATTTATAATTATTAAAAATTTTAAATTTAATTATCTTAAATAATTAGTTAATTATCTAAATATTTAAATAATTAGTTAATAAAATAATTAAATTAATTAAAATATTAAATTAATTAAAAAATTAAAATAATAATTAAAATTATATTAATTTAATTAAATTTATTTTTAAATAGCAATAAATTTTGTTCTTAAAAAAAAACTGGAATAATAATTTCAGTCTTATACCAGCTTATTATAAAACAGCAGTTACAATTCCTACATTGCGTTTGGATATACCTCATCGAATTCGCCATTGTCGTCCTCAGAAGCCAGATCCACTGATCTAGGCTTTCGATCGCCGCTCCATCTCCTCGTCGGTGAGTTTCTCCTCCAAATGCAACGTTGCCTCTCCGATTTCTCACTTCCCCCTCTCGTTTCGATCCGAATTTGTGTTTTTTTTTTTTTTTTTTTTTTGTGTGGGTTTTTTAGGCTTTGATTCGCTGCGGGAGCCATGGCGAATATCGACATCGCGGGGATACTCGAGGAGCTCCCCAACGACGGGCGCGTGCCGAAGACGAAGATCGTGTGCACGCTCGGGCCCGCGTCGAGGTCGGTGCCGATGCTGGAGAAGCTGCTGAGGGCGGGGATGAACGTGGCGCGCTTCAACTTCTCGCACGGGACGCACGAGTACCACCAGGAGACCCTCGACACTCTCCGGATCGCCATGCTCAACACCGGGATCCTCTGCGCCGTCATGCTCGACACTAAGGTCTCTCCTTTCTCACGGAACAGTCGTGATTCGCGTATGCTCGGATAGCTACTTGCTACTTGATTGTTTAGGGTTTGTTTGGTTTTGTCGTTGCTTGTGTAAAAGCTCAGCTAGATCGAGAGCTTTAAATTTAGAACTTTCGTTTTCGTGACTTAAAAAGCTAATTTTAGCTTCTCATCTCTGCCGTATGCTGTAGGATGCTGGTTACCAAATACTTCGTTTCCGCTTTGTGATTAAAGAACTGCTTGAGAAGTCAGGCCAAACAATCAATTACATGTTGCAATTTTAATCTCAGGAATGAAGTTGTGTCGTATCGTATTTGATCGACTGTTTGATGCTACTGCAAAAACAATTATGCACTGTTTGATAATCGCCACAAGTTATAATTATATCCAAAGCTCGATTCCGCATCAATCTACTCCTTTTGCTCTATGTTGTGTCGATAGGCTTTGTACGCGACACCATTATATAATTATATTGAAGATATCAGTTGCTTTGGGTATAATCTGCTGATCATATTAGAATCGCATGGGCCATCATCACCTCATTTCTATTAATATCGCTAGCTCTTCATGTGTTAATTCGTATAAGGAATACTGGAATGCTAATGAGCGGCTCACCTTTGTGCCAATTTTATTAGAATTGCTTAAAGGTCGTGAAAGGGACATGATACTTGCGTATCCTCGGAACTTTTAGTTGAAGGTTTTTGGAGCATGGAAATTTTCAGTAGCTAATCTAATAGAAGCTTACTGCATATACTACCCATCAAAGCTATTTCTTTCCTGTTTTTTTTTTTTGATAGTTTTTGCAGCTGCGGCGTCATTTTACTCTATCGTTTCCATGTTGAAACTGATCATTTAGTGTAGGTTGAGGAAGGTTGATAAACACTTATTAAGCACCTGAAAAAGAGGTTAAAGGCGCTAGGATTGCTCCTATATGTTGAACGGAGAAAATTTCTGACTATATCCCACATTGATGCCTTTTATCTATTATCCTGACTGGCTATTTGTTGGAATTTCTGAATTTCAGGCAGTTAGTAAATGATTTGTGGGGATAGTGGTTATTTGAGGTGCGAATAAGTAAATAGACTGTTTCTATGACTAGAAAAGATGTATAAGCACCAAATCCAGATAGACGTAGGACACATTGATATATATGACTAGAAAAGATTAATAGGCAACAGTTCCTCTCTCTCGTAGTTTGTGTTGATTGATCTTTGCAGGCTTCCTTTTATTCTGTAAGCTTGTAAGATGGCTCTTTATCACTATAGAATGAAAGAAAAGAAGATAATTTATTGGGGTGGCTTGTTGACCTCTCAGCTATATAATCTTCATGGGTTTACCACTTTAGCACAATAAGCACATCTCAAGCATTTGAAGCATATAAAATCTAGCTTTTCTGGTGCATACGTATGCTCTAATAGAAAATTGTGCAAAGATGAAGTAAATTCATATCTAGGACTAAAATTTTCAACTTGTTTCTTAGTCAAGTTCAATTTGATAATTCCATCGATGGCTTATGAGTTATGATGTTCCATCTGGTCTTATATTCTCTCCTGTGACAGGGCCCTGAGATCCGCACAGGCTTCCTGAAGGACGGGAAACCTATCAAGCTCAAGGAAGGTCAAGAAATCATTGTTTCCACTGATTACAGCATTAAGGGCGATGAAAATATGATAGCTATGAGTTACAAGAAACTTCCTATAGATCTGAAACCTGGGAACACCATATTGTGTTCAGATGGTACAATAACCCTATTAGTCCTGTCTTGTGATCCGGAAGCTGGGACTGTGAGATGTCGCTGTGAAAACACTGCAATGTTGGGTGAGAGAAAGAATGTCAATTTGCCTGGGGTTGTTGTGGATCTCCCCACACTGACTGACAAAGATAAGGAAGACATCTTGGGATGGGGTGTTCCAAACAATATTGATATGATTGCTCTGTCATTTGTGCGTAAAGGGTCTGATCTCGTAACTGTTAGACAAGTTCTTGGGTCACATGCAAAGCATATAAAGTTGATGTCGAAGGTATATAGCTCCTGTTAATTGCATTACCTTTCCGTCTATGTTTGTAATTAACCTTCTTTTGTTTTTTCTACTTCTGATGTCTTGCTGTGCACACACACATACATATGCATTTTTTTTTTCCCTTTTTCTCCCAGCACGGTTAAGGGACATAGTACCCTTACTGTGTCAATACACTATTGGAATGGTACTGTGCCACCCATTGCTGAGTATAGTACACGCAGATGGTGGAATCCACGGTTTTTTTATTCATAGCACTTGCATAGCTAATGAGTCTTTGGGCATAGAAATGATCAGTAAGGGCTTCGGGCTTTTTAACTGTATAAATATGTTAGTATTTAAAATCGTGCTAATTGCATGTATGTTAAATTCACGCTGTGCCTGTTCTAGTGGCAGATCTAGCAGCAGCGTTTGATGCATGTGTCCTCTGTTCCATTAGCATATGTGAAACCTTTCACCTTGATTACTCATAAATGTGATTAAGCAATTGTAGTTCCTTTTCTTTCATGTTCTTTTGTATCATAATAACTTTTTACGGTAGCTGAGTAGCTGATGATACTTTGTCTTCATTGGTATGTTGTTTATAAACAGATAACTAAAGTTATTTACTATCGAAAATCTATATGTTCTTTTAATGATCTTTCTTCTTCTTTTTTATGAAATTCTAAATATAACCTAAAGCTTGATATCTCTTTGCTGACCACGGACTGATCTCCACAAGCAATGCTATTCAGGTTTTTTTTCATAGCCTGTACTGTCCATGTAAGGCCTAGCTATGAATGGATCTAATTCCTTTTTCAATCCTGTCTTTTATTTTTTGAAGGTCGAGAACCAGGAAGGAGTCGTAAACTTTGACGAGATCTTACGTGAAACTGATTCCTTCATGGTTGCCCGTGGTGATCTTGGAATGGAGATACCAGTTGAAAAGATCTTCCTTGCCCAGAAGATGATGATCTACAAATGCAATCTAGCGGGCAAATCGGTCGTCACTGCCACACAGATGCTTGAGTCAATGATCAAATCCCCTCGTCCCACTCGTGCTGAGGCCACCGACGTAGCAAATGCCGTTCTTGACGGCACAGATTGTGTCATGCTCAGCGGTGAGAGTGCAGCCGGGGCCTACCCTGAGCTGGCAGTCAAAATCATGGCCCGAATTTGTGTAGAGGCTGAGTCATCCCTAGATTACGATGCCATCTTCAAAGAAATGATTAGGTCCGCCCCCCTCCCCATGAGCCCTTTGGAGAGTCTCGCATCCTCTGCCGTCCGGACCGCAAACAAAGCTAAGGCCACACTTATTGTGGTGTTGACACGTGGCGGTACGACTGCCAAGCTGGTGGCGAAGTATCGACCAAGGGTTCCAATCCTGTCTGTGGTGGTGCCTGTGTTGACCACCGACTCGTTCGATTGGATGGTCAGTGATGAGTCTCCGGCAAGGCATAGCCTTATCCATCGGGGTCTTATCCCAATACTGGCAGAGGGCTCAGCTAAGGCAACCGATTCCGAATCGACAGAGGTGATCTTGGCGGCCGCACTTCAAAAAGCCGTGCAGAAGAACTTGTGCAAGCCTGGTGATGCAGTCGTTGCGCTGCACCGAATTGGTATTGCTTCTGTCATAAAGATCTGCTTAGTGAAGTGAGAGTGGTTAGATTGATGAAACGGAGTTGGTTATCTAATAATGCTGGTTTTCTTTGTTGAAGCCCCTGCTCGTTTTCTTTTGTGAAAACTATTTCCCACTCCATAACTGCTTTTTGCTGGAAACTTCTATATATTTTTAGACCTAATGAGATGGCTATTGGAGAGAGTTACTCCTTTTTATTTAGCCCCCTGTTGTTTTATGCTTACACAGTTATCAAAAGTTCTAGTTCCCGCATGTCATAGTAGTCTCTTTACTTTCCCTAGCTTCTGTTATTTAACTAGTTCCTACTGTTTAATTCAGCATCGGATACATGTTAATTTTAAATATACTTTTAAAAATCAGTTTTGGACCACAAATGGCTTGATTCTGTTGATCTGAAACCATGGGGAAAATAAGTAGTCAAAAGTAATTAAGTACTGTATATATTATTAAACTGTTTATACTCTGGAGTATGAGTTTCTAAGATCCAATACTATAATGCATTACACTGTTACTTGATCAAAGTGTGGCTAAGCATCATATTTCCATGGTTACCATGGAATCTTTCGTATAACACAACAATTTAATAAATTAGTGTAAGCATGCCAACACACGATAGTTGGCTCGAATTTCTCGTTTTAAGGGACCATTTATTGGTCGAGATAACCTCATCGTTTTCGAAAGATCATAGGTGTAATTTTTCTTTTTTAAGGTGTAATTAATGTAGGGATAAAATAGTTAAAAATGGATTATTTTTTATAATTCATCTACAACTGTAAAAAAATTTAAATTTTTTTAGTGTGAAGAGATAAAAGCCCAAATCAGTGTTGTATAGCTGGAAGCGCGTTGTAGTTTCTAGTAAACTCTGCTATTCAAAGCAATCTTCACCGAATTAATTTGTTTCATAAAAATGTCGAGTATTTGTTGTTAAGTAAAGCTATTGGAAAAGGCTAATATTTACTAAATAAAAAATATAGAGAGTATAATTTTTACAGAAGCTTTAGATATATAAAAACTTCTGTAGATTTAAACCCTACAAACTCATTTCAACTTTATTTTTTTAATTAACCCAAAGTTTCGCAATTATATATATATATATATATATATATATATATATATATATATATATATATATATATATAATTAGGCTGGAATACTATCGGTAGTACCAAATCATTGGTGCTATTAAATTTTTAGCCGTTGGATTAAAGGATGTGTGGTTAAGATGATAGTGCTCCTCTAGGATTTACTAGGTGATTGGTTGAATAGTAAAAATCTTAGGGGACCACTATAATCCCAACTGTATATATTTTCATCCAACGACTAAAAACTTGATAGCACCAATTACTTGGTGCTATCGATAGTATTATAGCCGGACTATATATATATATATATATATATAGAGAGAGAGAGAGAGAGAGAGAGAGAGAGAGAGAGAGAAGGCTTATATACTTTCAAAAGCAAGTCCAAATATATTTATAAATTTTTTATCATTAGATTTGCATTGAGATTTGTACTGTTTTTTTTTTTTCCTTTTTAGTTAACTTTATTATAGTACAAATCTCAATACAAATCTAATGGTAAAAAATTCATAAGTATAATTGAGTTTGTACTTTTGAAAGTAGATAAGCCTTACTATATATAGTAAAACTTATATACTTTCAAAAATACAAATTCAAATATACTTGTGAATTTTTTATCATTGAATTTGTATTTAGATATGTGCTATTTTTTTTTTTTTTTAGTTGACTTTATAATAGCGCCAATTCATTGATACTATTAAATTTTTAACCGTTGAATTAAGAGATATGTGATTGAGATGATAATGGGCCCCTTAATTGGTTTAATAGGTGGTTGGAGAAATAGTAAAAATCTAACGGCTGAAAATAATTAGAGAGCTTGATCTAACGGTAGAAAATTTGATAGTACCAAATGTTTGGTACCATCGATAGTATACTAGCCGGACTCTCTCTCTCTCTCTCTCTCTCTCTATATATATATATATATATATATATATATATATATATATATATATATATATTGTGTGAGATCTACGAGAGAATCTTGTGACCCCATGATGCTGCATGCGTATCATAAGGCGTGTATTGAGGGTCAGTATTTATGAAGTGTTACTCCCTATGTTCACCTTGTTCTATTTTAATTTTGACTTTGTGTATAAGAAGATTATTGAAATAGAAAAGGAGGAAAATAAAATTATAAATTGGAGGTACATGTGGTCGAATTTATATCTGTTTCCTCCCAGTCCTGAGCTTTCCAAAGTTCAAACAGTGACAGGCCACAACCAGAGTGGTCACTGAGATTCATTATTTATCACATATTAAATGATCGAGGGTTAATAAAATTTAGTAGGACCTATGAATCCTACTAAATTGTCCTAATCTACAGGACAATGGAGACACATATGAATCCTGATTTAAGTGCTTATTGAGTAATCTAAGTAATATACAAATAGTTTCTCTGTCCCAAAAGCATACAATTCTAAATGTATGAAATTTAATTCAGAGTCTTATTTTATGTCCCTAAAGTAAAAAAAAATTATGTGATCGAATCAAGTTATTGATATTCCATTGGTAAAATATGTATATGGATAGAAATTTATTATTTTTCAAAAATAAATAGCACTGATGCCAATTGATAACTATTATTTACAATAATATATTTTTACAATAAACAAAAATCATAACAATTCATTGTAATTTCTAGAAAAAAAAAAAAGAAAAATGTTACTATGATTTTGAGAAAGAAAAATAAAAAATAAAAAAGCAAGAAAAATTACTGTTAGTCCTCGTTTCGTATGCTTCATTAAATAAATCCTCACGAAGACCAATGTTCAAGGAAGAACCGAACCTAGTTAATTACTTTGGACAGCAAATTTAGTCGCATTTGACTTTATTAATTAAACAGATCTAGAAGAACACAAGGCATTAGATCACAAGCACGTAGACCAAAACTCGGCTATAAACAGTAGGCGTTCACCCCGCTTCCTTTTGAGCTGTGTGAACTGTGAACTGTGAACTGTGAAGTGGCTCGTGCATGCAGTTTGTTTAGTTTAATTACTAAGCTATACACAAACTTAAACAATGAACATAGAATGTTTAGCTCTCCTCGGCGCTCTTCTCTTCGCAGTTGTTTCTAACAGTTATGCAGATTTATATGGCAACCCCTCGCCGCCGCAAGTCCCTGCGCCGCCGCCGCCGTCCCGGGTGAGCGGGCGAGAGTTCCCGCCGGACAACAGCACGTGCGACGAAGGCACGCGGTGCGCCGGCTTGTTTCTGGCGTGTCCGTCCGAGTGCCCCAGCCAGAAGCCCGGCAACCCCAACGACAAGGCCTGTGTGATCGACTGCAATAACCCCAAATGCGACCCCTCTTGCACGTGTGAGTTATAACTGGTTTTCTATTATATATGCTTGATGAATTTATTGCTTCTATCTCTTTTTTTTTTTTTTTTTTTTCCTAAATGTTTACAACAACAAAATATATACATGTTGGAGGTTGGGTCTCTTCATTCAAGAGTAACGTAAATGAGAGTAAATTACTAAATGCATTATATCCATTTCATTTCAAAATATATATTAATTTTTTATTACTATAATTATATATTTTTTTATTACTATAATTAATTTTTTTTTTGAGAAAAAGATAGCACGTTAAAGCTTCATTCAAAATAAAAATAAACTAAGCAACATGAGTGAAACAACTGAATACTTATTCTAAAAAAGTATACAAAAAAAATAAAAAATAAAAAATAAAAATAAAAAAGCACTCATATGAAATAAGAAGATTAGAGGTTAAAGGACAATCAGTACTATTTTCAAAAAGTGGGCACCTAAACAGCCAACCCGAATCCACCCAAAGTGCCAGCTCTTTCTTAGCCGTTGATTAGTGTTGGATGCTAAAAAATAATTTTATTTTATTTCTGATATAATTGATTATTTTTAGAGTGCAAATGGTAAATAGTATGATGATTTGTAGTTGGAGTTTAAAATTTAAAATTTAATTATTTTATATTTTTAGCTTATGTTATAAAGTGCATGCAAATTTTTTAAAATTTTGACACAATGTAGAGCTAGTAAACTGACCCCTTGTAGGACATGCACATACATGCAGCTCGTACGCCAAACTGTGACAACAAGGGCTCCGGCTGCAAGGACCCCAGGTTCGTCGGCGCAGACGGCGCCGTCTTCTACTTCCACGGCCACGCCGGCCGCCACTTTGCGCTCGTCTCCGACCCGAACCTGCAGATCAACGCTCTCTTCGTCGGCTTCCGTCCCGCTGGTCGCCGCCGCGACTTCACCTGGATCCAGTCCCTCGGCATCCGCTTCGGTGCCCACGCCCTCACCGTCGCCGCTGTCACCGCCCCATCCTGGGACCCCCGAGCCGACCACCTCTCCCTCTCCTTCGACTGCGCACCCGTCAACCTCGATCTCGGCCACCTCTCCTCCTGGACCGCCGACGGCCTCCGCGTCGAGCGGAGCGGCACTGTTAACACCGTCTTTGTTATGCTTCCGAACGTGTTCGAGATATCGGCGACCGTCACCCCCGTGACGGAAGAGGACGATCGGATACACAGGTATTGTGAAACAACCAATTACATAAAATTTTGATTATCATTCAATCTAATTTGACCTTTCATTATTTGAAACATGACTCGATTCAACTTAGATCACTAGAAAAGGGAACTGTATTTGAATATTTTATATTGAACAGGTATGGAATACCGGAGGGGGATTGCTTCGCGCACTTGGACGTGCAGTTCAAATTTTTCAAGCTGTCGGAGAGGGTGGAGGGAGTGCTGGGGCAGACGTACCGGCCGGATTTCTACAGCCCGGTGAAGCGGGGGGTGCCGATGCCGGTCATGGGCGGGGAGGACCGCTACGAGACGCCGTCGCTGCTGTCGGCGGACTGCAGGAGCTGCGTCTTCGCGCCCGAGGTGGCCGCGGTGACGGAGACGATCGAGGCCGATCCGATACTCATGGACTGCACTAGCAACGGACGCAGCGGGTATGCGGTGGTTTGCCGGCGGTGATCGCCGGAGCAATGCGGCGGGCGCGAAGCAGGCAGAATCGTCATTTGAGTGGTTGGAGGATGAATAAGTTGTGCAATGCATAAGTTGAAGTTTAGTAGTAGGTGTTGATCTTTGATGATGATTATGAGTGTATTAAGTAAATTGTTGTGCTAGTAGTTGTTTGAGTGAAGAGTATTAGACTAGAGATAGAACTAATTCTGGGGCTTTGATGTTTTGAACTTCAATTTTTTCTTGTTGAAATGCAAACTTGAAGGCTAAAGAAACTTCAAAATTTCAAATCAACCTGATATAACTTCACATATACATTCAAATTCTATATATGCCTTATTTTACAAAAAAAATAATAATAATTTGTTCTGATACAATTATGGAATTGCTAGCTTAGTTAAACACATTATCAATCAAATGTAGCATAATTCCACCAACTAATTTAAACTCAATTTCTTAATCATACCAAATATTCAGACATAATTAAGCAGTATCTTAATTAAGAGTTGTGCTGAAATACTATGGATTGGTAGCAAACACGCTACGTTGCTACTGATTTGTTTTTGCTAATGAAGTTTTCAAATCATCGATCGGTATCATTGAACATAATATATACGATTTGAAGTATTTATAAATCTTATTTTAAATCTTTTTGATATTATTAGTCTAATCAAAATTTGTAATTTTAATAGTCGATATGTTGCATTTTTTCATTTAACAGTATAAAAAAAATCTAAATCAATTAAATTTTGATTATAAATTTTTTTACACTATTTAAAATAAGATATATTCTCTTGATCTTTATTACAAGACTTGTATGATCATTTTTTAAAAAAATATTTATTTTCAGCCGTTTATTTTTTTGTCCACTTGTTGAACCAGATCACGAAAAATATTTAGGTTTGGATCGGGTACAGTCAAAATTCATATTCAAATTCAAATCCATCAGGTTTTTATTTTTTATATCTATATCTGAATTTATATCCGTTTAATATCGAATAAATTTATTCCGTTCAAATTCGAATTCAAATAAAATTTGGAATATCCACACTTATTAACATTCCTATTTGCCACGTAGTATTCCAGTTCAACTCATTAATTAATATAAAAACTATTTGTACAATGGGCCGAACTTATGGGCTTAATATGTGGGCCTATTTTACGAGTAAGTTCACGTGCATGATTCGTTCTTCGGACGCTCCCCGCGCGATCCGCGTAGTTTGCGCTCTCGACACCTCCCGCGGCGGAGTTTATTTCCGTTTCTCCCTCCCCCACCCCCCACGTAAACAACGGTCGCAACCCCAAAAAAAGTTAGAGAGAGAAAAAAAAAAAACAGGGGAGAAAAAAATAGGGGGCGAGGGCAAAACGCACCCACCATTGCTAAGGGAGAGAGAGAGAGAGAGAGAGAGAGAGAGAGAGAGAGAGAGAGAAAAGAAGAAGAGGAAGAGAGAAAAGAGAAGAGAGAGGTGTTGGAAACAATCGAATTCAACTGAGTTGCGTTGGATGTAAAGGATGAACTCGGCGCCGAATGGGGTTCCTTGACGGGTTCTTCTTCTTCGGTGGCGGCGGCGGCGGCGGCGGAAAAGGGCCCGCGGAGATGGAGAGCGAAGCCGTGCCCGATCCCGTTCCCGGACTCTCCTCCGTCGCCAACTCCGTGGTGCATCGATGCTCGAGGTGAAATATACTGTCCAAATTTGTTCCAATGAAAATTTGTAAGGTAAACCAAGGCGGGAAAAACTAAAATAAATATTTACGTGAATTGGTCATGGCCATAACGTGCACAGACACATACACATGCACCGGCATATAGAAAGAAAATTTTATTATAAAAATGACAACAAATTAAGTATAGAATAAGTTATGTAAATATTGATCAAATAGAAAATTATATTTTGCTCGAAATATGCCAATGCGGGCCATATAACATACCGGATTCACAAATTCTATATTTTTTTTTATATATATAAATATATATTTTATATTTAATATATAAAATATAAAAATATTATTTTTTAACAGTTTAATTTTTTAGATATTAAAGCTATTGCTGTGATATCAGAGTTTTTAGAGTATAATCATTATTTTATATAATTTCACATCTTGCATATTGTTCTTTGAAATATTCAACTGATCCTATGAGAAGTTTTGAACGAATTCACAATTTTCACATTTTAAATGAGTTCATCATATTGAGTTATTTTGCGTAAATTCAGGATACTCGCCCTATCAACAGAGCAGTTGGTGCAGCGTTTCGAAACCGAGCTTCCCGGCCACGCCAAGCAGGATTCTTTATACGCTAGGAATCTTCTAGAATACTGTTCTTACAGGGCTCTTCACGAGGAAACTAAGCATCCTGATCATCTCGCAGATAAGGAGTTTTGCATTCTGACATACGACATGATGCTTGCCTGGGACACTCCTGATACCGAGAGTGAATCCGTGCTCAATGTAAATTTCGACATCTCTCTGTATATATCTTTCTTTTGTTTATCATCTACTACGTACGTACTATCATTTGTATGCTTCATATATATATATACACACACACACGTAGAGCAACAAAAATTACTGCTATGATAAATTTGATGTTGTATTAATTGGACTCTGTCGAGGCGCTGATTAGTTGTGACAGGAACCAGCGTGCTCAGATCGTTTAGAGGTTGAGGACGACGACGGAGGATCCTTGTTTTACGCAAGTGCTACGAGATTGGCTACGCAGGTTCGTCCTAACAATTCTTTCTGATTGGTGTAGTGAGAGTTGAATAAGATTGATTTATTCTTTCTGATTCTTTCTCGTCAGGTCGACGGAAAGAGGACTGTCGGGGCAGAAGCTTTCGCCAAAATAGCCCCTGCATGTCCTTCTGTAGCTGATCCAATCACGGTCCACAATTTATTCGATGCGCTCACAAGCTCTTCCGGTGGCCGACTCCATTTTCTCATATACGCTAAGTACCTGAAATACCTGGAGAAGTATGGAACCTAGTTTTCTTTTATGGCAGCAATCACTGTTTTAATTTGCTTTTTTCATGGCTTTATCTAAAGTTCATGACTTCACTTGGTGTGAAGTGTCATTCTGCAAGCAGTTTTTCCGAGACGATGATTCTCCCCGCAGAAAAATTTGATGTTTCGATCGCAATCTGCTCTTTTGTGCATAATGTCTGTTTCATGACATGCCGAAAGATGCTGCATGAGTATAAGCATCAGTTAAAGTAAATCAAACCTTTATGATTCTTAAATAAGTTTGCATCTTTTGCGTCGCAATAGGGTGCTCAGATCTGCCAAGTGTATATCAGATCCCTCTCATGCTTCTATCCTTCAACTTCCTGAGGGAGAAATCATCCTAGATGTCGACGGTGCCATGCCGACTAAGCCTATTCTGCAACACATCGGAACATCCACATGGCCTGGTTAAGCATTTCTCTTTATGGTAATTTTGTTTCGTGTAAGTAGATCATGTTTTGCAATGTAAATCCTCAACAACAACTCTTCCTTTCAGGACGGTTGACGCTTACGAACCACGCTCTTTACTTCGAGTCATTTGGGGTCGGTTTTTCCTATAATAAAGCTGTCGTGTATGATCTGACAAATGACTTGAAGCAGGTGGTAAAGCGTGAGTGCACTGGACCGTGGGGTGCTCGTCTCTTCGATAAGGCCGTGATGTATAGGTCTAACTCTCTGTAAGTATTTAACCACCAAAATGTTACTTTCCTACTCTTCTCGAACTCGTTTCGCGCGACAATTTCTTAATTCTCTGCATAGCTTCGCTTTCGTATCAGAGCAGAGCCCATATTTCTAGAGTTCCCTCAATTCAAAGGCCATTCGCGCAGAGATTACTGGTTTGCGATCATTAAAGAAGTATTGCATGTTCACAAGTTCATTAGGAAGTACAATCTCGGTAAGTATCCGAGAGCTGAAGCCCTTTCTGAGGCCACATTAGGCATTTTGAGATACCGCGCTTTGAAGGAAGGTTTTCATATCCTGCCATCACACTTTAAGACTACACTTGCTTTTAACTTAGCTGAGAAACTTCCGAAAGGAGACAAGATATTGAAAGCTTTAAATAAGCACTTGGTTGTTGTATGTTCAGACGAAAAGCCGCAGTCAGGTACTTTTCCGCTTTCAGCATATACACTCTCTAGAATGGGACTTCTTGCACTGAGAGAAGAAGATACTACCGAAGAAAGAGGTTACATAGTTGGCGATGTCGGTATCGGGGGGACAAGTCCGCTCCAAAGGGCTCTTCGAGAATCAGTTTGTTACTCTGGCAGGGTCGAGGCGGCTCGTGCAACACTGGATCAGGTTAAAGTGATAGATATCAACACAAATTTAGCTGTAATGAAGGTAAAATGTCCTGCTCTATTTAAATTCAGTCATGTTAAAAAGAAAAGAAAAGAAAAATTTTATGCTATGTGACATAGTTTGCTGCTACTTATTATTGTTCTGAACATTTACTGTAGTTTAACAGATCGGTGTTATCTGTTTCTGTTGCAGGAATTGCTTTTTCCTTTCGTAGAACTAGGTAAAGAGCTCAAGTGCCTAGTCGACTGGGAGGATCCTTTTAAATCACATGTAGTCCTGGTTTTGATCCTTTACGTTGTTTACAGGTACTGAAACGTTCCACCGACAAGTCGATTCACCTTTTGCTTTGAACTATTCAAAACTTTCGAAAGTTTAATTTTACGCGGTGATACGGCCTAGCAAGAGTCATATGTAGTAGTTCTGATGTTTTATATCCAAATTCGCAGAAATAATACCAATTTGATCTCCTACTTATGTTTGATTCATTTGTGACTTGTTCTAGAGGTTGGATCAGGTACATCTTGCCTTGCGTATTCTTCTCTTGTGCCGCTTTCATGCTGTGGCAGAAGCATAACAATCATGGGAAGCCGATAGACGCCTTTGAAATCGCACCTCCGCCTAGTCGCAATCCTGTCGGGCAGCTTTTGACATTACAAGAAGTTGTTTCTAAACTAGAAACAAATGTCCAGGCCGGCAGTATCTTTCTTCTCAAGCTCAGAGCTATCATGCTTGCAGCATTTCCGCAGGTTCGGGTCTAACCTCAATTCGAATTTACACAAGTGATGCTCATCAGACATTGTATTCATGTCTCAAGTGTTTGGTATAATTCGGTTTCAGACTACACACAAGGTAGCGGTCGCTTTGATCGCCTTCGCCTTCGCTTTCGCCTTCGTGCCTTTCAAAAACCTGCTTCTGATAGTGCTACTGGAGATGTATACGAGGCAGATGCCGCTGAGAAAAGCGAGCAGCGAGAAGTTGATAAGGAGAGTAAGGGAGTGGTGGGTCCGCATTCCGGCCGCCCCTGTCCAGATCTTGAAACACCAAGATAGCAGAAAATCAAAATGACCAGTTTCGTTCGGTTGTAAAATTTTTTCTTTTCTTTCTTCAAATAGAAACATTCCAAATGATCAAACTTTTTCTCTTTAAATGAATCACAGAAATGGTCATTTATCATCTGTGAAACTGAATTGACACTTCTTACAGCATTTGAACTTGTCTCACTTTTCTATATAGAAAGTTTTCATTACCATTTTAGCCGTTTGGTGCCGTGTTGTTGGTTCCCAACTAACTTTTTTTTTTTAAAAAAAAACTGTATGTTTTGAAACATATAAATAAAAAACTTTCACATCATGTATGCGAATACATAAATAGATACTCAAACTAAAGAAATATAATAAATAGTTGCAGATTAAGACGCTATCTTTATAAGCAGCTAATGAATTAACATACATATATAATTCGAAGAATTTTAATCATTCATTCATGCGTACTAATACAAAACACTATAAATTTAATTACCGGCATATATCCCTTTGCAGCATTTGAATATTAATTAGTCATGAGATTCAAGTGACGCAACGCGAGTACACGACAACGCTACACGTACACACGAACAAGCCAACACAAATCCATTCGGTCCGTAACCAACATTCCAAATTCCAACTTACGAAACTTTCAAAATCACATCAACATCGCCACCACCTGGAGAGATTACTTAAAATAAAAATATTTTTAAAAATATTTGTTTATATTTAATAATATTTTTAAATATTTTAATATAATTTATCGTCGTATTTAAAAAAATCAATAAATAAAAAATCATCACGTTTTTATGGAATGCCATAACAGCAGAGCTGTGTTTCAAGAACTAATTCCGAACACGTTGTTTCTCTACCGCGGTCAATGGCAAGCTAGCAGATTCAAAGGTGGAGCATTAGGGAGCATTAGGGAGATGCGAGCTAGTGACAATCGCTGCCGCATGATGAACCTTTTGGCCGGAGTACAACAGAAGAATCTTTAACTCTTCGAAAAAATATCAAAATGTTTGCTTTCTGATATTCGATCTCTAAGAAATTTGTAAGCCTTATACTGCTGCTAATTTTTTTTTTTTTTTTTTTTCTTTTTCTCTTTCTGAGTGCCCAGCTATCTTCTTCTGTTGCTCAATTCATACCTCCAAAAAAATTAAAAAAAAAATAAAAAATCACCACATATATTAATATCAACAAAAATTTAAAAAATAATAACATTTATTATTTAATAAATTAATTTAGTAAAATAAAAAAAGTTTATATAATAATATTTTTTAAAAAATAATTATATTTATTATATTATAAAGAACGCTTTCTCGAAACGTCACATTTTTCTTACGGAAGATCACAAGCAAGAGTTAGTAAAGCCGTCGGAAGAAACTCTGTTCGTTATGTTCCCACGCAGTATTTGGTCAACCCAGCACGTTCAATGCATTCAAAAGGTCAAAGAAGCTTCCAAAAGAAATTTATTAACCCATTTTAGCTTAACGTACGTCACACCTAACGTAAAATTCTCAATTTTAGTCGATTGCGTTTTCATTAAATATATATTTTGATGTCCAACGACTTTTCTATGTTATCGACTTTTTGCTAACGAGTTGGCCGAGACGTACAAAATGTATACACCATCGACGAACCATCCTTTTATACTGAATCCTCTTGTTATATATATAAACCCGATTATGGTACAAAAGAAACCTTCCCATGCCATTTCGACTAAAAGTATGAACATGGCCGATCACCTGCAGAGAATCCATCCGGTGGATGTCGAGAGCCCCCCGCCGACGGCTCCGGCAATCCATGATGCCTTCTCGCACTCCGACAAGACTGAAGAAATCGGCCTGCTCCCGCCTAATTACGAACCCGCCTCCACCTCCGCCGCCGCCGCCGCCGCCGAAGTGCCCAGGAAGAAGAGAAACCGCTGCTGCAGGTGCCTTTGCTGGACCGTCGTCGCTGTTGTCGTGTTCATCGTACTCCTCGCTGCTACTGCTGGGATTCTGTACCTTGTATTCCGACCGAAGATCCCCGACTACTCCGTCAACCGCCTCACCGTCACCGCGTTCAGCATCGACTCCAATGTCACTGCTCATGCCACCTTCAACGTGACGGTAATGTGAAACAACTGTCGCTTTCTAAATTAATTAAAGCGAATATAAGCAAATATATCATGTGAAATAGTGGTTATTCTATAATATAGAAGTTTGAACTAAGCGTTTTATATATGTTCGATAGGTAACGGCATGGAACCCGAACAAGAGGATCGGCATCTACTATGACGACGGCAGCGATATCAGCGCGTGGTACGAAAACACGGAGCTGTGCAACGGCACCTTCCCGGAGTTCTACCAGGGCCACCGGAACAAGACAGTGCTCGGCATCGTGCTGAGCGGCGAGGCGCGTTTGCAAGGCGAGCTCCTATCGGCGCTGCAGCAGGCGGAGGCCGAGGGGTCGGTGCCGATAACTGTGCGGGTCAAGGTGCCGGTGCGGATCAAGTTCGGTGCGGTGAAGCTGTGGAGGATGACCGGAAAGGGGACGTGTGATTTGGTGCTGAACAGTTTGAGCGCCGGAAATGAGATCAGTATTAAATCTAGCAGTTGCCACTTTAAGCTGAAGGTGTAGTTGTGGTTGATTGGTGTTTTGAGGAGGGATAATTTTTCGTACAGCAGGATGGGTGGTTGTTATTCGTTTTTTTTATTAATTTTCCTTTTCCTTTTTTTTTATTGGGTACATAAGAGAGAGACAGGCGGAGGTTAGCATCTGCAGGAACCCCACCCACCACATTTGAATCGTGTTCAGTGAGTAAACATAGTAATTATTAAATAAGTTGGGACTCGATGCTGGAGCAACGGAGTTTAATAAATGATGTTACTGTAGGGCCAAATCCAAACCTAATACTGATACTAATATTACAATACTAGTTAATAATAGAAAACGCTTTCAGATTTTTCTAAGCCTTAGGAGACAAAGAATCAATTCTCTGGCTTTTACCTAAAGTTCGTAAATTTCATTCATCTATCAGATCAACATTCAAAACCAGGAGATTTCTCTTGAAATGAATTATTTGGCGATATCAATGCATAATTTGTAATCTTTAGGAATTTGGGCAAACTCAGAGCCAACTATAATGAAGCTTGTGGGATCATATCCAGCGCCTTGAGGATAAAAGTATAAGTGAAAGCATCCTCCTCTAGCTTCTCAAATCTGCATGTGATTAAAATATGAATTGAGAAACAGTCGGAAACTACGGAAAGAAGATGAAACATAATCATACAATTATGAGAAACTTTTTGATTCTTTTACATGTCCAATCTTTATTTACATGAGAAAGAACATTGTATTTGAGAATATTACCTGCCGGATTTTGAGAAGTGCCCGGCGCCAAGTTCGCATTTAAACAACAGAGTATTGTCATCAGTCTTCATCTCACGTAACTTTGCGACAAACTTAGCAGGCTCAGAGTAGAGCACGCGAGGATCTGTTTATATTACACAAAACTTTAGAATGTATAAAGATGAAAAAAAATATCACCTTTTCTGAGGCACTAGACCTACCATTTAAACCAGCGGTAACCAGAATGTTAGGGTAATTTTGTGCTTTTATCTGCACAAGAGAAGAATACTCATCAGTTCATTTGGGACTGTAGAGGGAAAATCAGGATATGGGAAATCAGGATATGGGGAAGCTGCACGAACAGTAAGGTAGTGTAAGTCCCAAAATGTGAAATTAAGGCAGTAACCAAGTAAATCAATTAGCAGTGTAGAAACTCTGTCGAGATAGTTCACTAAGCAAATAAGTGCAGGGAAAAGAAAACAAAGAAGAACGAAAGAAAGAAGTTAGCACAATAATGTCGAACCAAATCAGCCACGTTAAATAATCAGAAACATTTATAATTAGAAGAGATGATTTTAAAAAAAAAGAAAAATGGAAACAATTTCCCACAGTCAAGAATCGATGCATTAAAACTGGATCAACAAACTGACAGCATTTCATGTTGAAGGCCATCAAACACATCATGTATGGAGAGAAACCAAGCATACTAAATAGCACTTACATTATCGACTGGAGAGTATGACTTCATATAGTAATAGAATTCCTCCTTCCGTGGATCACCCCATTCCTGCACCAAGTTTAGATAAGATCAGTCCTATAAGATCTCTCATGGTACTATTATGACTTTATCATTGCAAAATTTTTTAACTTAATTTAATAAAATTTAATAATATGAAAATACACAACTTCCTAGTCGCACATAGAATCAAATTCACCAGAGAAGAAAGACAAGGCACAAAAAACTGGAAAGAATCACAACAACGTACATAAATGTAGGATCTAGCGCATAACATATGTGACAAACACTAGAAAACAAAGACCAAATCAAATTCAAATTTATCACAATTAAAACCAAAAAACTTGGTGGGTCATCATTTATGAAAAGTACCTCCCATTCAGATGTCGTCAGAGGGATAGTTGGATCAAGCATGGTTGTCAGCACATCAACAAAAGGTACTCCAGCAACAGCTGCCTTAAACAAATCAGGCCGCATGTTTAGAACAGCCCCCATTAGCAAGCCTCCAGCACTCCTGCCATTAATGCTGAGCTTTTCCTTTGAGCAATATCTATTTTCTATCAAATACTCGGCACAAGTAATGAAATCAGTGAAAGTGTTCTTCTTTTTCAACAACTTCCCATTCTCGTACCACGGCCTACCCATTTCCCCACCTCCGCGAATGTGTGCTATGGCAAATATGAAGCCCCTGTCTACCAAAGACAATCTTGATGCCTTGAAACTGGGATCTATACATATCTGTTGGCACAAAACGTATTAGATAACAGATAACATAATGAAAGCAGAGTTTGGTACAGCTCGAAATGAATAATAGCCTTTTGATTTACTACTCAAAACTCCGTCAGAGTTTTAATACATCGTAACCAGTCAAATCTTCAAATTGAGAGTAGTTCATCTAATTCCTCCAATTACCACGTCATAATCAAATATTGATCAGTATAAAAGCTTACAAAGGTATAAACTGACCAGTAAGGATTTAAGTGCCCATCGGGACAGGTTGAATCTACCCTATCATATCGTGCCAATAAAATATCAGCACGATACAACTCTCATGCTGATGGGACAGCACAAAACTCTCTTTTTGTTAAATTAGTAAGTAATTTTTCCAATAAAGTTCAAAATATTTGATAAAAATACATAATAAGCAATTAAAATATTTTATTACTAAAAAAATTAATATTTCATATCATTATGTGTCGGCACATGTATTTTTTGTGACCGATACGCATCGGTACAGTTTAGCACTTCATGTGCCGGCAAGTTTTCGGCACAATCCCGTGCCACGACACTTAAATCCTTGCTGACCAGAAGCACTTTATGTGTCCCTTGAATGTTTAATCAGCAGTATGTTTAAATTTCAGCTCGGACATATAGTAGCAATGACAGACAGCATTTAAACGTACAAGCTCAGATATAAAACTTCATATTACCTCATATGAACCATAACCATAAAGTAACATGGGATCAGAACCATCAAGCTTCACTTGATTCTTTCTGTAAAGAATTGAAATAGGAATCTGAGTACCATCAGAAGCAACTGCCCATTTTCTTTCTGTCACATAATTTGATGCATCAAACCCACCTAACACCTGGGTAAATCCAAAGAATGATCAACTCTTCGTTGGATGGCATTGATGGTAAACGGTCTCTAGTGCAAAATTAAAGATAAGGGGAGATGAAGCAGGACAGCTTAAATAGTTTTCAGCCAGGCACAATGTACATTGCAAGAATAGCCAACAGACATGCCACCATGAAATGAAACTACTAGTTATACTATCAGAATTCTAGTGTCAAGCTCATACTAATGTCAATACAGATGAAGAATACATATATATTTGATTGGTTATGTAAAAATTGTAGGGCAAGAAGCAAAATTTTCCAGATTTCAGTCTCTATTCCGTTTTGAGTAACAATGCTTAGAAGCAAAGAACTTGAATCAGAATAAACTAGGTGACTTACTGTCTCAATCTTCTTCAAAACAGATACTCCTGTATTCATATCATAGTCATATGCAGAAGGTGGGGTCCTCATTGAGCTATAATAAAACCGTAAAATGCTTGAAGAAAATTCACACTCAGCAGAATCCGCCGAATATACTGGATCAACAAAATCAACTACTCTGCCACCTTTGAGCTGTCCAATTGTTTCCCCAACAGCTGGAAGAACATATACAGTTACCTTTGGTAGACCATTTTCACGCTCATATACAGCAATGTGATCGCTGAAAAGTTGAAAACCCTGTATTTTCACACTGGGTGATTTCAAACTTTGTCAGGGTTTTTCTGTAAATACTATCAACCAAAAGGGATAAAAAACCCAAAGCTTGACAACGTCAAATTAGGAGAAAAGAAATAAGCCCTTAGCAGTGGAAAACCAAACAAATGTTTCACGTCAAGACAGACTAGATGGATAACGGTCAGAATCTAATCTCAATAAAAACGTCAGAATCTTTACTCTCTCCTGAATAGTAAAGCGAAAAAAAAAATGAAGTCTAGTATTTAAAGAACCACAAAAGAACCTTGCCTTCATTTTAAGAAACTGGATGATAGAACTACAGAAAAAGTCAATATACATCTTCCAGATATTTATATAGGTATCAACATATGTAAAACTAAACACCTCGAACAGCTTGACAAAAAACCATTGCTGAAAATTGATAGCAGTCATTTGTAAGTCACCATGAGAAACATGGAAAACAAAAATTAAAAGAAAAGCCTAACAATAGATAATATCAGCTCACCTTTCTCTGTGTGGAAGCAGAACTGTAGTTGCAGTTACATCATCCAATGGACAAGCAACTAATTCTGAATTGTAGAACTCCTCACTTCTCCTCTTTATAAAGAAATGATTCCCACGATGACTAGCTGATGTGTCAACACCATATACACGAGGTGTCAAAGTCATAAGCCCACTTTCTTGCTTGAATATATCCAGGTAGAAGATGAACTGTGTATTTTTGCTTTCAGATTCAACAAACAGATACTGCTTGCTTTCAGAAGCTTGGAGATCAAGAGAAAACATGTCATCCTTTTCATGATAGAGGCAAATATCACTTGATTGATCAGATCCTAATTTGTGTAACCATACCTGAGAAAATGTCCGAACATTAAAGGTAAAGCTAAATTGGTGGCTGAAAAGGTTAATGAACTTATAGGAAAAGAACAAATTGGGAAAAAAAAAAGGGGATGGATTTCTGCCAAAAATATCATATCATCGTCTCTTAATACCAAACCTAAGCAAGTTCTCCGCTAGCGAGTCCCCCTAAATGAATACCATATAAGACAAAAAGCCAACCACGAATTAGCCAGGAGAGGAGCAAATAGCCAATGCAGCCAATCAGTTCGTTTCCAGTTAAAAGTTGTTCTAGGAACAAACAAAAGCTTAAGATATTGTTACTCTTTAACTACAGACCTTGTCTGGCCGAAGAATCTCATCCATTGTAATGTACACTAAAGCCTCATCGCCAGCCCACTCAATGCTTGATGTTATTCCTGTTAAAGGTGTCCCAATAGGACTACCATTTTCAGCATCAATTATGTAAACAGTATAAATCTCATCGCCTTTCGTGTCTTCCGCATAAGCCACCAGCTTATTATTTGGGCTGACCTGCAAAGGTAGGCTATGTAAATAAAAGTTAATTAAACATAGGGCGGCTCACTTTTATTTAATTAGGGAGTACCTACGGGATATGCACCTTAAAAGCTTCAATGCTATAATAGTCATGCCCCAGGGCCTTAATATTTTCATCCAATATAACATGCTCTTCAGGTGCTTCAGGTCCCAAAGGCATTTCATCAAAAACAGAAGGCGGAGCATGACTTGAGATAAGGCGTCTGCAATGCTGCACATACTCCTTTCCTTCCAATGTTCTCTCATAATAGTAATAAGATCCTCGACGAAGAGGTGCGGAAATATCATCTTCCTTGATCCTTCCTCTAATCTCAGCATATATTTGGTCCTGAAACTTTTTCACATCTGAGGAGGGAAAAAAAAAACCAAACATTTTAAAAAATGGGCATCGAATGATTTTAACATTACTGAATAAGAAGACAAAGTTATTGCTACTGATACCAACCACAAACTAAGATCTATGGAAATTTGGAGTAGGTTCTACTATCAAGATAGTTCTGAAACTAATCCTACAAAAACCAATTTACATCAATAACTGCATATCGAAATTCTTGTATAAGCCATGAAACAAATCAGTTTACATATATAACCCCTGAAAAGACGTGTTTATAAATGTGCCCTTCAGAAACTCAGTTCCCTATAGAAGTTCCTAAATCTAGACGATTTTCGTGAGATACCTAATTTCATCTAATCCCCCACCCCGGATCCCTCCACCAAACACCCCTTCAGAAGATGATTTTGGAAAGATAAATATGTTCTATCAATTCCTTTCAAATAAAAAAGACAAAATAAGAAAATCTCAGCTTCCAAGTGATGTAATTGCCCTATAGTAACCAAACGGATCCCCTCAACCTGCTCAAATAAAACAATCTATAAATGTAGCGGACAAAATTATTACTAAAAGTTGTCCATTCGTTGTGAATTATAATATAATAGCAATTGATGCTTTTTTCCTCTATTAATTTTCAAAATTCCTACTAAAAGAGTACTGTGGCTAACTATACCATGTTGTTCCCTATAATTCGCTGCATAAACGCGATTAGATTATAAACGACACTCCAATCCTCCAATATAAACACATTGAATTGACGAACGGATCGAACAAGCCCCATTTAATCAACGTAAAAGCTCATCTCGTTCCCCAATCCCTTCGAATAACACGAGAACAGATACCAAATGGAGAGGACGAAGAGCTCACCGGACATCATGTGAGTGGTGTACTCGTTCTCGGCTTTGAGGTGGGAGAGCACGTCGGGGTTACTACGCGAGTCGTCACGGAGCCAGTAGTAATCGTCGACGCGGACGTCGCCGAACATCTCCATTTCGTGCCTCACCTTCTTCGCCACCGGAGTCGCCACCGCGGACGCCATGGACGCGTAGGTGGAAAAGAAGACGCTAGGGTTAGGGTTAGGGTTTGCCGCGAGGGGGCCGAGGATTAGAGGTGGGAAGGGGAGAAGAGAGGAGAGAAGGAGCCGGCGAGTGAGGAGAGGAGGGGCGGAGAATGGTACGCCGAAGCGCACCATTGTTTTATGCGGAACTACGGATAAAGAAACTAACCAACTATGCGTCGAAATTGGGTTCAAATCCGTACAACTTTTAAAATTATTATTATATATATAAATTTTGAAATATTTTTGTTTAAAACTTAAAAATATATAAATTAATTTTTACCAGTAAATTAATTTTTTTTTACAAGCGTACAACCAAACGCATGTAGATCCGGTATGTAAAGGCCTATGGGCTGGCTGAAGTGAATAGTTAATTTGGGCATGGGCTGAGCCCGACCCATTAAAAGAGACCCGGCCCTTTATGCAAGTTTACTCATAGGCTTAATTACCGGCCCAAGAATCTTCAATGTTTACCGTTTTATGATGACGTGGCACGCCGGGCTCGCCGAATAATTCCGTTTATGATGAATTTTTACGTAGCCCGCCTCTCGGCCCACGCGCTCGCTCTCGTTTCCCGCTCTCCCTTCCTCATTTACGAACACCGCAACAAATCTCCACCGTCCAATTCTTACTCGAATCAGCGGTCGGGATGAAGGGGAGGCCTCCCGTTCGGATCAACACCTTTAGAATTCGATTTTTTCCCGCGAATTTTAACACTCCCCCCCCAACTCCCAAATAAACGCGCTAAATTTAAAACGTTTCGAGCCATTTCCCCTCCCTATTTTAAAAACGCCCCCATTCCCCTCCCATTTGTTCACTTCCTCTCTCTCTCTCTCTCTCCAACAATGGCGGGGTCGTCATCCCAATCTAACCCCCCGAGGACGCGGAAGAGGGTGGAGGCAGAGACGGGCACGTTGAAGCGCGCGAGAGATGGGAGCGCCTTCACAAGATGGTGACCTACAATCTCCTCTGTTTCAAATGGGTTTTGTTACCGCAAACTTCTACGCTCACCACGTGTTTGTGTTTTGGTCGCAGTGAGGGGTGCAACAAGGACGTTCCCGTGGTTCTCATCGACATGCATAGTTGTAGCCTCGACTCCAAAATTAGGATGAGTTTAGGTATCAATCGGTTACTATTCACCTTTTCTCGTTGTGATCTCAAATGGGTTTCTCATGCATTCTTTCTCCTGATTCAACAGAGGCTCAAGTGGTTGAGAAGGTTGCTGAGCCTAAGAAGTCCAGTGAGAAGTAAGCTGTTATAGTGTATAATTGAATCCATGGAGTTTAATGCGTGTTGCTGTATTGTGTAGTGTAATGGTGGTTTTGAATGGGTTGTAGGAAGAGAGTGGCTTCATCGATCCCTATGGAGAGAAAGGGAAAGAAGGAGAAAAAAATGAAAAATCCGAACAAGCCCAAGCGCCCACTAACTGCTTTCTTTCTCTTCATGTACAAATCACTGCATCTCTATTCTCACATTTTACATCTTTATGGATGGTAATATAATCTACTTACATTATGTTAGTTCTCTTATGATACTTTGATAATTACAGGGATGATTTTAGGAAGTCATATAAAGAAGCAAATCCTGGTTCCAAGGGTGGTGCTCTGGTAAAAGATACCATCTTTTTCCTTCATTTAGTTTGTTTAATTGCAAAAGCTGTTGATTCTTATTGTATTCTATGGTTCTTGTGAAAAAGGTTGCTAAGGAAGGGGGGGCCAAGTGGAAATCTATGACAGAGGAGGTGAATGCCCATACCCTGTTACGTGATATCATTATTGTTTGAGTGTTTGATATGTTTTCTGAATGAAGCAATGTGTGTGAAAACAGGAGAAGAAGCCTTATGTTGACAAAGCAGAAGAGCTTAGAGCACAGTATGATAAAGCAGTAGAGGAAGATAATGCAGAAAATGAGGATGCAGATGTAGGAAAAGATCTCTCCTTTTTTGTTGTTTCTAAACTTTATTTATAATATCTTTAAGTAATTGTAGCTAGTATTTTGCCATTAAGGCAAATTATTCTAATTTTGCAGGAGAATGAAGTGCCTGAGAAGGAAGAATCTGATAAAGAAGGCTCTGATAAGGAGGAATCTGATAAAGAAGCTGACAAGAAAGAATCCGAGGGGGAAGAAGAGTAAATCTGAGTTTTAGGGTGAGATGGCTTTTCATGGGGATTTCTATAAATCTCTTAATGATTTCCTCCTGTAAATTTTGAACTACCTCAAGAAGCTCTTAGTTTTGTTTAGGCACCTAGTTTGGATTTGTGCTTTTGTCATTATGAGATTGTTGGTATTGATTTTGCGAAGCATGTGGATTGCTTCTTTTGACATATATATTATGATAGCAATTGATGGCAATATGTTCATTGCTCTACTTAAGTTTAATTACTTGCTTCATCTCCTAATTAGACCAAATGTGCAAGTGGATATGTTGCTCTGCCATTTCTGCTCTTTAGTTAACAATGATAGCAAACTTCTGGCATGACATTTAAGATGTTGGATGTGTCTTTTGTATAGCACTAAAGAGTCAACTTCTGTAGTTAAAGTGTTACAGTTTAAATGTAATCAGTGGTTCCATTAGGATTGCTGTGTTTAGTGTGTATGTATTTATGTGTGAGCTAACATGTTTGCTTCCTGTAATAGTTGGTTTTGTGAAGTTATTGTTGATCACCATTTGATATGTTTGAAAATTTTTACTTGTTTAGATGACCTAAAGCTATTTAGTGCAGTTAAGTAGAGTAAATATTTATTGTTTTAGGATTATGTATTTAAAGATTAACTAGTTAATCACTTACAAACCTTGTCTGTAACTGTGTGCATTAAAAAACAGATGTGAACTATCGTATCATGCATAGTTCTTTTCCTTTAACTGATACAAATTAAGTACAAATGCTTGCTTTTAATAGTGAAACAATTTGTAATGATAAAGAACAAAAGACAAGAGAAATGTCCTCACAATTCACAAAACAATGCGACTATGTCATATCCCTGCTTACTTGCTTTTGATTATTACTCTGTGCTCTGAGCCAGCCTTTTGCTGACTTTTGCTTCAATAGCAATCATATTTTTCTACAAGGTGGCAGAGGTTGGCCACACAGGCACAGGTTATGGGCATAAGCAGCTCCTGGAAAGATGTTAAAGGGCTTTTGCTGAGGTATTTCTCCACATAATCTGTTACTTCTCAAGCTCACATGCTTTATGTTCACTAGCCCTTTGAAGCTAACTGGTATTCTTCCTATGACCCCATTGCTTGACAAATCCAACCATTCTAATCTCATCATTAGACCCATACTTGATGGGATTATTCCTTTGATTAGGTTCCTTGAAAGATTGAGCCTTTGAAGATTGCTTAGCTTTGAAATTGAGCCTGGTATTTGGCCATTGATTCTGTTTTTGGACAGATCAAGCCATTTCAAATTCGTCCCTTCCCTGAATTCAGGGAGCCCACCTGTGATTTTATTGCTTGAGAGATCCAAGAACTGTAAAAGCTTGAGCTTGTTAATTGTAGCAGGTATCGACCCGTAGAACTGGTTTGAGTGGAGATCAAGTAAGGAGAGCCCATTTGGAAAGATAATTTCTGAAATGCTAGAGCTTAATGAGTTGTTTGAGAGCTTGACCACCTGCAAACTTGTCATGTTGGTGAATAATTGACTTATCCCTCCTGTGAGATAATTATCAGATAAATCTATGGAGTATAATGAGCCTGGTTTTGTAAATGGTTTCAGGGCTCCCTTAATGTTACACCCAGCAAGGTGTACATCTCTAAGATCTCTGCTTCTTAACCAATCTGGTATGGTTTCTATCTCAAGCTTATTGTATGATAAATCAATAGATAAAAGAGAAGGCAACCCATTAGCAATCCCATTAGGAATTGAGCCAGAGAGCCCATTTCTAGAGAGATTGAGGTACCACAGCTTCTGCAACAAGCCAAATGACTCTGGAATGGCTCCTCCAAGAAGGTTACTGCTAAGATCAAGTGTGTTGAGAGACCTAAGGTTTCCAATTTGGGTTGGGATTTCACCTACAAGCTTGTTATGGCTCAATGAGATATCCAAAACATTATTCAAACTACATAGAGAAAGGGGCATACCACCTGAGAACTGGTTATGTGAAAGGTCTAAAAAGGTCAGGTTCTGCAACTGCCCTACAAAACTAGGAATCCCCCCAGAGAAAAGATTAGTACTAAGATCAAGAGATTGCAAACTATGAAGGTCTTTAAAAGTAGAGGGAACTGAGCCTACCAAATGATTCTTTCCCACATTTATCTGAAGCAACCCAGAGATAGACCCTAAGCTTGGAGGCAACTGTCCCTGAAGCTGATTCCCAGTAAGTGAAAGTGCTTTTAAAGAAACCAACTTACCCAAACTTGAAGGGATGGGTCCTTGAAGCATGTTATCCTCAAGGTAAAGCTGAGTGAGATGGGTTAGCTTTGATAAACTCTCAGGAATAAAGCCATTAATTTGCTTCATCCCACTAACAACCATCACCTCCAGAAACTGAAGGTTACCCAAAGAAGGAGAGAGAGTCCCCTGCATGAAAAGACCACTACCAACTTCACCATTCTGTGGCCTCTGCAATTGCAGGGAAATGACTCTCCCTGTTGCTGGGTTGCAATCCACACCCTCCCAACCCCCATCACAGCAATCAACTCCACTCCATGAAGAGAGAATCCCTGTTGTATCTTCCACTACATCCCCTTTAAAACTAAGGAGAGCATCTCTATCTTGTGTTGAACATAGTGGGGAGCTACTAAAAGATGGTTGAACAAGGCCACTAAAAGATGAAACAATAAGGATGAGATTAAAAACCCACTTGGGATGTTGCATTCTGGAATGTGGGTAGTGATTGGTTTGGGTATTTGAGTGGGAATTTTAAGGGAGTATATATATAATGTGGAATAGTGTGAGTGGGTGTAATGTTTTTCCCTTAACGTAGGGAGGATGGTGAGATGATGAGGTCCATGAGGAGGATATGTAGTTGGTGACTACTTATATAAGAGTAGGAGTGGTGGGAGGTGACTACACTTTTACTTTGCTCACATGTAGGCCTCAGCTCACGAGTGTACATTTAAAAAGTTTTTGAACGTTGGGTCGGATTGGAGCGCACCAGGTGGAGATTGGTAGGAACTGTGATCACTGGAGTAAAATTGCTGAGATTTGATTTCTGATTCCAAACTTTTAATTTTTTTGTCAAAATGTTCTTGCTTTATTTGTTTTCTTATGTTATATGTCCAATAAAAAGAGTAATTCTACGCTCACATACAAGTTCTTTAAACAAAGAAAAAAGAAATCCAGCCACACACGCATGAGTTCGTGAACATTTGTAGAACTTTGCGGGTTTTGTCATTCATCACTGTTTGTGATCTGATGTTAAATTAGATCTATACAATTCATGTACTCTACATATCCGTGATTAATGCAGAAAAAAAAAAGCACAACTAAAAGTAACAAAGTGCTAGGAATCAACCAAATAAAACACTAAAAAATAAAATTTTGGTAAGCATATCTTTTATTTTTCTAAAGGTGGGGTCTACTATAAAGTCATGTGAATTGTCCTTTCCTTCTCAACAAGAATGCTAAGATTCCAATTGATGTGGCTAAGTAATTCTCCTCTAGACTTTGTTGTAACTTGTAACTTTTTAGGTTAGTTTGAGCTGAGATATTCATTTCATTTCTTTTTTTTGGTGAATGGAGTTAATTAATTAACTGAGATACTTATTTTGATCTTGTACCTACTATTTCATTAGTAATCCTTTTTATCAAACTATTTTAGTTTCTTAATTAAATGGTTTTGGTTCTAAACAAATTCAACTTGTATTACGACTTAAAAAGAGCCTGGACGGTGTGACACTAAATATTGAAGTTCAATTTTATCGGTTGATTAGTCCAACACATCCATGAAGGTTAATAATTAATCACTAGTTTTAATACCATAGGGCTAGAATGTAGGTAAACTCAATGTTGTCATTAACACCTAGTGCTCTAAATTTTAGTTTATTTAAGCTAAGTAGACACATTAACTAGAGCAATGATGCAAGGGTTGTATATAGCAAGTATAACTTTTATTATTTTTCAATAAATAACCTATTTAAGAATATAATCAGCAGGCGGTAATCTCGATGCAGATCGGAGGGCCGGATACTGTGTTCAGAAACATGTAGGACTAAAATGTAGCAAGAGATGATTACATTGAAAAGCTAATAACAACATCTTCAGTATTAGGTATCATTAATGAATAATTATTAGTATGATAGGCTTTACAACTCAGATCTAGTCAAATGGTGGAGTTTACGCGCTAATATCATCACTATGGGTCACCACAAGTAATCATAAGTTGTTCTTCTCTTTTTCATTCAGGAGTGTTTTCTTTTATTTATTTATTGATCACTTGATATTTGTTTGATTTTAAACTACTTCTGAATCTACATAACAAGAGTTTTATGTGACTGATTGTACTTAGCGTAATTATCAAAGGGCTTAGAGAATAATGATACTCGAGATTCTAAATTCGAAACTTAATTAGTTACTGTTTATTTTTAGCTGGATTTTTAAAAATAAATAAAACGGACAACATGCTATCTTTCTCTCTCAAACAAAATAAATAAAAATTTTATGTGTGTCTATTTGCTCTGCATTTTTCTGTACTTCTATTTTATTACGTAATTCTGGCACGTAATAAAGTAAGAAATATATATATATATATATATATATATATATATATATATATATATATATATATAAAAAAGATAACACGCTATCTGCTTCATTCAATAAAAAAAATCAATTAAGATAACACACATAAAAAAAAAAAAATTATGTGTGTCTATTTGCTCTGTATTTTTCTGTGCTTTATTTTATTACGTAATTCTTGCACGTAATAGAGTAAGAAATATATATTAAAAAAAGGGATAATTGCCTGTGTACCCTGAATATGAAGAAATATCTGATTTACCCCTCTTATTTTTTCTTTCCAATATACCCTTCATACGTTCCACGTTATTAAAAATATCCCTACCGTTTTCCTTTGTTAAGTTACACTGGTTAAACTAGAGTTTAAATAATAATCGGAGTTGAAAACTATCAGATATACCTATTTTGCCCCGGTTTAGGGTTTAGGGTTTAGGGTTAGGATTTTTTAGGGTTTTAGGGTTTAGGATTTAGGATTTTTTAGGGTTTAGGATTTAGGATTTTAGGGTTTAGGGTTTAGGGTTTTAGGGTTTAGGGTTTAGGATTTTTTAGGGTTTAGGGTTTAGGGTTTAGGATTTAGGGATTTAGGGGTTTAGGGTTTAGGGGTTAGGTTTTAGGGTTTAGGGTTTAGGTATATTTGAAAGGGCAAATAGTAATTCCCCAGATAACGGCAGTTTTAAACGGTACACTAACAGAGTTTAACTTCAGGGGTATTTTGGAAAGAAGTTGGAACGTAAGAAGGGTAGTTTTAATATTAGCCTTCTAAGAGGGGTAAATCTGAAAATAGAGAAATTTTTAGGGGTACGTAGGAAATTACCCCTTCAAAAAAATAACACGCTATCTATTTTATTCAATTAAAAAATAAATTAAGCAAGATAGCAAATCTTAAAAAAAAAAAAAAAAAAAAAAAAAAAAAAAAAACCAGACTTAAATCTCCATACAGTAAGCCTGAGTCTTTCCAATCCACTTCTCCCATACACGCCTAACGTCAAAGCTGAGTCCTCGACCCAAACACTCCCAATGCCCATCCCCAACACAAACCGCGAGCAAACACATCTCTTGAACAGGTGCTAAAACTATGATTGTTCAAAGTTTTCCAACAGGACCAACACTTTTTTGACTAATTTGTATGCTAAAAAGCACAAAGAAGGATCTTCCAAAAAGTGATCCTCAAGAACACCAATGGTGGCATGAGTACTTTCCCCTGTGTATTGTATGATCTCCACCATTGTTTAGCTCATAGACAATTTATAGGTTGCTGCTGATTTTATGGCTTTTTCCTGCATATGATAAGATGAGTTACTTTTATTCTGGCTTTTTATGCCTGCTTTTGAATAAATTATAAACTTATTCCATAAGGCCCTTTGAAGCTCTAGCAAATGAGCTGTACCTGCACTTTACCTATAACTACTTAGCAAGAATGAGAAATTATTATAGGACTTGGTCTATATATAGATTGCGCCAATTCGGAGTATAATTCATAGACAATTTATAATTAAGCTTGCTTGGTTAAAAAATAATAATAATGCAAAACAAAAAAAAAAAAAACCCTCAAAAGCATCAACTTATTTAGAAATTAGAATTGCTTCATCAAATAATTAAAATATAGGATTAATTTTATACAGCTCTCTATAAACATATTGAATAACAGATATATATATATCTATAAAGTTCAACTTTTCATATTAATTTATTCCTTCAAAAATTCTAAGTCTGTTAAAAAATAATAATAATGCAAAAAAAGAGAGCTCTCAAAAGCATCAACTTATTTAAAATTTAGAAATGTTTCATCAAATAATTAAAATATAGGGTTAATTTTATACAGCTCTCTATAAACATATCGAATAGCAGATATATACCTATAAAATTTAACTTTTCATATTAATTTATTCCTTCAAAAGTTCAAAATTTATTTATTTTTTAACAAAAATATAAGTGAAATATCAATTTTATCATTTTAAATGTTTTTCTACAATCAATTATATTTTTCTGACGAATATTAACGATAGAAACATATATAAACAACTTAAAACTTTTGAAGAGATAAATATAAAAATTTAAATTTTGTAGGAATATATATATATATATATATATATATATATATATATATATATATATATATATATATTTACTATTTGTTATGTTTACGTAGAACGGTATGAAATTAACCTAAAAAATAAATAATAAATATAAAAAGAAAATGAGAATATTTTTCGAGCCCAAACAAAAGTCCTTCATTTTGGGCCGCTCTAGAATAAACCACATTTGGGCCTAGCCCAACTCTGATACACGGCCCATTTGTTGCCCCGGTTTTTTAATTTGTGTTCTCCGCCTCTCCTCGTCCTCGTGTTTTCGCCATTTCGAGAGAAACCAAAACCCTAACTCCCCCGTGAGTAATCGACTCTTTTTCCCTTCTTTTTTTTTTTCCTTTGTTTTTTGTGGATTAAGCTATTGTTTTACTTACATTTTGATCCTTGATATTGGTGTCGTAGGATTGTGCTGTAGATGATCTATGGTCTTTTTAATTTAAACCGTTCACTGTAGTTGAAGCGAAATGATTTTGATTGTTCTCTGTTCCCTATTTATGTTCGATTATTGCAATTTTTCTCTTTTTTATACCCTTTTTTTTAGATTTTTAATTGTTTTTATCTAGTAATTACAACCCAATTTTGGCAATGGATCGTTGCAATTTTTTTTTTTTTTTTATAAATTTTTTGGTGCCCTTTTTCTTGGATTTGAACTGTTTGTTTGTAGTAATGGCTACTCAATTTGGGGGAATGGGATTATAAAAAGAAAATATATAATAGTGATAATTATTGCAGTAGTTATAGGATCACTATAAGCTTGAGTTATTTGTTGCAAATGGATCAGATTACAGAGTTTGTATACTATAATCTGTTTATAATATGTATATACACAGTTAAAAACTTAAGTTTGCTATTTTTTCATTGGTTTTTTACTTTTATTATCATTTCATTTAAATCCTAATAACTTATTATGAATTGTGATGAGGACACTGGAGCACATATAATTTTCAAACAATTTTATCTATGAGATTATGCACATTTTGGATCTTCCTATGAGCAATAGTACTGGTGTGGCTTTAATGTAAGTAGACCTCATTAATTTGGACATTGTATTAGTTTCAAGTTTGAAGAGCTTATATTTCCACCATCTTTCTTATGTATAGTTTCTCTATAACCAGAATTGGTTTATGTTATTATGCTTATATACTAAATATTATTATCAATCTTATGATGGTTATATATTTAGTGTAATGTCCCAATAATCCTATATCTGATAGGAAAAGATTCTTATTGAAAATATATGAAACCACGTACGTTAGTAATAATATCCAGACTTAAGCATTTTGTGCCGGTAGCTTGGGCCCAACGAGTTATTATTGCTAGCGGGTTGGGTCGTTACATTTAGTACTCTTTGTCATTATGGTTCCATGCTTAGTTGGGTACGAGACGCATGTCCGCCCGATTACATGCCAAAAGGGAAGAAAGAACACTTAAGATTAAAATAGCTGCTACCTTTCTGATTGTTAATGCCTCAATAATTGAAAACTTTGTGCACAACCCACAAAATTCTAAACTTTCTTTGTAACTTCGGTGGCTTCTCCACTTAATACTGATTATTTGTTCAGCCCGCCAGATTATGTTCTTGTTGTATTCTTGATTTGTTTGTTTACATATATTTTTTATTGTAAGCACTCTCTTTAATGTATCGCTAATCTGACTCATCTTCTGGGCATGTGGGACTTAAAAAATCAAGCACTCTTTTTCCACCCCCATTTGTGAATTTGAATATTCGATTATTTAGTGTGGATTGTAAATTGGGCAGGTGAAAAGGACTTCAGTGAAAAGAACTTCATTCAGTACCGCACGATCAGGCTTTGCTTCATTATACAAATAAAGGTATGATTACTTTCTAGTTGTTATAGAACAAAAAAATAAAGGAAGAATTAGAGTAGTTGATTTTCACAATATTTTCTGATGACTACTTCTTTTCTGGGTTAAGTATCAATTTAGTTCTTGAATTGACCTTGATTACAATTACGTTTGTGAACTTCAATTTTAAATTTGTAGACACTGAAGTTTGTCCAGCGTAACAATCAAATCCGTTGGTTGCGCTATCTACAAAAAAAAAGAAAAAGGGCTAACTTAGAATAGCTTTTAGAGTTTGCTTTAATTCCATGGCAATATTTTAACTTAGCCCAGATGGTAAATGATGTTATTGTAGCATTCTCTGAGGCAGTGGACTGATCAAGCAAGTTAATTGTTGTGGAAAACTAATGACCTAATTGTTGTGCAAAATTAATGGCGAGGAATAAATTCTTAATATCCAAACTCTTAGAACTAAATAAAATCAGGATCAAATTTCAAGAACTAAATTGTTAGTCGACTTTTCATCTTCTTGTGAAGTATTAATGTTTGTATAAACTCTTTGTGCTTGTTGTAGCACGAGGTGAGTTTGATGGGCTTTACACAGCATGCTTTATTATAGTATTTGTGAATTGGAGCACCTTCTAGAACTAATAATATATTACTTGTTAATAATAGGAATGGCAATTCTTTGCTCAACTAATGTGAACTACATCCAATTTTATAATAGTCACTATACCTATTGAACTCCTCACTTAGAGAAAAAGGTGCAGGAAAAAGAACAAAGGAAAAGCCACCTCAATTATTAAGATTTCTTTGTAAGCATGGGTTTGCCACCTTGCTTTTAAACAAACTTAGAGCACTCATGTAATATTTTGTGCCAACATAAATTTTTTTATTTTTTATTTGTATATATTTTAAATAGGTGAAAATATATTAAAAGTCTCGTACTTAAAAATTATTTGAAATACATATCTTAACTCCAAATTTTTTATTTCATATTTTTTAAATTTCTAATTATTTTTTATGAGCTATTTTATTTAACTAAATAAAATATTATACTAAATTGAATAGATCTTTTAGCTAAAGTCATTGATCTAATTGAATTAGAGTTATATTTAGTAAAATTTTTAGTTATTTGCATAAAATAATATAAATAAAATAATTAAAAATTAAACATCTTTAAATTAAAAAAAATTAATATTTTTATATTAATTATTTAATTAATAATTTTTTTAAAAAAAAATTTGATGATGTACTAAAATTTTTATTTGAATATATTTTGGTCCCCCTTCGAATTAAATTCTGGCTTCGTCTATAAAGCGACCGTCGAGTTCGTGCATGGGTTTTTATGCTGTGTTCATGAATGTGTTTTTGTGCTTGAATTTTTGCTGTGGTGCTGTGGTGGGTATGCTGAGAAGTGAGAACTTCGAATTTCAGTACTGTTGTTACTTTACAGATTCGAAATATTTTCCACAGTTTGATGTCCTGGTGAATTTTTCCTGGTTGGTAAATTACTACATGCAAAATATATTCAGATATTACGATCTGGATTATTAGAATATGCCATGTTATATGCAGTGATAAAATTCATAAACTCCAAAAATATTGTTGTTAATATCTCATATAACTGTGTTTTTTCCATTAAAACTTAGAGCATGTTTCTGTGGTATTAATACTCTAAGGTATTGTTTGGTATGGGTACAAAGGGGGATATCCCCCCCTTTGTACCCAAACACTATGGAACAACCTATCCCCCATTAGAATTACTGTACTGGTACAACCACTATTCCACCCCATTTGTCCCGAACAAGCATCCCTCTTGCTCTCTCACCTCTCTTTTGCCTCTGCACGGTTCCCAATCTCCTCTTTTTCATCTCCTCTTCTCCCACTCCCATCTCCTCTTCTCCCGTATCGTCCCCCATCCTCGGCCGCCTCTTGCCTGATCTGTGCCCGATCTCGTTGCTGTACCCAGCATCTTGGCCGCCGCGACCCGCTTGTCCGATCTGTGCAGAGATCTCTTGCTTCGTGCTCTTCGTCGCCGCGGCCGCCTCTGTGCGTGATCTGTGCCCGATCTGTTGTGTTGTACCTTGCATCTTGCCTGCCGCGACCCGCTTGTCCGATCTGTGCCTCGATCTGTGCAGAGATCTCTTGCTCCGTGCTCTGTAGCGTCGTCGCCGCGGCCGCCTCTGTGCGTGATCTGTGCCCGATCTGTTGTGTTGTACCTTGCATCTTGCCCGCCGCGACCCGCTTGTCCGATTTGTGCCGAGGATCTGTGCAGAGTTCTCCGCTACTTGCTCTGTAGCCTCGTCGCCGCGGCCGCCTCTGTGACTGAGCTGTGCCCAAACTCTGTGCTCATTCCGACTCTCGTCGCTGCCGCTTTCTGCTTGTCCTTGGTTGCCTCGATCTGTGCACAGATCATCGTCGCCGCGGCCGCCTCTGTGCCTGTACTGTGCCCGTTCTTTGAGCTCTACCGTCCCTCGTGGCCGCCGCTTTTTGCTTCTCCTTGGTTGCCTCGATCTGTGCACAGATCATTGTCGCCGCGGCCGCCTCGGTGCCTGTACTGTGCCCGATCTGTGTGCTCTATCGACCCTCGTGGCCGTCGCTTTCTGCTTGTCCGTTGCCTCGATCTGTGCACAGATTTCCGGCCTCTGCCCGGGACGTCGCCGCGGCCGCCAGTGTGCCTAACTGTGACCGATCTGTGTGGTATACCCACCCTCTGGGCCGCCGAGACCCGCTTGTCCTGTGTTGTCGCCATCTGTGCACATATCCCCGGTCCGTGCCCGCGGCCGCCTCTGTGCCTGAGCTTTGCCCGCCCTGTGTGCTGTATCGACCCTTTCTGTGCCAGATCTGTGCCCGATCTCTTCTCTGTCCCGCCTCGAAGGTGCTATCCTAATCCTTTGTCTCTGCTTGTCCATTGTTGCCTCGAATTTGGTTTACATGAGGTTGCCATATCTTCTATATCTAATATGTGCCTAAATATGCGGTGATGCTAGTCTCGCATGATGAATCAGTATGTTATGTTATAACGTAGCTTTTTATTGTCGGCTCCGGAATATGGAGGATACATCGGTATTGTCGGCGATGATGACAGTTGCCATAGGCAACAGATGGATGGCATGGATGTATAATCCACTGCAACCCCTTGCTTGTTGGAAACCACTTGAGCCCGTGTACATAACAAAATTAATTTCGGCGATGATGACGGTTGCCATAGGCAATAGATGGATAACATGGACGTATAATCCACTGGACGCCCTTGCTTCTTGGCAACCACTTGAACCCGTGTACATAACAAATAAAATTGTATTCCAATTAATGTGCAAAACAAAAAAATTTGCACTGTTAGTACTCGGTTTGTAATATTTAGTAGGACACTTTGGTTGCAATTAAGTATATATGACCTGAATGTTGGTATTTCATATCGATAGATATTACATCATATTTACTTATCATGATTGTTCGCTAATTTGGTACCATTTCGATGCAGATATTATGGATCCTTCCTTTTATGAAAGTGTATGTAATCGCAAGTTTCTTGCAATGATGTTGACTATTTTAGATGATGATGATGAATTTTGGATGGCAGTTTTAATAATGCTCATTGCCGAAGGATATATTTATTAATTTTCATGTAGTTATTTCTTCTGTAATTTGTTGTTGTATCCGGACAGATGAATGTTCGTGCTACATGATATAAATTTAGAACATTGTTCGCCTACAATCAACCTTGGCTAACTGCCATAAATGTTGTTGCAGTTATAATGGATGGTTCAATGTATCGAAGTTTATTTTCGCCGCCGTCGCCTCTCGGCCTTCCCTGTAGCTCTTCGTCGCCGCCGGCTAAAAAACCTCTCCCCTGTACCGCATCCTCGTTCCCAACGCAAAATAAATAATTAATATTAATTTTAGAACAAAAAAAAAATCAACACTAATTTTAACACTAATTAACACTAATTATTGATTTTTTAAATTTTATATATTACCAGAAAAAATTATTGTAATTTTTAGATAATATTAATTCATTTTTAAATAAGAATAATTAACAATAATTTTATATACTATTTAATTTATTAATTAATAGATAAGTACAATAATTATAAAAAATGCAAAATTAATAATAAATATAAATAATTAACACTACAATATTGATTTATTTAAATTATATATCTTACCAGAAAAATTTATTATAATTTTTATATAATATTAATCATTTTTTACATATAAATAATTAACACTAATTTTATATATTATCTAATTAATTACTATTTTCATTTATCCTATCTTATACTCAACTTTATATGGTACTACTAATTCACACTAATTACCGAACCAAACGATACCTACAAATTGCCTCGTATGCTGTGCATGGTTAAATTATGTCACAAGAACATTTAAAAATACTAAAACGTGTGAGTGTTTTTCTTTGCAAGTAGAGATGAATGAGGCTCACAAATGATTGGTCTGGGATATAATAATCCACTGGAGTGGTGAGGTAAAAATAAAAATAACATAATCCACACGTGGGGCCATGTCTAGTAGAATGAATAGTCCCTGTATTTTGGATTTTACGTGGTGATTTACTGGTCCTTCCATTTATAGATCACAAAGAAATAAAAAATGAAATTTATATTATCAGTTGGCAAGGTAGTATTGTTCTATAAAAAAAAAAAAAATTATGCCATAAGATTTTGATTACTATTTCTTCCATGATTTCTCTTCAATTCCTGGAGTGTGTGGTATATCTTCGTGAGGAGAGGCGGTAAGATTGTTCGATATAGTATTTTTAAAAATATGTAAATTTTTAGATCAAAAGAGTTGATTGGTTGGTTCGGTGAGTACATCCATTTAACGCAATCGGATTCAACCTGATCTAGTGAGACAGGGCAAATCCACTCTTGTTCCCATTTTACCAAAAAAGAAATGAAAAACACCCAAAATCAAGTTGAAGTTGCCACACGCGACTGCACGAGACATAAAAAAGAGAGTGAGCCCAACAAAACAAAACAAAAAATTTACAATGTAAAGCCGAAAGTTCCTTAAAATGTGTGAGTATTACGTAACCCACACATCACTGTCGCAGTCACGATCTGTGCGCACATCCGGCGCCATCACCATCTTGTTTTCCGTTTTTCTTTTTTCTTTTTTTTTTTTTTAACCTTGGCAAGCATATTTGTCGCACATCTATTATGAAAAAAGCGAGTCCCATAATAATTTCATTAACTTAATACCTTGCGAACTGGGCTCGTCAACTGCGCTTATGATTTTGTTATTCAGAGATGGAGAATTAACTTTGATATTATTATGTTATCTTAAAACATAAGTAAGAAATGTACTCAGCACTACTTTGTATAGGCCTACTCATTTTTAAAGAAACCTAACCCAAAACCAATACTACAATAATACAATAATACGTTCTCAGATTGTGTGCTGTGTGCCCGTACGTCCACAGTATACAGAGCGCACAAATAAATCCACCATTCACTCTCATCCTCCACTAAACATATCAAAATGTCGCCACCAAAACCATCTACTCTTTTCTTTCTGCTGCTCCACCTTATTTCCACCGCGGCTTTCGCCGCTCCGACCATCGACTACTGCCACATAAACCTCCGCGATATCGCCTTTAGACCCTCTCACTACTACCACCACCACCACCACCACACCCCCCCTATTCAACGCACAAAACATCACAACAATGATCTCTCGCGTAATCATACTGCGAACAGCCACGAGCTCTCTTTAAATCTCCTCCACCGCGACGCGGTTGCCGGCCGCAGCTACGGCTCGCACCGCGACCGTGTCGCCGACCTCTTGAGCCGCGACGCCGCCCGCGCAGAATCCATTACGCGGCGCCTGTCGCCCGAATACCACGCGGACGACTTGGGGTCGGAGGTGGTGTCCGGCTTGGGCGAGGGCACCGGCGAGTACTTGGTCCGCGTGGGCGTCGGCAGCCCGCCGACAGAGCAGTACCTCGTAGTTGACTCTGGCAGCGACATCATATGGGTCTGACGACTGTCTTTTCAATATTCTATTTTACTATTATTTACTTTTTTTTTTTTTTTTTTTTTTTTTTTTGCAATTTTAATGTTTTTATATATTGAATGGCGGCACGTGGGCAGGTGCAGTGCCAGCCCTGCGCGCAGTGCTACGCGCAATCGGACCCGGTGTTCGACCCGGCGGAGTCGTCCTCCTTCGCGGGCATCTCCTGCGACTCTCCAATCTGCGGCCTCCTCCGCTCCGACAAGGGCGGCTCCGGCTCCGGCTCGGACGGGTGCGGCGGCGGGGGAGAGGAGGAGTGGTGCAGGTACGAGGTGTCGTACGGCGACGGGTCGTACACGCGGGGCGCGCTGGCGCTGGAGACGCTGACCTTCGACGCGTCCGCGGAGGTGCGCGACGTGGCCATCGGCTGCGGGCAGCGCAACCAGGGGCTCTTCGTCGGCGCCGCCGGCCTGCTGGGCCTCGGGTGGGGGCCGATGTCGCTCGTCGCGCAGCTCGGCGGCGCCGCGGGGGGCGCCTTCAGCTACTGCCTCGTCACCCGCTCCGGCTCATCCGGTTCGACCGGGTCGCTGGTGTTCGGCCGGACCGCGGCGGTTCCGGTCGGGGCGGTGTGGGTGCCCCTGGTGCGGAACCCGCGGGCGCCGAGCTTCTACTACGTGGGCGTGGCGGGGCTCGGGGTCGGCGGTGTGCGGCTGCCGCTGCTCGCCGACCTGTTCCAGCTCGACGACGACGGGGGCGGCGGCGTGGTCATGGACACGGGCACGGCGGTGACTCGCCTCCCCGGACCCGCCTACGCAGCGCTGCGCGACGCGTTCGCGGGGGCCACGCCGGAGCTACCGCGCGCGCCGGGGGTTTCGATATTCGACACGTGCTACGACCTGAGCGGGTACGAGAGCGTGCGCGTGCCGACGGTGTCCTTCTTCTTGGCGGAGGGGGGAACGGTGCTGACGCTGCCGGCGCGGAATTTCCTGATCCCCGTCGACGAGGCTGGGACTTTCTGCTTCGCGTTCGCGCCGGCCCGGGACGGCGGTGTTTCCATCCTCGGCAACGTCCAGCAGGAAGGCATCCAGATCACCGTCGACGCCGCCAACGGCTTCGTCGGCTTCGGTCCCAACACCTGCTAAGCAAAATCACCCACCCTACTTTAATTTTTACTAGCTAATCTTTCCATTTATTTAAAAAAATTTATAATTTAATAATAATTTAATAAATTTTAAAATTAAAATATTATTTATTAATTTAAATAAAAAAAAATAAAAAATTTAGATAATAAAATTAAATATATTTTATGTAAGTGTGGTGTGCTTTTATCAATTTTTAATTTATACTCTGTGGATTAAAATGTTGTAGTACTATACTATTATTACTCAACCATAACAATGTAATGTTTATAAATAAAACAATAAAAACTTAATTAGTTGTCGGTAACTATCATCATTTTTATAGCTTTTAACCTATTTAACTCCGTTTAATTAAACATTACTTTTTGAGCCATAGAGTGGTGGCATAAAAATATGCTAAAGCACGTAGTAAAATTAACTAACGAATTGGAGTTTTTTTTTTTTTTTTTTTTTTTTTTTTCCCACTCTTTTAAAGATGAATATAATACAAGTGTTAGTGTAATTAATAATTATAGTACAGGTTGTGGTAAATGGAAAAGAGGGTACGTGTTTAGTATTTAAATTTGAAGCTAATTAAATAAGCTCTTAGCGATGGGGTGTGCATGCATTAACGCAATATAACGAAGCTAATTGCACAATGAACTTTTTGGCCTTTCATCAAAGTATCCACCTTAGCCAAAGATGAAAATGGAATATATATATATATATATATATATATATATATATAGAAAGATGGTAGGTTATAGCTTTCGTTTATTTTTTTTAAAAGCAATTTTTACTAGATTTTCAATACCAATTATGATGTATTATTTTTAATGCATAATAATATTAATTCTATTCATGTCATCATAACAGATATTTATATATAAAACTTAAGTTCATGGAGCCAAGTAAATAATGAAGATTAAATTATAGACATAATAATATTAATTATTATAATAAAATTAGATTATAAAATATAATTTTATAATATTTTTTATAAGTTTTTATTTATATTTTATTTATAACTAACATTAGATTATAGCAACGTATTTTAAGGTCATATTATAATAATGTGTCGTTATATATTCTACCGACTGTATATATAGCGAAACTAATAATAAGTATCGATATTTTTATCAGTAATATTTTTAAATTTTTTAAAAATATTTAAAAATATAATATACTATAATTTTATTTTAATAAATTAAAATATTATTATTTATATTTTTATGTACAATAAAAGTATTTGGAACTGCATGTGACATCACAAATCATGCACATCCCAAAAATATTTGGAGCTGCATGTGACATCATAAATCATGCACATCCCGAAAACCAACAGAGCATGTGGTATGGTCTTGCGTTGGGTTTGATGCCCTCTCTGACAAGCAGAGAATCAATTACTGTGTCCCTGCAGTTTTTCAAATTTTTTGTTTCCACCCAGTTTTGGATGGACACTGCTTCAGCCCCCACACTCAAAATGAGGGCTTTGATTGCTTTATTGGGGCATTTGCTCCTGGGTTTCATCTCCCAAATAATGCCTTTTAAGCCCCACAACAAAAGAGAGAGAGAGAGAGAGAGAGAGAGAGAGAGAGGAATAATTGAAAACTTTTAGTTCAAAGCAATGAGCTAGAACTTGAAAAGAATCATTAGGTATATGCAACAACAAAGTGACAAACACACTCCTTTTCTTTAGTTGCAAGAGAATATGCTAGGGACCCTTTCTTAGGATGCTTTTATAGGGCATAGTATTGTTCTTCAAAAGTTTCAATAAAATAATTATTATTTTCAAATAGAATTTTAAGATTAAGTGCATGTTTATTTAACCGTGTTGTGTTGTGTTGTATGGTGTCGTATTATTCGATAGAGTTATTTAAAAATTACATTATTTTTGGATTTCAAAATATTATTTCTATTTCTTACTACATCAGCTGACATCAAGATTGTTCTGCGCTTTCGCAACTCTTTGAACTTATTTTAGAGAAAATACAAACAACCAACACAAGAACCTTAATTAAGTAGTACAAATCAATTGGCAATATACTTTTTAGGGGCACTATTATGTGTAAATGTAGATTCTCTTTGCTGAGATCAACCAATGTCATCTTTGCCTCAAAAAAAAGATTTGTAGCTCAAGAATCCAAGCTTTTGGTTCTTCAACTTTTATCCTAGTGTGCAACCACTTTGAAGTTTAATCAATTATATTGCTTTTGTTCAAAGGCACCTTATTTCAATGCTGTATAAAGTGGAAGCTTATCCCTCCATTCGCAATCAATTCAACTTAAAAGAAAAAAAAAAAAAAAAAAAAGTACACTGAGCGCATCATATGCATGACTCATATGCTGTTGGTGACTCTGATCTTGTTACCTGCAATGGAATTATGATCCTCTCCACAAATTTTATAAAATAATACAAATAAAAAAAATAAATAACTCATGGTATACTCGGCCGTAAGTTAATTTGAAATTTAATTTAGAATATTTAAAATATTTTAAAAAATAAATTTTTAAATTTGTCGATGTCATTAATTTATCCAGTGAGGCAGTGATTAAAATGGTCCAAAAAGAGTAATGATATATTGATCTTATATTTTATATGATTTATATGATTTGTATATTTTTATATCTTTAAATTTATATAATTAAAATTATTAATTTATTTTTTTTTTGTTGATAACTAGATAAATAATATTAAAAATTTATAAAAATTAATCCTCGATTCAAAAGTCACATCATCAGAGTCTTATATTCAACAAATTGGTTGGCGAGAAGAGCTATTGCGTCTAAAAGATTTCACCACAAAGCAAAAAGATTAAGCCTGGGAGTTAAAAAAGCTCTAATGAAAAATAATTAAAAAACCCACAGCCTTAAACATGCAACTTACCCACTAACTTTCCTATAATGCAATGTCCTAAATCCTAATTGGAAGCAGGAAAGGACTTGAGTAAAAGTCGAAACTTAACCAAAAACCACCTTTGCAGATCTTGTTTTTTGTTTTTTTACTTTTTTTTTTTCTTTTGTAGTAGTAGTACAAGCTATATATCACCAAGTGTCCCTATTTTTAGATTTGAGTGGATAAAAAATGTACCATCTGATGTGCATTGACACAGAATATAGCTGCGCAAAGACAAATAAGGTCTTAACCACAAAAACTGATATGCATATAGTGTTCTAATACATGCAGGGCTAATGCAACAAGATGATGCTTAGACACAAATGATGTTTGTTGCATTTCCCACATTGATAGACTACATATATATATGTACATATTATAGTGTGTGTGTGTATATATATATATATATATATATATATATATATATATATATATATATTTATAGTTATAGTTAGGAAAACTATATATATTCTATAGAGTGCGGTGTAATTGACCTCATTGTGTGCCACCGGAAAGAAACCATCTCATGTACTCAGTTCCATCGTCGAGACAAGAAGCTTCTCCGGGAGGAGCTACCCTCTTCCGCGTCAGTGTCTCCGCGGACAACGTTTTCCTCTTCCGCCCACCCTTGTCCCGTGATTGCGACTGCTCGTCGACTTGCAAAAAGTCACCCTGCAAATAAAGAAGAGCATTATGTTTTTGCTTTAATTGACAGTATATGCTTAACTGCCTATTCGACCAAGCTTCTTGGACAACTTTAAATAGTAATCAGAGATTTGGCAAATGAAAAGGTCGCATGCTCTTACTGTGCCGCGCAATAGCTGGAATGAGCTTCTTAGCCCAAAGCCGAGAAGCCGATTAGAAACCTCTACTTTTGCTGTAGGGGAAGCTATTCCGTGGATTTCGGAAAAAATAAAAGAAAAAAAATAATGTAGGACTTCTCTAAACAGTTCAGTTTAAACCGCACCACTGTAAAAGCTCCATCAGGCCAAACAGGCCCTTAGAATTGGTATGCAAGTTCATTTTGAACTACTTTGACCAAAAATATGCTATAGATATCAAGATCATCTTTAATTACTAAGACATGTTGAACAGTCTTTATCAATTGGTCCGAGTAGCTTCATAACATTATCCATTCTATGCATATTTAAGAAGCGCGTATGAACTTACTTGTAAATAAGCATGAGTTCCAGACTTTTCATGATTGTCCCTAACATGCCTGTAAGGGAACTTCTGACCGCACCCAGAGAATCGACAGACAAATGGTTTAAGTTCTTCATGGCACACCTTAATATGCTTATTTAGGTTTGACCTCTGCAATTGAAAGGAAGACACAAGAGAATCAACAAAAGCAAATTCTGCAAATACTAATTCAAAAACTTGAGCCACAAAAGCATAACAGGGTTCTTATGTTATATTAGATTTTTCATGTTCATTTAGTGCTGTGGAATCTTACATTTGAAAATGAGAGTTGGCAATCTTCAAAACTGCACTGAACCCTCTCAGTGACAATGACTCCTTCATGATGGCGCTTGTGCCTCTTTATGTTTCTCTTTGTTTGTTTTGTTCCACAAATCTCACACTGGGTATGTTGGTGGCAAGATTGAACATGAGCTTTAAGACATTTGGCATTTGTGAACATCTTGAAACAACCGGGCTCACAACAAACAACCTCCACGCAATCCAATTTAACTATTCAATGACAATTAACAGTATAATCAACAAAAAAGATGGACACAAAACTAATGGCTACCATTTAATTAGGATAAAACATGAAAACAGAACAGAAGATGGAAATGTCTGCAAATAAAAAACAAGAAGTTATTGATATGAAGTTGTGCAGGAATGGTGGGAACTCATAAGTATGGGGCTTATGGCTAATTTCTAAGAAACTAGCTGAGAAAACAGTAAACACCAAGAGCATTTGAACATCTGGCCACAGAAACCTCCAGACTTCAGGAGCCACAACATTTGGCTTTTGAAATTCTCCACTTTTTCCATTGTAGAAACTGTTCCAGAAGCCAGGGCAAACAGGCACTAAAGGCCATAGCTAGAAAATAGATGAGGGAAGGAAAATGAAATAAAGCAAACAAAGTAATCTAGGTTTTTTGCACCCAACAAATGCAATTCGGCTAACTAGAGTGACTTACCATGTGAGTCCTCATGCTTTCTCAACTTCGAAGCATACTTGAAAGTCTTCCCACAGTCCTCGCAAGCATACTGCTGCTTATTTTTACACGGAGACCCATCTTTATGTTGCTCTTTCACATGTCTCTGCATGTTAGCTTTAATACCAAACCTGCGATCACAACCTTCAGTAGTGCATGCAAATAGTTTTCCCTCATGTGTATGCAAATGCCGGCTCAAATGATCCTTCCGTCTGTAGCTTTGGCGGCAGTCTTCAACTGGGCAAAAGAAGGGCCTCTAAAATATCCGGAATATGACCAATCAGACTCGGCGTATATAAAACAATCACAAGCTTAAATTAATAAACCTGAACATTATAATGCAAAAAAAAAAAAAAAAAAAAAAAAAAAAAAAAAAAAAAAAAAAAAAAAAAAAATCCTAAAAATCAAGAAATAAAAGATATGACTTCACTAGCATAACATATTCCCATAACTATAACCAAAAATACTGCAGATTAAGGAAAAATAGCATTGCAACGATCCAATTGATACAACATGAAAATAAATATTTAGCTTGATTAGAAGCAAACCTTACACAAAGTGCGTGATGGAGGCCTCTTGATGGAGCTTCACAGGAGGTTATCCCATCCTGGTACTAGTCCATTCAAGATGAAGCGCCTCATCGCATTTTGGAGTTCTTTAGATGGGATCCAATGCTTCACGCAATATTGAGGTCATCGACATTATAAATGTTTCAACATTTAAGCCTGCAAAACCATTTTCTATTCAGCTTTCTGATAATTAGTAGTGGATATGCTCGAATTCCTTCTATATTTCTCTAACTACAAGGGCATATAATTGGACACCTGAGATCATTGGGTGCGCTATGAAAGGAAGATGCAACTACCAAATTGATAAAATTATGTAATCAGAATTGTGCATACTATATCTACATAAAATAGCAAATAGCAATATAGGATATATGCATAACATGGAAGGGCGAAACATCCCAAATTCTTGAAAAACTAAATAAAGCATATTATTGTGCGCCCTGGCAACAAGAAATTGCTATGCATATATTCCCATCTGCAACTGAGGCCTTTTATGTTAATTACATCCAAATGATTACATCTTCCCTTTAGTGAACAAAGCACTCATGTCACCCAGTATTCAATTAATAATTACTGATCTGAAACTCCTCGTTTAATTGTCCACTCCCAAGGTTCTCAGAAAGATATGAGTTGGTATATGAGGAAATAACTCTATTGCCAAAAAAAACACTTAATCAGACAGCAGCTGATACCTCACGAGAATGGCTTTGCATATGTTGTTTTAGATGTGCTGGTTTCTGGAAACTTGCGCCACATTCTTCGCAAGAATGAGAAGCACCCTTTCTAGCCATATTTTCCAGAGTGTCCTCGCATGTTTGTGAACCCTTATATTCATCCTTAAATACAAAGAACAGAAACTTAAAATTTCAGCAATCACATTTCCCTTCGATATGCATATACATAGAAGCAGAGCATACGAGAAAATATACACAGCCCATTAATTTAATATTTTGATATCAAACTCATATTAGTTAAATCTTCTTAGATGCAACTATTTCATTTCCATTGTAAAATAATATAATTTGTCCGCAATAGATTGTTGGCATGCAAGATGATTTATGTGTAGGAATCAAGTTTTAATTGCAAAATGCAAATCATTAAAAAATCATAAAGAAATAATATAAACATTTATGGATTACTATGAAAACTAGGAAGGATGGTGCATATCGCTCCATTGTTTGATCAAACTCCAATAGTAATATTCAAATAACCAATAAATCACAGAATAATTCATTCATTAATGAAACATTAGATTCAATGGTCACAAATTACAGCATACATTGAAGATACTTATAATACCTTATGATGCGCGAGGATGTGGGATCGGATGAGAGCCTTCTTCGACCTAATAATTCCACAAAATTCGCAGCTGTAACGCCTTATATCCCTAAAAAACGGCCGCTTTTTCTCACAACCTTCACTCTTAACTTCGCCTTCCGAGGCATCTGATTCCAAACACGCCATCTAACACAAAACACAACATATTCAAAACGATCAAACAACACTAACAACAAATACCTATAAACAATCAAAATCTAGCTAAATAACAAGCAAATGAACGAAGAAATCGCGCATAATTAACAAGTGAACCAAAAATTACATGTAAATTGATGAAATTAAGCACCGAGAACCTCTAAAAAGGAGTTAAAATCCAAAATTTGAACAGAAAAGGCAAAAAAAATAGGGGATCCGAGTGAAAAAATATATATATAAATTGCAATTAAACGCTTACAATGAATTCGACTAGAGGATTCTTCGAAGAGGCGGCGAAAGAGAGCGGGGTCGTCGTTTGTGGTGTCTCGAAAAACCCTAGCGCTCCGTGAGAGGGGAGGTGCAAGGGTTTATATAGTGGGGTGGAAAAAGGTCGGGTTCGTCGTTCGTGTCAATAACGGCGAACGGGTCGGGTTTGTGTTTCACAAAGGCGGGCTCGAACCCAACAACTGAAACTGAAATCCCAAATAGAAATTAGAATTGATTAATTTTGAAAATTCGGAATATATAATCGCGCCCTTCAAAAAAAAATTCAAAAAACCGACCTTAAAACTGGAAAAGATTAAAGAAAATAAGCAAAACGATATTTTGAATAAAATTTAAAATCTTAATGTTAATAACTAAAAATTAAATGCGTTAGCGTAAATATCTTAATCTAGAGCCGTTAGATTAAGACACAATAAATAATGACCAAACCCGAATAAACTCAATTTCTTTCCAGTTACAAAATTCATTCCCATGCATCTTCAATTTTAAATTTTAATTGTTCAATAAAATTTATTTTTGGTCAAAATTTTGGTTATCAACGCTATAGAAATTACACTTTTTTTCCAATTATTACCCCCACAACTTCGTATATTGCTCATATAAACCCTCTACTAAATTACTGTAAATTGGAAAAAAAATTGTGTAAGAATATTCTAATTCAAGCCAATCCAAACAAGAATACCGCAGTATTAAAAAAAATATATTAAGAAAAAAAAAAAGGGACAACGTAGCAAATGACCGTAGAGGAGAACAGAGCTCAATATGTTGAAAGCTAAAAACTCTTCCTTATCAAGATTCTCAATAAAGCATTTAAAAAAAAAAAAAAAAAAAAAAAATCATTCGTTAGGACGTAAATTTAAGACACTGATATCATCTGATGACGATCCACACAGAGACGGCTCATCATCGCTTTCAGGTCCGAAAAGTAGAGCAGGCACTGCCAAGTAAATCATCGCATCACAGACTCTTTTACGAAGGATCGGCCTCCCGAACTGCTAGTACAGGGTCGCCAAACGAGAAACAGAAAAAAAAAAAAAAAAAAAAAAAGTGAGATGAGAACATATAGTTGTGTTAGAAGAATGCGAACAACAATCAATGAGCAATTAAGGTCGGAATCAAATCTTACGAGTACTCGAGGTGGATATTCAAAAACCGAGGGTTCTCCTTGCTCTGAGATAATGTTATAGCGCCTTCTATTATTTGATCTTGCTTCACCTCTATGGGTTCGTAAAAGTAGAGTATGGTCTGCGAAATAAAGCATCATTAGTTTTCATCGCGGACAACATAGACTACATAGTGGCATTATTTTCAAGATTTTAAAGGGAAAAGGTGAAAATTTCAAATACCTGTTGCCAATGTGTCGGAGGATCCTCGGGCGCCGTTGACAGCACAATCGTGTCACTAGACCTAGATTGTCTCTTCCTCTGCGTAGAACCACCGTGTGAGTACAAATCGGAGGATGAGCTTCCAGAAAGGGAACTTGAATGGTGGTTGGAAGGATATAGCATTGGCCCATTAAACTCGACATCGAACCAAAAACCAAATCCATGGAGAGGAGCTTTAGAGAAAAGAAGAAAAGAGGGAAGGAGTGAGATTTCTATTTCCGGTGAATTTGATTTTTTTATCAGAACAAGGGACATGGAAACCAAGCATTTGATCAGAAAAGAGGAAAGAAATCATGTTTTGTACGAATCCAAACTAAAATGTGGCATGTGGCTCTGCGTAAAGAGGTTTACCTCGCATCATTGATGCAAATCTATATCTTGCAGTGACAGATTCGAGCTCCCGAGCTGTGACGGTATAGCAATCAACGTATTTAATCTGTTTACAACAACCAATGGAATTACTTCTGAATATACAGACCCACCAATGAAATGTCAAATGTATATAAAACAGCTATATAGTTTGGATGATTTCTTAGTTAAGTATTGCAGTTAACCTAAATTGGCATTTCTCAGAGCAAGACCATGTATTCTTCTTTCGATTCCTATATTCTTTCAAAATGACAAAGCACTGACAAGGAATAATGCTGATCGAGCTCATCATATTTACTCATCATAACTGTTACCAGAGAATTTAAGATACTGATGGTCATGGCTGATGTACTATTCCAATCACTATTTTTGGTTTCCACAGATTTGTTTTAAATCATCTACGACTAAATTTCATCTACTGAACAAAATCCAGAACGAAAATTAAACAAATGATAACAGTGTTACGCAGTAAGGGAAAAAAGCCTCATAAAGAATAGTATAGTGGCATTTTTCCAGAATTAAATGAAATATCTATATTGTAGCTTTTCTTTAGTTACCATGAGGTCTCAGAAAACCAATTTATTTACCTAGGTCCGTTGTGCCATTCCCCATCCTCCAATGGCATAAAATAAAAAAATACTTGTGAAGTTAAAGGCATACATCTTGATGCGTGCAATAATAGCTTATTCAAATGTGTATATACATCATCTAGCTGATCCTAATACACTGTATATGTCTAAGTACTAAAATGCATTATGTATATGTCTATACATCGTGCTAGCTGATTAGATAACAAATTAGATGGTGGCTTTCCATTTTAAGCATTTCATTCTTTACTGCAATCTGAAATGCTCTGTGGTGCAATAATAACTCATTCTAATACACAATGAACAATAAAACCTAGTAGATGATTCAGTAATTATTTACTAAAAAAATATGCATCAAGAATAATGTCCACACACGAACATGAGTAGAAAATTTTAACTTTCAAATGTCAGAATGAACTGGCAGATGCAAATTCGATGAGTTTCAAATATTAAATGATTATCCTCTTGGCAAACTGTTTATCGGACAGAACTTCTTTGTTTTCGGAGAGAGAAGGAATTTTAATAAAATCTCGATGCTAAGAGACAAGATTTAAAAGAAGTTGACCATTCAATGAGCTATAAATAGCAAAGTAGCATATGAAGGACTTACCACATATGGCCATGTTAAAACATTCTCTCCACTAATTGTTTCAATCATGGGCTCTTCAAATGAACACTGCTTTGCAAGTGGCAACAGTGCAGACACTGCATTCATTTAAAGAAAAGGTGTTATTTCAATTCGATCAATTGGTCTGCATATTGCTCCAATTAGACTATATCTATTCTGGGTGCCAGTAGTCCTAATCATATAGGTTACACATTTTCAACTTCATAATAAACTTTCAATTTTATATTTAGAACTCTGATCACGAATCGACATCTAATGGATGAACATTGCAACAACCACATAATTGTCATACAAAGCTGAAGGTACCTATAAGTGTTCACTTACTATTGATCCCATAGACATCACGCCAGAAATCAATACTATCTTGATACCTCTCAGTGTTGGTAATCGGTGCCATGTACAGCTGCAGAACAAAGAGAAAACCTCACATGAATTTGACAAACAATCTAAAATATAGTGATATTAAATTAGCATCTTACATTAAAATTTAATCTGATTAAATAAAAAATTTGCATAAAGAGCCATCTCTTGCTGATGTTAACCATATATGATCATCTATAACCCATTTTTATAGTAAAAGAAGGAAGGCATTACAACAATTCAGTGAAAAGAAGAGAAAGTTAGTATAAGAAAATTGTCGAAGCCATAATGCCGAACTTGAAATCTTACTGTGGCATGAGAAGGCAGGATAAGTCCCCCAGGCTTAAGCCACTTATCCCTGGCAAATATAACACTTCCCAGCATACTCTGCAAAGAAACTGTAATATGAGAAACCTACAAAGGGAGATTGCAATGAACTGTTAAGAAATTTATAATATCAGTATACACACCTCATAAAGAAGCATATAACCCATCCATTCAGAAATTATAACATCAACCTTCTCCTCAATTTCAACATCCTGCATTTGTCAATTTAACAGAAGTTGGAAATAATTTAAATAGAAGACTCCACAGAAATAGTTAAAATCAAAGACCACTATCATATCAGCTGTCTCAGAGTACATACAAGGGTCTGAACAAAAAGCTCATTGGCCCCTTCTATATTGAAACCTTACTCCCTTAGCTAACTGGGAATTCAAAACTTGAAAAATAAAATGTCATAAAATGGATATAATAACACATTAAAAAATATGCTATACAGTTCAGAACAATAAGATTCCTTGGAAAGATACAGAGGTCTGAATTAAAGCAGAACCATTAAAATAATAATAATAAAACATAATTCATTCATGAATCAAGGCATGGAGAAAGGTATGGCAAAGCGTTACCTCCACTCGTCCATGGAGTACGATGACCCTGTCAGATAGACCATTTTCTTTCACAACTTCATTGGCCTGAATCAGAAAATAAATAAAATCAAAACATTCTTTATTTTCAACAGCTCTTCAATATTTAACACCTAAAATAAAACAATGTATAAATGTCAGAACTCAGAATTAGAGAGAAGGGAGGCAACTAATGGAACTATTTGTCAGATGATTAAGAGTCTTAATAAGCAGTCATAAAAAGGGAAACTAATTCTTTCCCATTAAAATGCACAAATAATCATGAAAAAGGAAAGTAATATATATATATACCAATTAAAAAGGTTAGCCAACAAGTTGATGATAGATAATGTACTGAAGTTGCTTCCATGCTTTTCCAGTAACGAAAAAGAAGAATTACATGTGAAATTTCTGCTGAGCCAAGGAGCTCAAAATATTATTTGCTACTTTAAATGCAACTATCAAAACTTTTCAACAAAGATATTCATCTGATCATGATCAAAGATCTTTTCGGACACAAATATACTGTAATCAGATAGAGCGATCAGTCAAGGACCGTCCCTAAGCAAAATGAACAGTTCATTTATAGTAATTAAATCTAACAAAAGAATAAGCAACAAAAAGAAGCAACACAGAGTATTGAAAAACATTAAGAAGCAAAAAAAGCAACAGCCAAAAGTATCGTTGGAAAAACAAGAATATACCTGAACAGCAATCTCACTGGCTTCTATTGCATATACCTGAAATATAGAGTAATTACAAAGGAGGATAAATCCTGCTGATAAAAGGTAGCAAGATTGAAATAGAGACACAATTTCCAAAATAGGAGCTATGAAAAGTCGCAAAATAATCAAATCCCACAATGCAAAAGAATGGCACAATATTATTGCGCACAAAGGGAGACTGAATTGCAAGTATCATTATAATTTTCCATATGCAACATCCATCCATAAACACCTCTGGTCATTTATGGTTATACCAGGAATACAGTTCAATGGAACCTTCCAGAAAAATTATAACTCTGGGTTAAGTACAAGTATGCCATCCTTTTTGTGATTAAGAAATTTACAAAACTGAAGTGCCAGTATCACTTGGATTTGGGTTAAAACAGTCCGCACATTACTTATACCTAAGAACCACTGGTACAATTTCTATTAGTTACTTCGAACACTGACGCTTTTTACGAATTTAGGAAACACGGGTGTAGGTTATGCCTTACCCGCCTAGCACCAGCTTGAGCACAGAATATAGAGAGGATGCCTGTTCCACAGCCAACATCCATGACAACCTACCATTGAAATTTGCCACACTGAGATCAAGAATAACCAATGCAATACATCTATGCACTCATTACTTTTACACTAAAACTTAATAGATGGTGCAGATAATATTACTTTGCCTGCAATAAAATTCTGATGACGCATGATCGCTGCCCTGTACGTATCTGTCCGCACATGATCCTGCCAAGTATAAAGGAGCTATTCATGTTGCCATTGCACTCAGTAGTTTCTACATAGTTACTGCTTCTTTCGTGGTAGAACATGACACAACAGGGAGAATATGACACGATAAACGATCCTATTCCATCCTAGGACGCATTCACGCTATCAAATCCATCTTAGCAACATTAAAACCCGAGTAATAGGACGATGCATAGGATCATACCTTGATCATCTCCTCATGGATCGCAACATGCGAGTACGATTGGAAGTAGGCGCGATCGTACTCACCCCACTGCGACTCCGCAACCCTATCCCCATCCGCATACGACGCCGTGGAGACGCTCGAGGAGGAGGGCTCGTACGAGCAAACCCTAAAGGGTCCGCCGCCGCCGCGGCGGTGGTCCCTCGCCCTTCTCAAGCCCAGCCGCGGCCTCCGCCGCGCATAGCCGGAGTAGCCATTGCTGTGCCCCGAGCCCCCTGAGAGCATCGCCGTGTGAGGGAGGAGAGAGAGAGAGAGGAGAGGAGAGGGGAACGAAGGAAAGCGCTTCGTGTGTGTGCTTGTTTAGGGTGGTTTTGGGGGTTTTGGATCTCTCTCTCTCTCTCTCTCTCTCTCTCTCTCGTTTCCTTTTCATTTTTCATTTTCCTTTCATTTTTCTTCATTTTAACGGGGTAAAATTGTATGGAGAACCCTCAACTATATAGACATTTGTGAAATTGATCCTAAATTTTTTAAAAAAATTAAATTTAATAATTTTGGTCAAACAAATTGTGAATTTTATCGTGTTTTTATATAAGTAACGACTGATAACTAATAAAGCCATTGGAATTTTAAACGTTGATTAAAATAAAGTTTAGAGGCGTGTTTCAGAAACGTCCTAAGTCAAGGGGGCAACCATACATTTTTCACCGATCCGGGGAAGAGAAGCGCCGAACGGGGTTTTGGGTTGTGGCTCTCTCATTTGTTGGGTCACTAATAAATGGGCTCGGACATTTAAGACCCGATAATAGTGGCCCGGTCAAATCCGTTTTGTATGGTAGAGTATGTAAAACCCAATGAATATTCAAACTTTCAAAAAAAAATTATATAAACTAATTTTCTATTTCAATAAACTACTTAGCCCAACAGCTACTTTTTTGCCTAGTCATTAGTTACCTGAGCGATCATTTTTTAAGATATTTGGGATTTAATTTCTCCTGTGTTAATTTATAAAATAGGGTCTTCATATATCAATTTTATCTCTATTCATATGTTATGATCTCCTCCCTAGGATTTAAATCTAATGAATTTTTATCATTAGCAAACTCTTCATAGAAGTTTTATCCATATTATTTATAGCTTTGAGATTTTTGGGTGAACTTACACAGTTCATATGACGATCCGATTCGCTATCAATAATAATTTGTTGGATTCAAATTACATTCTAAAATATTTGAGTTCAATTATTATCACTAACGTGTATAGTCTTATATATTCAATCAGAATTTCATTTTCATCCAATATGGAGTTATTGAGACGTTATAGTCCAAGAGCCTATGAACGATTTTTTTTCTCACTGTTTGAAAAAAATTATAATTTTTCTTCTTAACCATTACTAATTACAAAACTTATATGAAAAAACATTTGCTCATGGAGTGAATTGAGACAAGACCTTCTCTTTAAGTCAAAGGCTTGTTTATTAAAACATTGCTTGGTCTTTGTAACACTCATCTGAATTAAAAAAAAAAAAAAAACAGTTTTTTTTTTTTTTTTTTTTTTCTTGTTGGATGAAGAGAAGAGGAGAGAAGAGATAGGAAGTATGGGCCCAAGTGGGCATGTAGTGAACAAATATCCTGGGATACCCTGCATCTAGACACTGGAATACAGGGTGCGTACATGGCAGGGTCTTTTTTGTGCTTTAAAGCTACTCCCCCTTGACACTGGACAAAGAGTGTGCACATGTCATGGCCTTATGTGCTTCAAAGCTACTCCTTTCTCTCTCCCAACAAAAAAAAAATATTAATAATAATAATAATAATAATAATAATAATAATAAGTTGAGTTTTCAATGTCAGATTGTCTTAGTCACTCGTCAATTTCATCGATTCGGATAAGTATATAAATTTATAAATAATATTTAAATAAGTTAGCAATTCCGTTGAACTGAACTATTAAAATAAAATTTTAAATTATTTTTTTAGTTATTTACATTATAATAAAATTAAATTATAAAGACGTATCTTTATAATTTTTTTATACAGATATTCTATTTATATTTCGGTATATATTATAATAATATGTCGCTATACACTCTAACGACTGCGTATATAGCAACACTAATTATAAGTGTCGATATTTTTACTAACGATATTTTTTTTAAATTTTAAAAATACTTAAAAATATTATAGTGTTACTACAGTCTCATTTATTTTTATTATTAAAATAAATATGTAGCATCCACGTAATAAACTCTGAATGAGACGATCTCTAAGGGATCCCTTTTATCCTCTCTCTTTCTCTCTCTCTCCTTAAAAATATTTAGACAAAAATATACTGAGAACCTCTGAACTAATTTTCAATTTAAAATAACTGCTTAATTTTTCTTTCTTTTATTATTATTATTAAAAATCTCTTAAGTTTTGACTTTTTTTTTTAATTGAGTAATTTCAATTAAATATATCTAGAATTTTATTGGTGCATGTTATCCGCGATACTATCATAATTTATACTTTTAATATATAACTTGTTAGCAAATTAAATTTAATTACTTCATATCTAAATAATTGATAGAGCTATGAATTTAAATATGAATTATAGCTTAACTAAATAGATTACTCAATTTTTAAAAAACAACAAAAATTAAAAGTGTCAATAGAAAAAATAAAATTGAAGGGTTTATTAAAAATGGCTTAGGGAGTGTTTGGTTGCACATAAAATCGTAAAAAATAATTTTGATGAAACAAAAATTTTCGTGAAAAAATTATTTTACAATTTGTAGGGTTTGTTTTGAAGAAAAAAAATATAATGTTTCATCAACATTTATTTGTTTGAAATGAAAAATAAATAAATAAATAAAGTTTTTCAAAACTTAAATTTTTATTTTTCGTCAATTTTCGGCAAAAAACAAAAACACACATTTTTTTCAAATATGTAAAAATAATTTTCAAAAAAAAAATAACTAAACAAACACAAATAAAAAAAAATTAAATCAAAAAATAATTTTTACTGTATTTTACAAACCAAACAAACCTTTATCCATGTGGAAGGATCCCACTTATCCAGGGCTTAATTGCACAAGATACATGTGAATGGGATAGTGAGATTATGTTACTGTATAAAAAAAACAAAAAAAAGAGATTATGAATGAAAAAAATGTGGTAAGCATAAATAATAACCATGGAGAAAAAAAAAAAAAAAAATCTATTCATTCTATATATATAGTATGTACATATTACACACTCTATATACTCTAATTTTATTTTATTTTTTATCAAATTATTAATTAAAAATTAATAAAACAAAGTGAAAAACATTTAAATTGAGACGCATACCTAATTATCGTTAGACATCACACATAATCAAAAATTTAAGATAGTGTTAGTAATTATAAAAATATTTTACTTCATTTTTTTAAAAATAAAAGAGCTGATCTAAAAATGTGAAACAAGCTTCGAATTTAAAAATTTAGATATTAATAATTATTTTCAACTAACTGCGCTAGATACAATCAATCCACTTATTAATTTTAGTTAATAAATAAGTGTAGTGATTAGTGAACTAGAGCTGTGTTTTTTTTTTCTTTATTTTATTTTTTTTTTCCCTTGTGTTGACCACTACATTGACCACCTGGGATTTGCTCCAAATAGTGAGGAGGTATAATTTATTTTTGTTTTTTACTTTTTTTTGTGTACTTATTATAGCCAACATGCTGACGATGCAAAAATCTGAGTGCATGAACTAATTATTTTTTTTTTATTATTTTTATTATTTTCAAAACTATTGTTTTCAAATTAAATTTTAAAATATTTTTACTTGTTATCATGGTTATAGATTAGAAGAGCTGTAAAAATACTAAATTGTGGCGAATCAAATCTAACACAAACATTTAAAAATTATCCAACATTTCCCCAATTATTTATTTATTTTAATATATTTTTTTTGGGGGTTTTCGCTTTTCTCTTTTTGGAAACCTTTTCTCCTCACTCCCACTCCCACTCCCACACCCACTCCATTTTTGGCAATAAAAAGTACGAGTTCACAGTGGGATTGTGCGCAATATATTTGGTAAAATTTTTGGGGTTTTATTGTAGTAATTTTTCAATTTTTTTTTTTACAAAAATTGGGTTCATTTACCATGTGGTGGAAAGGGACGTGAAAAAGATGTTGTTTTGGTGTTGCAATCAAAATTTTGGATTTATATACTTTGATGGGTTGCTACAAAGTTGAGGAAAAAAAAAAAAAAAAAAAAAGTAGGCGGAGATTGCAATCAAAGCTAATTATAAATGTATCTCAATGATTGGAGAAGTGGGTATTTTTTTTATTAATTAATTGTTATTATTTTGAGAGGTATTTGATGCAAAAAAAAGGGGGAAAAAATGGATTTTGACTTGTTTTTGTAGATCTCACACACACAACACACACACGCACTCTCTATCTCTAGGTTTTTGTTTACTTCAGAGTTCACTGTAAAAAGAAAAAGGGAAAAAAAAAAAAAAGGCATGATATTTTTGGGTTCTTAGTATCTCTTATCCTGTTGTTGTGTTCCTGCTCTGGGGACCCTGCACACTTTAACCCATTTCGAGCTCCAAAAGCCCTAATTTTCCATTATTTTTCTCCATTCCCAGGTATGGGTGATCTCTCCTTGTTCTTCGTATTGTGTTTTGGGATGTATTATTAGGTGGATTCAATCATTGGCCTATAAATTTTTTAAATTTTAGTTTTAGTTTTTTTTTTTTTTTTTTTACTTCTCTAGAAAGCCCCAATTTGTTTGTGTTCTTATTTGGCCCCTGTTGTTGGTCTACGGCCAATTTTGAGTGCAAAATTGTATCTTGGCACTTTGTGGCACAGTTGAGGTATACAAATCCTCTCTCACCTATCCTCTGACGCGTTTGTCGCTCACTTGCTCGTGAAAACATTACTTCGAACACCTTTTCTGCATGGTTTCCCAGCTATTTATGCCACTTGGTGAGTAACCCAGATCTGGATTTCTCCAATTTTGAGACTTTGAGGTGTTTTCGACGCGAAAATTGAAAATTCTCATCTTTTGCTGCGTGAGATGTTGTTTCGCACGCCCACTGTTTGATTATATGCCACAAAGGTTTCGCTGAGCCAATATGGTGATGGAAGAATCGAGTAGCAGCTCCTCGTGGAGCAGGGAGCAGGAAAAGGCGTTTGAAAACATCCTAGCGACTTTGCCGGAGGATTGTAGTGACCAGTGGGAGAAAATTTTGGCGGCTGTCCCGGAAAAAACCCTAGAGGATGTAAAGCTTCACTATGATATCTTAGTCGACGACATCAGCAGCATCGAGTCGGGCCGCGTTCCCTTGCCGTCTTATGCTTCGTCTTCAGACGGTGGCGACCACGCGAACGAAGGAAGCAGCGGGAAAAAAGGCGGGCACTCGCATGGTGATTCTGGTCATGGTGCGAAGGGTTCGAGATCAGACCAAGAGCGCCGTAAAGGGATAGCTTGGACTGAGGATGAGCACAGGTGAACTTTACTCTCATGTTATTATTTGTTACTTAAAACATGGAAAAAAACATTAGATGGCATTAGAATCTAATTTTGTTAATGAATTTACTGTTGCTCTTGCTTATTGGGAGATTGGTGTCTCGACATTCTTAATTAGTCATATATTTTATCTGCGAAGAATAGATGTTAGTGCTCACTGTGTAGATCTGTACACTAACTTATTTGGTAGTATTAAACTTGCAACAAGCCAGTTACCAGTGGAGAATTTTGTTCTCAAATAAAAGTTCTTTTAGGTGTTTTTGAGTTGTCCGTATTTCATTCTAGATGATTTCAGGCACTAAAAGGACCTTACCATGCCTAAATGATACGGGTTCTAAATGGCCTTTATGATGCCTTTCTTTCTTTGCACTGTCGTTTCCTTCTCCATCTTTTTGGGAAAAATTGCATACTGAATCTGGCAACTTAGCTGTTTAATTCTTCGCTGGGGCTGTGCAGTTCCCAGAAGGATGACTGATAACTCGTTTAGCAACCTATCGAGAATTACTTGCCCTAGCATCAATTCTGATTCCAAGTTGGAGTTTCTTTTTTCTCTTTTGGGCAAAAATGTTTGAGAGATTTTGTTTCTTTTCAGAATTTGTTGAGATCTAGCTATTTTTCAGTCGTAGGTCAATTTTTTTGTTTCTGCATCTTATCCGTTTTTTAGAAATTGAAATTGTCAAAAAAATTGAAAAGTCCCTGTACTCTATGAACATTTTGATATATTACTCTTTCTATGATTTTGGCATAGAATGATCCAGCAGGAAATAGACACAATCTCGTATGTTGCACATGTCAAGTGTTTATTACTTTGAAAACTAGATTGGCAAGCCATCCCATGCGTCTTTCTCTGCCTTGCTCGGTAACTTGAATGGTGTTCAGAAACAAAACATTAATAATGGTTTCTTGCTGCAAAATCACAGAATTAGTGATCGATCTTTATGCTAAGTTGTTTTTTATCTCTTATAGTTGTTTTCATAATAAATTAGATAGTTAGGCTTCAAACTTGCTAATTCCTAAGGCCATGATATCCTCTTCTCAGTACAAAGTTTGTCCTTCAAGTAATTAGAAGGAAATCCATTGGCTGTTGTGTTGAATTTCCTCTTTTGTCTCCCTATCTTGTCAACATTCTTCATGATGTTGCATGAACCAGATATATCGTGTAATCTCTCACATATTGTTCTATATAAGTTTTCACTTTAGTAACACCTACTTACATTATTTTTGGATACGTCGTTGGGCATGCGAGGTGCAACAACACAGAGTTTTATTTTTGGGGGGCGGGGAGAAAATCTACAAATGAGTTCTAAGATCTTAAAACGAAATGCTGTCTGACAATCTCTGAATTTGCTAGAATCAAGATAGTTATAATCCAAGGATGGTCATACTCAAGGAAGATTAGTTTATTCAGGAAAAAGATGGGATTGGTTTGCTGGAAAGGAGTCCTTTCCTCGTGAAATATTATCTCGAATTCCTTTTTACCTCAATGATGCATTGGTGATTCGTTTTTTTTTATCTGCTGGTTATTAGGAATTTGGTTTAATCTAGACTACGATAGAAGCTGTAGCTAGAGAAGCAGGTTCTAGTTCTTATCTTATTTATCTAGGTGCATAGGTTTTCTCTTTTTGCCATCTGATTATATGCAAAAAATGCATCCCAAATTTCTATTTCTCGACCATTTTCACGTTAACGTATAGAGGAGAAGAAGTATATATGTATATATGCATTTACTTGGATAGGTATGTTTGCAAAATGGAAATTTATCATAATCACATAGAGTTCTTTACAGCAAATGAACGAGAAAGCCTCTTACTAGATTTAAAACCCTGAGGGAAAATGAATATTGTTGTAAGATGACGGCTAGATATTTAATCTAGCCAGCGTCTTGTGAGAATTGGTTGTTATTTTTCGCATCTTCATTCTGTTTCTACCTATTCGTCTTCTCCTCTGCACTTCAGGATAATTTCATTGCTGGTGTTTTCATTTGTTAGAAATCATTTTTAACAATTAACTGGGTGCAAAATTGGATTGCTATGTACAGGTTGCATTTTTCAATAATTTACCTTTTAAAGCTTACATGATTGGATTGGAATGGTCGATTGCATAATCGGAGAATGTGTAGTGTACGTCTTTGAATTTGTGCGAGCGTATGCTGTGATTATCCGTAGGCTGTTATAAGATGTGCTTATGTTTGACTTGAATTTTTTGCTTCTGACTATTGCTTTTTTTTTCTGATTTCTAGCAATGGATAACAAAACTTGTTTAGTCATTTACGTCCTCGCTTGCCTGATTTCTATCCTGCAGATTATTTCTTCTCGGGCTTGATAAGTATGGCAAAGGCGATTGGAGGAGTATTTCACGAAACTTCGTAATATCGAGGACGCCCACGCAAGTGGCCAGTCACGCTCAGAAGTACTTTATTCGCCTGAACTCGATGAACAAAGACAGAAGGCGATCGAGCATCCACGATATAACCAACGTGGGCAATGGAGATGCGTCGACTCCTCCGGGACCAATCACCGGTCAAACAAATGGTCAAATTGTGAACTCGGCGAAAAATTTGAAGCAATCCTCTCAGCCACCCGGCGGCCCCCCCGTAGTAAATGTGTACGGTACAACAATAGGGCAGCCGGTGGGGGGCCCCATAGTATCTGCGGTAGGAACTCCCGTTGTTACTCTTCCCGTTCCTGTCGCACCCAATATGGCTTACGGGGTACGTGCCCCAGTTGGTGGGGCTGTAGTCCCTGGTGCGCCAGTGAACATCAATCAGATGAACTACCAGATGCCTCCTACTTCGAGTCACCGATGAGTAGCAGCTCGACATTTTCGAATGCACCATAGAGTCTCCTGCAGGACTCTCTTCCTCGATGTATAATAAGCTGGATGCGCATGATCAACTCTTCTTCTACGCAGTCGGGTTAGGGGCTTTCTCGATTTTGTGCGTCGTGTTTAATAAGCTAGACTGGTAGATTCTTGTACATCTCATGTGCTAGTCGTGGGAGTAAAATATTGTATCAGTAAGTCCAGTGAGTTACGGTCTCTTCACTCAAACTGTTTATGTTGAATCACAGATGCTAGGATCTTAAACCCGAATGTAAGATTAAGAAACCCATCAATTCAAACTCTCCTTTGTTACTTGTAACATCTACGGGATAATCTATCATTCTCTCGTGAATAAATCTGTATGTTAACCTCTTTTGTACTGGTCTTTTTGACCGAAGCATAGCATTTTGGCGCATTTCGCGCCATCCTCATGAGCGTTACTCGAAATGGCGATAGATCCTGCGTGAACGAGAGTGGAGCCAAACAGACACTTAATTTACTTTCCATTGCTTCTAATTTCATGACAAACATATATACATATATACATATGTTGACAACCCAAGCTACACTGGATTGCCTATTTAGCCTGGGAAAATAACTTGAGCACACCTGCTTGTTTTAATGCTGTATCTTGTATTGGTTTCAGATACAGCGAATGACTCAATTGCTCGACCAGCTTTAGATTTAGTGTTCTGTGTGAAGCTACATGTTGTTTTGAGTTAAATTCTCCAATTACCATATTTAGTGCCCGTACCAGATGTATCTGTGCGTCTCATACACCGAATCCAATATTTAATTTAATAATTAATATTAGTAACTATATGCAGTGTTAAAAAACGAAGCATTATTTGATATACACAAAAAATATATATTTAAATTCGTCAATTTATATTTAGAGTGCGGTGCACGGTGCACCGGGTGCATGCATTCAAAGTTCGTAAAAATGTCCAATAAGAACGTTCTTGACCCAACCGCATACGCCCCCCAACCAAATCGCGCCACGTAGGATCCGTACAGCTCACAGCGGTGGGCCCCGCGTTCATCCCCCCCTTCTCCGCACCATAATTAACCTGCGGAGAATTCGAAAAAGGCCCATTTTCCCAAGCCAGTCGCCGTTTCCATGCTCCAACCCATTCGTATAACCGCCACGTCATCGTTATAGCTCAGTGCTTCCACGTGTCAACCTTTCGGGCGGTAAGAAGTATATAATCCTACAACTCGCTATGTAGCTGATCCTCATAGAAAATTGCACAATAGCCCTCAAACTATTAAAAGTTGCAATCAAGTTCCACTATATAGATTTTCAAATCTTAAAATAATATAAAGTATAAACATATAATAAATTAAACAGCATTAATATTAGTAAATTATAAGAAGAGTAACCTATCTATTATTGATAAATAAGTAAATTTACAAGCTATATTAAATATATCATACACGAACAACATACAAGGGCAATTGTTTAGACGAATTAAAGTTTGAGAACTGAATTGCAATAACACAATAGTATAAGGTCCGCTGGTGTAATTTAACCTTCCATATAAGCTCTCCATTGCTCTCTCTCCCATGTGGTAATGGTGTAAGGCTCTCAGAAAAACGGCTGGTGCGTTTACTCTCTCTCTCTCTCTCTCAAACTCGGCTATTTTTCCTTTTTTTGTTTTTAATCCTTCATATATATATATATATATATATATCATCTTCTTCTTCTTCTACTATTGCATGTGTACATACAGGGGTATGATCTTCTTTTGCTTCATTGTTTAATTTAAACCCTCGTACACACACAAATTTGCATCTTTAAGCCCTTACACTCGCCGTCTCCGTCGCCGATGGAGACGAAGGGATCGGGCGGAGGGTGCCCGCGGAAACCGCCTTCGTTGTCGAGGGCTTCGTGTAATATCATGGCCAAGGAGAGAGACGACCGCATAGAAAGGAGTGAGGGGTCATTATGCGGCCACCTTCACCCTCCGCCCAGTGAGAATTATTTCTCTCTTCCTGCATCGCAGCTGATCCAATCAGGTCACTATTTTTCTTTTTTTAGTATTGAAGAAAAAAAAAATTTATATTGTGAAATTATATAAAATAATTGTTGTTTTTAGAGAATAGTGTTTATATGTTTTATATTCGATACTCTCCATTATGAAATTACTGTTTTGATATCATACAAAATTATATGAAACAATTGTTGTATTCTAAAAACTTAAGCCAGTAAGTATAGGTATTTATATGTTTTATATTCAATATATAAGATGTGTTCGAGAAGGGGTAAAATGTATATCATATACGTGCAAGGGATGTGTACTCTCGGATATTACTAGTGCATTGAGATTGTAGTTTAAAATATGTTTAAGTATAACGTATTTAATAGAATTTTGTTTTTAATTTTTTAGAAACTGTCATGTGATATTGCGAGGTTTTTAAACTATGAGTATTACAATTTAGGGCTTGAAGATTGTTGATAAGTCGTGTGGTGCTATGCCAGATGCGCCACATATAATAAGTTTAGGATGCGTATGGCGTACTAAATGACCAGGGTGCAACTGCGCTTAACTTTTTTTTTTTTTTTTTTTTTTTTTTTTTTTTTTTTTTTGTTACACAAAAAACTGCTATATATCAACTTGATGCTGAATTGAACATACCACATTTTGCATCTAATATTAGCTTAAATTCATTGTACATTTCATATGCTTAAAAGAGCGTCGAAGTTGACGATCGATGTTTGCTGAGAGCGATTGGCTGCTATAATGCAGGTATTTCTATTCTAACGAATTTGTGATCCGTAGATTTTTTCTGTCGCGGCAGGTTGCTGTTTCTTTGAACAATCTCCTAATAATGTTGAATGCCAAATTCAATCAGCATTTTCTGCTGCAACTAATGAATGCGGAACTGATCAGATGCTGAACAGTACATATGCATTTCATGCTTCATTGCTTTACAATGGACTCTATCCAAATATCGCTCCGAATCGGAATTCATGGTCTGATCACATGAGAAATTCTTGCAATACTCTCATAGAAAGCTGTCCTTCAATCAATAGCAGCAATCTTTATATGGAATCAGGTATCAAATCCTAAATGTGTTTAGACTTACCGGTTACTGTTTTATTAAAAATTTCATTTGAATTGGCATCTTTTTATTGCGTAGTTTTTTATTTAAGCGGATCTCAGAATAGAAGTGAAGTATCGATGATCGAATTCATTTCACTTAATTGCAATAATTAGTTTCTCAAATAACATAACACTACTTAATTGACACAATAGTGTAAATAGTAAGAAGTCGCGATAGTTTTGTCATATGATCATCCTACAGCGTAGCATATCACTTTTTTAAGTAGTTGATCAGTTGTCGAAGCATGGTGAATAATAGAAACATTTTGTACTTTATTTGGCACAAGTGTAGAATCTTGATTATCGTAGTTTTGGACAATTTAGAACACAAAGTGCTTGCGCATATGAGCCGTTATTAGAGTGCTTAGGATAATACCGCCAAAAGAGGTGTTTACTTCAATAGCAACTTACACTTTGCTGATATAGAATGACTGCATTTCTTAAATTCAGTAGGCATGCAACTTCTTTTCTGTTCAATTTTTTTTTTTTTTTAAAAAAAGAGAAAAAAAAAAGTATGTAACTTCTGCACAGTTTCATTTTATGGTGATTAACTATCTTGAAGCTTTCTGCATCAGATTTCAGGTCTGTCTCACGGGTGCTGCCGACTTTTCCGCCGCTCTGTCCTGCATCAGAAAGAGGCGTGCTTATGAATTTCTTTCAAAATGAACCTTCATATGCCATGCAAAATAAGAATTCAGAGGTAATGAAACCAAATGAATCATATGATTACTAACTTTGAACTCATCATTTATGCTTTGCATATCAATTCTTAAACATAGAGCTGTTTTTCAGGAGTCCCTGAGAAGTATGAGCCGCAGAGTAGTCCAGTCCAAAGTATACGAAGAGCCGCAAACTCGTCAAATTTCTGGCCTTCCAATTTTGCATAATTCTATGGGAAAACGCGATGACGTATGTGACATGCTGACTTCGTGCCGCATGATTGATAAATTCATTCAGATCTCTAACATATAACTGTGCACGGAGATTTTTTAAGCATTATGATCTCCATAAGATACCGTCGGCAAACAAAAAATCTCGGACTGATTCCGAAACAATGTGATTAAGCATGTACTATTTTGATTAACTTTATGTTCCTAAAATGTGATACAATCCATCAATATAAGTAATTATTCTCCGATGCTATATTACATGACCGCATTCGACCAAGGTAAGTTTACATTTATTCGACAAGTCGATTTTTCATATGGGTAATTTTTAATTTTTTTGAAAGGATTCACCTGCATGATTTGGTTCTTATCTATGGCAATGCTTATGAGGAATGAATAGACTAATTCCTATGCCATGTTTTCTGTGATCTTGCTTAAGTTTGGACGTAGCGAGTTGCGACTACTTGTGTGCAAAGAGCTGACGAACAGCGATGTCGGAACTGTTGGTAGAATAGTACTGCCCAAGGTATAGTAGTATTGCATCTATGCTTTCTAATTTCTTTGCTAACGAAAAATTTTGATTCGAAAAGATTAAAATTTGTGTCAGTTCTACTGATTATCATCTTGGTGCAGCACCTATCGAAAATTCTCTAACTACAATTAAATGTGCAAAGATGAGCAACATGATTGACTAATTTGAAATTATAAATTAATTTCACTTTACAGAAGGAAGCAGAAGCTAATCTTCCTCCCTTGATTGAAAGAGATGGAATAATGCTGCACATGAATGATCTAACACTTGCTGTTGCATGGAAATTCAAGTATAGGTAAGTTTTTGTATTACTGCAGAGAACATAAAAAGCCTCTATTATTATTATTATTATCAATTTACATTACTTTCAGATTCTGGCCTAACAACAGAAGCAGAATGTATATTCTGGAAACCACTGGTATGCATTAATTGGATGCATTTTGCAGTATTTATTTCGTCGTACGCAATCTTCGTATATTGCCTCTGCTGCAGGTGATTTCGTGAAGGCACATGGTCTTCAATCGGGCGACGTTTTCATCATCTACAAAAGCTCTGCGTCGGAAAATTATGTTAGTTTGTGTCCTTATCTTTTATTTTCAGATAAAATTTGTCACACTAGAACAAATGTGTCATATGATAAACTTGATTTTTTTCTGAAGATTGTTACAGGAGAGAAGAGAACTCAATGTTCGGCGTCTGCGAATACATTCAACTGCAGCTGCAAGAAGGAATGCAGCAAGACTGGAGAATATTGCAGGTCTCCGGCACCGACAACAACTTAAAAGATAGAGACCGAAAACTTTCGATTCATAGCAAATTGTGATCAATCAAATATAACCAAAATTGATACCTTAAAGATTATTAGTTCATACTGGAAAAAAATATTGAAGGAAAAACTTCCTAGATTTTCATACTTTTTCAATCTCTAGCCTTTTTTTTTTTTCTAAAGCTTCTTAAAAGTATAATTACAATGATGATAAGAGTTTTTTGGGGTCAAATTAACAATTATGCTTTTGAGAAATGTACTATTTAAAGTTTTCAAAGTTCACTTTATATTTTAAGGACAATTTGGTTTTATTTTATTTTATTTTATTTTATTTTTTTAACATGGATTCTTATCATGAACATGACTTAATTAAAGAAATATAATATCTATTTCTGTGAGTAAGATGAACTATATTTGGTTGGTGTGAGTTTGTAACCTATAAAAGATTACCTTTACAAACCAAACCATAGTGATGGTCTATATATCTCAATTATAATGCATGTTTGGCTTAATTTTTGAAAAGTAATTTTAAATCTAAAAGTGATTTTTAGCGCAAGCATTTGGCAATTTTGTATTCAAATTTTAATTTTAATTTTTAAAATTACTTTTTTAACTTTTCAGGCTCAAAATCAAAAGCAGCTAAAATCTGCTACTTGAAATATACTTCTGATTTTGAATTCAAATTCAAATTTAAAATCTAAATTTTAAATATCATATTTTAAATTTAATATAAAATTTAAATTTTCAAAATTAATTTTTTTTTTTTTCTACAGGTGGTATTTTCCAGCGCCACGTCTCCATATCTCAAGTCAATGAAAGTCTTTCTTTGGAGAAAAATATATATTAAATATTTTCTTAAAAAATGCTAATAAAATGGATAAACATCATAAGCAAATCTAATTAATTGGTAATTGGTAATTAATATGGTGTAACAATTGTTTTTGGGACAAATGAGTTGGTGCAGCATAATAGAATAATTGACAAAGACATTTGCTTTCTTGGCTCCTCATGAATGGTCATTAATGTAGGATAGCTGCTATAAAAAAAAAAAAAAAAAAAAAAAAAAAAAAAAAAAAAAAATTCTCCATAATAACTTTTTGCTACAGCAAAAATAATGCTACATATTAGGGTTTCATTGTTTAACCTTCCAAGTTTATAGAGTTTCTTGTCATAGTTTGTTAAACAATAGTAAAAAAAGAAAAATTAAAAATATTTTATTAGTTAAACATCCACCACCACCGTCTCATGCTTAACTGAAACAAGACATGAAATAAGATCTTATTTTTCAAACACGTTTGATTATGAATAAAAATAATAGTCTAAATTACAAAAAATCTTCCTGTAATATCCCGCTTTTTCACTTTGCCCCTCTGTCTTTTAAAAGCTTATATTTTGTCCCATCGTAATTACCGAATTGTCTTTAGAAGGCAACGGCGTTAACGGAGGAGGTAAATTGACGAAAATGCCCTTACCTTATATTGGAGAGAGAATAAGTTTTAGCTTATTTTCCGTAATTTTTGAATGGCATTTTGAGTTTATCTAATAATATTTTTTAAAAAATACGGAATGATGACGGCGGGGGTAAATGTATATTTCGGTAATTACGAGAGGGCAAAATGTAGGCTTTTAAAAGATAGGGGGGCAAAGTAAAAAAGCGGGATATTACAGGGAGGTTTTCTGTAATTTAGCTAAAATAATAATTTTCGTCTTTTTAAAATAAGCTGGTATAATATTGAAATTACTATTCTAGCATTTTTATTAGAACAAATTTATTTCCACTTGAGAATAAATTTAATTAAAATAAATATAATTTTAATTTTTTTATAACTCTTTAATTAATCTTATATTTTGACTAATTTAATTATTTTATTAACTAATTAATTAATTTATCAATTAATTTTAAGAATTATCTATAATAGTTAATTAAATAAATTAAAATTTATATTAATTAATATTTTTATATTAATTAATTAAATAAAATATTATTATTTTAAAATTATAATTATTTTTATTCACACTATTCTAATCAAACTATTCAAATGCTAGTTTTTTTATTTTTAAAAATAATTTAATTTTTATCTAAATATAAAATTAATCATATTTCTATTTATTTTTAAACTTTTATATATATATATATATATATATATATATATATATATATATATATATATATATATATATATATATATATCTATCTGAAATAAATAGTTGTAATTTATATCTGAACAAACAAAAGTCAAAATAAATTACTTGGATAAATTAACTTTATATTATTTTTTAGCTCTAATCTACACATTAATTTGGCAAAGGCCAACGAATGAATCAAAACCATAGCAAACCTCATGGGGTTATTTACAAAATTAATCACACTAACAATTCTATTTATAAAAATAATCTTCTAAAAAAATTATTTGTAAAAATAGGCCTAGGGATGTCAGGTAATCCAAATACGGTGAACCATTCACTGTTTTCTTGAAAAGCGGTAAATGATTCACCGTATTCATAAAATTTGTCAGTCCCATGAAAGCGGTGAACTATTCACCGTTTTTAAAAGCGGCAAATGATTCACCGCTTTTAAAAACGGCAAATGATTCACCGCATGAAAAAGAGAGAGGATAGTGTGCAATGTCGTGAGAGAGAGAGTGTGTGTGTGTGCAGTGTGCGAGAGAGAGAGAGAGAGAGAGAGAGAGAGAGGGTGCGGGGAGAAGAAGAAGAAGAAGGCGGCGGCAGAGGCGGCTCTGTGCGGGAACAAGAAGAAGAACTGAAGAAGAAGAAGAAAAGAAGAGGGTGGTGTGGGTGCGGGGGGCGCGGGAGTATAAGTGAATGAAAGCGATGAATGATTTACCGTTTTTAAATACGGTGAATGATTTACCATTTTTAAAAGCGGTAACGATTCACCGCTTAAGACTATTTTTATAAAAAAAAATTTAAAAAACCAATTTTTACAATTATAAAAATTTATAAAATTATTTTTTAAAAAAATTCCACCTCATCTCTCTCGTGACCTATCACCTCCACCATAGTATATGTATATAGTAGGCATGATTATCGTGGGGCCACAAAAAATAGTGGGTTCACCGATTAGCTAAAATTTGACGGCTAGGATTCGCTCACACAACACGACACCCAATCCCCGAGCCCACATTTTATTTAATCCATCGCCACGTCGCCCAATCAGAGCCCTCCGTACACCTCGCCGCGCGACAAGCCTTTTAATTAGTTAACCTGAAAACGTCACTCCACCCAATTATTAAATTTTAATTTATTTTATTTTTTTTTATTTAAATATTTAAAATTACTGTAGTTAAGAATCTGATTTAGTTGGAAATAATGTATTAGTGCTGTGATAGAAGATGTGATAGTTATTACCATATCGTATTACTTTTATATTATTTAGTCAATTAAATTAGATTGTAAAATTTGATTGTAATAATTTTAAAAATTTGAGTTACAAATTATGACAAATAAAAATAGGGGATGTCAATGAGTATCAAATACCTAAAATTTTATCCGAATTCGAATCCGAACGAAATGAATTTATCCGATATTAAATCGATATGAATTCAGATATGGATATAAAAAATGAAAAATTCGATAGATTTGAATTTGAATATGAATTTTGACTGTACCCGATCCGAACCTGAATTGATTTTACGTTATATAATATATGTGTATATAAATATTTAATATTATATTTAAATTTATATTTTAAAAATATAGATTTAATATAATATATTTTGAAATATTGTAAAAAGAAAAAGATAAATAATTATTTCGAATTTGAATTTCCGGATTCGAATTTTGAATTTTTGGACGGATTCGGATTTAAATATGAATTTTCAAAATTCGTCGGATTCAGATTCGAATTCGAATTTCAGATTTGGTAGTCGGATTCGGATTCAAATTTTTAAAAATTCATCCCGATTTCGAGCCGTTGGCATCCCTAGATAAAAGCTTCCTCATAGTTTGAGTACTAAAAGTGCAATTTATTCTTATAAACAATAATAAATATGCTATCGTTGTACCGTATTATTTTTATCTTAGCAATATGTTTATATTTAATAAATTAAATTAAATTGTGAGGTTTAATTATAATAGCTTAAAAAGTTTGAGCCAAACATTATAACATATCAAAAGTACTGTAATTAGCCTTTATGCAATTTCATATGTTTGCAAAGGCAATTAAGTATATATATACCTAACCATGCATATTGTACAATTAACACACACTGGTTTTGTGGTTCTTATTGATAATTAGGAATTGAGAGGCTAAAGCAAGGATCATGGACACTATTTCAAAAGAGGCTACAACTTGTTATCTCGAAATTACGTAAAACAACAGGTTTGTCCTTATTGTTTATCTCCGAAACAAACGCAGTCATACAGGAACTAGTTAACTTCAACCTTTGACAAAAACTTCTTTTGAGTCGATGACCGATCGAGAGCGATTTGTTTTTCTCTAGATTAATTTGTCGCAAGTTTGTGACCATGTTCAAGTTGCGCAAGCCTGAGGTGAAGGCTGCGATGGATGTCGGTGAGGCGCGGACCCGAATGTGGGGACTCCTTGCTCCCTAGCACTCTCTTCCTGGTGATGCCCACTAAAAAAAAAAGAGAGAGAGAAGACTAATAGGGTATATATAAGTGTACACTTCAATTGGGGTGTACATCTTCCACCCACCCCTTTCTGGGATGGGGTGAATTTCACTCGTCCCATTAATGGGACGAGTAGAAAAATACCCATCCCAGGATGGAATGAGTGTAGAATGTACATCCCATTTGAAATATAAAGGTAGCACTCCTCAGACTAATAACACCCTCAAGCTAGCTCTTTTGATCTTTACATTGTCTTTGAACTGTTGGCTTGGCCATGCACATCATTTTCAGCTTATTAATTAGTTGGTGCCACTCTCCATCACTATATATATATATATATATATATATATATATAGCTGGCTAGTTATCTGATTGTTCATGTATGAGATTCACATGTACACTTATTACTAACCATCCTCAATAATTATAGTAAAGATGAATTTATTTAGTAGTGTTTTTTCTTATCTATTTATGGCTCATTTTAGTGGTGTTCACATTTTTTTTTCCTAGACCAAATTAAACAAAATAAAATTTCGTTTGAAATTACGAAAAAATAAAAAAAAAATATTATATTTATTTTTGTATGTAATAATATATAATAAGTTAGTTATATATAATAATATATTTTCAAATAGCGTTAGATAGACCTCAATACTAAACGGGTCCTAAAACTATATATATAGTTCAATTTATGGTTTTCGATTTTGTTCGGTTTTGAAATCTACTAAAATTTGATTTTCGATTTTGGTTCATTTTGAACACACTTCTTAATCGAATCGAATTTTAATTCTATATGTTTTATCTGAACTATTTATCAAAATTTTATATTTATGATCAAATTTGATCATATATTAACATATGTTTCACAATTCTATGTTTATAACTAATTTTTTTCCATGTGATTTTATAATGCTTCAATTTTAAATCTTAAATTATAAATTAATTCACAAAAAAAAAAAAGAAAAATCAGAAAACTAATTGCAAAACCAAATCAAACCAGTTTGGTTCGGTTGTAAATTTTTTAAATCATCGACTACTTCGATTCGGTTTGAGATTTACCTAAAAAGCGTAGCAAACCAAACCGACAGAATCGAGAGCCCTTTAATCCAATTCTTACAAGTGTTTTTGGTTTTTATGTTGTTTATGTTCATGTAGAAATAAGAGAAATTTTATGCTACGCGACAAATAATTGTTGAAGGAATAATCTCACCAGCTAATGATCAAATATTAGTTCCAAACTTAATCCCTAATAAAAGGTGGCTTAAAGTACCATATATTTAACTTAGCTCCAAAAGAGATAGCATATAGAGATAGTTAGGACCACAAAGCTATTCAACTAAAAGAGCTTGTAGTAAGTGGGGGCATTGATGAAGAAATGTGACCAGAAATGAAGCATTATCATAGCCATAGAAATGTGATATCAATAGATGAACAAATTCGTCGGACGATTTCGCGATTTAGGGCACTAATTGCATGTTTAGAGTCACCATCAATCTAACTCAAACTAGGTTATAAGTGTTGCCATTCAATCAAATTCATATGAAATGTAAATTAGGATTTATCATAATATATTAAAGATAAGGAATTAGTTGTATGTTTCTTGTATGTTTAGGGCCACCATCAATCTAACTCAAACTAGGTTATAAGTGTTGCCATTCAATCAAATTCATATGAAATGTAAACTAGAGTTTATCTTCATAATATATTAAGGATAAGAATTAGTTGTATGTTTTTATTTGGTAAGAAGCATATTTTCTTATATCTCAACACATTTTTTATTTCTGTATGAGAATTATATTATTTCTATGTAAAAATCATAATAGTTTAGAAAGTCATGGCAATCTATAAAAAGCAACTCTCTTTCTCTTTGATATTGTATGTAAAAAAATAAAAAAAAAATTCTATTTCTTTACTTTTCTCTCTATGTTCTCTCTAGTTTCCACATGAACAAGCAATCCGATCTGATTTCGATTTCTGAAAAAAATTAACTATTCAATTTATAAATTTTAGTATATTGTCTAATTCCAACGATAAGAAATTGATTAATGATTAAAAACTTACTTCAAAATTTATGCAATAGTTGATGAACCTAAAAAAAAAAAGGGTTTCACGTTAATTCTTAGTGTTACATATCTAACTTTCAATCGATACTGATAATTTATGTATTTTCGTACAAATCACAATAGAATACAAGTCAAAGCTTGTATTTCCTATTCCACGCGAAGGCCGAGTTCGGTAACACTCCCATTGATACTAAAGCACAATCGTATCGATATATTATGAAAAGTTCATGAGCCAAAATAATTCAGAAGCATCTGTTCGAAAACATAAAATCATAAAATTTAGGACGACTCGATAAAAGCTCCAATCTCAACACATTTATATAAAATATCAATCCACCTTAGTGTAGGTAACATTTATACAAATTACCAATCCAATTCAAGTGTGGAACACACCTCAGGGGTTGGAAAAACCTATGAATTATGTCAGCAAACAAATAAATTAAGAAACCGTGTTTGCAATAAATGAAAGAAGAATTAATACTAAAGAAGTTAACCCTAAAAACTTTAGTGATGAGTTGTCAATGTAAGTTAATAGATCAAACTCATCATATTAATTAGGGGACCAATTTTGTCCTCTTTGAAAGAGAAAAAAAATGATGTATCAAATTGACTATAGCAGTAGAATTAGAGTCAATGCCCCCTTAAAACATTTTCCATTGATAATGAGATTATTCAAAGTCGTTCCAGTGTTTGGGTAGGTAGGAGTAGGAGGAAATTAATTATGGTAGGTATATGACGAAGTTTGAATTCAAAAGGTAAAATTTTTTGCTCTGATATTATATCAAATAATATAAAACAATCGCTATACTCTAAAAACTTAAACTTCTAAAAAAAACGATGTTTTTAATATTTCAATAAAAATAAGTATCACATCACATATCACATAGTTAAAAATCAAGTTAAAATAATATGACCCATGATACCTATATTGCAAGGAAAAAAGAAAAGTTACATTGGTTCATCCTAGATTCTTCCATTAATGTGCGAATTGAGAAATTAATTTATATATTTTTTAGAAAAAATTTATATATTCTACGGCTTTTATGTGGCTTAGTAACTTTTTATTTGGTCATCAATATTTAAAAAATTTTACTTTGTTACCATGTAGATTTTTTTTTTTTTTTTATTTTTTATTTACCCTAAGAATTTGCTTTATAAACCACAGGATATTAAAATATTGTACATTAGTAACTTATATAGTAGTAGCTAATAAATTTTATTTAATTGTCTTGTCCTTTGTTAATTGTATTATTTTGCTATCCTATTTAATGGCAGATTTTTATAATGTAATCTCAAAATAAGGGTTAATTGCATACGGCTCTATGTAAACATATCGAATAGCAGATATATTCCTACAAAGTTCAACTTTTCATATTTATTATTTCAAAAGTCCAACGTTATTTATATATATCCCTCCAGTTTATTATCGTTAGTTCACTACTTATTTTTTAACAGATTATATATAAAATAATAGTTTTGCCTTTTCAAAAATGTTCCTTCAAAAAATAATATAAAGATATCTGGAATGGTAAAAAGATAAATTTATCTCACTAACTAACCAAGATTAAGTATTTAACCTATGGTTAACTAGATTTTTCTAACACGGTAGGGATATATATGAATAAAGTTGGACTTTTGAAGGGATAAATATAAAAAGTTGAATTTTATAGGGATATATCTACTATTCGATATGTTTACAGAGAGCCGTATGCAATTAACTAAAAATAATATCACCGAATAGCAAAATAAAAATACATTAAACAACAAGGTGACTAAGTGAAGTTATTCTTATTTTTTACGCTAAATTATATGAGCAATGTTATTTGTGCATTTCATTTGGGATGCATGATGCATATTTTATTCATCTTAGAATGAGAGATTTTTTACTGGTCATTTCGAATAATCAATAAAATTCATTCCATCCAGAAATATATGAAATGTAAGATGTACAATTCTTTTGGAGTGTACAAAAATTAATTTTCAAATTATATATAATAAAAATCCTAACACTCTAGCCCTAGTCTCAATTACTTCCCTAAATAAAAAATTTGCTTCGATTATCATTCTATATTTTGCGGTCATTTTAAATAAATTCAAAAAAAAAAATAAAAAATTAACAAAATAAGCAGTAAAATTTTACTAAAATAAGTTGACATATATATCACATTATTCCGCATATCAATATATATCCAATTTGCAACTCAACAAATATATAAAAAAAATTAGATAAAAAAGATATTCTATTTTGATAATATTAATTATCAAAGTTCTCTTTCTCTCTCTCTTCCCCTAAAAAAGCATGTAGTTTTCTCAACAAGGAGACAAGGAGGTTATATATATATATATATATATATATATATATATATATATATATATATATATATATATATATATAAATTTATTCATATTTATAAATTTTTTATCATTAATTTTATATTGAGATTTGTATTTTTTTATTTTATCTTTGTCTCTTTTTAGTTGATTTTACAAAAACACAAATCTTAATATAAATTCAATGGTAAAAAATTTATAAACATGAATAAATTTGTATTTTTAAAAATATATAAGCGCTATATATATATATAGAGAGAGAGAGAGAGAGAGAGAGAGAGAGAGAGACAATTCATTTAATTCTTCAACAGTTTTTCTATATGGTAAAATCAAAAACTTTAAATTAAAACTTCTAACTAATCAAAAGTTGTGTTTATATATATATATATATATATATATATATATATATATATATCAAAATGCTAAAGGCAGGGAAGAAAGTATTTACCAAAATTAGTAAGTTACAAACTAGAGGGCATTTGACACCACTTTTGGTTACAACAAGAAGTTCTAATTTAAAGTTTTCAATTTTACCATATAGAAAAACTGCTGAAGAATTAAATGAGGTGCTAAGAATCTAATAGTTGATATCTGATATTCCAAATTCGACACATAATTATTTTATATTTTTAGCTCAGTTCATTTAGAAAACTGAACAAAACGAATAACTCCTACTTTTCTTTCTCAAAAATATAAAACATTTCTCAAACAAACAATACTATCATCCAATAACACTGTATTCTAAACAAGCCATAAATTTGATACAATAAAGAACAACTCTTATTATAGCCCAAACAAGGATGAGTAGTGAAATTTATATGTAAAGCAAATGGTAACATTCTTACTTATAGCACTACAGCAGTAATTCAGTAACAAAAACTAGATTTTATCCACAAACACACAAATTCAGCAATCTATTATTAACACTAAATATACCCCAAAAAAAAAAAAACTATGTGATCAGCAAAATAACTATATTAAGAGAGTTAATCATAGGGGCATCAATGAAACACGAACACACGCACAAAAAAAGTACACAGACACTTCACTATCAGTATGTAGTGACTGGTATTCTAAAAACAGCAACATTCACCCATATCCAGCATTTCAAATAAAAAGAAAAGAACCTGCAGTTCCAAAAACAGAGGAAACGTTAAAGTGGGCACAGGTTTTTGATCAAAAATAGATAAAAAAAAAAAAAAATTAATTTCAAAATTTGAATTCTTTACCAATAGAAGTTACAGTTATTATTGTACTTGAAAATAGAATTAAAGTAAACAGTTTCTAAAGCAGTTAAACCCCCCTCCTATTTACTAAAATTGCTCTTACATAATTTAGATTAGAAAAATTGGGAGGATAAGTTTTATTGGTGAAATTGGTTAAAACGAAATTAATTACCTGAAATTTTGGTTACGTGTGTAGTCTCCATCTTAGAGAGATCTAAAACACCAACAGAGGAAAAACACACTCTTAATTAAATCCTTCAATTAAAGCTTCGTTAATTGAGATTTTGGATCGATTTAACGCATCATTTGATTCTTCATCATCATCTCCTCCCTCTGGAGCCGGATCTGGTCGTGGTTCCTCTTGATGAAGTCCTCGAACCGCCGCTTCAACTCGTCCCCGCCCACCACCTCCGCCGCCGCCGCCTCCCTCTGCCGCGCCCTCGGCGGTGGCGGCGGCGGCGCCGCATCCTCCGCCGCGGGCAACGGCGCCGGCGACGACCTCGCCATGATCGCCCTCCACGTCGCGTCCATCGACTGGTTCTCCGCATCTCCCTCCACCTCCACCTCCACCTCCCCCTCCCCTTGCCCCCCCGCCTCCTCCTCTATCCTTGTGACGCTCCCCGGCGAGGGCTTCACGCTCCTCACGAGGCGGAGCACCCGCGAGGACGCGGTGGATCCCTCTTCGGACTCCGCGGTGACACACGACGACGACGACGACGACGACGACGAATCCGGCGGCGGCGCCGGATCCTCGAGCCACGGCTCCGGCGTGGGCTTGCGCGCGAGATCCCGGGGCTTCGCGGGCTCCTCCGCGTCCTCGTGCGGCGGCGGCGGAGGAGGCGAGTGGTCGCGGTGGAGCTTGTGGTCGGAGAGCCTCCAGATGACGAGGATGATGAGGTGGACGGTGATGAAGAGATAGGGCGGCACGAGCCACGCGCGCGCCGCAGCCCAGGCGCTCGGGAGCGCAGCGCCGCCGCCGCCGCCGCCGCCGCCGCCGAGGAGCGCGACCACTCGGGGCGCTACTGCGCGCGCCGCCGCCGCCGCGGACGCGGCCCCAGCCGCGAGGAGCCCGAGCTTCGCCGCCCACGCCGCGGCGCTGCGGAGCCCCGCGTTCCCGGAACCGCGTCGGAGATGCGCCATGTCCAAATTCAAAATCGAGGTACGTATTTAAATTCAAATTCAAATTTTTGAATTTAAATTAAAAGTTCAATTTAGAACGACGAAGAAGAAGACATTGTCGGTGATTAGAGTGAATGGGAGGAGGAGCGCTTGGGGGAATATAATGAGGAAGAGGGAAGCGTTACCTTTTCGTATTTAAAAAAATTAAAATAATAATAAAAAAATTCAAAAAAAAAAAAAAAAAAAAAAAAAAGGAAAAGATAAAGAGGGAGGAAAAGGAGTCGGTGAATGTGAGCCATCGGATGCTCGCCGTGGGAATTTTCGCGGTGGTGGGGTTTCAGATGCCAAACGTACGGTGGTGATTAACAGTATTCAGAGTAACGGTTACACCGAGAGAGGTTACCAACATGACAGGTGGGGCCCACATGTCTAAGGTGGTCTTAAAGCAGTGATTGGTTGTTAGCGTTTGCAGTCCTGCAGAGCCAAAGGAAAAGAGGACGTAGCCCGTACATAGTTGGATCCCAAAAAGAGAAAAAACGAATTTCTTTTTTTTTTAAAAAAAAAACGAAATTATTTAAATTTTATCTCTAAAATAATTCTTATTTTTTAAAATGTTGATTTTCAAGTATTTTCTAAATTTTTGATGAAACATTTTCGTCATATAATAATAGAATAATTTACAAAACCGCAGAATTGATGAGTGCGGAGGAGGCAATGTGTGGGCCTCTCTCGTTTCGTAGTTTTGCTTATTTAGTGAGTTTATTGGGTTCACCGAATTAGTTAGTAAAATAGTTTTTTCTATTAAATTAATATAACTATTGTTAAGATTAGATATTATAAAAATAATATTTGAATAGAGCGAAATCTTTTATTAGAACCCTCTCCCTCTCTTGGTCTACACAAACACATGCAAAACACTTCAACATAAGTAAAAAATTTATATTTCTAGCGCAAGTGATAAAAAAATTAATAGTTGATATCTAAGATTCTAAATTCGAAGTTTAATTATTTTATATATTTATTTAAATTTATTTTAAAATAAATAAAAAAATATTATATTATTTTTCTCTCTCTCAATAAATATATTTTATATATATATATATATATATATATATATATATATATATATATATATATATATATATATATATATATATATTTATAACTAGGAAAAGATAGAATTGGGCTAAATTGAATAATTCATTTCTGAGGGTTTACACCCTTTATATAATACAAGAATAAGACTTACATGGTATATCAATCAACCCCAAAAGGAAAAGAATAAAAGATAAATATGGTACATAATTAAGAAGAATATGGAAGGTGAATAAAAGCACATATGTCAGTAAGTATGTGGAGATTATTTTCTTTAACACCCCCCCTCAAACTGAAGATGGTTTGTTGGAAATCAGCTGAAGTTTGGATACCAGAGTCCGAAAGTGCTCCAAGGAATGTGTCTTGGTAAAAATGTCAGCAGCTTGTTGTTTTGATGGGATATATTGAAGTTGAATAATTTTCTGATTATAATGATGCCGAACAAAGTGACAATCAACTTCAATATGTTTAGTGCGCTCATGAAAAACATCATTTTGAGCTATCTGAATGGCGCTTTGACTATCAGAAAGTATTGTGGTAGGAGTAGAAATTTGAATACCCATATCACTAAGAAGCCATCGAAGCCACACAAGCTCAGAGGTAGTAGTAGCCATAGCGCGATATTCAGCCTCTGCACTAGAACGAGCAACAACAGTTTGCTTTTTACTTTTCCAGGAAATAAGTGAATCTCCAAGAAAAATACAAAAGCCAGTAGTAGAGCGTCGATCAGTTGGATCACCAGCCCAATCGGCATCACAAAATGCTTGAAGAAGAGGAGCTGATGAACTATGAAGAAGTAAACCATGATATAATGTGTTACGAATATATCGAAGAATTCGTAAAACCGCAGCATAATGAGTCGTTCGGGGAGCTGACATAAACTGACTAACAATTTGAACAGCATGACTGATATCAGGTCTGGTAATTGTAAGATAATTGAGACTACCAACAAGTTGGCGATAAAGAGTCGGATCAGAAAGCAATGTACCATCAGTAGGCTGAAGTTTGACATTAAGTTCGAGAGGAGTATCGGCTGTCTTGTTATCAGTTAATCCAGCACGAACAAGTAATTCAGAAGCATACTTTACTTGGGAAAGAAATAGACCTTTATTTTGGTAATCTACTTCAATACCAAGGAAGTAGCGAAGTTGTCCAAGATCTTTCATTTCAAAATGTCTACTGAGCTGATGTTTGATATCAGAAATTCCTCCCATGTCATCACCTGTAATAATCATATCATCGACATACAAAAGAAGAATAACTCTACCATGTGATGAGCATCGAATAAACATAGCAGAGTCATGATTGCTTTGAGAAAAGCCCTGTTGGAGGATAGTATAGCGAAACTTTTCAAACCATGCTCTTGGAGCTTGTTTAAGACCATATAAGGCCTTACGAAGCCTACACACATAATTTGGAGCATGAGATAAACCCAAAGGAGGAGTCATATAAACTTCATCATGGAGATCTCCATTTAAGAACGCATTTTTGACATCTAACTGGTGAAGTTTCCATCCTCGTATAGATGCCACAGCCAGCAGACAGCGCACAGTAGTCATTCGTGCAACAGGAGCAAATGTTTCTTCGTAATCGATTCCATATTCTTGGGAAAAACCTTTTGCAACAAGTCGTGCTTTATATCGTTCTATAGAACCATCTGAGTTGGTTTTAATCTTATAAACCCATTTGCACCCAATAGCAGATTTTTCCGGCGGTAATTCAACAAGTTCCCAAGTATTGGTCTTTTGAAGAGCAGCGAGTTCTTCATTCATGGCTCGTTGCCACTTAGGATCAGAGGAGGCTTCATGATAGGATTTGGGTTCATAGTGGGAGAGAATAGAGGAAATGTAGCAATAATAATCATTGAGATAACTTGGTGGCTGTCTTTGACGAGTTGGATGAGATCTGTCTGGTTGCATATTGTTTTGATTGCTAGACGTGCAAGAGGAGTTGGGACAGGGATCATGTTGACCATTCTCAGTTACTTGTAAAGGAGTTTTAGAAGAGAGATTCTCTTCAAATGGGTCTAAAAGTGGAGAATCGGATGAAGACTTTGATGTTGGAAGAGTGAAGAAAGGTATTTGTTCCCAAAAAGTGACATGACGAGAGATACGCAACTTTTTAGCGCTAGGATCATAACACCTATAGCCTTTTTGTTGAACACCATAACCAAGAAAAACACACATAGCAGTTTTCTTAGTTAGTTTGTTGCACTCTCTTTTGGGTAAAAGAACAAAACAGGTTGAACCAAAAATGCGAAGATGTGAGTAATCAGGATTAATATTATAGAGGCGTTTAAAAGGAATTTCATTATTTATGACAGGTGAGGGAATACGATTGATAATATAGACAGCAGTGAGCATAGCTTCTCCCCAAAATTCATTAGGAACAGATGAAGAAAGAAGTAGGGTACGTGCAGTTTCAACAATGTGACGATATTTTCTTTCAGAGATTCCATTTTGTTGAGGTGTCTCAACACATGATAATTGAGAAAGAGTACCTTGAGATACAAGATATTGTTTGAAAGCATGTGATATATATTCTCCGCCAGAATCTGATCGAAAAATTTTTATATTTCTTGAAAACTGAGTTTTTATCATGGTTGAAAATTCTATATAAATATTTAGAAAGTCAGCTCGATTATGCATCAAATAAATCCACGTATAGCGAGTGTAATCATCTACAAATATAACATAATAACGTGCACCTCCCATCGAGGATATAGGAGCCGGCCCCCAAATATCAGAGTGAATCAAATCAAATGGGGCAGAAGTTACAGATTCACTAAGAGGAAAAGAAAGAGCTGGTTGTTTAGCAAGTTTGCAGTCAGCACAACAAAGATCTTTATCAAAAGATATATGTTCTAATAACCCTTTATTAGCCATAAACTTAAGGCGAGAAAAAGAAACATGTCCACGTCTTTTATGCCATTTAGATGAAGAGGAAAAAGGGAAAGAAGAGACAACACAACAAGTACCCTGAGGGGAGAGCTGAAGATTATTAACGACAAACAACTGGCCAACTTTATGCCCTGTTCCAACTTGCTTCCCCGTCTTGCAATCCTGTACAACACAGCCAGATGAGTTAAATATCACAGTAAAACCAAGTTCACAGAGTTGTCCAACAGAAATTAAGTTCATTGAAAGTTTGGGTACAAGAAGTGTATCGGGTAAGGATATGTTTCCAGATTGAAGAAAATCGGTATGAGTGGCTGTGACAATAGAGCCATCAGCTGTTCGAATTATAGGTGATGATACAGTAGCCGTTGGTTTTGTAATACAAGAAGAATCATATGTCATGTGGTTGGAGGCACCGGAATCAAAAAACCAAGGGGTAGGGTGAATACCTGGCGAAGTAGAGGAGGCCGACAAAGATGAGTTTGTACCAATACCGAGAGCTTGTTTAATCATCGCCTGTACATCATCCGCAGTGAGTGTAGTTGGAGGCATAGAGGAGGATGCGAAGTTGGCAGGTTCTGGAAAGGAATGATCAGACATGGCTGCAGCCTTTTGTTCATATTTCTTCTTATTCTGCATATTACGAGAAGTTGGTGCTGTACAAAATTTGACGATGTGTCCAAACTGCTTACAGTAGTTGCATTGTACTTGTGACAAGTCACGCGATGGACGTGAGGCTGGTGCAGTAGGGCTGGATCGCATGTCACGATGTACATCGGAAAAAGGCTTATAACGAGGGAAGGCAGAAGTGGCAAGAACAGTAGAACTATCTGGAGAATAAAAATTGACAGTGCCTTTGCGTGTCTCTTCAGCAATTAACTCAGAAAGGGCTGCATCAACGGTGGGAAGCGGTGTGCGATAAAGAATAGAGGTTCGCACAGATTCGTAATCATCTTGTAGAGCCATGAGAAATTGGACTAGCCGAGTCTCTTCACGATACTGATAGTAGATATCAGCATCGACTGTCCATTTTGGCTCAGTTAAAGCTAATTGATCCCAAATAAAGGACATTTGAGAATAAAAATCTGATACAGATTGACCTTTTTGCTGCTTCATCATACGAATATCCATTTCAAGTTTATATTTGCGCGCAAAATTGGTTTGATTATAACGGGTTGATAGAAAATCCCAAACTTCTTTTGCATTATCAAATTTTCCGAATTGCATACTAATAGTAGGACTAACAGTATTAGCAATCCAAGTTAATATTTTATTATTGTCAATCTCCCACTTTTCAATAGCATCAGGTGTGCATTCAGTACATTTATACTCTCCCGTTATGTATTTCCAAAGACCTTTTCCTTTTAGAAAACTTCTCATTAGAAAAGCCCAATGTATATAGTTGGTGCCATCAAGTTTAACAACAATAGGTTGTGGTGACTCCAAACTCATTTTGTAGAGATCAGAAAAGAGAAGTTACCCAAAATAGTAGAAGGTTACCGAAAAAAAAGAACACCGTAACAATGTCAAGATGATAGTACCGAAATCCGTCGTGATTACTACTGCACAACCAGTAGTAGCAACGTCGACTACAGTGATGATGACGATCAGGCAGACAGGCTCTGAGTACGGTGGTGACAACGTCGACGACAGCGCGCAATGCTGGATGGAATCGATGATATCAACCGGGATAGATAACCTATCGTCTAAAGAATAGAGTAAATGGAGTATAGTGGCTCTGATACCATAATAACTAGGAAAAGATAGAATTGGGCTAAATTGAATAATTCATTTCTGAGGGTTTACACCCTTTATATAATACAAGAATAAGACTTACATGGTATATCAATCAACCCCAAAAGGAAAAGAATAAAAGATAAATATGGTACATAATTAAGAAGAATATGGAAGGTGAATAAAAGCACATATGTCAGTAAGTATGTGGAGATTATTTTCTTTAACAATATTCATCAAATGATTTCTAGACATGATCATTTGACTGCAAAGGAAGACTCCATCGGAGCGTTGATATGACACTTAGTTTAATATTTATTTTTATCCAAAATTATAATATATTTTTTAAAAAAATATATAAATAGTTTTAGAAAAAGGCATGACTACGAAAACTATACTAGAATGTTCATTCGATGAAAAGATGCCATACTAGAATATTCATCCGATGAAAAGATGCGTTTTAAGAGGATAATATTTTTTTTTTAATTTTGTAGGTGATTAATAAAATAATATAATTTATTAATCACCTACTAAAGAGGATAATATGCTTTATGTTATTGATAGTATTGTAGTCAGACTCTTGCTACAGATACTTTATTTAGAATCCCTATAATGTTGTAGATGATTAATATACCCTAAATATCATTACTAAACTCTAATAAGTATTATTATTTTATTCTAAACCTTAAACTTCAAGCCTTTCATTATATGCATAGCAACACATCAATAATATAACGACGTACAAAATGTAGTATACATTTTGTACCTCTCATTTAGAAGTCATTTATTAACGAATTTTTAAATAAAAATAAAACAAATACATCACAACCGGCCTTGACTTTAAATGAGAAGTAACGTCAAACAAATATTTATGAATGACATGATAAATGATTTTGATTAGTCTCCTGACTTAAAACATAACTAAATGGATTAGCATTATTTATTATTATTTATTGACCAATTCCTAATTGTATCTAGCTAGAGATGATAAACTTGTTTGCATATATATATATATATATATATATATATATATGAGTGCTGCTAGGGGTACACCCACGTTCGGGGTGTATATCATACACCCAGCGACGTGGGCGGCCAGGATTGAATGGAATTTTTAAAATTTCTATTCTCACTCCCTCTTTCTCTCAGTACCGGTACACTTTCTTGCGTACCGGTACATTTTCTTGCGTACCGGTATTCTTTCTTGCGTACCGGTACACTTTCTTGCGTACCGGTACACTTTCTTGCGTACCGGTACCTTTTCTTTGCGTACCGGTATTCTTTCTTGCGTACCGGTATTCTTTCTTGCGTACCGGTACATTTTCTTTGCGTACTGGTATTCTTTCTTGCGTACCGGTACACTTTCTCTCAGTACCGGTACACTTTCTTGCGTACCGGTATTCTTTCTTGCGTACCGGTACACTTTCTCTCAGTACCGGTACACTTTCTTGCGTACCGGTATTCTTTCTTGCGTACCGGTACACTTTCTTGCGTACCGGTACACTTTCTTGCGTACCGGTACTCTTTTAAATTTAAATATTTTTTATATTTTAAAAAATGAAAACAAATAAATAGAGAGTGACAATATCACCTCTTAATGGGGTGATATTGTCACCCCTTAATCCAGCCCGTCCATTAAGGGGTGTACGATGTACACCCCTTAATGGGGTGTACAGATAGCATTTTCCTATATATATATATATAGTACGGCTAGAATACTATCGATAGCACCACGGTTGAGATTATAGTGATTCTCTAAGATTTTTACTATTTAACCAACCACCTAGTAAACCCTAGGGAACCACTATAATCACAACTGCATATTTTTTCATCCAACGGTTAAAAACTTGATAGCACCAATGACCTGATGCTATCGATAGTATTCTAGCCGAATTCTATATAGAGTCCGGCTAGAATACTATCGATAGTACCAAACAATTGATGCTATCAAGTTTTCAACCGTTGGATGAAAAAATATACTGTTAGAATTATAGTGGTCCCTTAAGATTTTTACTATTCAACCATAATTCACCAACCAATTGTCAGGTAAACAATACCTAACCAGAGAAAATATCTTGATGCATCTTGAGGCTACTTTGGAGCAATTATTGAAGATTCAACCAAACACCAAACTCTTATTTAAGTGCCACTCCTAATTACAACCATAAGAACAAGTGAGACATTAATTGATTGCAACCACAAAAATGGAAATTCTCAAAGACCTACCGTAAATTCGACGGATGGGGGTTTAATCTGACAAATCTAGTAGGCTAATTTTTTTTTTTTTTCCAAATTTGAAGCTACCATTCTATCTGGATGAAACCAAGTAATAAGCTAACAATAAGAAACTTGTAACTTTTATCTGAGATATTTGACATCCTATATATTAAAAATACTATTTTTTAGAACCTTAAGTTTTTAGAATATAATAGTTGTTTCATATTATTTCATATGATATCAAATTAGGAGGTTCTGAATTCGAATTTCGTCATGCTGCTAATATAATTAATTTCATATTATTTCACATGTACTACTTGATTTTGCTTTTTAGCCTAATTAATGAAGATGTAGAGAAGGGAAAGAGAGACCAACTCTATCAAAATTACTACTCTTATAGGATGTATTAATTTGTCTCTTGGTGAACTAAGCTTTGCCAAAATATGATGCAATTAATGCTACTTAATTTTCTTTCCACCCGATCATGGAAAAAATGATGAAGAGTTCAATGTGAAAATTGAAAATAACAAATTAATGTACTGGGACCTGATAAACTAATTACTAGAAATCTTCTACAGAGTAGAAAATGACCTCAGGATCTGGATTGAGTGAGCAAAAGAAAGTTGAGACATCACTATCTGAAGGAAAAAAAATAAAAGGAAAAAAAAAACCTGTCACTTAAGTAATATATATATATATATATATATATATATATATATATATATATATATATATATATATATATATATATGGTAGTAAGAGTTAGATGGGAAATTAGCTATTTACATGTGCATGTTTAATAGAAAAATTATACATACGCGCATTTAACCATACATATTCATATATAGTTTTCAAGGACATGGATGAAATATAAGTTTTGGAGGGATACATGTACGTGTGTAAAGAGTTAATTTAATTTGAGACTCCTCTTAAATATATATGTGCTTAAAGTTGGTCAAGGTGATTAAAGGCATGCCTACTGAGAAAGGAACCTCTAACTTCTTTTGAAAACCCCTTTTGATTAAATGATAAAGAGAGTTCCTTAATATATAAGTTGATTAGTATCTTAATTATTACATCAATATTTTTTATTAAGCTTTACTTTTCTAAGCCATAGAAGATCATATGGTTCTTCTAGATTCCCTATGGATTACTAGGTGGTTGGTTGAATAGTAAAGTTTTTAAGAGACAGCTGAAAACTTGATAGTACCAATTACTTGGTGCTATCGATATATATATATATATATATATATATATATATATATATATATATATATAGGTTTCGTATTTCTTCTATATCAATAATTAGGATGGAAGGTATAATTGTACATCACAATAATTTTCTAACATAGAGGACCTGGTTGGCATTTAGTGACACTATAATTTATTAATGTTAGCATCCAATTGACTTTTTCTCATTGCTCTAATGTATCTGTAAAGAAATATCTTGTTATGTACTTGTAGCTCTACTTTTAAGCAAGGAATCCATCATCAGCATTAAGTTAATTTAGATTGGTAACAACCATCAAAGCTAATTCAATTTTGTTTATCTCCATTCGCCTCTTCGGTACATCGACCATCTAAGCTACATGCATGCATAATTTAGTAATGTTCAAAGAATAGTAGTTTTCTATGTGCTGCACTAGTTTGTGTTTAAAATCTCACTATATACACTATTTTTGTAAATTTTGGTGTCAATGATGAGCTTAAATTTAGAACTTGTGCATACGAAGACGCGGTAGAGGATGCGACCGACCACTGAAAAGAAAGTGCGACGAAGAGGAGCCTCTTCACTTTACCAAATAGGCCGGCGCACAACTCTCTTTTTCTCGTCTCTCTTGTATACACACTTTCTTCCGCGATTGGAAGAGAAAAGTAGAGGGGGTAACCCCCCACTGCATTCAAAAAAGTATTACTTACACGCGGTGCATTTGTATATCCTATGCATCACGTCCTTCGATCTATCTATCTCGCCTTAACTTCTAATCTTCACCGTCCAACCACCACGACTCACTGTTATTAAATATGTGGCGTGGACTGGATTACATTGATACATAATTCGGCATAATTCAATTGCACAATGACCGTAGAAATAGAAAATAATACTTTCAATTTTTTAAATTATATATATATATATATATATATATATATATATATATATATATATATATATATATATATATATATATAGTGCATGAAATGTACAGATAAATAAAAAAATTTCGCCGCATGACACCACACTCCCATGAAGGTTGGCATGGAGACCAACTTGAAATATGAGGGAAAAAGTGTGAGGAGCTTCACCTTCAAAACCCTTCTATACGAAGGTTTTTAAGTCAAAATTTAGTTTATAACATGTATTACATAAAATTAATTATTTCAAGTATGTTTTTAATCAGATTGATCTGTTAAATAACATCATATAAAATTAGTACTAAAGCCTCTCAATTGTAAGAGATTATGAGTTTGATTTTTATTTTTTATAAACCTTATAATACTCTTTTATATATTAAAAGTCATAATTCTTTTTTTAATATATAGATTCTTTAAATATTACAGGTCACTTCCATACAAATAGATTTGATACTATGACATTACTCTTTAAATATTAAGTATGGCGCATGAGACGTACAGAAGATACACCTAGATACACCTGGTGAACAGGTTTTTCGATTGCACGTAAACCAAGGTTTTGAATTATTTTGGACTCTCATTCATTCCACTGTGGCCCCAAACTTAAAACCATGTTATATATCAATGGTGACCCCCTTTTTCTCCCCCTCAACATAGGCAAGTGGGGTTGTTTTAGTGCGCTCCAACTTTAGAAATTAGATAATATGATGCTTCTCCAAAAAGTGATTTCTTGTAAAACTAGTGGTGCTTGTAGAAAATTATGATATTTTGGTGATTTAAAGTCTTAAAAAAGTTTTTTTTTTTTACTTAATTATTTGTTTATCATTTTGCTGATCAATTCTAAAAATCATATAAGAAGCCACTAAGATCACAACTTGCATTTGTACCATTTCATTTTTGATATTTCAAAACTAAATAGTCAAGAACTCGATCTTAATCATTCAAAACTTATCTTATTTGAATGGCTAGAATAGAGCCTTTGCTTTTAGTTGATAAGTGCACGTTTTATATGAGTGAAAGCTAATTAATTCCAGGTCCATGCACTCACATATATATATATATATATATATATATATATATATATATATATATAGTCTTTTTCTGACACAAGAAGAACAATGAAAATCAAAACTGTACATCAGGAATAGTAATTTGGTTGTGACAATTGAAGTGATCTACTCTTAAGATTATCAGTACAAATATGTAGACATTTAAAACAGCTACCACACAACAATTCCCACATATGGGTGGATCAAATGATGCATGCAATGTCAGCAAAAATGGTTATATATGGAGTTGCATTATTAAGTGTTGATAAGTTCATTCGAGCCATCTTTTCATTAATCTTTTTTTATTATTATTTTATTTTTAGTATTATATAGAAATATTTGTTTATATGTTGAAACTTTAATACATGGTGCAGTGAAAGAAATTGACGAAACGACGCAATTTCCTCAAATTTGGATTTCTGGTACAATAACACTGACACTTCGACCAAATTTAATAATTATTTATTTATTTTACTTTTTTTGATTAAATTAAAATTTTAATTGAATAAAATATTTACATGTCGTATTAATGATTAGTAAGTATTTCGTTAAATTTTTTAATAAAATTTAAAAATTTGATAAAAATATATAATAAGTAATTAAAATATTTTATTGTTGAAAAAAATAAATATTTTATATCATTATATGTCGAAACATATATATTTTTTTTTATGACGGACACGCATTGACACGATACTATACACATCGTATCATAGTGATAAATTTTCTGCATGATTTTATATCACGGTATTTAAATTTTTGATCAAAATCTTAAAAATAAATAAATAAATAAAATCACCTCAGAGGCAACAAAAAAATGAAGAGAATTTTTTTGGGGGGGAAACTGTGGGGGAAGGGGGAAGAAAACGATTGATGGAGTAGTCGTATATGCGGAAGAGGAAGATTGGACTACATCTGGAGTGGTCGGTTGTGACAAGGGCAGTCACTTACATGTAATTTGGGCTATTCATGGGCCGGTATGGGCCCCATATAGCCCATTACGTGGCATGCAGTTTGGTGAGAAAAACGACAAAACGCCACCTGTGACGGCAGCACCTAATAAGTGATCGTCTCTTAATCAAGAAGTGCTTTTGAGAAAATCTAGCAATTTAATTTAGAAAAGGAAAATGCTATATGTACACCCGAAAAGGGCGTACATTCTACACTCCCACTCATATAAGGGTGAGGGTGTCTTTTAGGGGTCACTTCAAGTGATTCCTCATCATGCCTCCATTCTTAGATGGTGGAGGTGTGAGATGTACGTACATTCCTTTGGGGTGTACATCTTACACCCCATCTATTTTAGGATGGGATGAATTTTATCAATCATTTCAAAATCTTACACCTCACCTATTTTAGGATGAAATGAATTTCATCCATCACTTCGAAATGATGAATGAAGAAGTCCTCATCTTTGGATGGATGGGATGTAAAATTTATATTAAAAAATAGATGTAGAGATAGCATTGCTCAATTAATTTAAAAAATGGGTGTAGAAGTAGCATTGCTCAATTAATTTTGCTGCAATTTAAATACTTGAAACCCCCCCCCAAAAAAAAAAAAAAGAAAAAAAAAGAAAAAGAAAAAAAAAAAAAAACACCTTTTGTTGGTTTAAAAAAAGTCAACATCTTCTTACCGTGATTTGTGGTGGAAGGTAAAATTAAGTCGAGTTATATTTGAAATGACGTGAAACTAAATTAGAACGAATCATATTCGAAGTAGAATCGAAATCCATAATCAATATATCTAAATGTTTTAAATGAATTAATTGTATATTTTACAAGCTTAAAATTTTAGAATTAATAATTAGAATCAACGATTCAACAACTTTTAATTTATATTTTTCAATTTAGATTCATTCTGTCACCGCATGCTCGCATGCCGGCCATGGTAGAAAATGTGATTTCAATTTTAGATTATCTAATTCTCACCAGCTAAGTTGGTAAAATACATTGTTTGTCGGAAAAATGTTATGTTAGCATCTGTGGTTTTGAATAGCTGAGAGAGTGCAATTTTTTTTTTTTAAAAAAAAAAGTGACATGAATGCGAAAGATTAGAGCTCAAGAATAGGACAAATTTAATGAAACTCATTCAACTTAAAAGATTAAGCTATTATGTCTAGACTCACTAGTATAAATTAACTATCTTTACTCTTTTATAATTATTCTTTATTTATATATGAATTCTTAACATTTTTAGTCAATAAAAATAATCTGTTTTACAAACTTGAAAGTAGGATCTGGCTAGTGAGTTGTAGTTAGGATATGTTTATGATGCCCTTGGAGCATTTAAATCTGCAGTCCAGCTTTTGTCTTTTTCATAAAAAAAAAAATTTGTGGTTATTTTTTTGTTTTTTTGGTTTTCTTTATTAGGGTTTTTTTTTAACCTTTTTTAGTGATCAGCAACAGTTGGGGATGCCCCATTCATATGCTGTACAGTTTGATGGAAAGGGACACAGTGCCAATAATGTTAATGTATGTGTTTTTGGGTGTGGAAAGGAAAGCAATTGCATGTCTAATTCTTTAATTATCCCTAAAAAGAGCCTTTTGTATATATATATATATATATATATATATATATATATATATATATATATATATATATATATATATATATATAGAGTTGTGCTGGAATGCTATCGATAGCACCAGCCCAACTTTGCCACCAATTTTGTAGCTATTGGATCGCATTGAAATTCGTGCAAGCCCTTTAATTAAAAAGAAAAGCTTTTACTTTTTACTTTTTCTTTTCTCTTTTTTTTCATTAAAGAGCCTTCACGAATCTCAATGCGATCCAATGGATGGCAAAATTGGACTGGTGCTATCAATAGCATTCCAGCCCAACTCTATATATATATATATATATATATATATATATATATATATATATATATATATATATATATATATATATATATATATATATATATATATTCTAAACCTTGTTATCAATCATCCACATTTTTAGGTTGATCGTTGTTTGCATATTTAAGACTTCAATTAATGTTGCCACTTAAAGTAAACTAGTGAAATTAAAAGTGAATGATCTCCATAATTTAGCGAAACAAATAGTTATTGCACGGCGCAATTGCTCTTACTTTAAATAATTTATTAGACAGGTTTAAGCACCGTACATAAACAATTATAAGATTTGATTTTTTTTGACCTTTCCAAGATAATGTTAGATTAACTATAATAAAATTAGATTATAACGTCATATTTTTATGACACATTTTTATAAATATTTTATTTATATTCTATACATATTCAAAATTAGGTTATAGGAATATATTTTTGGAACACATTAATGTAATGTGTCGTTATACACCCTAGCGACTGCATATATATAGTGATACTAATAATAAGTGTCAAAAAAATTTTCAGCAGTATTTTTTTAAAATTTTAAAGACATTTAAAAATGTCGCTATAATATAATTTTATTGTAGTGGTTAAAGTTAGGTCCACTGACATCGGGCTCAGGTTAATAATAAGATTAAAAAAATAGCCAAACAATTTAAAATCTTTTGTTTGTGCTTGGATTTGGGTCCATTGAATTTTAAGTAAGTGCTATATATATATATATATATATATATATATATATATATATATATAGAGAGAGAGAGAGAGAGAGAGAGAGAGAGAGAGAGAGAGAGAGAGAGAGAGAGAGAGAGGGGGGGGGGGGGCTAGTATAGTCATCAAGGGCAATGGGGTCCATTGAATTTTAAGTAAGTGCTATATATATAGAGAGAATTTTAAGTAAGTGCTATATATATATATATATATATATATAGAGAGAGAGAGAGAGAGAGAGAGAGAGAGAGAGAGGGGGGGGGGGGGGGGGGGGGGACTAATATAGTCATCAAGGGCAACAAATAACAAAATGATCACTTCAATGTCCTACTCTATTTGCATCAAAGTAAACAAAAATAAATCAAGCTCTTCCAGGGTAATGCTAGGTGTGCCACCTTAAAAGGGGTGTACATCCTACATTTCATTCCATTCTGGAATGAGTATACCTCCACTCGTCACTCGATGTGACGAGTAAAATTCATCCCACCTCAGAATGAGGTGGGGTATAAGATGTACATCCCAAAATGGGTGTACACTTATATATACCCTTCCAAATAGAACATGTCCAAGTCATTTTTGGCATGTGTTGAATATTAAACATTAAAATAATATATTACTAAAATTTGAGTGTATAGAAACAAATGGTGGACATGATATCAAAGCATAAATTCCAAAACTCAAATGCCACCACAAATTCAGGTTTCTTTGCCTTTTTTTAAAAAAAAAAATAATAATAATAATTTAAGTTCACACTCTACACTTATTAAAAAATCTCAAGTCATAGAGGGGAATGATACAACAATAGCATGAAAAGTGAGGCAATTTCAAACCAACCCTTCAATCTTTTCCGTTTGAATTAATTCTTTAATTCTCCAAACGAATAATTATTCCAAAATTAAATTAAATTAAATTAAATTAGAGTCAAAATTATTAAGTTGATTTAATTTCGTAGATTTCCGGATTCAATGCCCGCACTTAGACTCAAGGGTCGGACTGAAAAGTTACAACTTCATGAAAATTTGAGATCACCGGAGTTTAGACGACGTTACCATCTTAAGTCGGTGGGGCCCACACCGCCAACAAGTTCATATTCAGTACGAACTCATCATTCCGCTCAAATTATGCGAGAAATCAAATCTGTCCGTACCGGCATAACTCGCCGTCTTTCATGGAGTTGAGCTGGTGTTAACAAACGCGCCGTTTAGTTGACTTAGCACGGAAAAATAGTACATCATCTTTGACCAGAGAGTCTACATTTTCCACGAGATAACGTTGAACATGATGTTACCACTGCATCATTATCATCATCATCATACATTCATACATTCATACTTGGCGGCGTTGACTAATGTACAAAACTCCATTGAATCTCACAATGACCCATACGGCCATACCCGTTAAGAGGACCCACTTTAACCAACCATTTGCGTTTTTCAATATATATATATATATATATATATATATATATATATATATATATATAAAAAGAGAGAGAGAATTATGTTAAAATACTATTAATAACAAATGAGTTCATTGTTACTGATTTATTTTTTAGATATAGTTTTTCTATCAACTATCGACGCCGTAGAATATGATCTATATGAATTGAAGTATTTTGAAATCAAATTTTAAATTTTTTCGACATCATTAACTTAATAATTAAAAAATTATAAAATATATAATTTTAATGATCGATATGAAGTATTTTTTCGTAAAAAAATTTAAATTAACTAAATTTTAATAAAAAAAATTGTGTATATTATTTAAAATAAGATCTATACTTTTAATATTAATTATAATATTTCTATCGTTAATTTTTGAAGGATAGTAATTTTTAGTCATTCATTTTTGTATTCACTTGATAGACAAAAGAACAATAGTTTAAGTGATTTAGATTATATTTACTGATACCGATTGTTGATTTAAAAATTAAAAATAAATCAATAGTAACGAAGTTCGTTTGATAGTATACCAGTTAAACTATATATATATATATATATATATATATATATATATATATATATATATATATATATATATATATATTGGGATTTATCCACAACAAGATTTTGATTGTTATTAAAATCCAACTAAATTTATGATAACAAAATAAATTAGACTTACAGATAATCGCTAAATCCAAATATGAGAGATCCGGAAGCGCGCGAGGCACTGTCCTAAGGCGTATTTCCCTCCTTCGTGCGGAATTAATCGAAAACACCGCCCCAAGATACGACCGGAATTTCTCCTCCTACGGACACGAACGCGGAAGAGGTTAACGGAGCTTCTTCAACACCCAAAATAAAATCAACGATAGAATTTCTTAAAATCAAATTTCAAAATAGATCCCTTTTACTATTTTTCTTTCTCTTCAAAAAAGACCCTATCCCTCACTTCACCCCACTGTCCTATACAAATATAAGTATATATAGGCCACGATAATTAGAACGTTTCCCAACGTTCTAATTAACGGGGGAGCGGAACGAATGGGCCGGTGCGAACCGCCCGTGAAGCCGTGCGTAACGCCCGCGCGTACCTACGCGCGAACGTTACGCACTAAAAAAAAAATAATAATAATAAAATAAAGAAAATAAGAAAATAAAATAAAAAAAGATTTAAATTTTGAATTTTAAACAACAATCCCCCACAAAATTCAAAATTACAAAATAAAATAAATAAATTAATTAATAAATCATTGGGTGTTTATACTATGTAATAGGTAAGGTATCTTTAAGAGACTTGACCTCACTTAGTGTAGATAGTTTCCATCAGAAGGAATCGGAGTGAACCAGGTCTTGAACTACGTTCCTTTGACCCTGATTTCAACTACCACACACACAGTACAGAAATCTCCGTCGCAGGTCTGTGCATTAAAGGCCATGCACAGTATCTTGATTTTTCATAAGAATTTCTATGGACAGCCCACATCTCATAGTCGCGGCCTTGTACGAATATTCTTATATAGGTGGTCTCCTCAAGGAATGTGTGTAGAGTCACATCTCGCGGAAATTACCGCCTTGGATCCCATTAAGAGTTATAAACTCAACCTCAACCACTACACAGAGCACTACTCATCATAGGGATGGGATTGGAGATAAACTCCTCTATAAAACAGTAGAAAGTGCTTTTTAGCCAACCTGACAGCTTGTTTTTACCACATTGAACCTTCTTCAAGGGATCTCCTATCACAAAGGTTGGGTTCCCACTGCAAGAAGGCCCTTTACGGGCAAAGCCCCATCCCCCTCGATGACTCCAGGACTTTAGTCCTATTCAGGCCTTTCGTCAAGCAATCTGCAAAATTCTGATCAGATCTGATAAAACTTAAAGAAACAACATCATGAGAAGTTAGCCATCTAATAGACTTTTGTCTCAATTTAATATGTCTACTAGCTTTAGAATTTACCAATTTCTTTTTACAAAAGTCAATTGCAGCTCGAGAATCACACCGAATAGAAATAGGTGGAATAGGAGTAGAAATTAATGGAATTGATGACAAAAGGTTCTTGAGCCACTCGGCTTCAAGACAAGTAGTATCAAGAGCAACTAACTCAGCCTCCATAGTACTTCTGGCTATAATAGTCTGTTTGGTGGATTGCCAAGAAACTGCACTACCACCAAGAATAAAAACATAGCCTGAAGTAGATTTAATATCCAACGAATCAGAAATCCAATTGGCATCGCTGTATCCCTCAATTACAGCAAGATAGCCAACAAAATTAAGAGCAAAAGAAAGAGTACCTTTAAGATAACGAAATACTCTTTCCAGAGCAATCCAATGAATCATACTAGGACTACTAGTATATCTACTCAATCTTGATATGGCATAGGCAATGTCGGGTCTAGTCCTATTGGTTAGGTACATCAGAGAACCAATAATCTGAGCAAATCTTTCCTGATTCACAGGATTACTAGTGTTCTTCACAAGTTGAACACTAGGATCAAAAGATGTAGAAACATGAGAGCAATCAAAATAACCAAACTTATCAAGAACCATTTGGGTATAATGAGATTGGGTTAGACAAATGGAATCAGGTGATCTAATAATCTTCATCCCTAAAATTACATCTGCTTCACCAAGATCCTTCATCTCAAAATGAGTCGATAAAAAGGATTTAACTTGGTTAATCAGATCAAGATCAGGAGCAAGAATCAGGATGTCATCAACATAAAGGCAAAGAAGGACACAACGATCATCAAATCTCCTGAAATAGAGACAGTTGTCATAATCGTTGGTCAGAAATCCATATGAAGCTATAACACTGTCAAATTTCTCATGCCACTGTTTAGGTGCTTGTTTTAGTCCGTATAGAGAGCGAACTAATTTACACACCTTATCCTCTTGACCAGGCACAGAAAAACCTTCAGGTTGAGTCATATAGATTTCTTCTTCAAGATCACCATGAAGAAAAGCGGTCTTGACATCCATTTGATGAATCAAAAGTTTATGAATGGATGCTAATGCAAGAAGAATTCGGATAGTAGCAATGCGAGCAACGGGCGCATAAGTGTCAAAGTAGTCGACATCAGCTTTTTGTCGAAAACCTTGAGCAACAAGTCGCGCCTTATACTTCTCTACCGATCCGTCAGTCCTAAGTTTCTTTCTAAAGATCCACTTACATCCTAGGGGTTTACAACCAGGAGGTAAATCAGTGAGAATCCAAGTGTTATTACAGATAATTGATTCTATCTCACTTTTTATAGCCTCCTTCCAAAAGGAAGTTTCAGGAGAACTCATTGCTTCTTTATAAGACGAGGGAGTAGTTTCAATTAAGAAAGTAAAGAAGTCTTCTCCAAAGTTCTTCTCAAAGCGAGTTCTCTTACTTCTCCTTAATTCAGGAATAGGATCAGGTTCTACAGGATCTAAACTATAATGCAAATCAGATGCTGATATAGAAGCATGATCAAAAGTAGACTGATAATCAGAGGTAGATCTAGAGATGCGGGTTTTGAAAGGAAAAATATTTTCAAAGAAAGTTGCATCTCTAGATTCAATCAAAGTATCATTGAAAATTTCAGAAATCTCAGAATTGATCACAAGAAATCTATAGGTACTACTATCTAAGGAATATCCAATAAAAATAGCATCTACAGTTTTAGGTCCAATCTTCTTTCTTTTGGGTTCAGGAATAGATACCTTAGCCAAGCACCCCCACACTCGGAAGTAACTCAACCTAGGTGCTCTTCCTTTCCAAAAATCATAAGGTGTTTGGGTTCTATCCTTAGAGGGAATCCTATTGAGGATGTAACAAGCTGATAAAAGAGCCTCCCCCCACAAGTTCTGAGGTACACCAGAACTTAAAATCATGGCATTAACCATGTCCAATAGGGTTCGGTTCTTTCTTTCAGCTACACCATTAGATTGAGGTGAGTAAGGAGCAGTTACTTCATGAATTATTCCATGTTCCTCACAGAATAGGTTTAATTCATTTGAAGTATACTCGCCTCCTCTATCAGACCTTAGAATTTTAATCCTCTTATCCAATTGGTTTTCAGCCTCAGCTTTAAAGGCTTTAAACTTATAGAGGACTTCATCTTTGGTCTTCAAGAGATAGGTGTAACAATACTTGGAGTAGTCGTCCATAAAAGTCACAAAGTAGCGACTGCCTCCACGGGTAGGTACTCTATTAGAATCACAGACATCACTATGAATAAGTTCAAGAATCTAGATATCCCTATAAGGAACAGATTTAAAAGGTTTTCTAGGCTGCTTAGCTTGGGTACAAATCTCACATTTAGATTTGGAATCAATCTTGAATTTTGGTAAGAGATTAAGATTGGTCAATTTTAGAATAGATTTAAGGTTCACATGCCCTAATCTGCCATGCCATATATCACAAGATTCAGTATTTAACACAGTAGAAGAAGAAGTAGACACTGAATGTGAAAAAATTTTATTATCAACAAAAGAAATTACATTCAATTTGAATAAACCCTCAGATACAAAACCTTTTCCAATGAACATTTCCCCCTTAGAAATTACAACTTTATTAGATTCAAGTACAATCTTATATCCTAATTGCACTAATAAAGATCCACTAATCAGGTTCCGTTGGATCTCGGGAACATGCTGCACATTGTGAAGGATCAGAGTCTTTCCAGAAGTTAACTTCAGTTTGACTGTTCCGATCCCCAGCACATTGACAGCTTTTCCGTCTCCAACAGTCACACATCCTCCACCTGAGTCCTGATAGGAGGAGAATAGGGACCTATTAGTACAAACATGGACGTTGGCTCCTGAATCTAACCACCAATCTAAATCATGATAGGTGAGGTTAACATTAGGTATAAAGGAGACTGACCTAAAAGTGGAGTTTGAAGGTTCACCCTCAACCATGTTGACTTGAGGTTTAGGATAATTGTTCTGATTAGTTTGGCCCTTCTTATAGACAACCTTCTCTTTCTTCCGATAGAAACATTTTGAAGCGAAATGATTGTCCCGGCCACAAACGTAACAAAATTCATCTTTCTTCTTATTCCCATTAGATTGGTAGGTGTAGGGTTTATGGGTACGGTTTGGGTTTCGGTTTGGGTTCTTGCCCTTAAAGCCTTTACCCTTAGGCTTAAAATTTTTACCTTTGGGTTTAGTGTGGTGACCCTGACCCCCGTGTAGCTTCTCCCATGAACCGTGGTGTAGAACACCTAGTGTTGGTGTATCTGGCCCATAGTGCATCAAAGGGATGCCACTGATGGACCCTGTGTGATATCCACAGCTGGATTGGCCTTCGGCTGCATTTGCCGAATTTTCGAAATGGTTTTGGGCCAAACAGAGGTTGGATTTGGATTCAGCGCGGAAAAACGCTTGAAAACGGCTATTTGCTTGTTTGATTCTGAGTCCGGATGCCCAAAAAGGGACTCCCGGAAGTTTTTGCTGAATTTCGGTGCATGGGAGGGGCCGTGGACCGCCGGCTGCCACGTGGCGGCTTGTTATTGGGCCGGTCCGCAGCGCTCGGTCCACAGAGGGGTGCGGCTGGGTGCACGGACCCGGCGCATGGACACGTGGCGCCGCCTGATTGGCGGGTCCGTGTGGCGCGGTCTACGGAATTGGCGCTGCGGTGCATGGACCAGGCGGGGGGACGCGTGGCAGCCCCCGGTTGGTCGGTGCACGCAGTGCGGTCCACGGAACCCGCAGTTGGGTGCGTGGACCGGGAGCAGGGTACACGCGTCAGCGTGTCATTGGTCGGCTCACCGGGTGCGGCGCACGGGGGCGCGGGCGTGGCAGGCGCCGCCTGCCCGCACGTGCGACCGCGACAGTGGCAGGGACGCGTGTCGCCCTGCCACTGGCGGGCGCCACCTACCCGGTTTGACCGGGGAGGTGCCACGCGTCGGCGGCTCATGCGCCCCGCACAGCTGTTCGCTGTGCGGGACGCGTGTCGGGCGCCGAAGCGAGCGACGTGGCCGCAGCGGAGCGGCTCGGGCCGCTGTCGCCTGTTGGTCGGGCTACGTGGCGGCCCCGGGCCGTTTCGGGCGCGCACAGTGTTGGGCCGGCCCAACACTGTAGCAGCCCGAAAGTTGCCATGCGCCCGAATTTTGGGACACAGCCGGTATTTTCTGAATTGTTTCTTTGGGCTATATAAAGCCCGAAACCCCTTCTTCTTCATCTTTTGGCACCTCCGAGCTTCAAACCGCCAAGAGCCCTTTACCAAAGTTGATCCCCACACTGTCAAGCTTCCATCTGCAGAGTTTGGAGATTTTTGGGGGCACGCTTTTCGAGATTCTCATTTTCTTGGCGCGGCGCGACGCTCCTTCTTCGGTGTTCCTTCCTCGCTCTTCGGTGTACGAGCTCCCCCGACCTACTCCGACCATCTTTTTGAGCGATTTCTTCGCCGCTGGATTCGTGACAGGTGAGGCTACGATTTTGGGTTTCACGGACATTTCCAGATTTCACGTTTTTCGAGGTGTTTTCTCGTGCTCATTGGGACCCCTTTTGCTGTGAGCTTTTGGTGAGGACAGCAGCTTCCTTTGAGGATATCTTCGCGCACAGATCTCGGATCGAGGTGATTCAAGAGGCAAAATTCATCTACTTCTCGCAAGGAATCTCCTGGATTTTTCTCAGATTTTTATGGATTTTTCACGAAGGTGAGAACCTCCTTTTTCTGTGGTTCTTTGTTACAGAAATTCTGTTCAGATTGGATTGGGGTGTTTCCCTTGCCGGATTTTTATCTCAGCGTAGGAAGCTCCGTTTTGGACGTGCAGGTACTTGTTTCGAAGCTATCGACACGAGGAACGCCGGGATATTTTTACTGGAATTTATTGAGCACTTCCAGCAGGTGATATTTTAGCATCTGTGCAGCTGAAATTCAGCATGTGATATTTGGACAGATTTTTGGGGATTTGTGTATAACTGTAGCCTATGTTGTATCCAGGAGGGATTGTGGACTGTGCTGGACCTGTTGGACATAGAGTTGTTATTTTCCTGGTTTTCTCAGCTGTACGACTCCGGACAGTTAGCGTCTTCAGGTGGGTGGCTTTGCTTTCAAGATCTATGGACTGTGCTCTAATTCTATCGTTATAGAATCATGCATGATAGGGATTGGACTTGGGTAGCATGCTAGAAGTAGGAATTGTTGTTCCTAGTATTATCTGTTGATCTTGTGATCTTTTACTTCCTTCTATCATGTTAAATATTTGTTCTCTTGGAACCTGACCTAGCACCCCCGTCATATGTTGCATGTGTAACCAGACCAGTAGAAAACCCTCACTTGGGCTAGGGTTATTTATGTTTAGACATCCACACTTTATGTTTCATTCCTGGACTTAGTGTTCTCCTCGCCCGGGTAGTGGGCCGAGCGGTCGGGACTTCTTTTTAGTGTGGGATGCATTTGCACTCGTGCTTGGGAGCAGAGTGGAGTCTGGTAGATGTAGTGGTTCGCTTGTCTGTATCGGGAACCGTTTGGGGTAAACGGTGGACCCGAGAGACCTTGTTTTTCCCTGTTTGGGTTGTCGCCACTGTGTTAGTGGCAGTAGTTTACTAGTGTTAGCCGGACCTAGAACCCAGAACCCTTTTCGACATACACATGATTTTAGTCTACCAATGTTTTCTTCCAAGCATCGAAGGGCCGCTGGAGTCTGTTCTTGTTTGATTGGACAAAGGCATCAGCCCTTCGGGGTTTGGGTAAAACACTTATTTTCTAACTGTTTTTCTAAAAAGAACTAAAATCATTAAATATGGATTTCTTCTAGATCAAAATGATTTTTAATAACAAATGTCACCTTTTTCCTGTAAATCTCCCCACTCGAAAGGATTCGAGTGGTCTGGGTTCTAGGGGCCGTTCCTTTGTCGGGACGAAAGCCACGGGGGCCGAGCCTGGAACCTGTTCTTGTTTGATAGGGTTGTAGGTGTAGGTCTCCCGGGACTTTCGGGCCCTGTTGGTGTCTTCTGCGTGTTGTACCGAGGTTGTTGTGTTCCCGAACTATAAGGGGGCGGGAACTTCGATAGGCGGAGCCTAGAGTCTGTTCTTGTTTGATAGGGTTCTAAGCACCGGCCTATCGGGTTTCCGAACCCTTATGGTGTCGGTCTTTCCTGTGAGTTTAGTGTTCTGTTGTGGGAGCCGTCTGGTGGACGGTGGCCCCAGCTGTGTGGTTTTTCAGCCTGTGTTTGAGCGTTGCTGTTATTGGTCGTTCTTGTTGATCGTGATTTGGACTTTAGCCTGCATGAGCCACATTGAGCTCGACAGAGATACGCGGATACTTTCCTCGGTGGGGTCGCTCCCTCGAGAGCCACTCCGGAGTTGGGCCTGTTACTTGCTATCGCGACTTGTCGACGCCGTCCCTCTGGCTGGGCCAGTTTTCACGGACACCCTACGGTAGACCCGTCCTGTTGAGGATGTGCGGCAGTAGGTGGGCGCAGGTTTGACTGGACCCTTTGCGGCAGTCAGTATAGATTTGGTGAGTATATTGTGTGTGTTAGTAGATGCATCATGTTTCCATCTGTTCCTTTTTCTTGAGCATCTAGATAGAGGCATAGTAGCTGTAGAGTTACTTTTCCAGCCCTTTCATTTCAGTATTATTATTGTTACTTTATGCCTCTAGTAGACTTAGTGGGCAGACCGTCGGGCTTGTTGGCGGCACCCACTGAGGACTACTTGGGACGTAGTTCTCACACCCGTCGTGGTGTCTTTCCCACAGGGACTTCTACTCCTGTTCCAGTTGCTCCTGTTGCTGCTTCTTCTGATCGAGGTAAGGGAGTCGCGAGCTAGATCCCTACCAGTCGTCGTCCTGAGAGTAGATGTACCCTTATTACTTTTGAGAGTTCCTGTCGAGAGAACTTTGTAGTGAGGTATAGAGTTGTATTTATTTTACTGCTCGAGAGATTCTGTATTTTGGTGAGGTTGTATTGTACTATTTGAGAGTTGTAGTTGTTCACTTAGTTTTTATTTCTAGCAGTTTTACTTTCAGCCCTGATATCTGTATAGTGTAGTTGATCTTTTGCAGGTTGTCGCTTCGTCTATACGGGGCTTCCCGTATGGGCGGCGGATCTGTTGGCGAGCCCGGTGTAACACCCAGACGAGTTGCAGCCGATCGAGGAAGAGGTTTACCTCAGAGATCAAGGCACGGCAACGAGGATGATGGTCAATCCGGCGATCGATGATGAGAATTCTCTGAGATCCGATGCGAAGACGTTGATCCTCAGCTGGATTGATCTAAGGATCGTTCCAGGAATTGGATCTGTCTCTCCTTGAGCGGGAAATTGGGAAATTGAGAGGGTTTGGAGAAGTTTAGAAGAGGGTTGAGAAGATCTGAGGGGAGGAGAGAGAAAGAGGGATTTGGAGAGAAAGATTAAAGGAGAGGAATGAATCAATTCATATATTCGTTACCTGTTCCTTATTACAATTGCCTATTTATACCCTTCTGTTTAAGGGGACTAAATTGTAAGTATGTAATAACTAGGGAAGTTATCAGTAAGCTTGTAATTATGCATTCGGGCTTCAATTGGGCTTAATTCGTAGCTCATGTGGACCCTTGGGCTGGGCCGGTCTTCGGTACAGTATAAACCTCCGCAGCTCTCGGATCCTCTCACCCGCTTACCTCGCCCGATCCGCCGAAGTCTTCCGAACCTGACGCAACCCCTGGCAAGCTGTTGCTTCACTCCTCTTCTGTACGCAACCCTAACCCAACTCTACTCTTCTCCTCCTCCGGTGCTCTAATCTCTACATCGCTTGGCTCCTCCCGAGGCTCCATCTTCCTCCAAGCTGCTGAACCAGGTGCCACTTGCTGAGCTCCTCGACTTCCATGAAGGTGCTCTCCCCTTGGCCGCCTTGATCCGCCATGAATGAAGGATGAGTTCCTCCTCTAGCTTCTTTATCCTTCAGACCCTCTACTATCACCTACTTACTCTCTTCCTCGCACCTTCTTATTCTCAGGGTTGTTACAATCCATCCCCCTTAAAACCATCCTTGTCCTCAAGGATGGGTCTGGCTCGCGTGATCTTCTCCTCGGCAGCCTTTTCCCCCCAAGTTGCTACCTTTAGCATAACCTTGAGCCTCCCGCTGTTTCCTGGACTGACCCGAGGATTTTCGAGTTGCGCTCTCAGTCCCTTACCTTCTCCGGTTTGCGGCATGGACGGCGGCACCCGTAGGGAACAAGGGCTCACTCTTGGACCTTCGGAAAGTCGCAACCTGCACGCCACCTGCCTTGTTTGCTCCTCGGTCTGGTATGACCCATAGCTATTAAATGTGGGATTTTTGCTGCTTCTCGGAGTCTTGCTGGTATGCTCCTTTGGCTTAAATTGCAATCTTGCCTGTTCCCGTCTCTCTTCTTGTATGTTGATAGCTCTTGGCATGCCTTCTTTACTAGGTCTATGTGTTGCCCCTTCTGTGCACAGTTTAACACTCAGTACTCCAATAGACTCCTTCTGCTTGGCTTGTTCATAGGCCAGAGATAGTGAACAGGGGTGAGGTCTTCTAATTATTGGCCTTAGCTTTCCTTCGATTCCACCAGTAAAAGCTGATACCCGGTGAGCTTCTGTTGGGATACAAGCTGGGCTTAACATTTGAGCCCTCAAGTTCTCTGATCTACCTTGTTGCCTCAGCATGGTCGCCATCTGTGCTCCTTGCTTGAGTACCCCTAGTATTTGACTTGTGGTGACGGATTTGTGAGAAGCTCCTTCTTCAGGACTATGATTGGTTACCACGCCCTGTTCATGACTCACTAGCATGGGCTTGTAAGCCTTCAACCAGTCAGTCTCGGGTACTAGACCCATTCCAACCAGTCCCAGCACCCTTAACTTGCCCCAGTATTGGTGACCCTGGATTTGTGCTCCTGAAAACATTGGAATGGAGTAAGTGTTGAACACTTCACCTCTACTGGTCCTTGCAGTAACTCCTTTGGCCTGATGGTCTCCTTCATCCTTGGATGGCACCACTTGCACTGCTTGTATCCATTTTGATATACCCACAGTAGGTGATCTACATTCCGCTTCTAGGTGTAGTGTAGCTTCCCAATTTCCCGTGGACTCCTTCAGTTTGGCTATTTCATAGGGTAGTGACAGTGAGTTGGGGTGAGGTCTTCCATATATTGACCCTAGCTCCTTCACCCCATCTTCAGAGAAGCACACCCAGCCAGCTTCAACTAGTCTTGGCTTAAAGATGAACCATAGGTCTTCCATTCCTGCTGGATTATCTTCAATTGATCCCTTGTGTACCGTGAATTTTTTGTCTCCTGTGGGAATTAGCAGAGGGAAGCTATTCCTTGCAGAATTATAGTCAGCACCTCTTCTTGAATTGTGATTAATATTCTCAGCCTCAATAGGAGTACTAATCATCCCCAGTTTCAGTGCCTCTCCCACCCCACCATTAGAGCTGGATATAAGGTATGACTTGGGATTATCAGTATTACCTATTAGCTTCAGCCCTTGTTGTCCTTCTTCTATTTCCTGCTGCTTGTGAGTTCCTGATTGAGGTTCTTTGCTCTTGTTTGATCTAGAAGGCAGTGGGACGATGTTATCTTCCAGGTTGCTTCTCTCTAATCTTGGTGCTGTGGCAGTGGAAGTAGCCTTGGGTGGAGGTGGTTGAGCTGTGCACAGCTTCAGCAGCTCCTCAGGCCTACTAGCACTGTCTCTCAGCTGCACCTCATGCTTCTTGTTGGTCTCCAACTGTTGATGCTCCCGGTGCCTTTTCTCCACATCTCTCACTGCAGCTAGTTGGCAGATTCTGGAATTAGCTAGCAGACTAGCTCTTTCCTCATCTATCAAGGCTTGCACTGCAGCTCCTTCTCCTCTAGCATGCACCGCTCGGTCTCTAATCAGCTCTAGGAGTTGTATATGTCTGCGGGCGTCCTCTTGCATCATGGTTTCATACCCCTTAATGGCTTCCGTATTGTCTTGACATCTTGCTAAGGACTCAATTCGCTGGGAAGTACCTAACTCCTGGATTGGGTACCTTTTGTTTCCCAGATTGGCATTCACTGATTGCTGCAAGTTTGGCTTAAGTGCTTGCTGCGAGTTTGGCTTAAGCGCTGCGAGCAATTCCAGTAGCTGCTTATGCATTCTTTCATTCTCTTGTCGTAGTTTTTCATAGCTCTTGGCTTCTTCCATTTGCAAGGTTTCATACCTTTGCTGCCATGTATGTCGCAAATTACCCATATTTTGGGCAAAGCAATCAAGCTGCATGTTGCACTCCAACGACTCGCTATTTTGAACAGTGGGGATTCAAGCTGTCTTCCTTACTTCCTTTAACTGGATTATTATTGTATTCCAAGGCTTGTTTCATTTACTTCATGGCTAAGCAATATTGTCAAGGTTGGCCTATGATGCTCACATGAGGCCTAGTTGCTGCTCCAACCAATGGAACAGTAACTAATCCCTTACTATCCTTGAGACAAACCAGATTGAGGCTCTTTTCTATAGTGTGGCTTAATTCTGAAGTTTGGGTAGCAGCTAGTGTGTAATACACTATTACCTGATGCTTGCAAGGTGTTTGGTTAATTGTCGAGTTGTTGCGTTGCTTTACCACTTGCTGGCTTCAGATTTTCTTGCTCCTTTCTTTTTAACTCCTTGGCACACTGTTGCTCGCTTGGTGTTTGATGAAATTTCCAGCTGCTCTTCACCCTTCGCAGTCCTCTGTTGCCAACTCATTCCAGATCTGTTCTCTACTTCGGATCCCTGGGCACTTGTGAAACTGAATTCACAGTAACCTCTGCAATGATGGTGATGCTTCACAGATCTGAATCGCGATGTAATACTGCTCTTGCAATGGTGGGTATCGATAGGTATTGTTGCTTACTTCTTCTTCTTATCCAGATTCAATCACAGCAGCAATATAGTGAGGGGGAATCAAGCAATTTCTAGAGAGAGGTTTGAATACCTTACAATCAGAGGAATTCTGATTGTTGGTGATCGACAGAGGGTATACTGCTTGATTATGTTGCTTGTGGTTCTGTGATAGTTGTACTGCTCCTCATTGTGGCTTTTTTGCTTCGATTGTGGCTTGTTGCTTCTCGATTGTGGCTTGTGGCTAGATCTGGTACTCAGCACTTCACGATCCCTGGGATCGGAACTGCTCTGATACCACTTGTAACACCCAGACGAGTTGCAGCCGATCGAGGAAGAGGTTTACCTCAGAGATCAAGGCACGGCAACGAGGATGATGGTCAATCCGGCGATCGATGATGAGAATTCTCTGAGATCCGATGCGAAGACGTTGATCCTCAGCTGGATTGATCTAAGGATCGTTCCAGGAATTGGATCTGTCTCTCCTTGAGCGGGAAATTGGGAAATTGAGAGGGTTTGGAGAAGTTTAGAAGAGGGTTGAGAAGATCTGAGGGGAGGAGAGAGAAAGAGGGATTTGGAGAGAAAGATTAAAGGAGAGGAATGAATCAATTCATATATTCGTTACCTGTTCCTTATTACAATTGCCTATTTATACCCTTCTGTTTAAGGGGACTAAATTGTAAGTATGTAATAACTAGGGAAGTTATCAGTAAGCTTGTAATTATGCATTCGGGCTTCAATTGGGCTTAATTCGTAGCTCATGTGGACCCTTGGGCTGGGCCGGTCTTCGGTACAGTATAAACCTCCGCAGCTCTCGGATCCTCTCACCCGCTTACCTCGCCCGATCCGCCGAAGTCTTCCGAACCTGACGCAACCCCTGGCAAGCTGTTGCTTCACTCCTCTTCTGTACGCAACCCTAACCCAACTCTACTCTTCTCCTCCTCCGGTGCTCTAATCTCTACATCGCTTGGCTCCTCCCGAGGCTCCATCTTCCTCCAAGCTGCTGAACCAGGTGCCACTTGCTGAGCTCCTCGACTTCCATGAAGGTGCTCTCCCCTTGGCCGCCTTGATCCGCCATGAATGAAGGATGAGTTCCTCCTCTAGCTTCTTTATCCTTCAGACCCTCTACTATCACCTACTTACTCTCTTCCTCGCACCTTCTTATTCTCAGGGTTGTTACACCCGGGTCGCAGTTTCGACGCCGGGGCGTGACATTTAGACTCATGGCTTTGATTCGAAATCTCGGTCAAGTTTAAGTTTGATCTGTTGTCGGTTGGTTTAACCTCTCTAAGTCGATATTGGTCTTCTATTCTAATAGCTTGGATTACAGATCTAAGTTGAAGAGTTCCCTGAGTTCTTCTAAGTTCATAGGCAAATCTTGACCAGGAAGGGGGTAATTTGTCCAATAGGCAGGTAGCTTGATAGGTATCATCTAAAGTTGATCCATTTCTATTAATCTCTTGGACAAAATTTTGAAATTGGTGAATTTGATTGTTTATAGGAATGTTCTCTACCATTCTAAAATTGTTGAAATCAGTAATGGTGAATCTAGCAGCGCCTTCATTATCTCTAATGTAAGCATCTTCTAGAGCACACCATAAATCTTTGGCAGTTAAATATTTCCTATATGTTTCATAAAGTTCATCTGAAAGGCAACTTAGTATTCTAAATCTACAGTGAAATTCAATTTCCTCGGGGGATCTGTCAGATGCAGGTTCAGTAACTGAGGTAGTAGATTTAGAAGAATCAACAGAAGGAGTAGAAGAAATTTTAGAAATAGGAAAAGGAGGTGTTTTGCCAATTGCAGTTATTAGGCCTAAGGTAATTAACCAAGCCTCTAACTGTTCTTGCCACCTCAAAAATCCTACACCTCTAAATTTTTCTGGCTTAAGGCTAGAAGAATCATCATAAGCCATTTTGGACAATCTAATTGAGGGAATAAGAAAATTCAAAATGATAAAAATGAGCTGCAAAAAAGGTTCAAAAAACCTTTTTAGACAAACAAACATGTTGTTTAAGGTTTCTACCCTAGTCATCCAAAAATTTTAGGGTTAAGTATTCACAATTAGTTTATTATGAAAGTTCATTCAGCAGCAAACAGATGGCCCAAACAATTTAAATTTAAATTTGATTTAAATTATTTTCGGATTTAAATGCAATCAAACAAAATATGTAAACTGCAGTAAATAAAATAAAATTAAATTAAAAAAATAAAGTAGGTTTTGAGCTTACAGGTTATGTGTCTTTGCCACAAGACTAAGGTTGCAGGTTCAATTGGCACTTAAGATAATTTTAAAAAAAATTATTGTAATTATATATAAATATGCCCTGTTTTTTTTTTTTTTCTCAAGCTAATAACAATTTTTTTTTTTTTTTTCTTTTCCGTAACTAAATTTTTATATATTTACTGTAGCTTTTTTTTTTTTTTTTTCCTCGAAACAGTAAATAAATTTTTAATTAATTTAAAAAAATATTTTAAAAAAACAGGATTTTACGTACAAGATAGATATGCGACTTGATTTTTTTTTTTTTTTTTTTTTTTTTAATTAACGTATTCGGGGAAGAAAAAAAATAGTAAATTGCAAATAAAATTATATGCGAATATAATTTAAAAATGCTAATCCCAATTTATTTAAATTTTGATGACAAACATACAATCAAGTTGACAAACAGATTATATGCAAAATATATTTCTTAACGGATTAGCACCGTCAAATTTTAATCACAATCAAATGGAACTACGCCTTAGATTGTTGGGATTTACCCACAACAAGATTTTGATTGTTATTAAAATCCAACTAAATTTATGATAACAAAATAAATTAGACTTACAGATAATCGCTAAATCCAAATATGAGAGATCCGGAAGCGCGCGAGGCACTGTCCTAAGGCGTATTTCCCTCCTTCGTGCGGAATTAATAGAAAACACCGCCCCAAGATACGACCGGAATTCCTCCTCCTACGGACACGAACGCGGAAGAGGTTAACGGAGCTTCTTCAACACCCAAAATAAAATCAACGATAGAATTTCTTAAAATCAAATTTCAAAATAGATCCCTTTTACTATTTTTCTTTCTCTTCAAAAAGACCCTATCCCTCACTTCACCCCACTGTCCTATACAAATATAAGTATATATAGGCCACGATAATTAGAACGTTTCCCAACGTTCTAATTAACGGGGGAGCGGAACGAATGGGCCGGTGCGAACCGCCCGTGAAGCCGTGCGTAACGCCCGCGCGTACCTACGCGCGAACGTTACGCACTAAAAAAAATAATAATAATAATAAAATAAAGAAAATAAGAAAATAAAATAAAAAAAGATTTAAATTTTGAATTTTAAACAACAATATATATATTAAAAATTGATATTGTCATATCAATTTCCATATATTTCTCCAAATGGCTTGCAAAGATTTACACTTTTCCACAAGATTAGGCATTGTTTGAGTTTTATTTAATTATTATTTTTTAAAATAAAATATTATATATCAAAAGATGTAGGAGTAAACAGAAAAGTAAAAAGAGTTTTTTTTTTTTTTTTTTTTTTTTCAAATAAGTGTCATCTACCACTTAGCGGAATGCATAGTAAACTCTCAAAATTAATATTTTTAAAAATATATTATATATATATATATATATATATATATATATATATATATATATATAAAACAACAGTAATAACAAACGAGGCCTCTTATATATTTGGACAAGTGATTTATGGACAACGTAGTTTTTTAGCAAAGCATTCACACAGGCGAAGTTTACGCATTAAATGCGTGCCCATACAATCCTAGAATCATATATCTATAAATAAAGCCAATCAAGATGAATAACAAAGCGACCGAGAAAAGAAAAAAGAAAATTTTAAGATCCAGCATCAAAATGGCTGCACATCGATTTGCATCGAATATGACCGCGACGGCGACGATGATTTTGCTGATGATTATTCTGACAGTCACAGCAGAGGACACAATATTTGCAGGAGAGAGCCTGACTGCAGGCCAGTTTCTGGAGAGGGGGCCGTACACATTCGTAATGCAGTCGGACTGCAACCTGGTGCTGTATGTCAACAAGAGCCACGCGCTCTGGTCGTCGCAGACCGATCGCAGGGGCACCGCATGCCGCGCGGAGCTGCAGAGCAGCGGGAACCTGATCGTGTTCTCCGGCAGCGGCGACGTGCTGTGGACGAGCAACACGGTGCAGATTACGAGCTAGAATGTTTGAGGTTTCTGGCGCTGTTGTTGTGAGTGGCGACAGTATCTTTGTTTTTGCAAAGGTAAAAACGTACAAAACTTGCTTGAATTATGAATCATTTTGAGTTCATCATACATCCAATCTTTTAAAATTTAATTTTACTATCAAATTTTTTTTTGATTTAAGTTAATCAGTAACATTTTAACTTTAAAATTTGAATGCATAATTTATTTTTATACTTTATATAATTTTCGTAACTATAAATTCATTAAAATAAGTAATTAGCTAAGATTCTGAAGTTATAAGTATCCTTAGTTGATCGATTCAAGTCAAAAAAATTGAAATATTGAATATTAAAGTCAAAATTTTAATAGATTGGATAGTCGACTCAAAATGATCAATAGTTCAGAAAAAATGTGTATGAGATATGCAAATAAAGGATGTTTAACCATGGAAAATAAGGGATGCTATGCTGCTTAAAAATTTATAATTCAGGTATTAGATCCACATGTTATAATGCAATGCCCTATTACACAGGTGCAAATTTCAACCTGAAATTGAATCATTTTTTCCAACATGAGAGGTCAAAAATCCTAGTTTAGATCTTGCATGAGCAAAATCATAAGACATTACCAAAGTTTCCACAATAATGTTCCTCAATATTTTATATCCATCATACTTATTAGTTTACTTAGCTAAGAACTCGACGGTTAACACCCAAAGTTATAATTTCAAAGCCTAATTTTTTTTTATTTTTTTTTTTTTTTGAGAGAAAGACAGCATGCTGGCGCTTCATTCAAGGCGAAGATGAATTAAGCAACAAGGCAGCCGGTACCTGCAGTGGAGCAGCCGGGCCCACAAAAAAAAAAAAAAAAAAAGGTTCGAATTGTGCATAGGCACAGAACCTAGACCAATACGAGCGTAAGAGTCTGATTTCGGCGAGGATAGCACAAAGGCTACGATTCTTGTTGTCGAAAATCCTTCTGTTTCTTTCCAACCAAACCATCCACCAGGTGGTCGCGATGGTGGTTAGGGTTCTTCTGCCCCAGGCCCCTCTCTTGTGAGAGCTCGCCTCCGACAGCCTGTCGACGGATGGGCAGTTTCGGATCTCCAATTTAGAAGCCTAATTTAGTTGCTTTACATTTGTAGTTGAGTTTATTTCTACCTTTCTTTCCCAAAAAAAAAATAAAGAAATAAAATATTCCTCCATATTTTGAAACTCAAAGAGAAGCATCAGAGAACACTATGCCTCTCTTTTTCCTCTCATTTATACAGGAAATATTCAATAATAATAACATTCCTTTGAACAACCACACATACTGAATCCATTAATTTAGCATGTTTCTAAACAAAACTTTAATCATTAATGAAAATGAGAAAACAACTCTTAATAAGAGAAACCAGAAAGAAAAGGAACACGCAGCAGATTTAAAAAAAAAAAAGATTTTTACAATGTATGGTTGAGAGACATGGGCAATCTTGATTTACCAAAACGGAGAAGGGTTCAAAACATTGCAGAAATACTGTGAGCCAACAACAATAATTTCAGAATGAAAAAAAATGAATGCAGCATCTGCATTTTCAGAAGTCTCATTCCTTAAACCAAACAGGATCCGATAGAAACAGTCCGAACAAAGATGTAAATCACGAAAAAGAACCCCCCTAAATGGTTGTCTCATCGCTACATTCATCCTACATCTTTTCCTGATAGACGACTCAAAGGACCATTTGATCCTCAAAATGTAGAATGTTCATAGCATATCTTGAAACAATTGTCCTAGTTCAGAAAGACATCCTTCGATAATCATCAGATTATGACAGTAAATATGTGGTTTTGAGAAGCCTAAAGGAGTTTTCTAGAACAATGTGCGGTATAACTGAGTTCTAGGCACAAAAAAAAAGTTGATAAATTAGGGGTTTTGTTTGAGCTGGATATGGGTAGGGACAATTCTCTAAGGAATGCTCAAGTAGTAACTATAAGCCGGTAGTCTTGTGCTATTTAGAAACTGCAGCAGTGCTCTGATATGTATCAACAACGGAATGAAAAGCGACAGAAACAAAAATGAATCAAACAAAAAAAAGGTTGAAATCACATTTTCAGAAAGAAAGAAAGATCTATATTCTCACATCAGAGTCAACACTCAGGCATAATAGATGCAAGCTAGAACTATACAGAACGTATCGAGTAGTTATTTCAATAATTTCGACAAGTTTTCAAGCTTTGATCATATTAACCTGCTATTGTACATCAACCAACCAAATGCTTCGTGACTTAAATCGGACAACCATAGAACCAAACTAGACAATCTGCATCACAGAATCGTACAAGAGGCTACTACTTTCTTCAATCGTAATAAGCGATTTTCCCATTGGACCTATCTAGCCCAGGTGAGTGTCACGACCGTTCAGAGAAGAAATTATTTTGATTTTCAAATTTCAAACAGGCATAACCCAATCAGTCCATCGACTTAATTTAGAATATGCATCTTCTGAGGCACCTAACCATCATTCACTTATCAAGAAGCCAAGGAAGCATGGACCACACATTAAAGACTTTATGTACCAAGATGCAAAAAGAAAGGTCAACTTATTGAAAATACTAGATAGTGAGGACCACCACCCTCTCAGGTTTCCTTAACAAGATGAAGACTGCCTCGGCGTGCAACTGCTCATGCCTACGACAGCTTTGATCAATAATATACTGAAGCTGCAAAATTCATATGCGAAAAGAGTCCTGCGACGGAAACAGTAAAGGGTCGATTTATACCATCTGGCCCAAACCTATGAACTTAAGCTGTTAGTATAAATGGGTTTCAGCAGATACACCGTATCTTTGAAACACTGTATGCTTAATTTGGGTGCCAATCTCCCTAACAAGGACTTTCACTACGAGGCTGCTCACTGCAAGCTACATAGCAATTTAGATTGGAAAGAGAACTCGAAAACAAGCTAGTGTGTAGATCGACCAACGAAGAACTTCAAAAACGGATAGAAAAGAGCAACTTTTGAGGTAAAAGTAGACGAAAAGACGACGAGATACAGAGAAAGAGAAGGGATAAGATGTGGCCCTTTATTACTGTATTACAACCCCAACGAAGATATCAGGATGAAGCACAGGAAATGATTCAACACAACTTTTAATGGAAATCCCAATATATTATATGAATTGGCCACATCACAAAAAGGCAAAGAACACTTTAAAGAGATTCCCACAATGGGAACCTGTTTGCCACTACATACTAACTACATAGCAGCAATCTCACTAGAGTGTTGTTTCTAACTCCAGTTACTGCTCTCAGTGAAAACAATTCCTCTAACCTGTAAATTGTAATACCACTAACAATGGTTGGTGAGATATCATTCAATAGAGAACAGCTGTAATGGGAAAAAAACATGGCACAAGAGAAAGTGACTTAGCAGCAATAAAAAAAGGTACAGTTTTTATTTGCACTCATGCACCATCAAACAATCCATAAATACATACACAGTTACAAACAACTAATTATTCCCAAATGCTAATAAATCCATGAAAAATGACTAAATTACAGATGGACTTGAACACAGAGAGAACTTACAGGGCAAATCCAGAAGCTTTTTTTTTTTTCTCTCTGAAGCCAACTCCCCCCCCCCCCCTTTTTTTTTCTTTTTTTTTTTTAATTTTCCTTCTGAATTCTCCACACCAATTCAGAAAGAGGGAGCATTTTATCCTCCTCTACATTTTTTTTTTTTTTTTTTTTTTTTTTTTTTTTTTTTTTTGCCTCTTCCCAATACCTTTTCTTGTGAAGAGGAGAAAAGCAGGATAAGTTGGACAATGAGGAACACTCTAGCTAGTTGCTGAACCTTGGACATCACTCTCCGAATCTAAAAATTGGAAACCCTAACCCTAGAGATGGCGCGGGCCCCGAGCCCCGCGCCGCGAATCAGCGGTTCTCGTCCTCGCTCCGCCCCGCCGAGGTGGCGGCGGGGGCCCCGGAGAGGGTGGCGAGGAGGTTGAGGTGCCCCTGCGCGATGGGGAGGTAGTTCCCCACCCTCGCCGCCGACGCCTCACCCACCGGCTGCGCCGCCGCCGCGGCGAACCTCGCGGAGAAGCTCGACTGAGGCACAACCATCTCCGGCGCCGCCGCCGCCGCAGCGGCGAAGCTCCATATCTGCCCGAAGTCGGGCCTGGCCGGGAGCGCCCAGAACCCTCCGGAGGGCCCGATTCCAACCCCGACCGCGGCCGAGGCGACTGCTGCTGCTGCTGCGGCGGCGGCGGCGGCGGCGGCGGCGTCCTCCTTGTCGGCGGCGTCGGAGTGGTCGGCGTCGGAGCGGAGGCGCTTGCCGAGGATGAAGGGGGCTGAGGGGAGGGCGGCGGCGGAGGCGGCACGGAGGGAAGCGGAGGAGGATGAGGAAGTGGAGAAGGAGGCGGGGGTGGTGCCGGTGCCGGTGGCGGCGATGATGGAGGGCTCGGCCTGGCGTAGGAGCCACTCGATGGTCTGGCCGTCGGACTTGTGCCCGAGCTCTCGTGTCAGCTGGAACACCCGCGCCGCGCACACGATCGGCATCCGTATCCTCCGCCCCCGCCCGTCCACCTTGCTATGCCTGTCCTTCGACGGCGCCTTCTTCCCCGCCACCGCTCCGTTCCCGTTCCCGTTCCCGTTCCCCCCCACCGCCGTTATCTGCCCCTGCCCCCCGTTTGTCGCGCCGTCAGGCGCCGTCATCGCTTATCCCCGGAATACGTTCCCGGAATTAGCGATAGGATAGCGCTCAGCTCCCGAATATCTTATTCCGCACGCGAGAGCAAAACAGAGAGACAGAGAAACAGAGAGAGAGAGAGAGAGAGAGAGGTGAGCTGTAGTTGGAGCGAGAGAGAGAGAGAGAGAGAGAAAAAGAGAGGGTATGGAGGGAAGAAGAGGACTAATCATTGAGCGGCAGGAGCCGGTGGAGACACAGAGGAGATATTCGGTGTAACGGGTATATGTCCCCGGGTCGGTCACTGACGCGTGGGACCCGCCCGTGATATGAAGAGGCGAGGGTGGGGTGGTGGGGGGAGAGGCGGGCGCGGGCACATGGTTTGGCGGGTCCCGCTCCGTTTCGCCCTACTAAAGCTGTCGACCGCGGCATTGGGCGAGGTCGGAGGGTGTGCGCGGGTAGGTGGGGGAAAGGCCACTGGCGTTGCTTGGGAATTGCGGGTTTGCCACTGAGAGGAGTGAGGGGCTAGCGGGGTTCGGGTGTGGTCCAGGATCCGACGGGCCCAGTTCAGTGGAGCAGGGTCTGGCGGGTCCCCGTACGGGATAGGGATGTTTCGTGGGCCGGGTCTAGTGTGGGGCTACGTTTTGGGGCCTAGTGGTTACAGTGAGCCACCACTATCTCTCGGGGGACATGATGACGTGGCACTCGCTGGGTGCCAGAGTCATCCCCCTCCCGCCCTGCTGGTCCTGCTGTGGCAGGTGGGCCCCGCTTTTTCCTGTAGCTAATCTATACCCGTTCAAATTTAGAAATTGTTACTGCATGCCCCTGCTGCGCACCACGCACCGCAGCCCCCCATCATACCGTACATATTTTGGACGCACTTGTCATTATATTTTGTAAGGCGTAAAAATTTAATCCAAAGCATTTTTATTTTCTCGGCACTACAATTTCAAACTATATATAAAAACTATATTCGAGATTGCATACAATATAGTATAATAAATTAATATGTTTCACAACCCACATTAGTTTTATTAAAACTATCTTATTATCTCACTGAACAAAAAAAAAAAAAAAAAAAAAAAAAAAAAAAAAGAAATTAACACATTATTATATAGTTCATTAGCTATATTCAATGACGATCAAAATGTTGGCACGTAAAAACAAAAAACAAATATTATTTATTTTGATTTTAGAATTCTGGGCAATAAATATTTTGTGGTGCATAAGTTGTGCAGATGCACCGAGTTGCAAACAATAATTTCTCTTCAATGTGGCAGTGCCTGGTTGGACCTATTGAAGCAGAGCAGGTCGCATGCATATATATATATTTGGCTCCACTCTACTGGAACCATTAATATTATTTTACTATTTTATTTTTTTTTTATTTTGATTAACTATAAATGTTTAATTTTTTTTTAAAAAAAAAATATCCTTCATAAATATGTAAAAGTGTTTTTTATTTATCAACTTAAATTTTTGAATCAATTTAATTTTTTAAGCAGTATATTAATTTTCTTTATTTTGTAGCAAGTATTAGAATAAAAAAAAATATTGATCAAAAATTTACCACAAGATCTATTCCCTAATTGGTAATATTATGATTATCTAATAAGGTGTGTACCCGATACGATGTTGAGAATTTTCGAGAAAGGGTGTATCAATAATTTATGAAAATTGATGTACTTTTTTTTGGATCTTACGATATTAAAATGTGCCCTGAATATTTTTACAATACTAAATTTTTACACTTCGTTTTAACGCCCACATGGGTTTAAACCAAGCATGTGAATTGCAGGTGCATGGACCACTTGAATTAAAAGAGTAAAAGCCGTGCATTCCTTTCACATTTTTGTTAGGCCAAATTACAAAAAGCTCATCTGTAAAATTTTATTTTTATTTTTATTTTTAAAATTTTTAAGAATTTATATTTTATTTTTTACTAATTACGAAATTATGCATTTATTCTCTACCGTCATCGTTCCGTAAATGATCCTATGATTTTGTGAACACATTTGACGTGTTACAGCATCATCGTTGGAGCTGGAACTAGCTTGCTCATCAACAGCGTCAACCCTTCAACCACTTACGGAACCATGACGACAGAAAGGTAAGTACATAATTTCGTAATTAGAAGGGGGTAAAGTATAAATTTTTTAATGTCAGAATGAAAAGTAAAAAAAATAAAATTTTATATAAATTTTTTTTTATAATTTAGCCTTTTTATTACCCTTGCCATAATTTTTTTTTACTGGTAAAAACTTATCTAAATTATAAATTATTCTGAATCAACTGCTCAATCTCTTAAAAATTCAATTTTACTTTTTTTCAAAAAAAAAACAATTTTACTATACAATATTTTAAATTATTTATATTGAATCAATAAACATTATTTTAATTTTAAAATTTAAACTAATTATTTATTTTAATAAATTTATATATACTTACGAAAATTATATAAAATATACTAACTAAATTTACGTTGACTAATTAAAATTAAACAGATTGAAAGATTTAGCTGCTGATTCAAAATAATATATAATTCAGATAAATTCTGTATAATTTTATCTTATTTTTTATCTGTGATGAACTACTGAGAATTTCAACAGTAATGATATATTTTATAGAACGGTATTTTATATATTTTATATTTAATATTTTTTCTCACGTCTGGGCTCGAAATTTTTTAATAGACTGAAAACGTGAGTTTAATTAAATAACGTTAGAATTCTAGCAAAAACGTTAGAATTCTAGCAAAATTTGAACTCAGAATCTTTTACTTTGATATCATTCGAAATTATATAAAACAATCATTATAGTATAAAAATGAACCTCATGCTCTGATACTATATAAAATTATATAAAACAATCGCTATACTCCAAAAACTTAACTTATTAAAGAACGGTGTTCTTAATATTTCAATATTTCTTCTCACGTCTGAACTTGATATTCTTTATAAGCCCAAAATGTAGGCTTAATTAAATGTGACTCAAACTCAGAATCTCCTGTTTTAATATTATGTAAAATTATATGAAAAAATTAGGAATAATTGCCTGTGTAATCCTGAAATCTGAAGAAATATCTGATTTATCCTTTTATTTTTTTCTTTCCAATATACCCTTCATACGTTCCACCGTTATTAAAAATACCCCTACCGTTTCCCTTTGTTAAGTTAATTAGGGTTAAACTAGAGTTAAATAATAATCGGAGTTGAAAACTATCAGATATACCTATTTTGTCCGGGTTTAGAGTTTAGGATTTTTTAGAGTTTTAAGGTTTAGGGTTTAGAGTTTTAGGGTTTAGGGTTTAGGGTTCTAGGGTTTAGGGTTTAGGGTTTATGATTTTTTAGGGTTTTAGGGTTTAGGGTTTTGGGTTTAGGGTTTTAGGGTTTAGGGGTTTAGAGTTTTAGGGTTTAGGGTTTAGGGTTTAAGGTTTAGGGTATATTTGAAAGGGCAAAATAGTAATTACAAACAGAGTTTAACTTCAGGGGTATTTTGGAAAGAAGTTGGAACGTAAGAAGGGTAGTTTTAATATTAGCCTTCTAAAAGAGGTAAATCTGAAAACAGAAAATTTTTAGAAATATATAGAAAATTACCTCAAAAAATTATTGTACTCTAAAAATGTAAGTTATTAGAGAATAATCACTCTCTTTCATGCCTGAGCTCGATATATTTTATAAACCCAAGTCGAAACAAAGGCAGAGCAGATGAAAGTTGTCGTCAATAGCAGGTTTGTTTCGTTGAAAGTTCGCTCCACGAAATTCACTTCAGCTATTTTTTTTGTTATCAAAAAAAAAAAAAAAAAAAAAAAAAAAACTAAATCTAATTAACTCTTAATTACAAAATTATAGCACTATATATATATATCAAAACACCATCAAAACACATTCTATGATCTTTTAATTAAAATCCGCGAACACGTACTTTCTCTAAAAATGTAATTAAGTCAAAAAGCAATGGCAAAAGTATATCTCCAAAAAGAAGGAGAAAAAAAAAAAAGGAAAATTGAGGAACCCTTCACCTTTCATCATCCGATTCTAACTGGATAACAAGGATTTGTTGTGCGTACTCATGGGGTCCCCCATGTCCTTTTTTGCTAATATTTTTTTTATGATTCCTTTTTTTCATCTACTATTTTGATGACGTATTTGACCCATCATAATGGGCCGATAATAGAAGAAAAGCCACGTGGGGTCTGCGTAGTATTGCTGTTCAAAATAGTGGCCCCTCGATACTACAAAGAGGTATGATGCATCGATTTGACGTGTTCTATTTTTATTATATTATTTTTTAATATATATATATATATATATAAATTTATTTATTTTTATAAATTTTTTATCATTAAATTTATATTGAGATTTGTTTACGTTATTTTTTTTTTTTCTCAATTTAGTTGACTTTATAATAATATAGATTTCAGTACAAATCTAATAGACTAATAGTAAAAAATTTACAAGATAAATTGGTTTATATTTTTAAAAATATCAAATTATTTATACTTATAGATATTTAATTTTTCGATAAAAAAATATACAGTTATGATGATAGTGAACCTTTTAGATTTAGTTGATGATTGGTAAAATAATATAATCTAAAAAATAAAATTAGTTAAAAAATAAATTTAACGGTAGAAAACTTACAAGTATTAATTGTTTGGTATTTTTAATTATAATTATAGTAGCCGGATTATATATATATAGTTCGACTATTATACTATTAATAATATTAAGCATTTGATGTTATCAAATTCTGCTGTTATATTTATTTTTTATATTATATTATTTTATTAATTATTTATTAAATTCTATGAAGCTACTATAATTTTAATTAAATATTTTTTCATCAATAAATAAAATTTTAATAATACTAATAATTTTTTATTATTATTAATAGTATAATAATCTAATTCCAAACGCTTCCTAAGAACGCAATAGTTGAGCGAGATGGACACACACCATTTTAAATTACATAAATATCTCTCGATCTAGTAAATATCAATAGTTGAAAATTTTTGTACATAAAAAATGTATTTATTTTATTCATAGAAATAGTGTTGTTTTGCTGTAATATATATATATATATATATATATATATATATATATATATATATATATATATATATATAATTAGACTACTATATTATCGAAAGTACAAATTAAGTAATTAGTACTATTAGATTTTTTCTTTTGAATTAAAAAATATATAGTTAAGATGAAAGTGGTCTTCTAAATTTTAGTGAGTGATTGATGAAATAGTAACTTAAGAAATCAAAATAATCAAAAAAATAAATTTAACGGCGAAAAATTTAATGGGACCAAGTAACTTGTGTTATCGATAGCATAATAGCTGAGTTTTATATATATATATATATATATATATATATATATATATATATATATTTAGCTCTCGTATTTTAGGTTGGTTATGGAATAAGATCTAGAATAAAGTCTTATTCTAGTCTTTCTTTTAAGGCTGCGTTTGGTAATAGAATAAGAGAGAATTAGTTATTTCAGAAATAAGTATAAAGTACAGAACTAATGTGAAAAAGTGTTTGATATGGTTCTATGAATAAAAAAATTTGTATTTGGTATTATAATGGAGAATAAGAGAAATAAAGAGTATTAGTTTGTTTAAATAACGTTTTTGCCCTCAACCTTTATTATGTGTTAAACACGTTTGGTTATACATAAGAACATCAATTCTCGTCGTGTCATACTGGAATAAACTTACATAAGTCTGAAACTACTATTCCATCCTGTTTTCTGAAACAAGTTTGTTCCAACTTGAGAACAAGATTAATTAAACTAAATAAAATTTTAATTATTATATTAATTATTTAATTAATCTAATATTTTGACTAGTATAATTATTTTATTAACTAATTATCGAAATATTAAATAATTAACTAATTAATTTATTTATTTGTAATTAATTAAAATATTAATTAATAATATTTATTATTAATTATTTTATTAATTAATATTTAGAATTTTTTAAAAATAAGTAATTAAATAAATTAAAGTATTATTTAATTAATCTAATTATGTTAATTAATTAGATAAAATATTATTATTTTAAAAAAATAATTATTTTTATCCTCACTACATCAATTAGCTATTCAAATATTATTTTTCTTATTTTTAAAAACAATCTAATTTTCATCCAAACGCAAAATTAATTATATTTTTATTTATTTTAAAAATTAATTATATTTACTTTTAAAATAATTAATTTTCGTTTATATCCGAACCAAATACAATCATTTAAAATTAATTCTAAAATTGTGGACGTGTCTATATACAATTTATGTGTGTGTGTGTGACCCCACGAGAATTTATTTTCTCCCAAAACAACACTCTCTATCATGGTTCCACTTGCATATATAGGGACCATGAGCATTTTTAAAATGTCAAAACATATTGTATTTTATTCAATAACCACATACACTATTTTTCAGCTAAATTACAATAAAATTAATATTTGTATTTTTAGCAATTGCAATTAATTATACCTAAAATTGCATTAATTTCAAATTCTGTATTTAACTACTGTATCAAATAAGTTTCAAAGTTTGGAATGATATAATATGTATATACGTATCTCATTTATTTTTTGAACTTTAATTATATACAAATTAAATCTAGGCTGAAATATTTTTAAAAATAAACGATCTTATTTGCTTCTGAGTTGTTCTCGATGGAGTTTAATTTTTTAGATTTCGAATTTCTTAATTTTACATCACTATTTATCAAATATTCAATGGTCTCAACGCTAATATAAATTGAATTTGATACCAAGTTAATCACTAAGATAACTAGCATCCAAAACGAAATTTAATTTTAAAATATTTAAATAATTTTAATTATATTATTATAAATAAATATTAATATACAGATGCTCTTTAGATGATATTTAGGAAAAGAATTTTCGAGAATTTCTATAATAAAATAAATATATCGTGATATAAGCTCTCTATCATACTAAACTAATTTATGCTTTGTTGATATTTGATATAAATATCGGTACGTATATGCGTGAGACCTTTTATTTATCGATGTTTTAATTGACGCTTTTAAATTCGACGCTAGACTACGTTGATACGCTTTTAAGTATTGTTAAATATAAAATAAAAATATTATATATTAATCTTTTTAAGTGTATTAAATTGTATTTATCCATAATTCAAATGTCTCCTGATAAAAATATTTTAACTATATATATATATATATATATATTATTATTGAGAGCAAAGCATGGGTCAAGTATATGGACCCACGAGATCCCCTCGAGTGTGATCTGGATTCCAGCGCTGTGTTAGCGAATAATGGCGTGCACCCTTTCTCTTTCAATTTCATATATATATATATAATATTTATTTATATATATAAGAGAACCTATGCATTATTTTATTCTATCATGCATGCTTAAATAAATAAATAAATAAATAAATAATAGATTAACAAACAATAAATTAACTACATTGGCGACTACCTAACTACGTACCTTTAATTTGCTTTACATTTCTGATCACTTGGTTTGAGTGAAAGGTATAATTATTTTATTTTATTTTATTTTATTTTATATTATTATCTTGTATTTTGTCGAGGCTGCCTTATCTCAATTTCTATAGCTAAATTCATATTGTTTTTCTCTCTTTCTCAAAAAAAAAAAAAAAAAAAAAAAAAAAAAACTCCGTATTTAAACAGTACATGCAACAACTTTCATGTACAAACAGATTTAGAAATATATATATATATATATATATATATATATATATATATATATATATATATATATATAAAAAGAGAGAGTATAATTTATATACTTTTAAAAATATAAGTTTATTCATATTTATAAATTTTTAATCATCAAAAGTCCGGCTACTATATTATTAATATACTACAACGACAGTTTTAAATATCTTTAAAATCTAAAAAAAAATACTGCTGAAAAAAATACTGATATTTATTATTAGTATCGCTATATATATACAATCGTTAGAATGTATAGCGACACATTATGTAATGTGTTCCAAAAATATGTTTCTATAACCTAATTTTAAATATAAATAAAATATCAATGAGACATTTACAAAAGAGTGTCACAAAAATATATCGTTCTAACCTAATTTTGTTGCGGTGATAGTATTAAACATTTTATATTATTAACCTTTTGGCCACCAACCGACTGTCCCTAGTGCAAGTGGCAAAGGACGTGACGGTTGGTATTGGAGATTTCGGATTCGAAGTCTAATTGTTTCACATTTTCAGCTAAGTTTATTTTATAAACAAAGTGGACAGCATATTATTTTTTTCTCAAAAAAAAAAAAAAAAAAAAAAAAAAAATCGGTCCTAAGATAAAAAGATATGCGGTTATGATTAAAATAGTTTTTCAGAGTTTATACTATTTCACTAATAACCCACTATACCTTAGGGAATCACTATCATCCCAACCGTACATTTTTTCATCTAAAAATTAAAAATTTAATAATACCAATATATATATATATATATATATATATATATAGAGAGAGAGAGAGAGAGAGAGAGAGAGTCAATTGATAGCACCTAGCATTTGATGCCATCAATAGCATTGTAACCTAACTATATATATATATATATATATATATATATATATATATATATATATATATATATAATTGAATTTTTATGTTTTTAAAAGTATCAAATTTTTTGTGCTCGTAAATTTTAGTTTTTAAATGAAAAGATGTATGTTTTAGTTTTTTGATGAAAAAATGTGTGCTTAGGATAATAGTGACTCATTGAGTTAAAAGTGGTTGGTAAAATAGAATGATTCAATAAATGAAATTAGTTTAAAAAAAATAAATTTAATGGCAAAAAACTTACAAGCACCAATATATATATATATATAGAGAGAGAGAGAGAGAAAATACAAAACTTTTATACTTTTAAGTCATTTTCAATAATAGAACATATGATTTCAGTGATCGGATTCATTATATATAATTTATCATGTTAGAACTACTTAGAAATTAAATTTTATAATTTTTAATTTTATTTATCTATTAAACGAATAGTCTCAAAATAAAGAGATAAAAAAAAAAGCTAAATAAAAAATGTTGACCTTATATATTCTTGACGATAAATAAAATTTTTTATTAAAATTTTATCTAATCTTTATTGTTCTATATTACCAAACTTATCACGTCCCACATCAATCATTAAAATAATTAATTATTTTTTATACTCCTTTATTATTTAAAAAAATAATAACAAAAAATTATATAATTTAATTTGTAGATATTTCTAATAATATTAACAACGATCATAACCCGAAAAATCTAATCCGATCGTCAAATTGTATGTCATATTTATTATTGAAACATTAATGTCCATAAACTTTCATATTTTCGAATAGCTAATTAATAAATGAGCAACTTTTGTTTTTCAAATAATCATAAAACATATTTATAATTTTAAACTAACCTTTATTTGGTTCTCCTATATAGTACCCGAGGAATTGATTGAGACAATTTCACAAATAAAAAATATTTCAAATAGAAAATAAATAGTGTCATAAAGATTTTTAATGTATTATTGATGTGGGTCGAATTTATATAAAGTTTTAAATTATACGAATAAAAAAATAATTATATCATATAAAATTTATAAAAATTATATTTTGCGAGACCTGTAACAGTAATTTTTTAAAATATTGTAATGATCTTTGTATAATGGAGGTATATATCTTTGCAGATATTCCCATTGCTAGCCACCATGCAATATTTTAAGCCCAATTACTTTAAACACGGCTCAATAAATTAATGCCCTAATTGCGTCATTTGCGGATAATCAACTTTAGTTCCATTATTATAATAATAATAATAATAATAATAATAATAATAATAATAATAATAAATTATTTTTTAATATTAAATTTGGATTGAAGAAGGTTCTAATTCTATATGCTCATAAGATAGAGAAAAGAAAATAAAGTGAGGTCTACGTGTACGTCACCATTATTATTATAAAAACTTAATAATATATATATATATATATATATAAAATTTTATAAAAATATCAAATAATAAATAAATTTTTATAAAATTTAATTGATCAGATTTATTCTTTTAAAATTTCTTTGGTTTACAAATTTTAAATTTTAAATTTTAATTTTAAATTTTTAATTTTTAATTTTTAATTTTTAATTTTTAATTTTTATTTTTTATTTTTTAATTTTTAAATTTAAATTTTTAAATTTAAATTTAAATTTAAAATTTTAAAATTTTAAATTTTTAAAGAGGTGCGAAATGTGAAAAAGGGCGAGGGAGAAGTGGTACGCTAAATAGGGAATTTTTTTTATCCGGTCTAACATCTTTTTTTTTTTTTTTCCTAAAAATACTTCGAAATAGTAATTTTAAGTTATAATGTTTTTACGCTGTTGTGTCATCAAACGGGCTAACTAATAGAAGAAAGCACTTTTTAAAATATAGAATAAAGTGATTTAAAACTCTGTTTCGGTGACCAGACCCTTACACGAGAATGTTTAGAGTGAAGTTGCCTGCATGGGGGCGCATTGGGCCGGGCTAAAATTTGATCAAACCTGCTAGAAAAATAAATTATTCATGGGCTTTTTCGTGGAATGGGATACATCATTTCACAAATTATATTCCAAGGCCCATTTAAATTAAAATAAATAAATAAATAAATAGAAGATTTGCTCCAACTTTGATCTAACCTAACTTTTGTGCTTGCATTAATTATTCTGTGAGACAGACGTAGCTGAATGCGACATAAAAATATTCGAATTTGACTACTTTGTGATTCAATGCTCTGACTTGACCTACGAATTATTATATGAGAGAAAAAAAGCTTTACTTTAAGATTTTTTAACGTATACGTAGAACATTATTATATCCAGCGATAAATTTTGTATATTTTTGTATGGTTTATTATATCTGTTTAGCAATAGGTATTGCAGTGTGTGTGTGGATTAAATTTTTTTTTTTTGTGCTTTTTTATTTTAAGTACGATTCAACTCGGTGTCCTACATTTTGACAAAACAGTCATCGACGATCACATTATCAATGTCCCGTGTATCTGGTTATGCTTTCAAAAACAGTCACATTTGAAAAAGACATACAAAGAACACGAAATTTTATATCTCTTATTGCAACAAAAGATGAAATAAAATTATGAACTTGAAAAAACAAAAGCTCCTGTATAAAGCTTTTGAGTTCAAGTGAATTAAACAAAAACAGCTAAGTGATTTTTCAGTGACATAGTGCTTCTTCTAATAGCATTTTATCATGCGACACAAAACTAACATAGACCAAAGTTCTCTATTTGGGCTTATTTGGGCCTAAGTTAGCCCAGCCCAATTAGTTCAATAGCCCATTTTTGATAAACAGTTGGGCTTGGCCTTCTCTATAAATTAAATTAAATTAAATTAAATTGAAACTTTTAATTTATTTTGAAATTTGACCCTTGAACTTTTTTCTTATTTGATTTGCAATTTTTCTACTTATTAACTGTTTGATTTAGCACATTTTGTTGACTTCTTTTTGACTAAAGTAATTCTTAATCACGTATATTTCTCACCAGCGTTTATTTCGATTTTATTAGAATTTTCAAATTTGCTAACACAATAAATTAAATTAAACGGTCCGTGAGAAAAGAAAGAGTGAATCAAATCAAAGAAATTTAATTTTAGGAGTGTCTACACATTTTAACCAAAAATAATAAAGATAAAAAACTACATAACTTTTAAAATTAATATTATTATTAATTTTTTTTTAAATTTGTTTGATTTAAAGTTAGTCAATGACATTCGAAATTTAAAATTTAAATGCCTAGTTTGCCTTTTTTTTTTTTTTTTTTTTTAAGTTTAATTAGTACTTTATATAATTTTCGTAGATGATAAATTTATTAAAGTAACTAATTTATTAAACAAACTTATTAGTTTAAGTTGGTATTTTAAAATTAAAATTTTAAAAGATTATACATGCGACTTAAAATGGTACGTATATATGAACCGCCTCTATTCTCCTCGGAGCCGCGTTGGTGCCCGAACCGAGAACCGAACCGAAAACCGACCCGATCATTAAAACGGTTCAAATACGTGATCCGCTACACCGACCCATCGGCAAAATATACCCTGAACCTTGTGCGTCACGTCATTTGTAGACCGGATTATTTGTACCGTACGTCCTCCCTCTTCGGTCATTTCCCATGTGATCTAATGGAACTAAGAGGTTCGGTTTATGAATGAGTCGGTGGACCAGGTCCATGTGGTAATTTTTAGACACTTCCAGAAGCATCCGCGTCTTTTTTCCTGCATCCCATAATACTTTTCAAGAATAAGAAAACAATAGTTCTATTATTATTTGATTTATATACTAAATTAAATAAATTATAATCTTAAATAAGTAAAATTATAATCTCAAATCCTGCGGCGTAGAATCATGCGTACGATTTTAAAATAGAGGTCTATGAGATGTACAGGTACACCCGGTGCAGGGAATAGTTTCTCCAAGATACCTATCCCCCTCTCTCTCTCTCTCTCACCGATCACTTTATCTCTCTCCACCGCATTTACTTCCCTCGACGAATCCCCCCGAATCCCTCGCCCTCTCCCTCGCGATCTCTTTAACTCTCGTCGTCTCCATCTCCGGCGATGTCCTCCGACGCCTCCGCCGCCGCGGCGGCGGCGCCGGAGCCGCCGAAGGATTACTTCTGCCACCAGTGCGAGCGCCCCGTCTCCGTGTATCCTCTCCCCGACGGCGACGTCTTCTGCCCCCTCTGCTGTGGCGGCTTCGTCGAGGAGCTTGATCCCCCAAACCCCAACCCTGACCCTAACCCTAACCCTAACCCTAACCCTAGGTCGGTGCTCGCCTTCACCACCTCCGACCCGTTCTTCCTCTCCCCCTCCCCCTCCCCCTCTCCTCTACCCTTCTTCTTGTCCCCCTCCGCTTCCCCCTCCCTATCTAGCTTCGACCTCCGCCACCCCAGCGACATCGCCTCCTTCTTCGGTGATCCCTCCGCCCTACGCTCCTCCTTCCCCTCCCGCTCCGGCGTCGCAGCCGTCGCCGTCGGCAGCGGCGGCGTCGGCCCCACGCAACCCTTCAATCCCTCCGCCTTCCTCCAAGACCACATCCACCAGCTCCTCTCCGGCGGGGCCAGCATCCAGGTCGTCCTCGATGGGGGCCCCGTCCTCGGCGGAAACCTCGGCGGAAACCTCGGGGACTACTTCTTCGGCCCCGGCCTCGAGCAGCTGATCCAGCAGCTCGCCGAGAACGACCCCAACCGCTACGGAACCCCGCCGGCGTCCAAATCCGCCGTCGCGAACCTCCCCGACATCAAGATCTCGTGCGATCTGCTCGATTCCAACGAGGCGCAGTGTGCGGTGTGCATGGACGCCTTTGAGATCGGCTCCGAGGCGAAGCAGTTGCCGTGCAAGCACATCTTCCATAGGAACTGCATCCTCCCGTGGCTCGAGCTGCATAGCTCGTGCCCGGTGTGCCGGCACCAGCTGCCCACTGACGATCTGGGTTACGAGCAACGTAGGGAGGCGGGGGCGGCGGGGGCAGCGGCAGCACCGGCCTATGGTCAGGGAATTTTTGGTGCTGGGTTTGCTAGTGCGGCCGCTGGGACTGCAGGTAGAGGAGCCCCGGGCGGTGGGAACTCACCGGGGCCGCGGATAGTGGAAAGGAGGTTTAGGATCTCCTTGCCGTGGCCGTTCAGGGCTTTTGGATCACAAGCTGAGGCTAGCAATGCTGGTGGTGAAGGAGGAGGAGGTGGCGGCGATGGTAATGCAAATTCTGGGGGGCAAGGGAATGCTGGGTCAGAAACTAGGCAAGAAGATTTGGATTGAAGATAGTTGGAGGTATTGTTTCTTGACTTGCATTTTTTCCTCCTTATTTGTCTTATGATATTATGATTGCTTTTGTTACTTATTATGTTTTTTTTTTTCATGCTATTGTAGAGCAATTGTACATGAATGTTGTTGATTAGTGAGTGTAGTTGTTTTTGGTTTTGGATAATGGAAGTATATTAAGATCTCTCTTGTTTCTACCGGCAAAGATGGAGCAACTATTGTCATTGTGGCTGGTTGCAGACCTGCAGTAGACTGCATTTTTGCCTTCTCGCAATCATCATGTATATGAGAACCGTAAAAGGTGCTGATTAAATGTATGACAGAATATGGTGCTTCTAAGCATGCGTAATTTGTAATGCCAGACTTCTATTCGATGGGTATTGTACTATTAGTATCAAGAGATTGCTTTTCTATGTAGTGCAGGTAGTCATATTGAATATGGCATTTAATTATAACAAAGATACAGAGTAAAGGTGGGGTTAGTATCGCAGCTTAGAATTGAGAAACAGATCCTACGGACAATGTTGGGTGGAAATAAATTCGATTTGTGCCTGCCTTCATTTGGCCTTTGTCTCTTTCGTGTGGAAACTAGTTTCATCTTGTTTGTAATTCTTTTTATTAATATCTTTGATTCATTACCTCTAACAGAAATAGTCCTACTTGGATTGTTAAGTGAAATTTGTTTGTCCATTGGTTGATATGAATGAATTTGCTCTAGAGGGCCTTTAAAAGGTTAGCCATGCTGGATGGCTGATGACTTGCTTTTTTGTTTTTCAAGTTCAAGAATTATTTTGGGGTATTCTCTTGGGCGAGAACAACAGATGAAGATTAAAGTACTGGTATAGTAAGACAAGCTGTGTGCTATCTAGGATAATTTAAGTTTGTGAACTTAGTCTGCTTATTGGACTACGGACACTAGTAAATAGTAATTTGCTCTGTCAGTTGAGGAATATGATTGGTTTTTATTTAGGGAATATCACTTCTAAATATTGTAACACGTGTTGTAATGTTTCTTAAAGAAAGTGCGTTGCATTCTACGATATTTTTGGAATCTGAAACTTGAATTTAGTTTTCACTTGCTAATTGTAGTGTCATGACTCATGGCAGAGTTAGTGTTAATCATAAAGCAGAGACTGACTTGGCACATTCCTGTGCTCAGTGCTGTCTTCTATACTTGAGGTTGATGATTTCTATTATAATGTTATTGCTGTTTATTTTATCTTTTAAATTTGGTTATATACCAAAAATATTAGCAATTAAGAAGTTACAGGATGCTTGATAGGTACAACAGATAATGCCAGGCTTCTGCACCACTTAGGGAATCGTCTTTCTGTTAGATAAGCATTACTTCAACCTAGTGATCTTTCTGGCTTTGCTGTTACATCAATCTCGATGTATAGTTGGCTTTGAAGCATAGTTGGCTTTGAAGCATTAAGTTGATGAATGTTTTAAGAGTCAGTAATTTGCTTAATTTGCTTGATTATTTGTCAACATTCTCTTTCGCTTGTAGCTCCATTCGATGATTTATATTCATAAAATTTTGATCAAAATAGACTAAGAGCTTATATGTGTAGCTGGGATTCAGTTTCTCCTTTTTCAATTATCTAGTGCTGTATCTGCAAGCCAGAGCCATGAATCTGAGTTGGGTAGACACTGGGACCAAGGATGGATGTAGAGTTTTATATTTGGAGGGGCCTATCAGGAGTGACATGATCAGGTAGGACACTAATGGGATTCAAATAGAAATTTAGTCTGACTTGAGTAAACTGTTGTAGTTGCTAGATTTTGATTCGTTCTAAAACTTTGCTATCAACTTTTCAAGTGAATAAATCATAGTGTGTATGGAATGTTATATCCAAATGTGAATATAATAGCAGTAGAGTGTCAGCAGAAATTAAATTTTACTATTCTAAATAGTAAACTATTTTAAATCTTGTCATCAACTGTATTGAAGTTTAATTACTGAAATATTTCTCTCTTTACAAAATAAAACCATATATGGGTTTTTGGAATCTCTACCGATGCAAGCTTGAGGCCCCCCACCAGCCCTCTTGCCTCCGTCCATGAATTTAGGGCACGTCTTGATATGTAGTTTTGCTGAAGTGTTGCATCAAAAAAGAAAACTAGGAGTCTAGGCCATATTCTTATATTGATTTTCAAATTGCTGCACTTGATTGCAGTGTAGCCTCCACGAGAAGTGAAGAGTATTACTCATAAGAGTCAAACTACAAATAAATTCTTTTACAGTAATGAATAAAGACAAAGTATTATGTTGTTTTTATAGACTTTATCCTTCACAGTTCTACTTTAATACTGTATCGCATCAATAAAGAAACAAAAAGTGAGATTAGCTAAATTGTCTCGGTATATCTGTCATACTTTATTGTGTGACATTGTTCACTAGTCTAGCGACTTAAATTTAAAGCTTCTGTTTAGATAGTGCTCCCTTAGCGTGTGACAACGCCAGTGATTGACAGATGACAGGAGTCCAAGGATCAGGATGGATGAGACAGCTTACGTGGTCAACTGTTTGGCCTATTTCCTTTCTGGTTTGCGTCAACTTCCTGAGGCTTAATCTCAAATATCTTAGAGCATCAGGCCTTCTTAGGTAATCAAGAATGCGGTTCTTAAAAATTTTTCATGTCTGTTAGTCGTTCATTTCTTCTTGTTTGATGGCATTATTTTTTTTAATGGCTTTGTCTAGTGGTGTCTAGTCGCCGCTGATTTTCTTTGTTTATTCCTGTGCTATATACCCCTCATTGGACGATGACTTTCAAGGTGATAGAAAGTATCTGAATTGATGACCAAGAGAGAGTAATTAACTGGGTGGTAGCTTTAGAACAGTCTTCTCTGGTATGTCTTCGAATTATATTCGTTGTTTTATTCTTGTTTCCTACTACCCTCCACCATTTCATACCATCTGAAGGAGATAAACATGAGTTGAGTTGTAAAGATTTTCTAAATGGATCCCTAAACTTCAATTCATAGATACTGCTTGTGCATATTCTCTTCTACATTTCTGCTATTCCTGCCTCTTTTATTGATCTTACTCTGAATCGTTTGTTCCTGCAGGATGACTTTCACCTGCTTCCTCCAAGGTGCTGTTAAATTGTTTCGATATGTGTTCAGATGTATCGATTAGGAGTCTTGAAGTGCTATTTGGTTTCCTATGTTTTTGATCTTGATGGAAGTGTGGAAAGCTGTTGATCCATTTCTGAGCTGCAAGAGAACGTGGGGGGAAAGAGATCAGTGAATAGCTGTTTTTATTTCAGTTTTTCTCTTGGATTTGATGTTGGATCAAACATTATTGAAACATTTTTACTTTTTTTGATTAGATTTTTTTTTTTTTTTTTTTTTTTTGGTTATACTGTTGATGCCTTTTCAAGCTGGATCTGCATTGTATAGAATTTCGATCATATTAACTCTTTAATCATTTTGGATTTACATAGGATACAAAGAATTTATGATCTCCGTCCTCTTTTACATAGTGATTATTAAAAGTTATTCTTGTGATTGCCAATTGCATGCTAGACGCATGACGCACGAACAGGAAATATGCAGTTTGTCTGATTGCAACCTCCCTGTTCGATGTGACATTTTCTTTTTTCCATTTTTCTTTTTGCTATTTTTTTTTTTTCAGGATCATTCTCAGATTACTGCAGTTTTACTTTCTTCTACAGGGTTGAATCCCATATCAAGTCGAGTCTTCAACATAGCCTGCATGCTGTTAAGAGGAGGTAATATGATATGCAGTGTTAATGTGAATTTTGAATTGGGTTAAATTGTAAAATTAGAGATTTATTATACTGATGCCAATTTATATTTTTCAGTAATTTTTCAGTAATTCGTCGATATTTAGATCTTTTTATGAAATGCAATTTAGAATCTTTTCTATTTTTCAAGGAGTGAGACAGTTTCAAATAAATGTCGGTATAGTATTTACACTCTATCCAACTTGATTTAAATTGAATTGCAATATTTGTCATTCCAATTTAAGATGCAGGAAAAATGACTCCCACACATTAAAGAAACTATTCAAATAAAACCTCAATCGACCATCCTCCCAAATTTACGAGAGAGATGGAGATGAAAATAAAATTGCTTGATATGCCCAGTTTATTCATTGTGACATGTGTAGCTCTATTTGTTCTTTGTCCTGCCAAGTACAGTCATTGCGGAACTACTCGAGAGAGTATGCCCATTTGGATCCAAAGAGTGAAGTCGAAGATCAGAGGTGTTCTTCGCACAGAAGACATTCGACAACTAGTTTAACATAATATGGTGCAAACTCATTCTTGCAACTCATGCTACAGCTTAATTTTACTCTTTCTTTTTTCTGAATTTTTTTACTTTTTAAAGATAATCTAATATAATCGCTTCACCGGAACTGCAGAGACCAGCTAATCCAGGGCTCGAACTTCCGAATTCGGACCCACGCGTCGTATCTGATCAAACGGCACCGCACTGATTTACCAGGACGTGTGTCAGCGTCGCCCACCGCCCTGCACTGTGCAAACTGCACCTTACCATGCGAAAACACGCACACACACACACACATCCCCCTTTGTCCTTTTTCTACTCTACGTTGTACTATGCAGCTCGTGGGATGCAAATGGATCCGGGCTGATAAGCCTATGCTCCATCTGCTCCGAATGAGATAGTAGTAAGTGGAAATATATATATATATATATATATATATATATATATATATATATATATATATATATATTTTTAATTCATTTCAAATTTTTTTATATATATATATATTTTTAATTCATTTCAAATTTTTTTTTTTAACAGTAAAATAAGTATAGCGTAGACCTCTTAAAACCACCCAAAAATTCTGTCCCGGGGAAAAAAAAAAAAGAAAAGAAAGAGAGAGAGAGAGAGAGAGAGAGAGCATCTTGCACCTACATACTTGTGTGTTCCTTATAATAGCATCCTATCTCTCTCTCTCTCCTTGGTAATTATCATTTTCCCAAATTTATTTCTTTAAAAAAAACTGACACTTATAATTTTAAATTTAAAATTATAAGTAGTCCAGGGCATCTGCTCGCCGACATTCGTTCACTGCGAGCGAACTGAAACTCGTTCTGCACTTTTTTTTTTTCTTTTTTTCTTTTATTTTTCTTTTCGCTTCGCGTCGAGGCCTGGTTGCATCACTTCTGTAGCTGAGCTTATCTTTTTATTGAATATTTTTCTCAAAAAAAAATTAAAAATAAGTAAGTCAAGCCGAAAATTTAATATCAATCAACATATTTTTAGACTTGGGATAATATTTATATACTCCTTAATATTTCAAAAATATTTTATTTATTTATTTTTAAATATATTTTTAATATATTTTATTGTTATTAAAAAATAACTTGTTGCTAATATTGTTTAGTTATCTCAAGAGAGTTAAAAAGAAATAAAATATTTATTTTGTTTCTTAACTTGAAGGCCATTAAAAGAAGAATTTGATGACAATTTTATAAAAATAACAACGGTTTCTAACCGTTAAGTAATAAATTTAAAATAATATTAGCATTATAAAAAAATAAATAAATAAGAAAGTGTAATTTTTTTCATATGTATATAAGCGCAATTGGTATTTATACTTTTATTAGACAAAAAGGCAAAAACAGGGTTGGCTTTATTTTCGATTTGTAACTTCTCCTTTATTTTATTTTAATTAATTAAGTAATTTATTTATTTATTTAATTTTGGTGGGATTCGTTTTTTCTGTATCTCTCAATCTTTGGCAATTTCCAATCCTTTCTCTCTTCTCCGATACTGGCGCTTTCTCTCTTCCCCACCCCCGAATCTCCGAAACCACAACCGACAATGGAGGAATCTGAAACCCTAACCCTACTCCTCCTCCTCCTCCTCCTCCTCGCGGTCTTCTAATCGATCTCGCTTCACTGACCCCCGCAACGCCATGGAAGGGAGGGAGGAGAGGGCCGGGAGAAGGACGCTGGTGGCGAGCTGATTAGGGTTCTCGGCATTGGCAATGGCGTCGGCTCACCTCGTGGTTTCCTCCTCGTTGCACCGCGGGAGCTTCGGCAATGGCGCGCTCGAGGAGCGGCGGAGAAGGCCTGTGTGCGGTGGATTGATCTCTCTTGCCGGTGGGGGCGACGGCGGAGATCGCAAGGAGGTGATGGGGACGAGGCCCGGCTCCGGATCCCGGGAGGTTTCTCGGCGGGCGAGGTCGAAGGTGTCGGAGGCCCCGGCGGTGGAAACCGGGAGGATCTGCTCCACTCTGGAGATTCCGGTCACTTGCTATCAGGTTAGGGTTTGGTTTGATTACTTTTTAGTGAATCAGTAGCTTTAATTATTTCGACAATTTATTGTTTGCGGGATCTGTATCCCTTTTGATGAACTCTGTGATTGGAATGGCTATAATCCTATCAGAAGGAAGAATCATAAGCACATTTAGTTGCAGTTCATAGTTTACTAATATCGGTGCTGTTACGTAAATGTATAGACACTGTGAGCTAGATACTATTTCTGTGCTCTTTTAGTTTGAATTTATGCTCCTGGGCTGCTTCTTTGGCTTGTTCCTAACTGAGTTGAAGTGAAGGATCCTAAGAATAAGATTTTCAATCTGTTACCTAATTTAAATTTACTTTGTGATTGCGGTGATGCTTGATTCCTTTTTTCTTTTTTGCTTTTTTCCCCTCTGGTATTTTAAAGCTTAATGTCATTTTTAATCATCAAAAAATCCATATGTTAATCTTTTCTTCTCTTGAAATCTTTTGGTGCCGCTCTCTTATATATATTGATCGCATTCTTTTTACAATAAACATGCAGATTTTAGGCATTTCTGAAAAGGCTGAGAAGGATGAGATTGTGAAAGCAGCAATGGAGTTGAAAAATATGGAGATTGAAGATGGATACACAGCCGAGTTGTCAGTGTCCCGGCAGGTAGCTTTAGAAATTATTTAAGTTTTTTGTCATTATATGATCTTCTTTTGTGGGAAACTTGCCAATTGTTGCTCATTGCTTGTCGAAAGGATCTGCTGATGGATGTGAGGGATAAACTTCTCTTCGAACCTGAGTATGCTGGCAATATAAAGGAAAAAGTTCTTCCAAGATCTTCTCTTTGTATTCCTTGGACGTGGTTACCTGGTGTGCTATGCATTTTACAAGAGGTAACATTTCATAGAAAGCTTTATCACGCAAATATAAAAGGAAAAGAAGAAAATATGAATCACCTTTAAGATTCTGCTTCTCTGTAGGATATATTTGTGCATATTTGAAGGGAGAAACCATTCTTAACAATAACTCGTGTCAAATATCTTGAGATTTTTTTCCATTTGCGAGCCTCTTAATTATGTATGCATAGTATTTTAGACAAATGGAACGTTGTGAAGTACACCTTAGTAATTGTAGCGTCAGAATTGATCATTTGTATCTGCATTATAAAGATTACATCTGTAGTATCCATGGCGAGAATGTAAGTGCAGGTTGGAGAAGAGAAATTGGTGTTAGAAATTGGCCGTGCAGCTCTAAAACTTCCCGATTCCAAACCGTATGTTCATGATTTGCTTCTCTCCATGGCACTAGCAGAAGTAAGAAAATGTACCGAATCAGTGCAGATAAAATTATATTTTGAAATTTGATTGAACTTATGACATATTTCTATTTTCTTGCAGTGCTCTATTGCAAAGAGTGGTTTTGAGAAGAATAAAGTATCAGAAGGGTTTGAAGCTCTAGCTCGAGCTCGGTATCTTCTAAGGAGCAAAATTTCTTTAGAGAAAATGCCCCTGCTTGCACAGGCATATATCTGGCAAATATTCCTTCTCTATATTCTTCTAGTATTTTCATATTTAAACTAGATACTTTTACATAGTTATCCCTGCAAAATTATCTATTAACATTTGCCTCCCTGGAAAATTTGAATTTCTGCATGTCCTTCAAAAACTTAATCACTTACATGTAATACCCTTATGCTTACAGAAATAACAATATCTAAAAAAATTTCAAATACAAAGCCAACTTGTATTAGTTGCTGGTATGTCCATAAAAGTCTGCACTTATCAAGAGGTATATTATATATATATCAAAGTTCAGTTCTTCTGGGGTACATCTTGTATAGATGATTTTTACCTGAAGATGTATGTATGGGCACCAGCCAACTAATGTTTGTCTGTTTTTGGATGATTCCAGATAGAAGAATCACTAGAAGAGCTTGCACCTGCTTGCACGTTAGAGCTACTAAGCATGCCTCATATACCTGATAATGCTGAACGTAGGCGAGGGGCAATAGCAGCCTTGCGTGAATTACTTAGACAGGGATTGGATGTTGAATCCTCCTGTAGAGTTCAAGACTGGCCTTGTTTCTTGAACCAGGCAATGAACAAGTTGATGGCTGCTGAAATAATTGATCTTCTTTCTTGGGATGTCTTGGCCAATATTCGGAAAAACAAAAAATCGTTGGAGTCTCAGAACCAACGTGGCATTGTTGATTTCAACTGCTTTTATATGGTTTTGCTTGCCCACATTTCCTATGGATTTTCAACACGGCAAACAGAGATGGTATGTTCTTGTAGCTTATTATAGTCATTTATGTACATTGTTACAGTATCATAAGTTTGTAATTTTTTTGGGTATTATATACAGATATCAAAAGCAAAGAGCATCATCGAGTGTTTAATTGCATCGGATGGTATGGACGTGAATTTTGAAGAGTCTTTCTGCTTGTTTCTTCTTGGACAGGTAAAGTAAAACCTAGCAGCTCTTTGATATTTCTGCCCGTATATATTTCAAGAACCAATTATTGTTGTTCAGGAGGATGGGGCAGCGGTTGTTGAAAAGTTTCGGCAGCTTGAGGTCAATGGAAACTCCAACTCACAGATTTCTGGAGTAGTTAAAAGAAAAGAGGAAAAGGACAAAGAATCTATCCATCGTACACTGGTAGGCTAAATGATACGTGCTATTACCTTTTGCTACATGATACGTGCTATTACCTTTTAAAAGGCAAATTTAGAAGTTTCTAGTTTGTTATTTATGCAAAGATCACTTCACTATCTGAACTCCCCTGATTTATAAAGCTATCCCTATTTAAGTGGTAATTCATGCAAGCAACTTCTTATGGTTTTACACACACAAAAAAGATTAGTTTGTGGATTTTGCATGGATGAAGTGTTTGTTCTTATAGGAAGAAATGGCTGAAAGAAGCACGATTCTACTATTGATTGGTACGGCTATCTGAATATTTGGTCCTTTGATAAATAGGGGCAAAGAAAATTTACAAACAGACACATAGAGCTGCGGATGTCTACCTATCCATCTTTTTCCTTGAAATTCAAGCCTTCCTTTATTGTCTAGCTTCTCAGTCCAAAACAGAGTGGCTGCTTTATGTATATCCCACTGTCAGATGGCGCCAGTTAGTTTGTTGAATATAAGTGGTGAGAGGTGACCAGACCCACCAAAATTAATGTTACAATATTTTTAAGAAGTTAAAATTTAATTCCTGGGCCCAGATCTTTTTTTTTAAAAAAAATTCGGTGTTTGTGTTTTCTATTTAGGTTGAAGTCCTATCTTTATATTATATTGTGAAACCTCCTGGGCTTATCTAAGTCTAGGCATTATTACGCTTTATGAGAGTCCAGATTGATTTCCTTCCGTAACTGATGGACCCTCGGTCATAATTAAGCAGTGCGAGCTATTACTCACTGTACCTTCTTCCAGCATCTAGTATTACTAACTACAATGGAACAATGTGAGCGATTCAATTATTTTGTTTTGCTTTATATAATTTGAACACCTAGACTTTGTTTTTTTCCTGTTAACTGGTTTTGAGGCAAAAAAGGTGCATTGTTTAGCATGTGAAAATCTGGATGAATTTCTATGAAGTATAAACATAACATAACTGATCAGAGAGCTTGCCTTAAGATTGAAATTCTCTTATGCCAGACGACCTGCTGAAATTTACCAGGAAATCTGGCTGAAGGATGCTGTTCTTTCTGTATTTCCTGACACACGTGATTGCTCCCCTTCTTTGGTGAGTTCTCTTAGATACACTATAATCCCGCTGCCCTTTGGATGAAAAAATTAAAATATTCTCCTGTTTCCCCTTCAATCTTAGGCCAACTATTTTGGGGCCCCAAAGCGGATTTTCAGTGGCGCAAAGCAAAAACTTGGAAGTGCCATGCCCTTCCCTTCTTCATGCTCTCAATTACCTTCATACAGTCTTTTACCTCACAATAAAGCATTAAGGGAGCAGGCCTCACATTTTAGCAGACAGCTACCAGAAGCAGTAAAGCAACTGACTCCTAGTTTGGATATCCCATCAGCTTTAAACAAGTCGAGTGGTAACAGCAGCCCAGCACAACAACTTAAAAGAAAGCCTAGTTTTCCTCATAGTAAAGCTTGGAAAAGCTGGTTTGAGACAGGAGATATGGCAGGAAAGCTCGCATATAGTACTGTCATGGGGTGTGTTCTGTTTGGTACGTTTAAGCTGCTGAGTATGCAGTTAGGGCACACTAAAGTGGCATGTAAATGGCCCACCACCCAGCCAAAAAGGGAAGCAGAATCCTTTGCATCAACAATGACTTGGCCGTCAAGCTCTGAAAACACTCCTTTTATTAGTAAGAATTTTTGGAGTCCACTTGGGAAGCTATTAATGGTGCTTAGGCTACGCCATAAACATTACCCATCAAATGAGGGGGCTCTCCAAAAGCTTTGGTCCACAGAGAAGGCCTCTACTTTGGCCGGTGTGACTGGTATTACGCTGCATAAAAGAAGTATGGATCTAGAAGAAGCAGAAGCACTGGTGAAGCAGTGGCAGGACCTTAAAGCTGAGGCGCTAGGCCCTAATCATCAAGTTGAGACACTTTCTAGTGTTCTTGATGAATCAATGCTCTTAAAGGTAAATAGAAAGGTTTTATACACTTTCTCTGAAGCAACAGTCAAGAATTTGATAAATAAAAAATTTGAAGCTTTTGCTGTGGTTGGAAGTTGAAATAAGTTTATGCACTTCGAAAGCTGGTCTAATTTGAATCCTCTGCTTCTACTATGGTGGGAAGTTGAAGCGGATACATTAATGAAAAAGGCTAATTGTGCTTCTTCAGTCATCACTTTGGCAGAAGCTCAAGGTCCTTGTTCTTGTGGCACTCTGAATAGTCTTGTGAGTGTTGATTTTGTTTTTTCTTTTCATGGGCAGTGGCAAGAATTGGCGAATTCAGCAAAAGCCCAAAGCAGCTTTTGGAAGTTCGTTTTGCTGCAGCTTTCTATCCTACGTGCTGAAATATTCTCAGACGGAGGCGATTGTGAGATGGCCGAGATTGAGGCTGTCATTGAGGAAGCCGCAGAGCTCGTTGAGGAGTCTCAGCCAAAACATCCAACTTATTACAGGTGTTATTATCCGGAACCGATCATCATCCCTAAATAAAATAATATTTTATTTATATTGAACTGTTTGTTTCTTCTTTAACTGCAGTTCGTACAAAGTGCAGTATACACTGAAAAGGCAAGTTGATAGTTCTTGGAGATTCTGTGGAGGTGTTATTCAAGATTAATCGATTTCTACTAACAAATAAGTTGATCAGACTTGATCCTGGAAAGAAGCAAATGTACAATTATTTTCATCCGCAACCTTGAAGAAAATGGAACGAAGATCTTTATCTTTCTCATCACATGAATGTTGGTCTTCTTTATTTCCACCGATTCTTAGGTCTTCTTTGTTTCCGCCGATTCTTAATGGCCTCGAAAGTTGCTTGTACAATACGTTGTTTTCCTTTGTTTAGTTTGAGACAGCAAAAGATGTCCTCTGCTCTGTATTATTCGTTTTAGAATGTTAGGATATGAAAGTTAATTATTGTGTGAGAATCATGTGCAACATTCTTTCTTTTCTTTCCCTTCTGAGGGATAAATTTAATTGTGGTATTATGTTTTCAATCTTCTTTAATTCTTCGTCTTTGCCTGACATAATTTGATCTGTGCAATTTTAGTTTTTTGAGGGTACTTTTCTCGTCAGGTTGAAGCTGTAAGGGACTTTGGTTGTATAATAGGAAATAATATGTGTTACATTTTAACTAGTTCATTTTAAAAAACGACAAATATATATATGGAGATGAATCAAATGTAAGATAGTTCATAGTAACATTAATGATCATTCAATGGTAACTCTCCTAAGCAAAGTTGAAGTGAAAAGTTCTAACAAAGATCATAAATGGCTTATGAAACAAACTTTACCTAGGCACCTAAAATATCTTAAAAGGATTGATCAGCTAAAATACTCTAATTTCGATTTGCAGTTGCAGGCAACTGTTTGTTTGCGAGGAAGTGTGCGAAGAGCTTCCGCGCAAGTGTCGGAGCATCCATTGGGACCATGTGGCCGGCGTTGGTCACCGTCACGTGCATCAAACCGCCCTCGTACACGGTATTCGACCCACCGACCTATATATTTAAAATTAACTCAAAGTTCAAGCCATTAGATCAACTCAAAACATTGTTTTGAATTGCTCAAATATGTTGAATTTGAATTTCATTTGCTTCTCAATTAACAACGAGGTTTCGAAGCAAGGATATATAGGATGCTTTACCTGGCTGTTGCTGTACCATAGTTGCCAATCTTGTGTTACAGTAAGATTGAGTTTGGCCATCGTATATCGCGTCGAGGTGACGGGGATTCTTCTATCATCTACTCCACTACAAATGATTCAATAAAAATGAGAAAAGAGTACTGTTTTGACAGAATCATAGTATTTTGCAAAATATAATCTTTCTATATATCAAGTCTTTTCTCTAGTGTTAATTATCAAATCAGAAAAGCTTTGAATTCAAAGAATGTTGCAGTACCTCGCCATATATGTCTCGAGGATTTTGATAAAGTTTGAGATTCAGGTGGTGATGAGTGCTTCTCTGATTTAAGCAAGATAACTTTGATGAGTTTTGCAAGTTTTAATGAAACCTAACCTGTAAACCCAAACTCGAATGCCTCCATCTACGAGTTTCCGAATAATGGGCAGTACTGAAGCTGGTGCCAATTGCCAGTTTGGATAGTCGCCATTGCTGTCGATCAAAATAACACGAAGAGATCAAACAAACAGACATAGGAAAACACAAATCAAGATCAAAGAGCATATTCTCCTATACTTTGAAAAGCCATCCAAATTATTATAGATCAGAATAAGAGTAAGTCATTTGCTACGGCTCACTGATCTCAGGTTTTGCATACTTGCAGTGATCCCAGCTATACGGAATGTTCGTCACATTCGCATGTAATGCTTTCTGTACATCTGGTCGGTTTAGGTATGCTACCGTATAACTGTCCTCACAAGGATCCACTCCTGCTCGTGGTCTGTTGCTCGGTCCCCTCTGCAATCACAAAAATTATTTGTAAAAATATTACGCGGGGATCATTTTAGAGAGAGAGATTTACGCGTGTGGCATTGTTTAATGTACTCAGCTATTTGAAAAATATTGTTTGAATAGAATTATTGAAATAAATTATAGTCTTCTAAAAGATAACACGAACTTTCGAGACCCAAAAGATCATGTACAAATTGTTTGTATATGCATAAAGTCGAAAAGCTTCTAAAATCAAACCTAGTTACAGGAAGAATACAATAAAATAGCGCGATCGTATTTGAAAAAGAAACTCTTATTAGTTCCAGGCTTATTGTTTGTGCAAACTGGAGAACGAATGTTGTAGATGTTTATGGGGCTGTAGCAAGAGTAGATCACTTCCATGCCCAGGGAGCACACTACGGAATCGGAGTCGGATTCATTGTCGAAATTGTTGCAATAATCCAACACATCACTATACACCGAGTCGGGGATCATGCCATTAACCCATGCGTATTCCGCGATCCCCTTTTGATCGGTTTGATCATCCATAAGTGCGTTACCAACCTAAATATTCAATGAGATAACGTGAAAATATGATGATGATGATGTGACAATTAAATCAGCTGGAGACGCATCTCTTGTGATCCAAAGGAATAAGAGTACCAGGAATCCTTTGAAATTGATGTAATCCTCCTCCTTTGATTTGTGTTTGTTCGCATCGAAGATTTTCTCCGCAAGTTGAGGAATGTAGTGTCCTTGGAAACAAAATATATATATATATACATTCCACAAGAAATGTTATAAAAATTTTTGCAACTAGAAAATAAAAAACTTATCAAAAATTGATAGGAAACTTAATTTGGTCTTAGTTTGTTGTATAATAATTACCTGCGTAGCTTTCTCCTGCAATGTAGAAATCGTGGGATTTGTACTGTGGGAACTTCTTGAACCAATTTACAAGGAAATTGTAGTTGTCGGTTGCTTTAATCCAAGAGTTCAAATTAAGAAGAAATAGTTAGTGCAAAATGACATAAAATGTAAAAAAAAAAAAATTGTTAATAAAGTTTGAAAATTAAGAATGTTGCTCTAATATGTTTACTCACCAGTTGCTTCATCACTGAGGATGTGTGCTACATCTGTGCTAGTGTTTGTATAAGAAAATCCCACATTAAAAGGTGACTCCACAAACAGCATATTAGCCTCTGAAAAAATATAAAAAACCCATGAAAATCACAGTTAAAAATATTAAGATACAGATTAAGAAATTTTTTTATTGATTAGTGGACAACATCAATATAATTAGAATGAGAGCTCAATATGAGTGTGGTAAATGAATCTCGATTGAATTTTTCTGCAAAAGTGCGATAGAACTTTCTGAAAAAACACAGATATTGTAACAAAAGCTTCAAATTTCAAATCGAAGCATTTGATTTTGCGACCATATATGAAAAAAAAAAATATATATATATATATATATATATATATATATATATATATATATATATATATATATATATATGCTAAATTACAGAAAGCCTTCCTATAATATACCGCTTTTTCACTTTACTCCCTGTCTTTAAAAAAACTACATTTTGTCCCCTCGTAATTTCGAAATTATTTTTAGGGGGCAACGGGGTTAAAAAATAATGCAAAATGACGATAATGCCCTCACGTATGAGGAGAGAGAAAGGGGATGAGGAGAGAGAAAGGGAATGGAGAGGGGAGGGGAGAAGGATATTTTCGGTATATTACCTAAAAAATTGACGGTCAACTTACGGTCAACTGACGACGGGGGTAAATGCACAATTCCATAATTACGAGGGGGCAAAATGTAAGCTTTTTAAAGACATGGAATAAAGTAGAAAAACGGTATATTATAGGGAGGTTTTCTGTAATTTAGCCATATATATATAATATGAATGTGTCATACCATTGTTCCAAGATTCTTTGTTTAATTTGAGCTCTGAAACATTCTTTTGTGTAATGAAAGGCCCAAGCTCCTCCATCGCCCCATACCCAACTGAAGAACATCCGGGCCCTGAAAATTTATAAGGTGAAATCAAATCATAAAATTAATTCCTATGTGATCAAATAAATTAAATGACTAATGATAAGGTAAGAATAAAAGAAAAAAAAAATCATGTACTTAAAAAAAATATAGAAAGCATTACATGCATCTGAGATAGTCGCATAATATTTTTTCTTTGTGGAGGACGAATAAAGTGAATATATATTATATAAATTAAATAAAAAATAACTTTTTTATATAAATTTTCGCTAAAAAAAAATGCATCATATATTTCACTCATTTTTCTTACTTTTTTTTTTTTTATTTTCTATATATATTTTTCATTTTTTTTCTCGTATATATATATATATATATATATATATAAATATAAAGTCGAATATGCTAAATATATAAATAAAATGTAAAAAACTCCAATACAATTTTAAGATGCACCAAATAACTCGTTCCTAATCAAATAGGAATAACATATGATTAATTGCATGCACTCACACACACACACACACCCATATATATATGCACTCACACACACACACGTAAATAAAAAAAAAATGCATGCATGCACGCACGTATGGTAAACCCCTGACCAATATTTACGTACTCACGCGCGTACCTCCATTGAGCCAGAGCACAAGAGGTTTCTGTGTGTGGTTCTGCACGGCCTCGAAGAACCAGTAGAAGAAGGCGCGCCGTGGGTCTCATTGACGGTGGCATATCCCGCGTAGTGCTGGAACCCCACCGCCGGCTGCCCCGGCAGGCCCTCGACGCGGTCGGCCTCCTGCTCGTCCAGGATCTTCACCACGGCGTCGATGCTGTCGTCTAACCTTCGCGACAATGCGAGAGGTGCGGATATAAAGAGAAATAAGAAGAACAGAAAAAGTGACATTGACATTGACATTATTAAAAAATTAATAGAGATAATAATAATAATAATAATAATAAAGGAAATCAGAAACTCATCAATTGTAGAGTTTTATGATAAATTGAGGAGTTAGAAAACAAAAATGATATATATATATATATATATATATATATATAGATCATAAAAAGATATTTTATTTTACTTTATTACTTCCAATGCTATCTCTGAGGAGTTTGTTTCGATTTGTAATTTTGTATTGAGTTTGTTGGGAAGAAACTCTTTTTTTTTTTTTTTTTTTTTTTTTTGTTATTCATAGTACACATGCCTAACATATCATATATTATATAAATTAAATAAAAAATAACTTTTTTATATAAATTTTCGCTAAAAAAAAATGCATCATATATTTCACTCATTTTTCTTACTTTTTTTTTATTATTTTCTATATATATTTTTTCATTTTTTTTCTCGTATATATATATATATATATATATATATATATATATATATATATATATATATATATATATATTGCTAAATATATAAATAAAATGTAAAAAAAATATAGTAAAATGAGTAGAAATGCGTCGCCTTGCTAGATCAGAGCAATCACAACCGTCCAGGGGGGAATGCGTCGCCCTGCTAATTATTACGTCCACGTGACACGTGGCGTATCGTATACGCTCGCGCGTCCAATTGAATACGTTACGAACACCTACGGTGATTGTTATCCGTATATAAGCGTACATATCTACGGTAATCATGGACTTTGGCTACGTTTGGAAGTGGTATAAAGGGGGGATATCCCCCCTTTATACCCAAACGATTTTGGGATATCCCAGTTTGGGGATATCCCAGCCAAACAGGAATATCCCCAAAACCCACCCTGGGATATCCCAGGTATATCCTCCCACCCATGGAATAACTCCTCTCTCTCTCCTCCCCCTCCCCCACGTGATTTCCCCTTTCTCTCCCCCCGAGGCTCCATCCTCCCATTTCCTTCTCCCCTTCTCCCCTTTCTCCCCTTCTCCCCTTTCTTCCAGATCTGTGTAACCCCACTCCCTCTCCTCCCTCTCTCGTCCCCGGTCGCCGCTCCCGAGCATCGTCGCCTCCCCGGTCGCCGCTCTCGAGCAAAGAAAGCCTCCCCGGTCGCCGCTCTCGAGCAACTTGGGCTCCCCGGTCGCCGCTCCCGAGCTACGTCGCCTCCCCGGTCGCCGCTCTCGATCTACTTGGGTTCCCCCCTCGCCGGTCCCGATCTTCGTCGGCTCCCCCGGTCGCCGCTCCCGATCTGTTTGGGTTCCCCCCTCGCCGGTCCCGATCTCCTCCCGAGCAACGAACGCCTCCCCGGTCGCCGCTCTCGAGCAACTTGGGCTCCCCGGTCGCCGCTCCCGAGCTACGTCGCCTCCCCGGTCGCCGCTCTCGAGCAACGTCGCCTCCCCGGTCGCCGCTCCCGAGCAACGTCGCCTCCCCGGTCGCCGCTCTCGATCTACTTGGGTTCCCCCCTCGCCGGTCCCGATCTGTTTGGGTTCCCCCCTCGCCGGTCCCGATCTCCTCCCGAGCAACGAAAGCCTCCCCGGTCGCCGCTCTCGAGCAACTTGGGCTCCCCGGTCGCCGCTCCCGAGCTACGTCGCCTCCCCGGTCGCCGCTCTCGATCTACTTGGGTTCCCCCCTCGCCGGTCCCGATCTTCGTCGGCTCCCCCAGTCGCCGCTCCCGATCTGTTTGGGTTCCCCCCTCGCCGGTCCCGATCTCCTCCCGAGGCTCCTTCCTCACCATTATAAATTTTCATAGTTTGTCTCCTTCTCCCCTGCTCCAGATCTGTGTAACCCTCCCCGGTCGCCGCTGCCGAGCTTCGAGGGTTCCCCGGTCGCCGCTCCCGATCTTCGTGGGTACCCCCATCGCCGCCCCCGATCTGTCTGTGCATGTGTAAGCAGTGTGCTTGACTGCTTATTAATTCTTGCTCCCTTTGCCAAAGGTTCCCCGAGGTTATCTCAGCACACTCCTTTTATTCTCGGTTGCTCTGTCCCTCTAACGAGGTATCACTCTCTGCCATCAAAGGTGCATTCCTGACCTTCTTTTTATTATGGTTCAGCAATTAGTGGCTAAATTGCGTATATGCCTTTGATGTTAAAATGACAATGTTATGGTATCATTTGGTCGATGTGTTTGGATAGCTACGGCATATAAATGTTTCATCGGTTATGAGTTGGTGATGAAACTATAAAATAATGGCGATGATGATGGTGACCATAGGCATTTGATGGATGGCATGGATTTTGAATCCACTGCAACCCCATGCTTGTTGGAAACCAGTTGAGCCCGTGTACATATCAGGCGATGATGACGGTTGCCAAATGGGTTAGAAGGATGGCATGGATTTAGAATCCACTGCAACCCCACACATATTGGAAACCAAATGAGCCCTTGTACATAATAACCCACAATTTTCATATTTTGGTAAATGACAATCATTTTTGCCGATATTTATCTTTACTTTAATTTGTAAACCGCCAACTTTTTATTCTAAATACTTTTATTATGTATTTCTCTATTTACCTTGCAAATTATGATATTCCATCCCTTTTATGCAAGTATTAATATGGTCTGCATCACTTGTCTTCCAACTTGAATGTCAATTATATTATTCGTTTTAGGGTAATGCCAAAAAGATTGGAAATATAATGTGTAATGTCAAAATATATAAAGTAGATCATACATTATGTACAGATGCGTCCTTTCAAGAAGTCGGTCAAGGCCGGTCAATCTAGCCGTTCTAACTTGGGCAACATCCAAGCCAGTACCTTTCCAAATGAGGGTGCTAGCGGTTCTCGCTCACAAAAGTCGCCCCGAACACCAAACTGGACGGAGGCATTGGATGCATGTTTCTTATCGTTGTTGACTGAGGAACACACACTCGGCAACAACGTTAATGGATCATTCACTAACCTCGCTTGGGTTAGGGTTGTATCGGAATTAAATACTCGAAATGGTTTAAACCTTAACAAGGAGCAGGTGAAGAATAGGATGAAGGTGTTGAAGCGCACCTTTGCGCTGTACCATTGCTTGGCCAACAAGAGTGGTTGGGGATGGGATTTTATCCGCCACATTCCCACGGCAGGCGATAGTTGTGACTGGGATAGCGTGATCTTGGTAACGTGATATAATTGACCTTTCATTATATTTTTTTCATCTTGATTACACTTACTAATATAATTAACCTACGTCCAGGAAAATCCAGCGTATGCGAAATGTAGGGATAGGCCATTTCCTTTGTATCGGGAGATGGAGTTTCTAACGCAAAAGACTACCGCAACCGGTGCATTTAGCTTATCTTCACTCCATCCAGCCACTACAACATTAGTTAGCTCCTCCTCATCATCACCTGGTGAGGATGATAGAAACTTAGATCCAAGATTTTCAGAAATACATCTCTTACCATTTCAATTTGAAGCAGGGTCCTCAGGGCCAAATATTAATGAATTCATGGAAAGCCCACCACTCGAAAGGTCACCTAGCCCTCCCATTCGAAACAAGACCACTAGTGGGTCGGGGTACAGCTCGGCAGGGAAAAGGCAGCGTTCCCCAGTACCCGAGCCTAGCCAACGGACCAACCGCCCGTCAACTGGCGGTCGTAGGAAAAAAAATGAGGGCATAACTCAATGCGTCGAGCAGTTGCTTCAGCTCGGCAAAGAACGATTAGATTTGGTGAGGCATGCTATTGATAAGGATACAGAAGGACGAGCACCCATTCCTCCCATCGACGTTTGTTTGCAGCGCCTATATAAAATGCAGGGGCTCAATGATGACCAGATCTTGGCTGCCGCTGACGCTTTCAAGGATGTGCAAAATCGTCAAATTTTCATGTCAATGAATGACGATCTTGCTTTCAAGTGGGCACAGCGTCAGATAGCAAAAGATATTGGATTGTACCGACCATTTTTTCCTGGTCCTTAGCGGATATATAAAAAATATGTTTGTAATTTTAGAACTTTAACTAGTAGCTTTGTAATAATTTGTATCGAGACTTTCGGCACATTTTAGTATATGTTGTGTAATATATTATCCAGCTTGTGGGTTTTCCTCTTAAATGATTGTTTGAAGCCAACTATACATGTTAAGTAATGTCTACTTAGTATGATTGTTCGCTAAATTGGTACAATATCGTTGCAGATAAAATGGATGATTTGATTTACCACACTGAATCCTGCTCAAGCTTTGTTGCATTGTTGTTGACCTTAATAGATGATGATGATGAGTTATGGGGGGCTTTTCTACTGATGCTCTTTCTTGAAGGATACCTCGATGATCTCGGCATTTAAATTATGTAGTGTATTATTTTATTATGTATTTGGTTGCTGTAATCGGCGAGATGATTGTTTGAGATTAATTTAACTAAGTATGTTATCATGTATGCGTACTATCAAAATTTGCTCACTATCATATTTGAACGTGAATTTGCTCACTATCATATTTGAACGTGCAGTTGTAATGGATGATTCAATTTATCGACGTTTATTTTCCTCGTCATTCCATGCCACTTTGTTCGATATATTGGATGATGATGAGGACTACTGGGTCCAACTATTAATTATGCTTATTGACGGCGGATGTCTAGATGATACAAGTACTATTAGCAGACAACCATGTCGCACACGTCCATTTACGGGGCATCAATTTATTTCTGATATTCTGAATGGTCATCCAGAACGGGCGTACAATCATTTTAGAATGACGACACCTACAATCATTGCTCTCCGTGATGAGCTTGTTGGGAAGGGCCTTTTAAAAGGTACAAGGAATCTGACTGTTGATGAACAGTTGGGAATTTTCCTATATTGTATAGGACACGGTGTTGCAAATAGGGTGCTAGCTGAAACTTTTCAACATTCGGGGGAAACGATAAGTCGTTATTTTAATAAAGTACTTCGGGCCATTTTGCAAATAAAAGATGATTATTTAACTATGCCGCCAAGTAATTGTGGAGTGCATTCAAGAATAAGTGGAAATCCAAATTTTCATCCGTTCAAGGTAACAGACATTATTTTTTCCGCACTAAATATGTAAATTTTTATTGCTTCATGGGTAATGTGAGCCCTTGTGACATTAACATATGTAGAATGCAATTGGGGCGGTGGATGGTACGCATATTCCGGTTATGGTCGCAAAGGATAAACAACCACCATTTTTTTGTCGCAAAGGATATACATCGCAAAATATGATGGCAGCTGTATCTTTTGATCATATGTTTTTTTATGTATGCACCGGTTGGGAAGGCTCTGCATCTGATGTGCGGGTACTCAGATGGGCATGTGAAAGTGGAGGGTTTACAGTTCCTGAAGGTAAAATTTAAGGATTATGTTTTTTATTGCTATCCTCATTATTAATTGATTAAATAACTTATTACAAGTTGTATACCGTTCTGATATATATACAGGAAAATATTATCTGGTCGATTCCGGTTACGCGAATACCGATCGATTTCTGGCACCGTATAGAAATGAGCGTTACCATCTGAGTCAATTTGACAGTAACACACGTGCTCGTATACATCGTTCGCCGAAGGACTTGTATAATCATCGTCACGCCCAACTCAGAAATGTGGTAGAGAAGACATTTGGAATTTTGAAGAAGAGATTTAAAATATTAACTGTCGCTACACCTTTTCCTTATAGAGTGCAGTGTCAAATAGCAATGGCTTGTTGTGTGATACATAATTTTATTCGACGGCATCAACGAGATGATAGATTTTTTACCGAACCAGTAGAGCTAGAGCCTGCAGAGGTTGAGGAGGAAGCGACCAGTACAAATTATACTACAACTGAGTCACGGCGGGGTGACGACATTCGCACGAGTATTACCAATGAGTTGTGGAATAATAGAAGTTAGATAAATAATTGTAACTGACTAAAAGTTTGTAAATATTAGATGTACTGGTGTGATAGTATGTTAGTCGGCTTGTATTGCTTATTTTCTTTGTTAGGGTAATGTTAAGTGGACTGTTAATTACAAACTGTGATTTAAATGGGTATGATGTAATTTCAAATATTATTGTGAGTTGGTTAGTGTTTGATGCTAATTTTCCTTTATTTAAATATTATAAATTCCCTTTACAATTTTCAATATTAATTAAATTTAATTAATATTTTATTCGTTGAAAAATTATAATTTTTAAATGTTAGAAATTATTTGTACGAAAAATTTAAATTAAATAAAGTTTGATATAGTATAAAAATATTGAACTATAAAATTTTAAATATTATTAATTTTAATTCTTTTATAATTTTATATTTAAAATAATCAGAAAAATTTAAATTTTATTTAAAATAATAATTATATAATTTATAAAATAATTTAATAAATTTTTAAAATATTATTGTGTCCGCGTCATTAAACCAAAAATAATTTTTATAAATATTTTAATAAAATATTTTAATTAAATATACTATATAAAATTTTTTATAATTAATTAATTCTAATATATATTTTAATCCTCACATCATTAATTTACATAAAACAAAAGGTCACATCGTCATTAAACCAAAAAAGTCAACTTTATTCACCTTTTTCTCAAACCCCAATCCAAACACCTATTTTCTTATACCAGGTTTAAACCAGGTTTATCCCTCATTCCCAACCAAACACAATTTAGGTATATCCCAGGTATATCCCTTACTATATTCCTATACCTGGTATATCTCATTCCGGTATATCCCGTTTCCAAACGATACCTATAGTTTCTTCGTTCTAAATTGTGGACTAAAATGTAATTATTGTAATTATCAAGGAGCTAAAATACTCATCAAAGTTCAGGAACTACGACTCAATATCAGTAAAGTACAGGGACTGTCCATACATTTTACTCGTCGTCCTCTCGTAGATCTCTTTACTCGATCTCCTCTAAAACCCTTCTTCCCCGAGCGAAATCCTAGGGTTCTTGCCCCCGCACAAATGGACCCCTAGAAACCCTCATTCCCCCTTCCCCACAAAACCCTAGCCCTTCTTCTTCTTCGATCCCTCGATCCCCCATCGTCCCCAACACCGATCTCGCCATGGGAGCCAACTCCCCCGCCGCCGCCTCCTCCTCCTTCTCCTCCTCCCCGCTCCCCTTGCCCTTCGCCCCCTCCCTCAAAACCCTTAGGCTGAAGACGAAGCAGCAGGAGCTCCTCATCCGCGTCTCCACCCTCGCCCTCATCTACGTCCTCGCCTTCGCCATCCGCCTCTTTAGCGTCCTCCGCTACGAGTCCATGATCCACGAGTTCGACCCCTACTTCAACTACCGCACCACCCTCTTCCTCACCCGGAATGGCTTCTACGAGTTCTGGAACTGGTTCGATTCCGAGAGCTGGTACCCCCTCGGCCGCATCATCGGCGGCACCCTCTACCCCGGCCTCATGGTCACCGCCGCGCTCATCTACCGCGCCCTCCGCCTCCTCACCTTCGCCGTCCACATCCGCGAGGTCTGCGTCCTCACCGCCCCCTTCTTCGCCGCCAACACCACCCTCGTCGCCTACTTCTTCGGCAAGGAGATCTGGGACTCCGGCGCCGGCCTCGCCGCCGCCGCCCTCATCGCGATCTGCCCCGGCTACATCTCCAGATCCGTCGCGGGATCGTACGACAACGAGGGCGTCGCCATCTTCGCGCTTCTGATCACCTTCTACCTCTTCGTCAAGGCCGTGAACACCGGATCTCTCGCCTGGTCGCTTGCTTCGGCCTTCGGTACTTCTACATGGTGTCGGCATGGGGAGGTTATGTGTTCATCATCAACCTTGTTCCTTTGTATGTTCTGGTTCTCTTGGTAACGGGGAGGTATTCGATGAGGTTGTATGTTGCTTATAACTGTATGTACGTGCTGGGGATGCTTCTCGCTATGCAGATCCGTTTCGTTGGTTCCAGCACGTTCAGTCCGGGGAGCACATGGCCGCCATGGGGGTGTTCTTCTTGTTGCAGGTTTGATCTCGCCTGGATTTTGATTTCCTTTTCCGTTAAGCTACTACAGTGCCTGACTTTTCTTTGCCTATTACTTCAATTATCGACTGAGTGCTAGGGAATTGTCTTTGTTGACCCATCATTTGTTCTGCATGTGACCTCATATGGAAATTGTTACACTGCAATGTATATGGAGTTTGTAGCACTTTGAACTCTACTTTGTCGACCACCGCTGTTTTGTTTTCTCATGTCAATGTGAATCATTGACGCCAGTTATCAGCGTCCAAAATGACCATGCAAGTGAATGCACTCGAGGTGCATTTCCACTGAAAATCATAGTCGTGCGTAAGATGAAATCTCAAACAAAGAATTATCCAATATAGAGAATTGTGACTTGTCTTTGTCTATTTAAGTGCCCTGTGACATTGCTGCCGAACTAATGATTATTAGCTTCAAGCTTACATTTACTGTTGAAAATGCCCTGTAAGTAGAATTTTTACTGTTAAAAGTAGTTAATTATCAAGAAAAGAAAAAGAAAAGGAAGGAAAAGAAGACTGGGTGAAAGTAAATCATCAGAAGAGCTATTTTCCTAGTCCTCTGTAGTTGTAAGGCTGAGAATTATGTATTACAGTATTCTATGAAGCCATGTAAGATTTAATTACCTCTGTGTAATTTGCCACTGTAAGTTCTTTTAGCACTTCATACTGCATCTAACAAATCTTGTCACTGTTGTAGTTCGCCAAATTTTCTTGGCTTACAGCCTAACTACCATTCCTTTGCAGGTCTTTTACTTTCTAGACTGGGTGAAATACATTTTAAATGATACTCGATTGTTCCAATCATTTCTGAAAATTACCCTGACGTGTGCTATTAGTGTGGGTGCTCTGGCTCTTGGAATCGGGATGGCCTCCGGTTATATCTCACCTGGACAGGCCGTTTTTACTCCTTGCTTGATCCAACCTATGCGAAGGACCACATTCCCATCATTGCATCTGTTTCTGAGCATCAACCAACAGCGTGGTCTTCTTTCATGTTCGACTTCCATATCCTTCTTTTCTTTTTCCCAGCTGGCTTGTACTTCTGCTTTAAGCGCCTGTCAGATGCCACGATATTCATTGTTATGTACGGCTTGACAAGCATGTATTTTGCCGGTGTGATGGTGCGGTTGATTCTCGTGGCTGCCCCAGCTATGTGCCTTATCAGTGCTGTTGCTGTATCTGCTACAATAAAAAACCTGACAACATTGATCAGGACAAAGAGCAAGGGTCCTCAGGCAACCTCTGGTAAAGGTTCAGCCGGTTCAAAAGCATCAGCCAAGGTCAATCCTTCCCTTTTTCTCTAGTAAAATATTATACACATACATATTTTTGTGTCAGTGTTGTTTGGTTTTCTTTCCTATTTTCAAGCTCAGATATATACTAGATTAATTCCAAGTTTACAAGTGTCTTTTGCCTGTAGAACAATTTACTTTCTCAGGGCCCTGTTTTCAGTATTTCAGTTAATTGTGATGAAAGGAATCTGCATATATATATTTATTTATTTAGCAATATATTACTTTGTAACTCTTGGTTAGACAGATGGAATATATTATTAACAGTCCTGGTTGACAAAATAAGATGCTTTTAGTTATGATGCTCTGCAGAAAAGAAATCTTCTTCTAGTGCTACAACCATTATTAATGTAATGTTTGAATATCTGGTATTTACTTAAATTTCAAGGGCCAATGCAATTATTAGCGAATTTGAGGTATTATCATATCCCTTGCTATAGGACTTTAACATCACCATTCTTATGGCTGTTTTAGCTTAAGCTTCTCTGTAATGTGGAGTTTTCCAATATGTTAATGACAGTTTCTTATTATTCGCAGTACCTTACTCTGATTTACCTGTCTTGAACTTGATTCAGATTTACTTAATAACTCTTGAGTTTGGATTATTAATGCAATTTCAAATATTATAAAAAAATGTTTTATAGTAAGATTTCTTTTAGTTGTTCTATAAAAAATAATATCATACTTTGTTATCTTAGCAGGCATCAGTTGATCAGTCTCTCCCTTTCCAAAGAAATGCAGCTATTGCTTTGCTTATTGGTGCCTTTTATCTGCTAAGTAGATATGCTATACACTGCACGTGGGTCACATCAGAAGCATACTCTTCGCCCTCTATCGTCTTGTCTGCGAGGCGTGAGGACGGTAGCAGGGTTATCTTTGATGATTACAGGGAGGCATACTTTTGGCTTCGCCAAAATACTCCTCCTGATGCTAAAATTATGTCCTGGTGGGACTATGGATATCAGATCACTGCCATGGGCAATAGAACAGTAATTGTTGATAATAATACCTGGAATAATACGCATATCGCCACTGTTGGGCGTGCGATGTCATCGTATGAGGATGAAGCATATGAAATAATGCAGTCACTGGATGTGGATTATGTCCTTGTAGTATTTGGAGGGGTTACTGGATATTCTTCTGATGATATTAACAAGTCAGAATTTACATGTTTGTGCAATACACGAATTTTTGGAATTCCTGCTAAAGTCAAAGTTTTTTAAAGTTTAGCATTGTAGAATCAACTGATTAAAGTATGTTTTAACTTCCAGGTTTCTTTGGATGGTGCGTATTGGTGGTGGAGTCTTTCCTATAATAAAAGAACCTGACTATCTTGTGAATGGCGAGTATCGTGTTGACAAAGGAGCAGCACCAAAAATGTTGAACTGTCTCATGTGAGCTTTTTATACTACCATTATTTTAATGTTAACTTTCTCAACCTTAGTCAATTATTTCAGCTTTACTCATACGCCAAGTTGAAGTACTTAAGTAACTGCAGTACCTATTAAGTGATCGAGCTTTCCACCTTTGTTCACTTTTCCTGGTGATGGCAGGTACAAGCTTTCTTATTATCGCTTTGGCGAGCTGATTACAGAAAGGGATAAACCCAGTGGGTAAGTCAATTGTCTTTTATCTTTCTTTGCACATCTAATTTGCAAGTGTGTGGTATTTGGATGTGACTGTTTTACTAGATATTAAGGTTTTTGTTAAACTAACTGATCTTACAGTGGCCTTGCTGCCTGTTACCTTTGCAAATCTTTAATCCTACTTTTTCGAGAAATGAAATAAAGAATCTAAAGTGAATTTTCTGTTTCTCTTAAATGGGAGAATCACAAACATTAAGCATTTCCTGATTCCTAGCGTAGAACATGTAGTATATATGTGAAGGTGCATAGTGCTCATTGACATGTTGGTCTGGATATTTGGTCCAGAGCATGGATCAAAAAACTTACATCATTGTTAATTTTTTTATTTTTTTATCTTTGTTGGTTGATGGGCCTAATCTGGTGCTTATTTTGTGCCTGTTGTTCTACTATTGTTTCTTTTTTGTCTCGTTAAGTTGAGTTTCATGCTTGTTATATAACAGGATATTGCAGGTAATGACTGTTTATATATATTTTTAATTTATGTAATAGTTTCAGCTTATATTTATCAAAAAAATTTCTTCTCTATAGTTCATTGCAAATTGAACAGGTTGCTTATTTGTTGAAAAATTATACTTATTGAGAGAAATAATTAGGATTTTGTTACATTTAGGAATCAACATAATAGCTATATGTTACGAATAAGACTTTACTATATCGTCAGAAAGTTAGCCGTGGAAACATTAATAATGTATAAGGATGCCATATCTTTTGGTGGAATAGTGGCGACCATATCATTCTCTCAGATTTTCTTCAAAATTATAGGCTTGACTATGCCAAGATTAAGATATGTGATCATTCCTGAAAGAATGATGTTGTATTTTTAGAAATTATGCTTCTTGACACTCATGAAATCTGAACCAGCTTCCCCTGGACAATAAAATTTAAGGCATGAGAGGTGCATAATTTAATAAGACTCTAGCCAGTGATCAAAATCATCTGGGTAATGGTAGCAGTACTCGAATGATTCAGTATTCAATTTCATTATTTTATCTTGGATGTTAAAGGAATATAAATTTTTGCATTTATAGACTCTATACATCATGGATCTAGGATAGGGTTGCTCTGAACAGACAGTAAGGAAATGAAGTCTCCAGTGTTCCAAAATCATAATTCATAAAACACAAAATAAGTGTAATCCATACACTAAGCTGAAATTTTGTGGTTATGTGGTCTATAATCCATGCCAGAGTGCTAAATGCTGCAATTATATTATTTCCCAGCTGTTCAAGTTACAGCATCTAGCAAACTGACATGAACTATGGAATGGCCCTCTCTTTGCTTCAAGTATCGAAGGGGTAAAACTCGAGCTTTAACCCTAGTGCCAAGTAGTGGACCCGCTCTGCGCACACAAACAGCAACGCATACATAACTGACAAGAAACGTTAGCGACTCCCTGATTTAATGGGTAATGTCTCTTTTATTTTACAGATATGATCGAGCAAGAGGAGTGGAAATTGGGAACAAAGACGTCACGCTCGAGTACCTGGAAGAGGCATTCACAACGTCGAACTGGATCGTGCGGATATACAAAGTGAAACCACCCAAAAATAGGTGGTGAGGTCTTCTCCTGATCACCGGTGGTTATTCGAGGCACAAAAAAAAGGATGAGATAAGTGATCGCCGTGTCTCAACAATTCAAGTGCAAGTTACATGAGTTTTACGTTGGATGGAATTATCAGCGAAGAGGTTGGCTTTAAGTTAGAGACAATAGACAATACCGCAGTTAATAACTTCAGTTTGAGCTTTATTTATTTTTCCCCTCGTTACAACTTAAGCCATTTTGAGTTAGATGCAAGCTAGATAACTATTTTTGGTATTCCTTTTTGAAAACGATTATGTTGCGCTACTGATACTTTTATTTGTGGCCATTAAGACACTGCAGAGTATTGAGAAAGCTATTTGGATGCAATTAGTTCTTAGATCTACATTTAAAATCATTTCATGTCTAATAATTGTTGGCCGTTTGATTACTTAGGCAAGGAGAGAACCAACGTTGATCCTCGCCTCGTGGCTGTGGCTCGTATCAGTTTGTTGTATGTTTATACTACTACACTCTGTAGCATCTTCGAAGTAGTTTGTGGTTTTGTATGTAAGATTTCGGAACAAAACTCAGGTTGGGGTTATCAGTGGAAAAACAGTTTTTTTTTTCATTTCTGTAGAAGAACATCTAATTATCATCGACATCATCTTGATAAAATATGAGGTGCTCTAAAGCAGTACAGGTAGAAAAAAAGAAAATGGTGAGGAGGATACAAACAATTCTCCAAACCGACGCAATAACCAGAGAAGAGTATACATGGAGAACAAACGACTCATGGGGATGGTTCTAAGGTGGTCGCCAATCCAAGTTCAGGTTCAGGGTCAGCATCCTATCCTCTCCAGACATTAATAAAGCATAAATTAGCAGAGCTTTACTTAAAATTTGTACAGAATAAAAGATTAGATTTAGGCCCTGCTTGAATGTCAATGATTTGGTAGATGATGATTTATTTTATTTGGTAAAAAAATTGAAGGTCAAATATGATATTCATTCTGCTAAAATTTGCATGCTTCTTGACTAAATGGGAAAGATATGCCATTAAGCAATTGCTATAGAAAAAATTTTAGCCAAAAATGTAAACTGAAAAAGAAAAGTGACAAAGAAAACACATCACTCTTATTGGCCCTGATTATATCGATGCCATTTCGTTCTTGCTAGTTCAGTGTAACTTCATATCCATGGTTTATATGTACCCTTGTCTTATCTTATATATATATATACACAATTACATACTATAACTTCATTAGTGTTGTACTCGTATATATCATCCCCTGATCATCTTTTTTTTCTTTCCCTTCTTTTTCCTTTTTTTCATCTTCTAAGCATTCTCTCCCTTCCAACAACTGTTACTAAACCTGCAACAACCAGCCCAATTACAAACCAAGTAACTCCTGCTAACAAAACCTGCAGCTCAAAGCTATTGACAACTCTCAATACCACATCACCACCAATGTGTTTTTCCAGTCCGCCACTCTCTGCTACATCTCCCCCTTTATACCCTACAACTGCTGCAGAAACCATTGCCATCAGAAAAGGGGCCTTCAAATCAATCCCCCATTTCTCGTTCTCGCCGCCTCTCGTTGTTCCTCTATTCGCATCTGAGTCCTCCAAAAAATCACTCTTTTTGAACCCCGCAGAGGATTTTGGCATATTAGAATTGATGGACGGAGATGGAAGGGCGAGCATCGGGGTCCAGTAATCATCATTATTGCTGTAAGATATCGGCGCCTGTCGAATGGCTTCTGCTTTTCTTTTGGCAGCAGCTGCTTCTTTGAGTCTTTCTGTGACAGGCGTGTCAGTTCTTCGTGTATTGGGGATCCGAATTAGTGAGGTTTCAGCGTCGGCTGTTGCAGATTTGAAAGGTGTCCAGTACCACCAATTTGAGATCGATCGGATTCCTTGAACAGCTAAATTCCTGGATTTTCTTAGGAGGTCCGGCTCCTGATTATCGAAAGAGGAAAAAATAGTTACGAAAATGGAATATTTACGCATAAAAGGAATTGCTAATTCGACATGTTCCTGCCAATGAAACAGTAGGAACAAAGAGCAAACTAAAAGATTTGTTGAACTAAAGCAACCTACTGCATGCTTATTAGCATTTCGACATGAAACTAATAGCTTAGAGTTATTTCATCAAGTAATATTCGATGATGCGGCGTTACAAGCCATGATCTCAATTAAGACATTACTGTTCTTCAAATCTTTCTCTAAACTTTTGTTTGTTCACACTTTTCAGATGCATCTTTTAGCACTAGAATATCTCTTCTAGATTTGTGTCGCCTCTGCGACATGTTTCATTACCTCAGACTCTTTCCTCGAAGCTTTTTCTTTGATCTCCCTGAATCTCCTCTGAAACTTGTTGACATCAGAAAAAATGTCCGGTGCTCGCGCTCCCACGGTGTTACCTGCAGACAACCTCACACTGCCGCGCTGCTGCTTCGACATCAGGAATTCTAGGGCTGCCAGGTTAGACCTTTCAACAATCCTGCATAAACATAATGATAAGGTTTGATTATCAGCTTGTAACTAATACATTACGGAAGATTTCGTCGCGCTAGTATTACGAGATGCAGTCGACCGGGCATGTCTGGATGGCCTCTACGATCTTGTCTTCAGGATCAGCCCACTGGCCGATGACACGAGCGCGCCCGTAAACCGATTCGATGGCAAATGTTTTGCTTGCAAAGAGAGCACATTTTAAGCAACCGACGCATCTGAGCTCGTCGACAAAGACGGCACGACCTTCAGTCTCAGCCCCGAACCACGTCGAATAGGTCGGTTTCCCGGTGTATCCTCGGAATTCCGATAGTTTTTCTTGCTCCTGTTTGAACAACAAGATATCACCTAATTCAATTAGTCCTCAAAACTCAAAGCTAAGAATTTAAGTGACCATCAAAGTATCGATACAATACAATTTTCATACCGATGGCATAACTTAAAATCCTTAGTAGTTCATACCATAACTCGATATTATGCGACGTTACTTAAATTCTTACTCAAAACTTTTCAACTCAAAAAGTTGGAGAAGTAAAATGAAACCTGATCGTAGACGGAGCGGGAGATGGGGTCGGAGAGAACTGCATAGATATCGTTGAGTATGACGGCCATGTCGTGGCCTGCAGGCCCCGCGATGTCAGGGTGGCAGCGCTTCTGCAGCGCGCGGTACGCGGCCTTTATCCGTGGCTGCTCCGACGAGCTATCCACCCCCAGAAGCTCATACAAATCATGCTCCTCTATCCATGAACCCGAACAACACGCTCTGCATTTGTATTGACGAGTAGCTCTGTTGGATATTATTGCGGGAGTGAGCAAATGTTTAGATTTTAATGGCGAAGAGAATAGGGTGTTTGGGAATAAGATGTTCATCTTATCGTGGATCGTGGATAGTGTGGTAAGGAGTTAGAAGGTAGGAGAAAAAGAGGTGATATTTATATGGGGATTGGATAGGAAGATATTTCTTGTGGGAAAGAATGTGTACAAGATATTTTGGTGGAGAGTATTTTTGGATGGGTAGCTAATTTCTGGTTTCGGTATATCCAAGAAAAAATTTGAAATATTACAATTAGATTAAACGGGCTATGTAAGGCACTGATTAATGCATATATTATAAAAATATTTTATAAATTTATTAAACATATAAATATACCAAATATTTAATATTATTAAATTTTATATCGTTAAATATATTATTTTCATTAATTTTAATATTAAAATTAAATTATTTCATCAATATTTATTTATTATTAAATTTTAGTAAATCGTTATTATTCTAACCAGAAATTCTTTTGTAATATCACAGATGCCTTCGTGGTAGTCCTAGTATATATATATATATATATATATATATATATATATATATATATATATATATATATATATATATATATATATATATATATATATATATAAAGTAATATTATGAAAATTTTATAAATATTTATTTTTTCATGTGTGATTAGTTTCAAAATAATTAGATCAGCAGCAAAAAATGAATGGAATTTGTGAAAAAAAAGAACATTGATGATCATTTGACATTATTTTAGAAAATAATATTGTATCTTCTACTAGCTAGGGTAGAGGGAGACAAAAATATAAAAAATCCAAGCTGTGTTAAATGTATTCTGTAATTTGGTAAAGTGTTCCTAATGTATTATTAGTTTTTTTTTTCGCCTAAAAAATTGTAATATATTGTTTCTGGATTTTTTTTTTTTTATTTATATATTTCTTCTCGTGATGAAGTGATTTTTAAGTTCAAAAAAAAATTAAAATTTACAATTTAAAATCACTCTATAACAAATCCTATATTTTAAATTTAATTCAAAAAATTGATTGTTATTTTTAAAAAAACCGAGACCGAGTAATTCGACGCTACACGTGTCCCACTGCTACGCGTTCTTTATCCCCCACCACCCACCGTACCAAATTACAAAAATATCAGCCGTTCGATTCTAATCACGCGGCCAATAAATTTTGCACCGTAATACCTGATCAGAACCGTCTGATCAATATCCAACGGCCGGTACGCTTCCGCGATAGAGCTTATACAAAGAAAAATACGTAGCCCACGATAATCTCTTTGTTCTATTTCTCTCTCTCTCTCTCTCTCTCTCTCTCTTTGCTTGCGATTATCTTTCTCGCTCTCTCCTCCGCAATTCGATCGTCATTAAAGCACCTCTCTCTCTCTCTCCTCTCTCTCTCTCTCTCTCCCCTCTCCATCGATCCACTCCCCCACCCCTCTCCCCCCTCCGAATGCGGCGGCGCCGCCACACTTCGCCGCCGCAGCCGCCGCCGCCGCTTCTGAGGAGTCAGATCCCGCCGCCTTAGCGCCCTCCGCCGCCGAATACGCCGCGGTCGCTCCGCTTGAGGATTTCTAGGGTTTCCTTTCCCGTCCCCTTGGGCTATTCTCTTCGATCTCGTGGTGCCCGCGCTCCTCGTGGAATTGGGGTCGGATTAGGGTTTCTGCGCCCGTCCCCATGGCCACGGGTCGGAGGAGGGGCGCGAGCCGGGGGAAGGCGAAGGACCAGTTGCGGCTCGGGGACTTGGTCTTGGCGAAGGTTAAGGGATACCCTGCGTGGCCAGCGAAGGTTGGTATGATCTCTCGTTCTTTATCGCTTGGGATCGTGGGGGGTTTGATTCGTAAGAAGGGTTTTTGATTATTGGGAATGTATTGGTTTTGGTTTTGGTTTTGGTTATCTTGTTATTCCTATGGCATGCCGCGTCTCGCCGTTTTTTTCTGGGGATTATCGTATGAGGGTTCTGGAGTTGGGTTCTCATGGGATATTTATACGAAAAGCAAAGAATCTCTTGTTTACCTTTGATCGATTTGCGCCTTACTTTCTTTTATTATCCTCTTGTTTCTTTTATTTCTGCATAAGAATCATTGAGACTTTGGGAATCATTGAGGCTCTGGGAACAATGTTCCCCAAATTTAACCTACGAAACTGCTTTAATGGTGTCATGTTGCTCCTGCCTAGTTCAATAAACACATTCCCTGTTGTGATATTTATATCGTAACTATCAAAATTTTTTTCTTTGAATCCACTTGTGGTCTTAGTTTCATTCATTTTCTTGTACCATGAAATGTGCAAAATTCTGTGGCTTCTGAATGCTTCACATTTAGTAGCAACATTGTGTTTCTTCAGATAAGCAGGCCTGAAGATTGGGAAAGATCGCCCGATCCGAGGAAACAATTTGTTCATTTCTTTGGGACGAAGGAGATGTGAGTGATACCTGCCTGTCCTTTATTAAGCACCCCTTTTTGTCAAATTTAGCAATAGTTCGTATGCATCCTAACCAGTTGTGTTGTTTTCCCCTGACGTTCCATGTTATTCAATGTTGTTTCTTTTAACCTCAAGTAGAAGAATTTGGTTATGATGGAAGATCAACTATGAGGAATGGCTGAGTAACTATACCGTTTATGAAGTTCATATCTATAGTTTGTTGCGGTAAACCATCTTGAATTCGCGCATTTCTGGAAGTAATAAAGTATCTTTAGAGATAAAGTTAAGACCTCAAAAACTTAAGACTGTTTTTAAGATGCTTTATAGTGTTGAGCATATTTGTATAGGCTATTCTTTATTGAGTTCTCTTGAAAAAGAATTAACCTATTGATGGGGATGTTAGCAGTGCTCGTGATATGAGTGTGGTACTCATATAACTAATCGAATGTCTGATAATAAAGAATGGTACAGAAAGAGGCAGCTAAGAGGGAGAGAATGATAGAGAAAAAGGAGTGTTGGATCCACTTAATGGTTGTCAGATTTGGTATGGCAGCTAAGAGGGAGTGGGAGGGGCTGATGGATCGGCATGATTTTTATGAATATTATCATATGCTGGATTTTAACTTCAACCCAATTTTGAATGCGTGAGCTCTAAATCATCTAATTTTGACCTGGTCAGACCTATTGGTTTTCTGCTTGTTCCTGTAAACAAGTCCATGAACTTAGTTTGGCTGTCCAAGCTCCTAAATATGTTCACCTTTGCATATGTGATAAGAATAGTGGTCGTAGATGCCATTGAATATTAGGAAGCATTAGTTTTTTTATCCATGACATTAATGTTGTTTTCTTTGTACCTTTCAGCAATACAAACTATATTATGGGCAAATTTTATATGTTTACAGCATTTACTGTCATATCTATTTTCATTCAATCAAACTGGAGAATTTTATATCGTTTGCTTTGGCTAACTGCCTTTGTGTACTGTCACTTTTCAGTGCTTTTGTTGCTCCAGCTGATATTCAGTTATTTACGAATGAATCAAAGAGTAAGTTGCTTGCTCGCTGCCAAGGTAAGACGGTCAAGCATTTCGCCCGTGCTGTGGAAGAGATTTGTAAGGCTTTTGATGAACTTCGGAAGAAAAAATCGGGTGACTCAGGGGACGATATTGATGCCTCTGGCTTTGGCCTCATATCTTCTCCAATTGATGGAGAAGAAAGCAAAGATCCCATAGAGGACCTTGAAAACACACATTTAGAAGGCCAGAACAAGAAAGCTGAATATAAAGAAAGTGATAACTCCAGTGATGAGGTGAAAGGTCTGGGTTGTGGCTCAAGAAATCAAGGTGTTGTAGCTGAAAAGGACTCTTTTGACCTCTCACATTTGAAAAAGAAGAAAGAGCATGAGGGCTCTCCACCTTTTTCTGTAAATGATACTGATCTAAAAGGTGAAGAACAGAAGGTTGTAGAAAATGGTCATCAGACAAAAGAGGCGGTTCCTGAACATAAAGATGTAGTTCTTGCTCTACGAGCAAAAAGAAATCGTGAAATAGGAAAGCATTTAAAGTCTTCAGACAGAAAAGCTAGGAAGCATGGTCGACATGAAGAATTGCCTAAAAATGTTAGTAGAATAGATTCTACCATGGAGAGCAAGAAGAGATCAAAGAGTCCAAGCTTTATAAAGAGACGCTCAGATGAAAAGAAAACATTGAAAAGTGATCTTATCAAGGATAAATCGGATAGTCTCAAGAGACATGTAACTGAAGGGTCATTATCTTCTGCTGGTTCTGGAAAAAAGTCTCAGCTTGGAATTAGAAAGCAGAGACTGGACAAAACTGAGGATTCACGGCCAGTTAAAAGATCGAAACTGGAAAAGAAGGGAGGTGATATAATTAAGAGCTCAGCTAAGAGCGATTTGTTGCAAGTAAATGCAGAAAGTAAAGAAGCTTATGCTACGAAAGGTAGCAAACCTGTAACCCCTGCAATTTCATCACAAATTGATAAGATCCAGGCATTAGGTGGGAAGGTTGTCTCTCCTCTATCGAAGCAACATAGTAACGAGTTGGAACAAGCACCTAACTCTGCAACTAGAAGTGCCAATGATACAAGTGAAAAGGTTTCTCATACTGTGAAGGAAGTTATGCCTGCTGTCAACAGGTCCACCACTAGCAATTTGCATGCCAGAAGAAGATCATGTCGTATTGATGATGATGATTCTGAAGAGGAAGAGCAGAGAACACCAGTTCATAAAGAAGCTTCTGCCAAAATGATCTCTAAGCATTCGAATACACCACATCCAGCTGAGAAATCTCAAATGCAGTCTGAAAGAGGCAGGGGTTCGCCATCTAGTGTTGACAGTTCCCTCATTAAAAATTCAGTTTTGGCAACAGATGATAGATATCACGATGTTAAGACATCACCTGTTGAGGTTGGGCATAATTCTACATCTCTTACTCCTGGAAAACAGGATAGAAAGGTTGAAAAAGTTGTGGAGAGAAGGCCAGCCATTGTCTCACAAAACACAGCTGTTCGTTTAGGTGATACAACTCGGTTAGCTGACCATAAATCCAGTAAGTCACATTCAAAAGCGTCTGCGTCCATCCCAGTTAAGAAAGCTCAAGCTAGTTCTGCCAAACTCATAAGCCAGGCATCGGAGAACTTAGACCATTCTCATAGTCAAGCGGCCCCAGAAAAGAGTAGTTCGCTTTCCAAATCAGAGAAGCTGAAGGTGAATACAAAACCCAGCTCACGAACGACTGCGGTGGCTGAAAATAGGTCAAATGTTAACTTTTCAGCTGAGCGCAATATGGAGAGGGATCCATTTGAGGTTGAACGGTACAGAAGCTACACTGGGCTCCTTTCTTTTGATATACAATTATATGTTTTTGTAGATGTTTGGTTCTCATTCTTTTTGTCCATCAATAGCTAATTTATCTGAATCTGTTGCAGATCAGAACGTAATAAAGAAAAAACGGGGGGCATCCAAGCTGATTCTCAATTTTCAGATTCGTTCAAGTCAATGAAGGATCTTATTGCAGCTGCTCAGGCAAAGAGGAAACAGGCGCACTCGCATGACATAACTCATGAAAATGCTTTTCTCACCTCACTAACTACACCACTTGTGATGCCTGGTAGCAATCGAAGTCCTGTTTCATCACCCCTTCCAGTTGCATCAGGAAATTCTTTTAAGGACCCAAAGGATGCATTTGTTTCAGTACCTTATGACTCTCCATCTGAACAAGCTCGACAAGTCGCATCAGCAAAACAAGTAGATCATGAAGAATATGAGCACAAATTGAGTCCTGGGTATAGGGCAGCAGGGGGGTCACTGAGTGGTGGAACTGAGGCTGCTGTTGCACGTGATGCTTTGGAGGGAATGATAGAGACTTTATCAAGGACAAAGGAAAGTATTGGGCGTGCAACCCGTCTAGCCATCGAGTGTGCCAAATATGGCATAGCAAGTGAGGTGAGCTGACTTGCATGATTTTTCTGCATGCATGCATGCACATACATAGCTGGCATTCTGGATAAGATTTTATTTGAATTATGGTTGGCATTTTCATTCTGAATATCATTTTATTAGGTTGACTGATGCTTTGGTTTTAATAAATTTGTAGTACATAAATATGATTCAATTTATTTTATTGGTTACTTCTATTCGATTGAGGCACTTGCATTTTCTGCTTTCAAATTGGATTTATTTGTTAAGCGTACTTGCACTGATCTGGCGCTTTATGGCTAGCTTTTCCCAGTAATGTGTTTGATATATATGATTTTTTTTTTAAAAAAAATAAATTACCCTGCCAGTTTATACAATTCTATTTTATTCAAGTTGCTTATGTTTTGTTTCTTTACATGATCTACATTCTTACATGACTAATTTGTCTTTCTTCCACAAGAAGTACAATTTTTTATAGTCTTTCCCAAGTTCTTAATTCTATGTGCTGCAATAAGCAACAATTCTGAATTTTTCATACATTGATAACGCAGATTGTAGAACTTCTCATTCGGAAGTTGGAGGGCGAACCCAGTTTTCATCGGAGAGTTGATCTCCTTTTCCTTGTAGACTCTATAACCCAGTGTTCTCATGCTCAGAAAGGTTAGTGATGTGTGATATTGCATTTAAGAAGATTTGTTGAAGTGACATTATGACATCTCACATATTTTTCAAGATGAAACTGTAAAATCACACCATGGCTAAGCTCTACTTTATTTTAGCTTATTATGAATTTAATCTCTTCTAGATCAAATTCCCAGTTCATTGTTTACCTATTTATTTACTGAGATTACCTTGCTATCCACTGCATTTCTGCTATTTAGCAGTGCAATATTAATTTATTTGGTGGGATGAAATATTGCTTGCCTAGTCCTTCCAGACCCATATATATTCTGTACTCTTCAAATATTTATTACCTTATAAAAAAATTGATTAGGCATTGCGGGGGCCTCGTACATTCCTACTGTGCAAGCAGCATTACCTCGTCTTTTAGGTGCTGCTGCTCCACCTGGAGTTGGTGCTCGTGAGAATCGCCGACAATGTCTCAAGGTGATAGTAGTTCGTTCTAATCTTTTTTTTTTTTTTTGCTTGTTCTTTCTTCTTTCCCTTTATTTATTTTTTACTTTCAGTTTGTAACAGGCATCCTGTAGGTTAAATAATTATGTTTTGCAAATTCTTTTTAGGTTCTGAGATTATGGCTTGAGAGGAAGATTCTGCCAGAATCACTTCTTCGAAGATATATGGATGACATTGAGGTTCCGAATGATGATGCTAATGCCGGGTTTTCGCTTAGGCGTCCATCTCGAGCTGAGCGTTCTGTGGACGATCCAATTAGAGAAATGGAAGGCATGCTTGTTGATGAATATGGAAGGTAGTATATTCAATGTCGTAGCCCCTTTATAGTCATTCTGTTAAATGTTAGATACTTTATTTCTCCATCATGTATGGATTCTGAATGCATGTGTGATGGATGTTCTTACCGTGTTTTTTTCTAGTGATGGTTTAACCACAGATATAATTTGGTAAGAGAAATGATTGAAATTCCTCTTGGTTTGTTTGGTGACATATACAGAATGGAATGTACAATTCCAGAAATCTAACTCAGTTTCTTCCCTTATCTTCTCCAGTGAAAGATAGACGAAGTTATTGAGATAGTTTATCCTATATAGCAATTTTATGGAGACTAAACCAATTGGTTGGCTTAATTATCAGGAACCATTTTGAACTTGGAGTGAGTTGACAGATTCAATCCTTAATATTCAAGTTTTATGGTTTCAGAATGGATTATATGAACTTAGTAACTTTAAAGAATTACAGCCTAAAATTTTGATAACATACTTTTTAGCTTGGGGGTAAAATATGGCATTATTTTGAATGAGCTTAACAATTTATCCAGCAACCATAAACTTTTGAAGTATGAAGAGACACAGTCCATGTGGCTTTACATAGATGTGCATAGAGATTTTGATGGATCTCAACGAGGTCACAGATCTCGAGGTGGGCATGGTGCTCAGAAAAAGGTGGGACAATTCTATTGGTGGTTCCGAAAGCACCCTCTCTCTGTATCATCATGTTTGTAAATAGTGTCCTGTGGTACCATAATATTCCATAAAGCAGATGTTTTTTTTTACTGGGAGTGCATCTTGGACTGGTAATTGATTTAAATTGTCTTTGATAAAAGCTAGGTTTTCCATTATGCAGGATGTTGATTATTCTTACATTTCATATTCTTATGTTCTTTCTTTTCAGCAATGCCACTTTCCAGTTGTCGGGATTTTTATCATCACATGTTTTTGAAGACGAGGAAGATCTTCCTAGTGCTTTAAAGATGGCTGGCAATTTCTTATCAGTTGAGGGTGGTAGTGTTTCAGAAGATCAAGAAAATACTCGTGCCATTACCCCAGGAGACAGACATCCTCCCATATTGGAGGATTCAGATGCTGAAATGGAAATGGAAGATGCTTCTTCCTTATCTAGAAATGAGAGGGGTTTGCCTGTGCATAACATGAGCAATATTCTGGAACCCCCATTAAGCAACCAGATTGAGCTCCCCCCTCTACCAGAGGGCCCTCCTCCCCTTCCATTGGATTCCCCACCACGACCGCCGCCATTGCCTCCTTCTCCTCCTCCTTCCCCTCCTCCTCCACCATCATCACCACCACCCCCGCCGCCGTTATCACCATCTCCACCGCCCCCTCCACCACCGCCTCTGCCATCTCTCCCACCACCTCCGCCTGTTGCGCCTTCCTCCCCACCACCTCTGGTTTATCACCCTTCTGTGCAGGAATATTGCAGGACTCCAAATGTAAGTCTTTATACTTTTCACTTTCAGAAAAGAAAAGAAGTCTTTATTTGTTTTGCACCTGTTGCTGATATGATATACGAACACCTATCTTTTATAATGCAGGGCAACCAGGTAGCACAACTAGCAGGAAACACTGCGATGCCTGGGCTCGCTAATTCTGCTTTCCAGAATGAAATGATTCTACCACAGCCTAACAACTTCATGGCAAGCGGAGTATGCAACCCACACCATCCAACAACCTTCACTTCTTCAAGGCCATCCATCTATGGACATAATGATGTTTATTTAACATCCCAGAACTCTCATCCTAACCAGCAGTTTCAGCATAATAATGAACCCCTTCATCCAGGATCTTTCCATATCCTCCCACCTTCACAAGCACCGCTTCCTTCTCATTCCCATCCCACTGCCCAGCAACCGTCATATCATTTCTCACACGTGAACTCCATGGGTCAACAGAATGTACAGAAGCCTTATAATCCTTACACCATGCAGAATTTTTCTAGCAGTCACAGACAACATGTTCCGGATGAACAGTGGAGACTGCTATCTCGTGATGTAAGTCCAGATAATCAGCATCAACCTTGGGTAGCAGGAGGGAGAGTGCCGTCATGCTCAGGAGGCCCCTATTTGCAGGATGGTATGTTTGAATTGTGGGTTGTCCTTGAAAATTGTTTGTACATATATATAGAGATATGCACATGTACATAAAGAGGCATTTTTGCAGAAATGGAAAAGGCTTAGTATCTCCACTTCCAATATATTAAGATGGCTATTGTTGAATTTTTGGGGGCATTCTTCCTGCAGGATATTTGAGGTCTAACATGGATAGGCCATCTTCGAGTTCTATGAATTATCAACTTCCGTCTAATTCTATGCCATCTGCAGCATCTCTTCCAGGTTGTTTATTTTTTGACTATAGGGCCTTTAATTCTGCTTCTTGTTATTCAATTTTTAATCCTTTTTGGTATTTTTCCAGGCCATGTTCATCCCCAGATGTTACCAGGCAGGCCAGATATATCTGCTCTAAATTGTTGGAGACCTGCTTGATTTTGTTAAACCCATTTTGATTATGGTAAACTTGATATTTCTGCTCTGTACTTCTGCTTTTCATTCTGAGAAGCTGCCACTGATATATGCGCCCTTGTGTTGTTCTGAATAGCACCCACTTGAAGCCTTCTAAAGTAGCTAATAAGCTTATTTCTCATCACAGATGTTACATTGCATCTTAAACTTCCTAAATTGATGGGAGACTCATGCATCTCTGACACCCTTTTACAGATCAGTCATAGGATGTGTGGATGCTGGATTTGGGTACATATGGAGGTGCTCCTTTCTTTCCTGATACATGCTTTATAATGGTCAAATGCCGTTGAGGATGGTGATGCAATCTGCCTTAGTGCCATGACAGGACTTTGTAAATTGTAATTTTGTCTTGAGAGCTACATACAGCAGACAACCACTGCTATGTGTAAGGCCAAGTTTATTTACGTACTAAAGAACACAAGTTTCTGACTATATTTGAGTTGAATACAATGCTGTTTCTCCTGCATTTTTTGTTTATTTTCTAACTAGGGGAACTCTGTTTACGATATCTCTGGTTTATCGAGAATGTTGAACGGTGTACATTTTGGGATTTCACAGCTTCAGAAATAAAACAATTTCTCATGTATAATTGGAATATATCAACCACCTAATTTGTTTACACTAAAAAGAAAAAATCGCTGTGCTGTGGGCCTGTGGCACAGGCGTGTGCCGTCCTATGTCCATATGGCACGTACGGCAGAACATTCCAGCTTGCCGCTGGCATGTTACTTCTGTGCCAATTATTTTTGGCACAGGATTTTGCATTTTTTTTTAGTTTGAAATGTGTTTCTAAGTAGGCTATTAAATTGGTGGAATTTTTCCTAATGTTAACAAACTTTCTTGAATATGATATATAATGTCCATGAACTAATGGTTCTTACTGTGGGTAAATTTTGCAGTTATACTGATTACTTGTCATATTTTCATTAAATTTTACTTGACGCACTTGGTTTCATTGGAACTGTCAGTTACAAATTGGGGAATTAATATTTTCCCAAATTAACATTCAATTTCAGCAAATTGAATCAACCAAATGAATAAATCGTAGTACAGAAGTGCTTGAAAAGAAATCTCAAGCTCCTTTTCTTTTGGGAAAAAAGTGGAAAAGAGGGTTTCTGTGCCATGCCGCAGCCAGGCACATGGGTTTATCGTGCCAGTACTTTGTTCGCACAATACATGCTGCTCTGTGCTAGCTGGCTTGGTCGGCGCAGTAACTAATAAGTTATCTAAGGTGAATTTGGTGGGCATGAGAATATGCTTTAGTTTGCTAATTCCTTGGTTCCTTTTTGAATTTATACTACAATAGAAATTGATCAATGATCCTTTTGGAGCAGTATATGCCTGTACACAACAATCTGATGGCCTGATACATTTGTCATCTTTCATATCCAAACTCATTTAGGATTTGCTTGGATGTCAGAACAAGTTATCTAGTGATAGCTTGTACCATATTGGAATTTTCTTATTGATTGCTAGCCGCAAGTTCGTTTTTAGTCCATTGCTAAGTCGTGATGGTTATCTTTTTTCAGGATATCCTATGCCATTGCAAGTTATGTATGGTTTCACCTATGAGGTGATTTATAATATTCCAAGAAAATGACTTGAAGGTCGCATATCCTATGACGTTGTTAACTTGCAACCAGCTCTTGAGTAAACAAAAGAGATGTGCAGCACAAGATGTTCATGTTAAGGTAGTTTCCTCAGCATATCTCTTTTTTTTACTCAGGAAATATGGTGATTAATTGATGGGGAGTATGAAAGGAGTGTATGACAACCTACAGCTTAAATAATATTTTCTTCCAAAGTAGGGTAAATCATCTTGTAAAGGAAAACTTGCCATCCTAAAAGATCTCACAACAGCTGAAAATCAAGCTCCTAGGCTGCAGTCATAAAAAGAAATCCCCATATTGCACGGGTTATCCCCTGATAACTTGTTCTGACACAAACAATTAATATCTTGTGTAACTTTCTTCTATTGTAGTAAATATATTTGTTGTAATATTGTGGTCGAATTTGTAATTGTTGTTTCTTTTATTTTCTGCTGTTTTCTAGAGGCCAATTGTTATTGCTCGGGGAGTTGACTTGTGAGAAATATGGTCTTGCATGTTGGAAGTCAACTTTGACCGTAGAAGACTAGGGAAACCTATGTTTCTAGATGTCAACATGGTTCAAGTTGACAATAACTACGTCCCAGAAGTTTTCATAACAAGGTGTAGTCATACTCGCTAGATATTGAATTATTGTGCAATGCCACAATCATTGTAACTTCCATATTTCTATCCTTTTTTTTGGTTTTATAGTCTATATTACACTTATTCTTCTACCTGTTAGCAGATGCAATCACTGAATATGACTTCTATATTCTTTTTTTGTTAATACTTGGGCAGGCCTTTTGTTCTCTAATTATCAGTCATGCTAATATGTAGTAATTTAAAGGGTTGTGCTATAATAGGGTTTAATGCATGAGATACCATTCCATACAAATAATTTATTACCTAGTTGTTAAAGTGTCCCAAATTACCCTGCTTTTCTAAGTTCTTTTTCTCTCATTTCTATTTAGTATTTGCAGTAGTAACTAGTATGATTTATATGTTTTATTTATGTTCCTATTTTTTTTTACTAATAATGACATCAATAGAAAGAAATTTAGCTTTTGCTTCAGTATGTAAATCTTTTACCTGAAATATTACCTTGCTTGTTTGGTTGTTCCTTGAAATCTTGATTTGATGACTGCTTTGAGCTTAATAACTTTACAGTCTTTGGTAGCATTCCCTTTCTCCTAGTTTGCTGCTTTACTAATGAAACTTTTTTGTGTGTGTGATATAGTTTCTTAAAGTTTATGAAGCAGTCTTGTTAATGCAATTTAATTTGGTTTACATAACAGAAGTGGAAATCCTATTGGACCACTTTGTTTCTGTAGAAATTTTGGCTTCTTTTTGAACACGTTACTTGTCTATATTTAACTTATTTGTTTTGATTTTGTAATCCATATGTAACAAAGTTTAGCTCATGGATGAAAAAAGGAGACATTTAGTCAACAATAGTACTTTTTATCAATACCTTGTGGAGTATGCAGCTTTAGAGTCATTTCTTTGAGAAACCTCCAGAATAGATTTAAACTAGCTACAAAAAGACTAGCGCTTTGCGGAAACTTTTGTTTATCAGATAGTGTCATGGCGATATTCCTAATATTTACGTAGGAGAAAAATGAAAATGTCGATCTATCATCTTATACATGCATATATTTTTCTGTTTTCTGGTAATATTATAAAATATAGTAACAGAAAACTATGTTATTGACAGGAGTGCTTACTAATAGATTTGGATATTGCGGAACATTATTGATGACTATAATTAAGCCCTGTTCACTTGGTGGTCCTTTTGTATTCCCATTCTGCGATTGTGACTAACCATTTCTTACACTTTCTTGAACTTTTGAGTGACAAATAAGCCATTAATATGCTAGAGTTTCTATATCGATCCAAGTATACTGCAGGGTGTACTCTGCATCGGATGTCCTTCCCATGATAGCTACCTTCTCATTTTATGGATGATGGTACATTTTTAGTTATGCGTACTCTGGTTTTTTTTTTTATTGCTGTTCTAAATGTAATTGTAGATGGTTAAAGACTGGAAGAACTTGATCAATCATGGAGCGAGTTTTCTTTTGTCCCTTTGTGATTTTTTTTTTTGCTGATTCAGGTACATAACTTATGCAGTTATTTTTCTATAACTCGAGTTTGGTAAAGTTGCTGTTTAAGATTTAATAGTTCTAAACTTATTGAACTGGATGCAGCCTTCAAAGGATTGATTGGTGGAAAATATGACGACCTGTTTCCCTGTTTCCCTGTTTTTACCATTTTAATTTGTTAGAACTTACTAAGTTTATGAAGTACGAATATGATCAAAGCAGTTCATAGTGTATATAAATAATATAAAACGTATAGAGGTATATATGGATGTATAATGATCTGCAGTTCTTTTTCACTCGAAAAGAGAGAACAGTTTGAAATTATATCTAGTTTGCTAATAATACATTGAGAGTCATATAATACTTGCTTCTGACATTCAGTCTTTTAGCCACATAAAATTTATGAAAGGTTATTTTCAACAAGCTAATGAATTAATTATCTAGTAACAACCAATTATAAATTTCTAAGAATTAAAAATACAGTAGAAGTTTGTAAATGCAACAAGTATAGCATTAGTCACACGAGCAGTTAGTTATTTGTACTTCTATACGCATTAGTAAAGAACCATGCTCAATCCATGTATGTAGTATATAATGAATAGATCACATCCACTTATGCAGCTGCATGGAGCCATAAACTGCTCCAAGGAACAATATATGATTGCCTATACACTTCATAGGTTATTCCTATACACTTTAAATTCATGTGCTTCTAACAGTTTGTGAATAAAACATATTCCTATTCACTCTAGAAGTTAAGTCAACACTTTGATCATGGCAGATGGTTTTCTTTCTATCGTGTTAACTCACTTGTCTTTCTTGTTCCTACAAGTGAACTCCACAAGCATAAATGAGTGCATTTGTTTTTGTTTGTTTTGTTTGTATGATTCTCTTTTTGAATTGCGTATGATGTTTGAACTGTTGTAGGTTCCAGTTAGAAGACTTGTCTGGATAATTTAAGAGCTCATGTAGTATGCATTCTTAGAGATTGAGAGTCATGGGATAAGACTTTGATCCTGTTCAACTACCATAGAGACTCAGGTACAGTTCTTTGAAGCTTAAATATGTCAGGCTATAGGAAGGTTGGTTCTTATTTGCTAAAGCACTTCTTCTGTTTCTTAATCTTGTTAAGTTTATTGCAATATATGCTGTCCAAAAGATGATGATTAAGCATTTGAGGTTTATTCCTTTTGTTGCTTGTGTAATTTATCTGATTTATCATATTAATAGGATTTCTAGATATGCGGCAGTAGTTCTCTAGGTGTTATAGTAACCAAAATTGTCTTTAGTCCACAATTTGTTTGGGTTTGGAATCTGTTGCTGCCATCTAACTAAACACAGTATATGCTTTAGCTTTCTTGTGAATTGTGTGGAACTTCTGTATTACCTGCATTTATACCCCTAAGCCAGCCTCTATTTAATGTCAAGTTATATATATGCAGTTCTTACTTTAAGAGCCGACCTTCCAATAGAGATTCACTTTTCTGGCTTTCAGCATAAGAGATAATTCCACTGATTCTTAGGTTTCTTTCGAATATCACATTACTATTAACACATGAAGTGTTCAGTTTATATGATCTTATAACTTTTAAACACTTATTGTAGGAACTACGAAGGGGTTTTTTCTAGATTAAATAGTTGGCATTCACTTACTCTAGTGTTGGCATAAGTTTTTAGAGCGCATAGATGGAGGAAGGAGTAGGTCTTCTGTTTTCGGAAATGTAGTGCACTTGCATGGCAGCCCAAACTTTGATTTTCAATTGTGCAAATCTGTTATTCACTCGATAAATCCATATTCGTAGCAAATCATGCATGTCGCAGTTCAGCTATATTGCTCACATCGATTAGAAGATGTTCTAGTCATTTCTTTGCACTTTTTGTTTCAAAGAGATCTAAGATATAATAATATTATGTTACACTGCCCGAACTGCTTAATATCTTTCAAATTTCTGACAAAGCTGCAGCCAGTAGCCCGTGCACTCTTCTTTTGTCTTCTGTAGATCATTTGTCCTATAGACTATAGTGCTATTATATTGACTTTGTAGATTGTAGTGCTACTTTATTGAGAAGTAATAGACAATGAGGACTTGTGCTTGTTGGATACCAAGCCTAAGGGATTAAAGCTGGGCCTTCCGAGCCTTCAAATTCTGTGCTCCAGAAAACCCTTCACTGAAAATTTTGTATGGATTATTCCCATCTCAAGATACTGTTCATGCCTCCGCTTTTGCTCCCCACCTAATGCTAACAGTGATGATGAGACTAATCTATATTACATTAATTGATTTGTTTTGGCTACTGCAGTGTTTTTTTTTTCCTTTAACAAGTACTCTCATCTTCCTGCATAGACACCATCTATAGGTAAAGATTATTCTGGTAAACTCTGAGGAATTTACCAGATTCATATCACTACTCTTATATCGTATTGATAATTCAATTTTCAATGCTATAGACTATAGATATACGCGGAAATGTTTCTACATAGCGGACATGCTTATCTTTGTAACAAGTCTATAATTCTTTTTTTTTTTCCCTGTAAATCAGCTCGTGTACAAATCTCGTGGTTTTTCTTTTTTTTTTTTCTCATATACAATCTATCAGGATACGTAACGGCACCTTTTGTTCATATCTAGAATACTCCAGCGATAGAGGTAGGGTTCTGACATGTTCCTTTTTTTCTTTAGGTGTGCAAGAAAAAAAAAAAAAAAAGGAATGCCACATGGATACGGATCTGGGTAAGATACATTAGTTCATGGGTGGTTTTTGTTTATGTTGTATAAATGGCTGACAAAATTTTGAAGAATTTGTAGACCACCTTAAAAAGAATCTATGACTAGTCGAACTACAATACATAAAACTTAGCATACTTTGGTAGATGGTCGATATGGATCAAACTACTCGGCATAGCTTTTCTTATTTGCAACGACTCTTCAGACTTTAGGGAAGGTACATATCACAAAAATATATCCGATACCATAGCAAGAGCATAGTAACATAGAACGGATAGGTAGTGAAAACCTCTCTCCTACGGCATGGTGAGCTTCAGAATAATTACTTACAAATGAAAGAGAAAACAAAAAAAAAAAAAAAATACATTCCAGTTCTACCGATCATATACATATATTTAGTATTTAAGAATGCAAACTGATATCAATTAAATATAATCACACCCGTAACACATCTCTAAGTGTACATTCTAACAGCTAAACCTTTGTACAGGAAAAGAATGCTAAACTTAGTATTTGGGCTGAAGTTACAGCCTGTAGCTTGTTGCAAAAGAATCTTTACACCTTTACACGTTGTATAATTCCCATCAAAACTGTACAAACTTTCTGGATCAAGGAATGTAGGTTTCGTTGAATGTAGGTTTCGCTGACCAAGCTATCACTCTTTTTATGATTAGCCTCAATCTTCACCTGTATATTGCAAGATCAAGATGCTTATATGTACTAAAACTTAAAGCTGAAGAATCTAACCCAAAAAAATGATTGCTTCGTGTGGCTTTTATGGCCTGAAAATCTTCATAGTTCTTGAAACTTGGGTGCGGCAGAACGGGCAACGCGAGACGGAAGCTGAGCATCTGTTGCACAAGACATGGCCGCAAGAAATGATAGAGGTATTGACCTCATTAGTCAGACAGACCCGGCATAACCATGCCGCCTTAGCCACATCAGCTTCTTTAACTGCTGCTTCTGCCTTTTCCTGCAATAATCATGTGCTTTGTAGGTAGGTAAGCAGGCACTTGGAAAATTTAAATTTTGAATAATTTCAATGAATAATCCTATATGGATTTGCAAGGAAGAAAAAGAAAAATGGTTGCCTTTTGAAGTACTTCATGTCTCGATGCAACATGATCTTTGTAAAACACAGTAACACTACTGAATTAACCACCAAATTTAGATGGTCAGAAATTCTACTCAAGCTACTAGTAAAAAAACTCAATTGTCATATAATTAAATATTGCAGAAAGTGGAGATAAGAAAAGAAAAAAAAACCTGTTCAACCAAAAGGGCTACTTGAGATTCTTTAAGCTTCTCTTGCAGACTCAGAGTTGTTTGAAGCAAGCTTTGCTTCTCGGCATCAAGATTGACTCCAGCAGCTGAAAGCATGTCATGAACTGCTTGTACCACTTCTGTTGCAGAAACTTTTCCATACTGGATCTTATCGTTCTAGCAGTAAGAAAATGCTTTTAGCAATATGACAATGTAGACCCATTTCTAAAAATGTAAAATTGAAAACACACAAACCTAATCGTTTAGGTAAAATCTATTGGTTTTTCACCTTTGATTTTCAAAGGGGCACCGGAACTATAACACGTCTCCAAATGGGACCCTGAACTTCAATAATTTTGATTTCGAGTACCTAGTGTTACAATATGTCTGTTCTAAGTACCTCTACATCAGAACTAGACGGCATTTGTAACCTTTTTTTAATCATGATTTTTAATCACGTTGTGTAACCTAACAAAATATTCTGCACTTGATGGAATACTCTGTTACTTTGTTGATAAAACTGTTTTAAGTCCTGACTAAACTGAAATCATAATTAGTGATAATATAGGTACTAAAAATCAAAAATTTCAAAGTTTAGGTACCCTATTTAGAAAGGTACTATAATTCAGGTAGGGTGTATATTATCAAACTTAAATGAAAATATTGGAACTAACCTGCTTTGTGACTTTCCCACTCCTGGTATTTGCCAATGTAAGGCCGTGCGAGCTCATATTTCCTGTTCCTCTGTCACTACTCTCAGGTTGGTCGGGCACAGAAGAAACGTCAGCCATCGAAACACTTCGAAATGAGAAAACTTGAGAAGAAAGCAACATTACGGTTTCACCAGGTGCTGTTTCCACTGAGAATCTATATAGTGCTTGGCCCTCTGATGGCCTCACATCCTCTGGAACCCTGCCATACCTCAGCTTCTCCCCCTCTTTTCCTGTTTTCCAAGCCACAATTTCTCCGGAATAAAATGGTCGTAAAGGAAGAAATTGCACCCGAAGAGCATCCTGAGGCAGTAACTCCTTTCCCAATGAAACATTGTACTTTCCTTCCTTCTTAGAAGATCCAATTTCAGGCCCTATCTTAAGTATTTTTAGGGCTTCTTTCTCTGAACCATCCGGACAGACCAAAAGTGGCCCAATGGGTAATGTTACTGGTGCGCCCAGGATGTGGCTAACAGAACTTGCTAAGATATCATATACTGTCAGAAAACTCGGTGGCTCTGCAACTAAAATACGAGTTTTTGATTTGTTTACAAAATGAATACTTTGATGCCTTCGTCCATTGCCTCCCCACTCAGGAAAAGCGGAATTGTTAACCACCCTTGTAATATCCTTCAGCTTGGGGAGCAGGAGAAACCGAGTGTAGAGGCGTTGAACGAATTGGAGCTTTTCTGCCATGTCTTGCAGCAAGTTTTGTGTTTCAAACAAAGTAAGACCTTGAAATGAAGGGAAATGATTGTTTATGCTATTTAGTAAGACCCAAACTGCATTGTGCAATGATTTGCTTAAAAGCTTATCTTTTATTTTGCTCAGTGGTACCGATGCAACATGGTCCACAAATTGTAGTTCCAGTTCTTCATCTAATTCCTGCAAAAGAAGAACATACGCGATGCTCAGTTTTAGAAAGGAATTCAAGTTTATGAATAAAGTTCAAGGATAGGCATGCATTTCACTAGACATTCTTACAAGTATAACATCATGTGCCCAATAGGAAATACCTCGACAATGATATCAGAGAGCTTCTTGATGCCCAAGTATGTGCGTATACTTTCAGGAAGCTCTGGGTGAGCAAATCTTAATGCAGATGTATCTATAAAACTGAGAAACTGAGACCCATATGGATCAATATACACACATGATCTTGCTGAGACAAGCCTGCTTCCATCATCCGGGATTATCGTATCAGCAATAATGTCCGATCCATCTGTTATTGTCTGTGCAGTACCAGAACATATGAAATTCAAAATTTCCATCACTGCACGGAGTTCATTTGGATTTAACCGCTGGTACCCGCACGCTTTTTGGATACTCAAAAGAAAATCCCTTGCATAGGAAACAGTAAGATTTTCTTGCATTTCCAGCTCCCTAAGGATGTTGATAAATGGAAGATATGGGCCCGGAAGTTCAAAGGCAAAAGGTGACATGTTTATCGTTAGCCGAGCAAAAAGAGACTTTACTGTGACCAAGCGAGTACCATTTGCAACAGGTACAAATGCCAACTTCTCCAATTCGGTTTTATCTGCCAAAGTATGCACATAAAGTTTATTCTAATAACATCGAAAGTGAACATGTTTTCAAATTTTCTAGATTAAAGCTGTTTCTTCAAACTAACCATTAAGATTTTAATTAATACAAGCAGCAAGAACAAAGTGTAACATAACATGCATTTCCTAACCTGAAGAAGAAAGTGTTCCCCATGTTTTCTCCAAGTACTGGAGAATCTCCAGGAAAGCATTTTCAACTGTTATCATGCCTGATGAAGTTGGCCAGTGAGCAAGCGTATCTTCACCATTATCTCTTCCAACAATCTGTCATGACATTCCATAAAGAACATGAACATGCGTGACAAAAAGAGGAAGAATATATTAAATATTCTAACCTGTAGATGCTTCAGGACTGTAGAAAAGGCTGGAGGACTTCGAAGCCGAAATGCACCCCAAGAATAATCAGGAGGAACGACACTCTGTTTAGTAAGAATGGGAGAAGAGCTCCAGGCCAATGGCCAGTCCTTTAGCAAGATAGCGTCTCTATAGGAAGAGAGAACCCTTTTACCCCCTTTCTTACCACCAATACTAGGAAAACCTTTTTCAGCAGGTACAAATGCAATTTTTCCAATCTTTTCACAGAAGGCACTGTCAAAAAGATTAGCGAAATTTGAGAATATGGAATTAACAATAGATTCTCCTAATGTCCATATCTCAAAAGAGATTTCATTTCTGCTACTCGAAAAGTCCCCCTCAAACTCGTCAGGCTCTTCGACACAGGCCATAGCATCAATGCCGATGGTCTCTACTTTCTTTGCGCATTCTATTATCATATCAGCCTCCGAGGACGTACGAAGGCCTGCTTTCTTCAGTATGCGAAGCCATCCATCTGTTACAAACCTCTCACCTGGAAACTTGTTTTTTTCCCCAGTGAATACTGATGTAAGAAGAGAATCATAAGGATCAAGCAAATCCTTTGGTTTAAATAACTCAGTTGAAAGCTCATTCGCATTCCTTACAAAGTTGGTCTCCTTCAAGGTACTCAGCACCGCAGAATTCAGTTGAAGATTGTTCCAATTCGTATACAAGTACAATAGTATATCATCCTGTTCTTGTGGGGTTTTGTTTTCAAAGAAGGGCAAGGCAAACCTGACTAACAATTCTTGATCACTCAACTGTTCAACTCCTAAAGCATGATAAAATGAACTTGCTTCCGCTGAACTGGAAAGGCATCGTTCATCATTAGGATGGAAGAATGCAGTAGGAGAAACGAGCCAATGATCAGAGCCATATAAACTTGTGTACGTGCCCAGGACTGTTTTGTATATTGGGAGCTCTCTCAACACATTTAGCTCTTCTCTCTGGTACACATGCTCGGTGGATGCATTGAAATCCATTTCAAATAGAGAAAACAGCCTATCACGATCTTCATCTGATAACTGAATTGGCACAGACAGATAACCAGCTCTTTTGGCAGCAAGTAATGTAAACATAATTGCATGCCCAATCGTCTGATCTCGAGCAGGAACAAACTTGCAAAGTACATCAAGTTCTGGGTAGGATATGTCATATAAGGGTATATTAAACTGATTAAGTAGAGAAAATAACCATGGATATCTCGAGTTTGTGAAATTAAATGCAACATGATGCAACTTTTCTAGCTCAGTTTCCGAAATATCGTTACTTGCCAGGCCAAACTCTCCGCTATTCTCAAGAGTTAAATCAGTAACAGGTGGAACAAATACTAGGTGGCGCACTTTTACACGACACAAAACTGGCCCATTCAAGTAAGCAGGAACTAGAGGCCAGTCTGATAGAAGTGAAAGGTCACCCTGTAAAGACTCGTAAATTTTCCAGAAGCTCCTTATCCATTCAGGAGTAGGTCCATTAGAAGATGATTCTCTACTGTTATCCCAAGAAATCCAAGGAGCCCGACTAGTTTCTACGTGTTTTACCCAATGCTCGTCAAAAAGCAACCTTAAATGGCCCGATAGCAAGTGTGGGGAAAAGTGTCTCAACATCAAAGGCCGATGAATAGCTGGATATGAGAGTACTGCAGCCAAGATGGGTTTCTCTAAACACTGATGATGGATAAAGTTATCAGCTAATGGGCCCATGACTAGCTGCTGCTCCTTGTTTCCAATCCAAAGTTCAGTTGTCCCCAACCTCGTTAGACACTTTGTTGCAGTTGGAAATGGAACACCTTTAAATTCAGCAATTAGTGATGACAATAACCGATCAGCATATAAACTGCTGCTACCTGCACTACTAGTTGCATGAGCTATAGGGCCTCCTGCTCTGCTAATATCTTCAACAACTCCACGGCCAAAATCATATAATGCCTTGCCAAAATAAGTCATTATTTCTAGGGCATCACCTCCAGGAGCACCTGTGCTCTGTGAAACAGTATGGCGAGAATGAAGCATGCTTGAGCTTGAAGAAGGCTGCATTTCTGTTGCAGAATTACTCATATTCTCAACTTGTCTGAGATCGGATGGCTGGGATGGATGGATATCAGAGAAACAATAATCTAGAACGTCAATGTATGTATCGATAGATCGAAGTATAACAGAAGAAGAAGCTCTCAGTAGATCACGGACCATCTTAGGCTGGATTTCCCTTACTTTAATTCCTGCTGCTTGAATTTCTCCAACCAATTCCCATGGTACAGAAAAAACAGGATAATGTTCCTTAATGAAACTACAAACATTAGCTGATGGCAAGTTAACTCCATCACTCCCAGGTTGTGAGAGGAACATGCCCTCATCAACTCTGACAAGATTTCCACGATAGAGTTGCCAGACAGGAAGGTCGACCAGGCGTTTATAAAACGGCCTTATAACTTGTTCAATCAGTGATTCCCAGTCTGCTTCAGTTGCTTTCGATAAGCTCAAATTATCAGATAAAGTTGGCTGCTGTCTAGATCTTGGCCAAAATGAGTATATTCTGTCATCATAGGCCTGCAAAACAGAACTTAAAGAATGGGCGGACTTTGATTCTACAGCAGAGGCCGAGGGGTCATTTCTAAGCTTTTGAAATTCCAATACCAGCTCAACATATGAATCCCGTATGCATAGCATTAGTTCCTTGTTCCATGCTTCAACTAGTTGCTTTGTAGAATCGACGTGTAATTGCGGTGAAGTTGTCTCATCATGAGTAAAAATGTAGCGGCCACCATTGTGGCTCACAAGGAAATACCCAAGAGCTGTGACCGGCATACTTATAGATCCAGAGAGAGGAAGAGGTGATAATATGCAGCTTGAAGAATGCACACTTAGAGGGCTTCCATTACGAGATACATGAGCTGCCACTCCAGCAACAGGTGTCAAGTTATAAGCAAGATATCGCCTGAAATTAAAAAAAAAAAAAAAAAATGAGCATTATCATGAGGGAAAAGATGTTAAATTTCCCAATGTGACTCAATGATTTTTCAAGTGGCAGCCGTAACTTGCAATAAATGAAGAGTCATAATATATAGGATAAAAATAAAATATATAGATATTCCTGCACTAACCTGATACGACTTGGTCCAGAGCTTTTCACTACATTAGTCAATGAACTTTTGTACATATCACACTTTCATCCTTTGACCATCATAAAATGATATTTCTTCTTTTTTTTTTTAAGACCATTTCACCACTTCTATAAAATTACCACTTCATTGCAGTTTAATAGAAAAAAGGTTTAAAAGTCATTTAAGAACAACAGTAAACGAACTTTTTTTTTTTGACAGCCAGGAATGTAATTGCACTATACAAGAAAGTTAAGGGACTGAAGTGTGAGCGAGAAAATCTCAGGGACCGAGTCATGCCACAGTAATAGGGATAGTACAACGACGATACATATATGTTACCCTAGAATCTAACCACGTGAGCAATGACAAATTGAAGTATGGAGTGCATTCGTAGTCTACACAAGCTTTCCAAATTCCCTAACGCAATATCAAAAGAATGTACCTATCAAGAGCCATGTTTCGAGTTTGCCCAGATCCCAGGCAAAGAACAACAAGCCATTTGTCTATGTAACTGCTTCCGCCCTCAATTACACTCACGTCTATTGCATACATTTTGATGCCTGCATTTGAACCAGTAAATAATCTTGATATTTGAAACTTCCTCCATTTTTTCTCAGAGAATGGGTTCCTCAAAAGAGCCAATGATGGGTCAACAAACACAGAATAGTTCAAAGAAGGCTGGGAGTTCCCCTCCTCCCAAGTTGATAAAGAAACCTGAATTTCCAGAAGAGTTTAAAAGATGTCAAAAAAAAAATTTGTATTAGCAATTAACCAGAGCAATGGCAGTGCATGGATATTACAATGAAGTATAGAAGGTGGGAGAAACAAAAGGATTGACTCAGTCGGGTATGCTGACTGAAGAAAGTTGTCAAGAAAGAATTATATATAAAGCTAGGTTTAAATCCAATAGCAACAAAGGCATGTGTTTTGCATGTGGTACCTGCAAGATTGACTTTAAAAACAGAAGCGTTGAAGATGAATGTTGCATAAATCGATCAAAGATCTGCTTTACTCTCTTACAATCTGTTTCGAGTTCTTTCAAGCACTTCGATGACAAAGGCATACGTATAACTGTAGAGTTAGATGATGACAGAGATATTTCCTTTGTTACAAGCATTGGATTGAATTGATCACGAAATCTCTCAACCAAATTGGTGCCTGCAAATCAACAATTTGCAGTAAGTTTTCTTTTTCATCTGACAGATGGAAAAGATAAATGAAGTTGCCTATTTAGTACTGTTAAGATAAAATAGTCAAACATGTTTGGACCACATGAACAACATCAGACTTCTAACAAAAGAATAACAGCAAAAAGTAACCTGATAAAGAGAATAATCTTGCAGAAGGGCCACCACTAGAGGGTGCACCAAGAGTCAAACCCAATGGATCAAAGATATAGAAGTATCCACCCGAAAGAACAGTCAAAACATCACAAACAAAGTAACTGCTGATAAGTCCCAAACCATAATTTAGAACACCGCCCTGAACTTTCCAAGGGGGAGGAAGCTGGAGGTTAGATACTTCTTCCTGGCTTAGAGTGACTCCTTCAAATACCACTGTCAAAGAAGAACCTTGGAAGTCACCTGAAGAAATCAGAATTACAAAAATTAAAGTAAATTAGATACCAATTACTCAAAAAACTCTAAAAAATAATGGCAAATTTTAAGGTTGCTGCATTATTTAGCAGAAGCATGATTCAACAAAATCTTCAACTGACAAAGCAAACAGCAAAAATTACCTAGATTCTGCTGGAGTAAAGATTGTCGGGGATGCTCTCGTTTGTCATAGATCAGGTGTACTTTCTTTGCATTGCAGTAATCAGCCAATTCTAGAAGATCAAACAGAACAAGATCACTCTCCCCGTACAAAGCTAGCAGTTCACATATTTTAGCATAATTCATGCATGGTAAATCCCTCATCAGTTCATCCTCAACTAAAGTCAAACCACCAAGAGATTGTACTCCGAGCCTTTTAGCTAGATCATCACTAATACTTGAGTGTACAAAATGTTTCGAACCTGGACTGCTATCTTTCATCCATGGGGCATCATTATAAACAAGATTCAAAGCAGGCATCAGAACACCTAAAGAATCAGGAATTAACAGTGATTTCAACATTAAATCAGGAACTTGCTTGCCAGCATAACTGTCAACAAAAGCTTCCAGTACGCAGTGAACAAAAGTTAATTGGTCAGCAGATAGCAGCTCTCCTTTCATGTCACGCTGCAAACATTGCAATACATTAAGATAATCTGAAGCATCAAATGTCAATCTCACACCCAATGCTGAAAGTAATGCTCTGAATTCTGACAACTCGGAAGGAACAACATATAGATAAGGATGGTATTTCACTGGCGAGTCAAAAGCAAGTGCCTTTGGAGGAACAAAGTTGTCGCCTACATAAACCCATGACACGCCATCCAAGTCTTCTTTTAGAAATTTGAAATTGTTGGTACCAATAAATTCTTGCAATTTCGAATACATTGAAGGGATCTCTTTTCCCAACACGACGTCAATAGGGCAGTCTTGTTCAGGTTGTGTCTTGAGCTTGTTATAGGACTGCGAGAGCTCAATTAATTGTGCAGAATAAACTCTGATATCAGCAGGACCTAACCAATCAAGTTTTTGCTGGAGATACATAGATTTGCAATTGCCATCAAGAATACGCATTCTAGACGCCACAAGCCACATCTGGGATTTAGGTCTGGTGATTATCGGAGGTGCTATTTGATCAACTGATATTAACCATGGAAGTCCTTCTACCAACGGGGCAACATATACTGGGCACCAACAGATAGTTTTGATCTCTAACCAAAACTCATCTTCTGTTAGATCATGTTCAAAATGGGAAAGGGAAGAGAGCACACCTTTGTCCCAATTGCCATAATCATCTTCATTGTTTTCTGCTTGCAGATTATCATTATATAACTTAGCATAATTGCTTAGTATTAAACTAGCAGCTCCATCATTACTTTGGATGCTGTGAGTTGAGAGCTTAAAAGAAAGAGCATCCAAATAAACAAGTAATCTCTGGCCATATATAAAAGCATCCGTGTCTCCTGAAGCGTGCATCGTTGAAACTGATTTAGCACTATCTAGTAAACAAGTAAAACTCAAGGACCTTTTGAGCCCCATACTCGCCAGTGATTCTAGAATTTCAGGATCGATGAATTTCTCAGAAGGGAAGAAGATTTCTTTGTGCAGCAAACTTCGCAATTCAGGTACACGAGGATCATAGAGCCTGGAGAGAAAGAGTTCTTAAAAAGAAGTAACCAGAGAGAAACCAAAATCTGAGCACAGGGAAGCTCTGTAGCTTACAAAAGAAATAGCAGTGAACAACTGTGGTATGCTAGGCCATTCGAGACTTCCCAAAAATGAAAATAATGATAGCAAGAATTTAGATAGCCAATCAACAAAGAAAGAACTAACTAAAAATATAAAATATATTTTTACAGCTTAAACAGTCAACAGACTTGCATTAGGCTAAAGAAGATGCAAACATTCAATTTCCTCAAGAAAACATTCTCCTTCAACAACATATATTTAAAATGTTAGGTGAACAGCGGAAAAATCAGATTAGCTGCTTAAATAAAGCTATCACTATCGCTGGAGAAGCCCAGGCCTACGAGATAATTGTGACAGATGAAGGAACAGAAAAATTGAATATAGGTTAAATTGAACAGAGAGTACCCTTTTATGTTGATTAGGATAAACCAGGACCCTTAATTTCATGAATGTTGACCTATTCCAGCTGGATGATGGATGATTAAATCTAACACTTTTAAATTGGATGGATTATACCATGAAGACTTAAGTTTGCAACTTGCAACTATACTTGGATTCAAAAAGTCCAACCTTGTTTTGCTAATGATGGCAAAGCAGATGAGGAAACACCAAAACAATACTAGGATCCATGAAGAACAGTATAACTACCAATCAACAAACTGAGTATCATTTTATACTATACTATACAAGCACATGAGGAAACATCAAAACTATACTATCATTTTATAGCGAAAACAATACAAGGAGCAACTTTCAACTTTCCTTTCGCAAACTTTGAAAATTAAGTTGTCTGTAAAAAAGAAACACAAGCAAAAAGAGTAAGATTTCGATAGCTTAAATATTATAATTCACAATGAGGTGAATAAAGTGGTAAACAGAAGGTAAATTAGTGCGATAACAAAGAGGGGGAGAAACAAACATAATTGCCAATCAATCAACATTTAATAGCTGAAAATCACACATTAATAAAGAGGGCAAGCAACCAAAAGAGTGAGAAATAAGAAACACACCGAGAAGGATGTAGCCAGGAGCCATTAGCTGCCAAAACAAATGGAATTTCCAATAGAGCAGCTTTTCTGGAAGCATCTTCTTCTATCAAAAGCTTCACATCGCATAATATTGATGAAAGAATGGCCGGTTGCGAAAGAAACTCTGACATATGGTTAAGCACGTGATCTTTGTAAAATTCGGTTTTTGTAGGCTCCCTTATATCAAAAAAACATCCTAAAATGCTCTTTTCCTTTTCAGATTCAGTTCTAACAAAATTTTCACTTAAGAGATCCTCACACATGCCTTCGGGTTTAAGCCATTTTGGTGGATCAGACAAGTTAACGAGCTCTCTGTTCTTGTAAGACTCAAATATTGGAAGGAGCTTGATTAAATTAATATGTGAAGAATCAATTTGATTACCAGAAAACCATTTAGACTGGAAAATAAAACTCCGAAGTTCATGCATCTCTGCCACTGAGGCATTGGCAAATATCTCCTTAATATCCTGCAGTTGAGAAGCCACTGACCACACTGCATTCAAAACGCCAGGTGCCGTCGAATCCTGAACAAAATGCTTCAACTGGGGGTGATCAATTGGAAGGTCAGATCTCAGGAAGAAAACTCCCAATTTCTGTAACAATGAATACATGTTTTCACTCCACCCATCATCCCTAATTACATTAGAGTTTTCAGCAAGTTGCAAGAGGCAATCATTCCCAACCGGAAGTATAGGCCATTTGCTAAAAATGGAAAGGTCCTTGCAGGACTCTCGTAAATAGCTCCAAAGCAACCTCATCCATTCAAGACTTGGGTGACCTTGCTGACCGGGAGTCCAGGAAACCTTCTTTGCTTGCTGCCATTCAGGCGGCAGAATCCTAGGGAGCAATTCAACAAGGCATGAACAAGTGAACAACTCTATGTTCGATCGCGCAGAATCTGCTATGTTGTATAGTTTCTTCAGAATTCCATCTGGTATAGAACAATCTATGAGAAGATGCGGAACAGAATCCTTGAGAAGTTCATATTCCATTTGAGATGTAAAAAATATTCTTTCACCCTCCCCGCACTTATTAATAGCAGTTAAGGATCCATTTGCCAGAGGAAGCAATGGCAATCCCTGCAGCTTATCAGAAAAACTAGATTCTTTTATATCACTTAAGCAGTATTCTAACGTACAGATGACTGCTTCCTTGCTTTTGAGCCCACGTTTACGTCGAATTAACAAATTCCTCAGCAAATTGGGATTTAGGAAATGTAAGGACGGGCATGTTTCCATAAACTTATCAACAATGAGCTTTGATACAGAGACGATAGGCAAACCAGCTTGAGCCAAAACTTCTGAAAGCTCTACTGCCTTTGGGAAACTGAAGTCAGGAAATATAGCTTGCCTCGTTGAGATCCATTGCCCACCTCGAGCTTTTGTGTATAACACAGGGAGCCCAAGATCAGCGATACACATATAGAGCTTTCGCACCATAGAAGCCCATGGTTCAGCACCTACAGTGGTGGGCCAAAATGAGAAGAAGAGATCGGAAGGGCCAATTTCTTCAGCCATGACAGAAAGGAGGTGAGCATAAGCAGGAGCAGCAACATCTTCAAGCAGGCAAGTGTTCCACTCGGATCGTGCTTTCCCGCCACCAGCCATATCATTTCCAAACCAGATATCTCTTCGATTTGACGACAATTCGAAATATGCATTAACATGAGCTGGGAGGCTAGTAGTGATCGGTAGAGGTAGGAAGCAGAAGGCCCGCCCCTCAAACTTTTTCATAGGAGCTTGGCATTTTAGAGATGTATCAGTGTCATCAATTTCACCAGAACTACTTAATGTTTCACCCAGCTCCTTTACATCTTTTATATATGCAGAGTGCAGGTAGGCTGCAACACAAGCCCAGGGTACAAAATTATGTGACTTATTACCCATTACTATAGATTGTCGTTTAGCTTGTCCACCACCAATACAGTCACTAATAATCCAAGAATGTAACATGCTGGCCATACGCGTTTCTTCGACAATCTCAACCTTCTGGCAATTCCACGGCAGCTCGCTATCTACGGTCTTATTCAATTTGTTCAAAAATTGAGCCCTATCCATTCCGTTCTGCCTACTTCCACGAATAAAATCAAGCATAGCTTGATGTGCATGAGATTCCTTTGTGGTCACACCAGCATGGCGCCTTGACGCACAGTGAATAAGTTGCATCTCATGACCAGACCCCTCCTTCACGTATAATGTTATTTTTTTAACATTACGGAGAAAAAGTAATGCCTCTGATACAACTTCAGAAAAGGAAGAAAAGAGCAACTCCACATCTTCAGGTGCATACTTCTCCTTCTTTATTTGACTTCTATGAGCGGCAGCTTCATTCCTGAGAGGGAACCGAAATAGGGTACCTGGAAAAGCTTGTTGGAGGTCACAGCCAAATTGTAGGAAAGGGCTAAATTGGTCAGGGAATTGTTCTAAGATCCTCCGCCCAACAAATCTTATCCTCAAGCCCGGATGAGAGGGAGATATTCCTGGCAAATAACAGGCATGTGGATCGAAGATTACAATGTTTTCTCCAGAGACGAAACCTGGGATGTCTGTGAAGTGATATACGCAGTTGAAGCCAAGACCAAACCGACCAATTGCAAAAGGTTTTTCAAGCTTGCTGTCCTGACCTATGCGTGAGATTGCATAAAGATCTTGCGAGCTAAAAACAGAGTCATTAAAGCAGTAAAGAGCAGGCCCCTGCCACTCGGCCATTTCAGGGGAAAGAATGGATGATGTACCATACTGAGTTTTGTCCAATAAAAAGATAACCTCAGAAGCATGTGCATCCTCCGCATTTTGTACGAGCTCAAAAAGAATCCCTGGGCCATCTGCATACATTTCGACAATGTGTTTGAGTCTAGTTGTCAAGGCCTCATGCTGTCCAAAGGCTTCAGCAACACCAGACAAACTCAAGTTCATGGAGTCAGAGCTCTCGGCAAGCAGCAGGCGGCGAAGAGAGCGCACGCCTAATTTCTCCGCAACATCATTTGAAATGTGGCCATGTACAAAATTATAGACATCCTTCTTTGTATACGTGCTCTCTCCAAAATCAAGTAGCCACGGAGCATCATTGAAAACAAGGTCAGTTGATCGGCACAGTCGGGATAAGGCATCTGGCAGATAGATTTGTGCGTGTGAATCCTGAAACTGGAAGTCAGAAAGATGCTGCACAATCAAGACAGATGTTCTTAGTTCTTCCCCATCAAGTGGAGTGGATCCTTTTCGCATGGCAATGCGAGAAAGAATATTAGCATAATCTGCTGGCTTCAAATATTCTTTTACGCTGAGCTCTAAGAACAACTCTCTGAACACTGCTAGATCGACAGGAATAACACGTATGTAAGGAGCCAAATGGAGGTGCCCAGTGAGAACCACCTCTTCTGTTGTTGCAAACCCATCTCCCACCCAAATCCATCTGCACCCCTCGAGGACAGCCTTCACAATATCCATCTCATCTGAACCAATCAAATTAGTCAATAGAGAGTATATCTTAGGCATAGCTTGAGCCAATTCTTGCCGAAGCACCTGGTCTGTCACAATCTCATTGTTTTTTCCAAGCTCAAGCAGTTGAGCAGCAATTACGCTTCCAGCTGGAGGAAATGACCAGCCCAAGCTATATGACAAGGCTGAAGAAGAGCAATCACCATCAAGAATACGTGCGCTAGCAGAAACAAGCCACATATCTGAATGTAGTCTTACTTGCTTAGGTGGGGCCACCTTTGATGAAACTGCAGGCCATGGCAAAGCAGAATAAGGTGGAGAAACTAGCACAGGGCACCAGCATATCATTCTGAGGTTACTCCAGAATTTCTCGAGATCAGCTTCCAAAGGAGTGTCACGAGTCCGTAGTGCCGTGGTCACTTTAGCAAACATCACATTCACCTTTCTTTGACCATCGATCGGTCTATTAGAAACCCATTTGTTGGCATGAACTTCGAGGTAAGCAAGCAGCACCTTACCCCTTAAATTAGCTTTAGACTGATCATTATGCATCAGCATTTCAATCTGGCGTGCACTTTGAATTATAGTATCAAGATGTATTGATGTCCTAAGCCCTAGGCTAAGCAACATGTCAAGAACATCTGGTTCTTGAAATAATCCACAAGGGAAACAATCTGATTCCTGCAGAAGCGCATAAAGTTCTTCCACACGAGGATCATAAAGAGATCGAGGACTCATCAAGCTCCCAGTGATAGTTGGAACAAAATTAAGCACTCTTAAAGATTCTTTAAACAGCGGATCCTCCAAGCATAACTGAGGCAACTCTCGTAGTACAGTTAACATTACTGTGTCACGAATTTCTGGCTGCAGTTCACCAACTCTGTTTAGAACACTCTTCTTGTAAAAAGAAGGCCTTTTCATGCGCTCGATTTTCAAATATCTCATTAAAATTTCCTCCTCACTCTGAGATGAACAGAAAATAAAATTACCATCTAATAAGTGTTCAGGCATGCCTAACGGTGGTAAATACAACTTGAAACTATCCAAATCAGAATAGTGACAAATATTGGCATCCCCTTCAGCATACACCCTATAAATAGGTAACTTCTTGCAGTTCTTTATGTCCACATCAGAAAGAGAGCCTCTCAAGTACCACTTCGGATCAAGCAGAAATTGGCGGAGTTCGTTTTTCTCATCAGGAGCAATATATTGAAAAAGAAAGTGCAAGTGATTACCACTCGAAGAAACAGCCTCAAAAATTGAATGAAGAACACCAGCAGCATCCCCATCATATACATAGAGGGACAATTGCCGATGTTCGACTCCATACTTTGTACTTAATATTTTGCATCCTATCTTTGCCAGCAGCTCTTCCGTCGTACTAGACAATAATTGTGCATTAATCAGCTTAGATAATTTGGAAGGCCTGTGAAGGTGCCCTGAAGTAGATGGCAATATAGGCCAGTCACTCAATAACTCAAGATCATATGAGCGTTCTCGCAGATACTTCCAAAAAAGTTCAAACCAAGTTGTTGTTGGAAATGTACTACCAAACTCTGGATTCCAATCGACTTGATTTTTATATTTCCATTCAGCGGGGAAAAGCCTGGGGAAGAACTGAAGGAAAATCTGACCATCAACTAATGCAATGTTTGCCTTAGAGAAATGGGCAATATCTGAGAGTTTACTTAATAATTTAGAAGGAATGTTTGGGTCGATTATTCTGTCGGGGACTGCTCTCAAGAGCTTGTATTCGAGTTCATTGCAGATTAAATAAAAATTTCCCTGTGAAACCTCAGAAAACACTCCAAATTGATTATTTGCTAATGGAAGCAAAGGAAGGCCATTTAAGTATCTACCAACAACACCATCATCCAAATCACTAAGACAATATTCCAACAAAACTAGCTTACAAGATTTGTTTAATGCTACCAAAGCTTGGCACCCCATGAGGAAATGTCTTACTGTAGCAGGATTAATAAGTCCGAGGCTAGTGTTCCTATTATATTTGGAAAACATATCAAAAATAGCATTAGGCAGACGAACGACAGGCATCCCTAACAATATAAGGGCCTCACAAAGATCTTTACTTTCAGAAAACGCCTCATCATGAATAAATGCTTCATACGGTGATATCCACCTCCCGCCTCCAACATCAGAGTATAAAACAGGAGATAAATAAATAATTTGGTAGATCTGTTCAACCAAATTCCTCCAAGGCTCCTCAAATGAACCACTCGGCCATACAGAATAGTATAGTTTAGTGGGCCCCAATAGCGTCCTCAAACCCAATAGCAACTCAATAAATGCTGGAGCGATTGCATCTTCTAATAACAGCCTATTCCAGTCAGAACGAAGTTTTCCGCCCCTGTCCATGTCAGCTCCATACCAAATGCTTCGCCGATTGGAAGAAACTTCAAAATAACCATTCACTTGCACAGTCAATCCTGTTTTTACAGGCAACGGAAGGAAACAAAACGCATGGCCTTCTTTAAGAACAGCACGCTGCAAAACCCAATTTACCACAAAGCAGTTCAACATAGATCAATTTTCAATAGAAACAAGAGCTATTTGGGAAAAATACTGGCCATGAACTGAAAAGAAATACATAATAATATGGCATTAGAATATCCTACATAGTTCGACACTTTCTGCAATTAAGATTTTTTTGTGAACAAATATATAATTGACTGTAAAGGGAAAATTTTCAGGTTCTGTAGTAAAAGTTACTGCAAGTGAACAAACAAGTAAAAGCAAAAGGGTTGTTCACAAGAGGTGTAAGAATTACACCAAACCAGATGCAACTTTACTTGTCAAAGTTAAAGAAAAGGAAAAAGAAAAATCAATTACTAAAAACCACCTGTTACGGTGGTTTAACTCTTCATTTGCAACAAAAACGCATATCAACACTAAAAATCACTTGCACTTGGGAAGGCATACAGTCAAGAAAGAGGATTCCTAATCTAGTTTGCTACAAGCATTCCACATCTAGTTTGGACTTGATGGAATAAGGCAGCAAATGATGCTTATCAAGAGAATGACATTGTTCTTTCCAATGAGAGATCATGCATCTATGGCATAAAAACATATGCTGCAATACAAACAACATCTCAATTTAAAGTAATTGTACAGTACCTCAGGTTTGCCATCAGATATACAAGCTGCAACAGATGCCCAGGGCAATAAGTGGAGATCATGCTCTTTAGCTGCAGCAGAAGCAAAGGAACCAATTTTACTAGATGCTGATGCCATCCCCTGTACTATGAAGAATGTGCAGATTTTTTTTTCAACATTTGACCCAAACGATGCTTCACTTAGGAAATCTAATGAAAAGGAATCAGCTTGCCAGTTTAAAGATTCAGCAGAATTAGAGAACCTAACAAGTGCCTGACGATGCCAGACTGTATTCTCATTTGGTGACTTGACAGAGCAAGAGTACAACTTCCGTGGCTCATTCATGCCAGCATCCCATATATACATTTCAACTGAGAGTATACTTTTAAGAAAGAGCATAGAAAACACAGCTTCTTCATAAAGCTGTGAAAAAAGCAAAATAATGTCATCTTCCGAGTATGATTGCCTTGAGAGCCTACTAACAGCTGCCTGATTTTCACTCCTCAAAGGGAAACGAAATAAAGTGCCTGAAAATGGGAGGTCATGTTGCACCCGAAAGCACAATACGGCAAAAACTGATCTCTATATAGTGTAATAGCTGAAGAGTTAACAAAGTCGAGGCGTTTCCCAGGATTTGAAGCAGAAACATTGGGAAGGTATGCACCTTGGGGATCAAATAAGACAATATATTTGCCGCTTACAAAAGATGGCAAGTCTGTCAGGTGGTACACCGAGTTAAAACCAACCCTAAATAGCAAATTCAGAAGAAAAGAGAAAACAGTCATGATAGGCAGAACAATAATAAACAGTCAAAGACTAATATTAAATGCAAGAAATCAAGCGTGGCATATACAGAATTAACATTCTTACTAAAATCCTCCGAACCTCAGTAATCAACAATACTTGTTCAAGAGCAAAATCAAATTATCTTTTCACGAATAAAGGAATGTTCTTAACTGAAAAAATATACCAGACGAAGAGGAAACATAAGAAAACAACACAACATAGAGTCCTAATGAAAGGAGAAGTAATAAAGGAAAAGAATTTCAGATTAGATCAGCATGAACAAAGCCAACAAAATAGTCACAATAGTTTCCCTATGTTGATCAGGTCCAAGCCACTCAAAACTATGAGATAGCTAAAATAGTATCAGTTTGCTTCCGGAGAAACTAGGGGGGCAATATGTAAACACAATGACCTGAACAGGAACCAATTATTTGTTGTTAACATGGGTTTAATTGATCAACAGGTTGGAATTTGAATTTGGATCTAGAACTAATAGAAAAATACTAACCTTATCGTCTAAACTATAGAATATACATCCATGGATAAATGCATACAATTAATGCTTTCACATTCAATTCTGATCCAAACTATGTTGAATGTTTTCTTGAAACATTAGAGGGCCAAATTTCTTATCTTTCAAACAGAAAGACAAGGCTCACAAACTCCACAAAGCACCTAGGAGGCACTGTTTTGGTTGAACATCGGAAAAACTTGAGTTATTACCCTAATTCTCAATAAAACAAAAATGTAGCTTTTCTAAGATAAACGCAAAGCTACCGTTCCAACCAAGCCTTATAGCAGTGTTATACCCAACTTTATCTTAAATTATCCTAGTAATCATTAAAATTTTCCTGCAATGTATAACTAATCACAAAATTAACTTTGCAATTTGATCCTAAACAAACCAAACCCTGAAGTTCTTGAGGGGGAAAGCATGGCCACATCAATTATGTTAAACTAAACCATTTCCTAAAGCAAAGAAGTTAAATGGGAGAAATGCATCAAGCGACTCACCCGAAACGCCCCGTCTTCCACGCCTGCGACTGTTTCTTGCTATCCCCAATCCGCGATATGCTGACGAAGTCGTCCTCGGTGAAGACGGCGTCGTTGTAGGCGAGGAGCGCGGGGCCCTGCCACTGCGCGAGCTTCGGCGAGAGGAGGGACCCGGCGCCGTGCTCGCGGCGGTCGAGGCAAAGGCAAACCCTAGTGGCGCCGGCGTCGTCCGCGTTCTGGATGAGCTCCTTGAGCACGGTGGTTCCCTCGGGGTAGTTAACCAGCACCTCGCGGATCCGCCGCGTGAGGTCGACCCTCTGGCCGAAGTCCTCCAACAAGGCGATCTCCGCCGCGGCGTCGGCGCCGGATGCGGCGGAGCGATCCATCTCCGCGGCCACCGGAGACGATGGAGACGGAGACGCTACAATGGCGTAGGACGAGGAGAAAGGGACATCGTCGAGGGCTGAGAACGAAACCCTAGGAATCGGGGGCGAGGGGGTGAGAGGGAATGGATCTAGGGTGAGAGGGAATGGGTATGATCGGGGAGAGGAGGAAGAGGTAATGAGGCGATTCTAGAGAGCTTTGTATATAAAAGATTCAGGGGCGTAATTTATTGGATTAATAATAAATAATAAATAAATAATAAATGTGTTAATTTATATATATTGCACCGCAAAAATGTCGGTATCTGGTGGGCCCGCGTGTTCGCAGAAATTTAGAATTCGATTGGTTATACTATATACGCGAGGGTCGTATGCGGTCGCGTTTGCAAAGCACATAAATTAGATAAAGTTCAATGAAAATAAACTATATTTATTTTTTATATAGAAGTATGTTTCTATATATATTTTAAATGCATGAGAAGTATTAATTAATACACACAGTGCATGAAAAAATTTGATAAAATATTTTGAAAAAAAATACTATATATATTTTAAAGAAAAATATCAAAAAATTTATCAGTTTATCACTTATTAGAAATGTTCTTTCTCAAGTTCATTTTGATTTATTGGATATGAATGGTATTTTTTAACTCAAATAAAATATCGATATTTTCTTAATGTTTGCCTTGTCATTGTGTAACTCTAATTTTTTAGAAACAAATAAAATAATGGTACCTTAACTTTTTAAAAATTAACTAATTTTTTATGTTGACTTTGTCCAACCTTCTAACATAGTCACATAGTCACATTTTAAGGAGAAATGATTTTTTTTTACTATTTTTCTGACCATTTGCCTTGTCATTGTGTTAATTTATTTATTTAAAAAAAAAATTATTAGAATTTTATCTTTTTTTTTGCTAGTTCCTATTTGCCTTTTTATCGTGTTACTCTAACTTTGACTTTCTAATGGTTGAGCTAGACGTGTAGGTAATAATCTGAATTTGATAATTTGGTGGTTGATATTTAATATTTTAAATTTAAAATTTAGTTATTTTATATTTTCAGCTAAATTTATTTTAAGATAAACGAAACGAATAATATATTATTTTTATCTTAAGAAAAAGAGCAATTTGAATCTGTTCCAGATTAAGTTGAGTGCTTACTTTTGAGAGTAAGCCGAGAGATAGGTCTCTCTCGATATAAAAGAAGTCGAGCTGGTTTATAAACTGTCACGCATACTGCATGTTAGTAACTGATCATAAATCGTCAAAACATCAGGATTTGTTTGAACGAGCAGGATAATTAAGAAGTGCCTTAGTATGTTAGGCCCGAACCGAATGTCTAAATCTAACCATTTGGGCCAAACAAGATGGATCAGGTTGGGACGAAAACAACTCACAGATACGAGCGTAAAACGAGTCAGACACGAACAAACTATACTAAAATCAAACCTTATGCATGACGTAACCAAGGCAAGCGCGAGCCAAGTCATTTAGTATAATATACTAGTCTTAGTATTAGATTATATAAAATAACTGTTATTTTTAAAAATTTAAACTAACTGAGAATAATTTTGTAATATTTTATATTTAAGAACATCTCTTACTTATGATTTCGAGATTTTTTAATAGACTTATAACATGAGCTTGAATTAGATAAAAAAAAATAATAATGCTGAGAGCCCGGCCAGCATGCATGATTCGAATTCTAAAAATTTACGCTAGTAAAGAATATTATTTTTATATTTTATATTTAAACTTAGGAGACTGTAAGGCTCATTTTTGTCTAAATTTTGATTAGCCATATATTGCAAAGCTCAACTCAGTATTCAACATACATACATACATATATATATATATATATATATATATATATATATATATATATATATATATATATATATATATATATATATATATCATCTAATATCATCTTTTCCACGCGAACCAAGATAAATTGATGCTAACAAATTAATATTTACTATTCGAATCAAACAGAGGAGAGCGTGATTTTGTTTGATCAAGTCAAATTTCAGCTAAATACGAACTGTACATTCACGGACAACTGAGTTCAATCGATAGCAACGTAATAACATAACATTATTGGTTTTAAATTATTATTGAGCATATAATTTTAAATCAACATCGATCATGTTATAATGTCAAAGTGATTTGTCTCCTTCCAATTAATGCCGTAGTATAGCGTAGTGTTGGTCATCAATGGTTAACTCCAATAGGTCAACAAAACACAGTTAGATTCTAAGGTTCCGTTTGGAACCAGGCATTAGGTGGGGGGGGGGGGGGGGGGGGGGGGGGGGGGTTGTGTCAAACAAAAAATATAGTATATATCCTTTATAGTTAAGGCCTATTTGAATGATTTGTGATTTCAAAGTATTGTAGTATATTTGTTATGTTATATAAAACAGTGTTTATATTTACAACAAAATTTTTTGATGCTTTTTTGGAGTATCAAAAAATAACAAAAATATTCCAAAAATACTATGAATTTATTGTAAATGTAAAAAAAAAAAAAAAAAAAAACAATCAAATCTTTAGATCTTTATATTTGCTTGTTGTAGTAATGCTATAGTTTAATTACCAAGCATATACCATAACATATAATTACTTTATAATAAATTTACAAAAGGGTAGTTGAATGGTGATTTCATGCATACTTAATCAGCACTACAATTTGCACTAATTTGAAGTTGAAACTTACGATCATTTCATCACAGCGACAACGATACGCCAAATAAATTATTTAAATTTATATTTTTAAAAACAAGAATATTTAGTAGTAGCATTAGATGTTAGAGTTACGTACTCAAGCACAATCACTAACCTAACTAATTAGTAACCAAAATAATTTTTACTTTAGCATGTATATGATTGCGGGATCTTAATAAATAGATTCTTAAAGTGCCTTCCAAATTTTAATTATCATTTAATTATGACTCAATATAGTTAGTTTTCTTAATAAAAGAGAACCACTAGTTATATATAAGTTTGTTTATATATGTATCAAAATTTTATTACCAAGCTAGATAATATTTTGTGTTACATTTCAAAATACATAACCATAGCAATATTATGCATGTAAACATGATAAAAAGTATACCTTTTCCTTTTTTAAAAGGTACGTACTTGGTATCACGGTTAGTGGACAATGGTGACACATCACTTCCTTTTTCTCTTGCTCCATCAAATTAGAGGTAGAGGTTCAAGAATACAACAAAACAATTAAAGCCTCTTTAATTAGTTTTTTCCTCAAATTAGAAAAAGAAAAAAACAATTAGTGACTCTTATACCTACCAACCTAAAGTCCAATAAGTTTGGTGGTGATTACCCACGACCTTTTGTTACAAAGCAAAAATTATTTAAAGCGCTTTTTATTGAAATTAATACAATAAGTAATTAAACGAGGCGCATCCAACTCCTCTTAATTTGTAATTAATATATTTTTTCTCTAAACTTTGAGTTGAGTAGAGTTTGACAAAAATGTTTGGATCGAGAGTCCTACGTACATTGCTGTGACCCACTATGAGAAGAGTTTTCGGAGTCAACAATTTGTTCAATTTTTCCACATCTACTTACGTACGTAATACATTTTTTAAAAAGTAATATTTTATGTTGAGAGTTTTTATAGGGAAAAAAAGTTACAGTACAAAATGATAGTTTAATGTTGGCTTATCATGCATGTACTCCTTTCCTCACCAAGAAATATAAACATCAGTAGCAGTAGCACTGTAGCAGTGTTAGGTAGAGTCTCATGTGGCTACGGCCCTTTGCAACTACCCCTTACCTACACATTTTCTTTTTTTTTTTTTATTCATTTTGGCAATATTATCCGTATACTTATATTATCGGTATAAATCTTACACTCCGTATTTCTAGTGAGTAGGATTAATTCACTAGTCTTATAAAGAAAAAAAAGGAAAAAAATTCAATAAATTATTGTAAATTCTTGAATTTAATAAAAGTGTAAGATTTATACCCATATATATTAATTAACGGTAGTTGCATAAATTAAACGATATGTTAATTTCTTGTTGAACTTATATATGTTACCAAAGATTTCTACAATAGCTAGCATACTAGGATGAAAAATTCATATATATAAAAAATGCATCTTTTATAATTTTTACAAACTTAAGATGACAATATTTATCATTCATAATTCTGATAATGAATAAATAAATATTAAGTACTATATATATATATATATATATATATATATATATATATATATATATATATATAATATATCTGCTTTATTTTAAGTCTCTTTATTTGAAACTTGAACTCTTAAACTCACGACAATTCTAATATCCATCAAAATATCTTACAATTAGAATGCCAATAATTGTACGCAATCTTGGGTTATAAGTTGCTTTGCATCACTTGCTTGTAACAACCATATTTTCAAAAATGAGTAAAGAGTTATTTTCATAGAATACATTTAAAATAAGGAAGAAGAATTAAAATAAATCTCTTCACCTTGTGGAAAAAATATGAGAGCTATCAACTAGGATTATATCATTTTAAGAGTTTATAGAAATCAAAATAAGAAACCAGAGATAGTTACTATGTATTATGCTATAATTCTCAATACATATTTGATTAATTTGGTAAAATAAATTTTCATTGAGGAAAAAAAAAGCAATTTGGTTTTAATCCACTAAGTAATAGGAGTTTTAGGATCATATATATATATATATATATATATATATATATATATATATATATATATATATATATATATATATATATAATTTAGTATAATATATATATATATATATATATATATATATATATATATATATATATATATATATAATTTTAGTTTATAAAATTACAGATGTAATAAATTAAACTCAATGCATGGTAATTATTAAATTCAACAAGTTTTTAATTTAATTAAATATATAAATTTAAGTTAAGAAAGTTGTTGTATATTTTTTCCCCAATTAAATTTATGCACTCAAGTTGAGATAAAAGCATAGGAGTGGCTCTTATTAATCGCAGGTCATAATCATTGAAACGTCAAATTTAATTTGTCCATTTTAAATTTATTTGATGTTAACCTTAATTTGTTCATTTTAGAGGCATTGGATGTTAACCTTGTAAAAGATGGGTGTTGTATAGTTGAGAACAAATGTTATAAAAAATCTTCATTAATTTCTGGGCAAAATTTCTGGGAGAAAAAAAAATATATATATTAAGTTTCAAATAAAATTGGTAATTTTGATTTTGAGCTAGCTTGCTTGGGTGACTTAATCTAATCTCAAATCTATTTGTTTAATGGCATCCATTTGATAAATAGATTGTATTGGTTATTTATTTATAAATTAAAAATAAATTAAACTTCATGCCACGTGACAATAAACTCAAAATACTAATAAGTTGAGTTGGATGAGGCTAATAAGTTGAGTGGATTGCGATCCATAATAGACCTAACGTTCAGATAGATTGAGTCCGATCGAAATTCGCGGGCACTGTGTCTATACGTTTTAAATAAATCGATTGCGTATTTTTAATAACTCATATTTTTAGAATTAATAATTAACGTTAATAATCTAACGAATTAGGCTTGAAACGGATTTAGATCGATAAAGCTTTCGACGATTAGCACTCAAACCTACCTTCTTTTTTTTTTCTTTTTTTTTTTTTTTTTTTTTTTTTTTTTCATGTTGATCAAGTTATTTCTGCGTGTTTGATAGGTTTGGTCTAGACTAGAGTCATGTTGACTTACTGTCTATACGCTTTTAAGTTTGGTCTAGATATGTTTGATAGGTTTGGTCTAGATTTGGTCTAGATTGAGTCCGGTCGAAATTTGTAGATACTGTGTCTATATGCTTTAAGTGAATCGATTGCGTATTTCTAGTAGCTCATACTTTTAGAATTAATAATTAACGTTAATGATCGGACAAATTGGACTTGAAACGAATCTAGATCACACGTTAATGATTTTATGCTATAAATTTTTTAAAACTAGTCTAGATCACACGCTTCGCAACAAATTTGTAGCATTTTAGCTAATTATTAATAAAATATATAATAATTAATACAGTAAATTATAATATAATATATTATATATGTAATATAAAATATTTAAATAATTAATTGTATTATAAAAAATTATATATAATACATATTTTAGAATAAAGTTTACAGTGAAATGGTGCGCTAAACCCGGCTTGTACCTTAAGGCATTGTTTGTTTGGGGTACAAAGGGGGATATCCCCCCCTTTGTACCCAAACACTTTTGAATAAGGGGGGAACACCAATTCCCCCCTTTTATTTTTTGTCCCGGAACAACTCCTATTCTATCCCCACTACCCAGAACTACTTTTCCCTCTCTCTCCTCACTTTTGCCCTGCACGGTTCCCAATTGAAGCATCTACCTCCTACACTAATTTAAAATTAGTACACTAATTTTAAATTAGTGTACTAATTTAAAATTAATACAATAATTTTAAATTAGTGTATTAAAATTAACACTAATTTTAAACCTAATTAACACTAATTATTGATTTTTTAAAAATTTATATCTTACCAGAAAAATTATTGTAATTTTTAGATAATATTAATCAATTTTTAAATAAAAAATAATTAACACTCATTTTATATACCATTTAATTTATTAATTAATAGATATTACAATAATTATTTAACATATACAAAATAAATAATAAATACTTATTATTATCGTCGCCGCCGCCGCCTCTCGGCCTTCCCAGTAGCTCTTCGTCGCCGCCTGGTAAAAAACCTCTCCCTCGTACCGCATCCTCGTTCCCAACGCAAAATAAATAATTAATATAATTTTTAGATTAAAAAATAATTAAACACTAATTTTAACACTAATTATTGATTTTTTAATACATAATATCTTACCAAAAAAAATTATTATAATTTTTATATTATATTAATCATTTTTTCCATATAAATAATTAACACTAATTTTATATATTATCTAATTAATTACATTATAAATATTACATTAATTCTATTTAAAAATTATAATACAATATTTATTTATCAATTTTTACCCCCATATAAAAGGATAAGGGCATTATCGTCTTTTTACTCAAAAGTCAACTATTTATCCCTCTTATTCTTCAATCCCAACCAAACACTATTTTTCTTATACCTGGTACTAACCTATATCCCAACCAAATACTTTTTTCATTTATCCTACCTTATACTCAACTTTATACTTATACCTGGTACTACTAATTCTCACTAATCCCCGAACCAAACGATACCTAAAATGGCAACGGGCTCTCTCACTTAATATGATGTGAGATATTTTTACTTTTAGCATTTTCCTTTTACTTACTCTCTATGCATACTAATACTCTATATATTATATAAATTATTAAATTTTAATAAATTATTTAATAATTAATATTATAAAATATAATATATAATATATATATATATATATATATATATATATATATATATATATATATATAATATATAATATAAAATATTTAAATAATTTTTTATACTGTAAAAAAAAATATTTTTGATACATATTTTAAAATATGCTCGCCCTTGTAAGTGGCACTCTCCACTTTCATTCTCCACTTTCATTTTCTTAATATCAACGGAGACATCCTTGCTTACACCCAATGCATATCAATATTTCATACACCATATAAAATATTAAATTATAAAAAAAATATTTGATAGTTAATATTATAAAATATAATATAATATAATATAATATATATTAATATATATAAAATATAAAATATTTAAATAATTTTTTATAAATAAAAATAATTATCTTTAATACACACTACAACAAAATTATACTATAACGACGTTTTAAGTATTTTTAAAATATAAAAAAGTATTGCTGATAAAAATACCGATATTTATTATTAGTGTCGCTATATGTGCAGTCGTTAGGGTATAGCAACACATTATTATAATATGTCCTAAAAATATATTTTTATAATTTAATTTTAAATATAGATAAGACACTTATATGAAAATATTATAAAACTATATTTCTATAATTTAATTTTATTATAGTGACATGTGTTATAATCACACGGTAACTTTAAAGGTGACATGCTCTCTCCACTTTAGTTGTGATGAAAATAACAAATAATATTTTTATAGATAGATAGATAAATTAATATATAAGTGAAAATGTATATTTAATTTGTGATGTTCTGCATATATAAATTACAATTTTTTAGCTTTATGCGCCCTTTGCCCTTTCCTACTCTCATCGCGTCCACATGCACCCGGTGTATGAGTATTCATCATACACCTCACCAAAAAATTTTAAAATTAAATTATCAAAAAATTATATTTTAATTTATTAAATATATTTATTCCGTGAAATTTAGAAGATCTACGTACAAACAAAAAATTATGAATTATAAGCACTAATTTTTTTTTATATTTTTTATTATTGAGACAATCTAATATTTAGATAATTTTTTTTTCAAAATATATGCTTTTTAATTTATTCTTATAATTTTTTAATTTTATTTATTAAATTTTTGACTTAAGGTTAGATAGATTGAACGTAGATTAGATAGATTGTTTATTTTAAAGGCATTTGATGGTAACCTTGTAAAAGATGAATAATGTTGTATAGTTGAGAACAAATATTGTAAAAAATCTTCATTAATTTCTGGGCAAAATTTTTGGGAGAAAACAAAAATTATTAAATGTCAAATAAAAATTATCAAGTGTCAAAATTTTTAAAAATGAAAATTTTATTTGTTTAAAAAGTTTCACACTATTTATAATTTTAAATACCAATTTTTTATAAATCAAGCAACAATCTTATTTCTACCGTTAATCTTTAAAACTAATTGATGCTTAGATATTAAGTTTTTTACTTTCTAAAATATTTTATGCTTTTTATACGTTGGTTTTGTAAAAATTGGATTATATTCATTAAGTTACATTTTAATTTCAAAAAATTGTTCATCAATTATTAGCAGGTATGGTGCACGGAGTGTATATATACACAGGGTGCAGGCAATAATTTCAATAATTTTTCCTCCCAACACCGTTACACCCCTATAAAAAAAAATGAAATGCTAGATATACAACCCAATTTGGGTGTACATCTTACACCCACTCAATCCTGGAGTGGGGTGAATTCTATTCATCCCATCGATGGGACGAATGGAGGAATACCCATCCCAGGATGGGGTGGGTGTAGGATGTACACTCCATTTGGGGTGTATAGGTAGCAATCCTCAAAAAGGAATGCTAGGTGTACACCCCCAAAGGGGTGTACATCCTACACCCCCACCCATTTAAGAATGAGGGTGGCTTTTAGAGGTCACCTTAAGTGACCCCTCATCACACCCCCACCCTTAGATGGGTGGGGGTGTGAGATGTACACCCCCTTACAGGTGTACACTTATACATTCCCATAAAAAAATTTCTGCGTCGTACACCCAAACATAGCATGGACATTTTTTTGTTAAGAGCAATACTACATGTATATCCCAAAGAATGTATATCTCACACCTTTATTATTTAGGGGTGTCAACGAGCCGAACACTCGTTTAAATATCGAGTTGAAAAATTCGGTTCGTTTTCGGCTCGTTTATTAATGAGCCGAACACACGCTGCTCGAGAACAATAACTTTAATTTTCATTTCTATTATTAGATTTAAAATTTTAAAAATATTAAAAAATTAAAATTTTAATCTAATAATTAAAATTCATATAAAATTAATAGCTTAAAATCTAAATAGTAATATATATATATATATATATATATATATATATATATATATATATATATATATATTCCAGTCCTTATCTAGCCGAACACGAAAGAGCTGATCCCAGTTCGTGTTCGGCTCGTTTACTAAATAAGCGATTCGATCTCGAGCTCATTTCGAACCGAATACGAACTGACTAGCGAACAACGAGTTGGCTCGAGAACAATAAGTTTGATTTTCATTTCTATTATTACGTGTAAAATTTTTAAAAAATTAAAATTTTAATTTAATAATTAAAATTCATAAAAAATTAATGGCTTAAAATCTAAATAGTAATATATATATATATATATATATTTGAGCCGTTATCGAGCCGAACACGAACGAGCTGACCTCAGCTCGTGTTCGGCTCGTTTATTAAACGAGCTGAAAAATTCGGCTCGTGCTCGGCTCGTTTATTAAACGAGCGATTCGGTCTCGAACTCATTTCGAGCCGAACACGAGCTGGCTCGTGAACAACGAGCTGGATTGCCATCCCTACCACCATCTAAGGATGGAAGTATGGTAATCACTTGAAGTGACTTTTAAAAGACACCCCATCCTTAGATGGATGAGGGTGTAGGATGTATACCCTTTTAAATGTACATGTAGTATTTTTCTTTTTTTAAATAACCCTAACAAATTATTATAGTTAGCTAAATAATTCTGTTAAAAAAAATATTTTGTCAAATAATTTTTTTTTTTTGTTAAGTCAATAATTTTTTTTGTTTAAAAAAGTGATAAATCTTAGTTTATCGTTTTCAAGATAAATAATTAAGTACAAAATTATAAAAACAAATAGTTTGTCATATTTTTAATCGAGGTGAATAATTAATTATTTTTTCTTAAAAAAATTTACTATTTTTTTAGAAGAATTATTTAGTAAATTATAATAATTTTTAAATTATTTAGAAAAAAAATCTAAATAACCACATTATGTTCGCAAATCCCCTTTTCCGTTTGGCCTCTTTCGTTTCACAAATTTAGCCTTTGGTATTTCAGAAATAGATGTAATTTAAAAATAAATAGCAATAAAATTAATTTTATATTTAAATAAAAATTAAAATAAAAAAGTAATAATTAAAATTTCAAAATAATAATATTTAACTAATTAATTAATATAAAATATTAATTAAATAATAATTTATTTTATTTAATTTATTATTATTAGATAATTCTAAATAATTAATAATAATAAGTATTGTTAATAAATAATTTAATAATCAATAAATTAATTAGTTAATTATTTAATAGTTAAATAATATTTAGTTAGTTAAACAATTAGATTAGATAAAATATTAAATTAATTAAAAAAATTAATATAATAATTAAAATTATATATATATTTAATTAAATTAGTTTATTTAAAAAACTAATAATAATAATTTCAGTTTTATACACGAATTTCTCTCTCCTCCTTACTCTCTTTCACTTTTTTTTAATTTAATACTAACTAGTGTAGTTACCCGCGCGATGCGCCGGGTAAATATTATCAAAATATTTTTTTTTATATATTTTTTTCTCATAATATAAATAAAAATAAAAAATTATATAGAAAAATTTTAAATACTTTATTTTAAAACTCCCGTATCAACCTATCAGGAAAAAAATAATAATAATAATAATCATTCTCAACCCTAACATAAGAATCTATCAGCAACAATCAGAGTAGAATATTTATTCACTCAGGATTAAAATCTAATATAATATTTATTCACTCAGGATTAAAATCTAAGACATATATAGAAATGTAATGAAGTTTAGAGAGAGAAGGAGAGAGAGCTCACGTTCAATGAGCTACGGTGACGGCGACAACGTTGGCGGAGGATGAGAAGGACGAGTAGGCGGAGAAGTGGAGGATTCTTATCGGCGATGGCGGTCGCGGTGGCAGCGGCGGCGATAGGTAGGAGTTGATCATGAGCGATGCCCCCGTGCAGCTAAAGAAGACGAGGATCGGGTCTAGATTTTCGGTGAGGTCGGGGTGGAAGATTTTCAAAAACGGAGAGTTGGATTGGACGAAGGTGGCCATGAAGTGGACGATGGAGATTTTGATCTTGGAGGAGGAGGAGGAAGAGGAGGGCAAGGAGATTTGGAGGTTCTCCACGACGAGAAGGATGAGGCAAGGATCGAGGGTGGAGGGGTCGAGGAGAGAGCGTTGTTGTCAACGGAGATAGTGAAGAGGGAGGTGGTGGCTTAGAGAAAGAAGGAGAGAAGAAGAATAATAATAAAAAGAACTCAAAAAGGGGGAGATATAATTAATTCATTGAAAGTAGGGAGTGAGAAGAGTTGGAGGTTGGGAATGGAAAGAATTTATAATTAATTCATTGAGAGTTAGGAATAAGAAGAGTTGGAGGTTAGAAATGTGAAGAGTCTATCATTAATTCATTGAGAATTGAAAAAGAGAAGAGTGAAAGAAAATTTGACACGTGGCAAAAAATAGGAGAAATCATATAGAGGTATAGATATAGATAGAAGATAGATAGATAGATTATTAATTATTAATTATTATTCCCGTCCATGATGTACATCTCCCACTCCGCACAATCCCCACCCTCTCCTCTCCACCTACTCCGCGCAATCGCTCATCGTCTCACTCACTCACTCTCTCTCTCTCTCTCTCTCTCTCTGTGTGTAGAGCTTTTTGGATGCCACGCTCGATCGCGCAATCGACGAATCCCCGATCCCCCCAAAACCCTAATCGGAGACGAACAACTCCTCGAAATAGTGTTATCCACGACGAGAATAGCGTGCTCGAAGGTCATCTCTCTCTCTCTCTCTCTCTCTCTCTCTCTCTCTCTCTCTCTCTCTCTCTCTCTACCCTAGATTCGTGTAATATGTGTTCTTGGGCCCAGCCGATGATCCCGCGGCTCGAATCGGGCGCTGTAATCGAGTGGTGCTATTTTAAGTAAAAGTTACAGCCCCGATTTGGGGCGATCGTGGTTGGTTTCGATTTTACCGGAGTCGTAGCGTCGTCTTCTTTGATTTCCCGATTGTTTTCGTGCTTTTTTTTCTAATTTTAAGCAGGTTTTCTTGATGGGAGGGGGGGCGATTCCTTTTTGGTTTTCCCGGTTAATTAGTAAGCTTTTCGGTTTGCTTATTCGATGATGGTAGTGATCATGAGGTATGATTTCTTTTTCTTTATGTTTCTCTTTTCATAGTGAAAATATGAGGTATGATTTTTGTATTCAAAATATGGAGATAAAAAGAGAATTTTTTGTATAATTTTTCTTTTATTTGATTCCCCATGTTGGTTTTTTTTTTCTGGAGATAGGACTTTTTATTCAGTCCCTATTTTAATTTTAATAATAATAGCTTCTCTTCAGTCAAAGGTCTTTTTTTTCGTAGCCACGAGGAGGAAAACAAAAAAAATAATACGGATACGCTGTCGTGAGGTTTTTGACCACTAGTTATATTAATTGTTGGGTTTGTTCTGCGAAATTTGAATTATATGGTGGTTTCCTTGTAAAATTTGTTATTGTGGAGTTCGAAAGAGTTCATCTTTCGCTTGATCTTTGGCGTCTTGTTCTCAATTATTGTGGGTCACATGCGACTTGGAGTTGTTGGACCTTTTGCTTTATTCCCTTGGTTGTGAGGTACCCTTTTTGGGGTTTGGTATTATCTTTAATTTTCTAGAGTTTTCGACCTTCCAATTATTCATTTTGCTGAGCGCAGTCGAAAAATAAAATCCTGCTGATTAGAAAGTTCTTCTATGTTGGAGTCTCCTTGTTGATGAATTTGACTGTGCATGTATTACCGTATCGATGCAGAATCATCCCCTGTTTTTGAGAATGGCATCACAAGGAAATTCACGATGCCAAAGTTCTTGTATTCGTAATCGTTGTTGCTTCGTGGAGGCTAGTTTGCCCTATACTATGACTGAAAACAATGAGTTCGGGTGGTTTAAAGTGGTTTAAAGCGGATTTTTTTAACAATTGTTACTTCTTTTAGACCAAATTGGCCCCCAAACTGCAGCTTCACAGTTCGTCTGGCCTGACAGGTTGGTCTGCTCTCTGAACACTAGTTATTATATTGCCATTATGACAATCAACCTATTAAGAAAATCCTATGTGTTGATAAGTAGTGAAAGAGTTTGAACAAATTCATGTGCATAACTTGGTAGAAAGTTTTTCACACTGGTTTTTACGTGTTTTTGATTGTCAGGATATTGGCCATTACAATTTTTTTAGAGAAGTATTGGCCCTTACTATCAAATCCCTGAAACAGGAGAAACTTGATGCTCTTCTAGCTTCTTTACTGCATTAATCTCAGGTAATTTGCTAACTTCAGAAATTTGGGTTATATCATATCTGCAACAGATTTTTTATAAATTCACTCAGGCAATTAATCTAGTTACTGATTGTTGGAAATTTGTAACAGCACAATTTCATTGTTATTTTTTAACATTAATCTTGTTGAAAATTGGGTTTTTTTTTTAAAAAAATTTCTCTTTGTTCTAAAAAAGGCTGCTTCTGGGTAAAAATTCGTCTATTAGCCTTAATATGTACTTGTGTCATTTGTTTTCTGGGTTTACTATGGGATTGAAGGGAAAAAAAAATTGTTAAAGGTGCACATTTTGAATGAATGCAGAGCAGAAAACGAACCTTTTCGCCAGTTGTTACATCTGATAGTAGCTATTTGGTGGATTTCCAGTTGTTCTTCCTCTATATTATCATGAGCTCTGTTTTCAGTTTTTGGCGTGAGAGGTTGGATAGTACTTTTTTCTTTTGGATAAGGTTTTTTTTTGTAATAAAAACTTTATTAAGTGATTAGCTACTTCCTCTGTTAAAGTCTCTCACATTTGGTACATTATTTCATTCAATTTTAACTTCACAAAAGTTTTTGAGGAGTTTATTATGGAAATATGAAATACCCATGCAAGTGGTCTAATGAGAAGCAAATTTTACTCTTTGGTTGTATTCTATTTTCATTTTCCTTTTCATATATGACCATCCAAAATGTTCTTCGATATAAATCTATTCTTCATTCAAGGCGCCCTTTAAATTACTTGGCCATATCTTAGAAAACCTTATTGACACATTGGGAAAATACCCTTTAGGTGCTGAAATGCTAGTAGTATTATCTATTTTCCTGATATGGTGTTTTTTTTATTATTCTGTCTTTTATACTCTTTTACTCTAACATTTTATTTTAGATTCTTGTTTATAATTACGGGCTATTCCATTTCTTTGTGTTTTTCTTTCTAGTTACTTTTGCAAGTAGTCCATTTTCCCTGTACTGTGTAATTATGCATTTTGGAATGGCAGTATGGCACTAGTAGTTATGTTTCATTTTCCTCATCCAATTGTATACATTTGTTCCAATTATGTGTAGGAAGGTTCCACATAAGATGCCGTGTGGCCATGGAAGGATCAGTGGCAATGTTGGCAAAGCTGCAGATAGGAGAAGTCGCCTCATGGTCAATAGACCACTAGCTCATAATGGTAACCAATATTGTTCAAAGGCGGTATCTATATATTTATATTTTCTCTTTTAAACCATCCTCTTCTCTTTTCCCCCTCAAAGTTGACGCTAGTTACAAGGTTTCTTTATTCTCTGACATTGCATGCATCTTTTTTCAGGAACGTCAAGTAGCTGAGTTCGACTCTAGGAACCCTGAACAGAGGTACTCTAATATGGAAAATGCTACTTGTACACCCCACTGGGGGTGTACATCCCACACCCTACCCATCCAATTGGTGGGGTGTGGTAGGGGTCACTTCACAAATTGTGAAGTGACCCCTTGAAATCCACCCCACCCTTAGATGGGTGGGGTGTAGGATGTACACCCCTTTTGGGGTGTACATGTAGCATCTCTCTTTATGTGAAGCTTCAAATAGCGCCTATTGTACTTTTGTTACTTAAAGTTCTTTCTATTTGTCATAATGCAATGCTGTTGCCTAGATTTTTTTTGTTATAGAAAGGAATAACAGTTTCAAATTGTCTTTTTGATTCTACTGCCCTCCTGTTGCATGCAATATTTCTAAATTCAGGGGTTTAATGTCTTCTCCCATTCGGTTCCCACTGCTCTTTTTTGTTGGAATTTTTACATTGGAAAATCTGTTTTTTCATATACACTCCTAGTAAGTGCATGAGTTTGTTATGAAAATTTTCTAATTTTAAGTTGGGGAGTTATCTAATTCACAGGGAAATTTGGTTTTGTATTTGGAAAAGATTTATTTATTTTTATTGTATGGGGCACTTTTATAATTACGGAGAGTATGCTAGGTTTTATGTGCGTCTGTGAAAATCTGTCTCTTACAGGTATATATGTTTAAGTCAATGATTTTTCAGGGGTATACAACGTAAATATCTAATTTTAATTTCGAGCTTAAGTAAACTAGTACATGTATGTACCTACTTGCATGTCCAGGTGCATTATTTTCATTTACGCTCCTATTGATCGTGACACAAGCTGGAAACTCGCTCCATTTTTACCACCGTTGCAAGCTACAAATGGAAGAAACCATCTGACTTCTGGAACTCCCTGTGATATGGATAGTCTCGAGTCATTATCTCCGCAACCAACTATTATTTTTCAAGTTGACCTCCCAAATGAGCAGAAAATCATCACGGTCCAAAATTCAAATCATGCGACGTCGTCACTCTCTGACTGCAATTCTTTTGGGGGAGGCATCTCAAGGCAATCTCACATATGGAAAAAATGGGAAAAAAATGTGAACAATTCCACAAGCATGAGTACTTCTGGCTTTTTGGCATCTGATAATTCTTCCAGTTCAATTTGTGACAACTTTAACGTGGTTGGTCCCGATTTTGGAGTTAACAGTGCCCTTAAGGGAGAGAAAACTTCAAAGAGTCCAAGAAAGAAAGGAAAAAAAAAGCGGAAACAGAACAGAAAAGCTGCTCAGAGAAAAGCTTCTTCCACTGGATTAGAAACTCAATATGAAGAGACAGCTGATGGCGCTTCTGCTTTTGGCAAGGCATCTTCTCCTAGCTCTTCATTAAAAGTCGTTTCTGCGGAGAAGGTTGATAGTGAAAACAATAATGAATTTGTCGATTGCTCAACTACTTTAGTATCCTGCACATCCTACGGTGACGAGATAGATGAGTCTGAACCAACAACCTCATTTCTGGGTTTTTCTGGTGAAAGATTTAATTGCAACTCATTAAGTACATCGGAAGCTCCTGAAATAATTCTATCCACATTCAATGAGAATTATATGAATGGCCGTATGAAACGAAAAGATGGTCATAACAATTCATCCAGCAATTCCTTGGACAGCTGTAATGCTACAGCAACAGATCCATTTCTGGATGGTTGGAACAGTGATGTCAGTGGAAACTGTAGCAATGATACTGAGGCGCAGTTAACAGCCAAGAAGAATGAATGTGGGCATAATTCTTTGGATTCTGGGTTGGTTACAGAATCGAACAATGTTGAACATTCTTGTCATACCACAACTGTAAATCTCTCCAGAATTAGCTCTAACGAGTTGGATGACTGTTATGTTCCTGACATGTGCGAAGTTACTGAAAGAGCTCAGTTCAGTAGCGAAGCATGTAGCAGCAATGGCTTTCATCCTGTTATTTCTGGAAAGAGAGGTAGACGGAGTAAGAAAATGGCAAGTAGTGTGAGTTCAAATGGGACGAATTGTTTTAGCAGTTCTAGTATCCATGGTCGTACAGGAAAAAATAGTTGTCATTCCGTCTGGCAAAAGGTTCAGAAACTAGATAATGAATGCAGTAGTAAACCGAGGACTGCAACTATTGCATCCCAGAGTGTGATTGCGCTAAAAGAATCCAAAACAAGAATGAGATCCGATTCATCAGTAAGGCTGAAACAAAACCATAGTGGAAAGGCAACACATTCAAGCAGAGTAACTAATGGAGCAATCAGTTCGAGTGAAATTCAATTGAAATCTGCAGACACTGACCAAATTAATAATGCTAAAACAAAACCAAGTGCAGCTTCCAAACAGGCAGCTCAACAATCCAGAAAGGGGTCTTCTACTGATAAGAGCAGCACAGCTAGGGCTTCCAAAAATCATCACAAAGAAGCATTGGTTTCCATGTCTCCAATGAATCATGTGAAGCACATAAGCTCGCAATTAACATCACCTAGTGTTACCGGTTCCCAACAACGTTTGGCCATGCCACGTGACAATGTTGACCTTGATCAATTTGAGGCAAAGCATGTGGTAAAGAATGGTAAGGAGATGACCACACTTGCTAATGTATGCCAGGACTCTAATGGTCATATGCACATTGAAACAAAGTCTTTGTTTGGCAACTCTGAAGATAGCAAGTGCAGGTTTAGAGATCTTTGTCTTACAGATATTAACCGCAGCCAATGCATTAAGTCAGAAACTGAAAGTTCTCCAGAAACCTGTAAGTCAGAGTATAGTATCAATTCTGTATCGCAAAAGTGGGTTCCCATAGGGAAGAAAGATTCAATAGTTTCTGATATGGGTATAGATAGTAAGGCTTCTACTGTGGATCACTTAGTTCATAACAATAATTCTACTTCAGACAATGCTGAGATGGTGGTTTTGCAATCATGCACTGATTTTCTTTCCTCTAAAGATACAAATTTGTCGTCACCTGATGGCAAGAAATCAAATAATGAAGAGACGAGTCAAATTCATTCAGCTGAAGCTTTTGATGGTAAGCATAATCAAAAAGGCTTTCTCGGATCGGAGACTGAGTTAGACAAGATAATACATGCTATTAATGATGCCTACAAAATGCAAATTGATGTAGAAGGTATTCAGCGGTTCACTGGCACTCCTATTGCTGACTTCGAGAAATTTATTTATTCTGCCTCTCCGGTTGTTGGTCATGTTTCTTGTGTTAAAAGCTGCAGCACTTGCTTACAAGAACAGCTACTTGGCGACTTGTTGTGTTGGCATCAGATCCCTAATATCTCCTTAATGAGCATTTGGCAGTGGTATGAAGAACCTGGGTGCTATGGTTTGGAAGTAAAGGCGCTTGACTATCGTAATCTGAAAAGGCTTCGGAACAGTCATTCCGAGTTTAGTGCATATTTTGTACCTTATCTATCCGCTGTCCAATTATTTGGGCAATCCAAAACTTCTTGTTTGGCTTCTCTCCCAAATTTCTCAAAGCTGTTGCCACAATCTTCCATGGGGAAAGATGCATGCTTATTAAAATCTTCATCTTTAAAAGGTGATCAATTGGTCAGCAGGGGGGATGGAGAGCTCATTTTTGAATATTTTGAATCTGAACAGCCTCCTTCGCGGCGCCCATTGTTTGAAAAGTTAGTTTTTGTTTATCTATGTTGTTATCTTTTGCTTTTCTTAATTTTTCAGACCTTTGTGAACATTTCGTTAGAGTTGTTATGCATGAATTCTAATTTCTATTTAAACGATTGCACATTCTTAATGACTTTCGGAAAAAATATTCCTCTCCCATTAATTTTACAAGTTGTTTAAGGGGGGATGGTTCACTGTGGTCGGAGTGGACACGCATCATCGATAACAATCTCATATTTCATGTGAAACTTTTTAGTTTCCCTTTCTGGGATATATTCGTGGTCGAACTGGTTTTCTTTTGTGGAAATGTCTACATAATTCGAGTATCACAATAAATCTCTTTAGCCATCTTTGCTTTTATCTCTATCATTTTAATCGTGCTTTGGTAGCTCAGACCATTATCCATCTAGTTGACTGATGGTTTTTCATTTGTAACTTATACATGTACTTCATCTTTTTGGTTGTCTTGTTGAGTGGCATTTACACTTCAATTTAGAGGCTCTCTCTTCTTTTTTTACTATTATATTGCTATTTCTTAGAAGTCCACTTCTTGCATTTTTTTTACACTTCAATCTAGAGGCTTTCTCTTTCTTTTTTACTATTATATTGCTATTTCTTAGTAGTCCACTTCCTGTATTTTTTTTCTCCTTATGAAGATCTTTTCATGATGTAAAATAGGATAAAAGAGCTGGTTAGCAGTGTGAGACCTTCTAAAAGCCAAATCTTTGGGGACCCTGAGAAGCTGGAAAGTCTAAACCTCAATGATCTTCACCCTGCTTCCTGGTTCATTTCTTGTTATTCAAACCTTTTTATCTTCTCTCTTATTGTTATTATACTATTTTAACTGAACTTCTCTTGTCATAGTAACTTAGAATTTCTGTTCGCTTTTACAGGTTTTCTGTTGCGTGGTATCCTATTTATCGTATACCAGACAGCAATTTTCATGCTGCATTTCTAACCTATCACTCTTTTGGAAATTTGGTTCAACAAAGTGGGTCGGAAAATATGGTAGATGGGCTTAAACACATAGTTTCTCCAGTTGTGGGCCTACAGACATACAATGGCAAGGTATTAGGGTTCATCATCTCATCTAAACATACTTAAACTAAATGATTATTCTAGAATAAACTACTTACGCCTAGTTTGGTAATGTAGTGGCTAAAAGCATCATTTTTATACTATAGAATGTCCAAAGAATTTAAAAGCGCTGTCGATCTTCCCTTTTTTATACTATGAAATTGCTCCATATTTCACCAAACTAGGCCTTATCCTAAATATTTCACCATTGATCTGCTCTTTTAACATGGTACTTCGATTGAAGATATGTGGCATTTTTGTACAGGGGGAGTGGTGGTTTCAGCTAAGGGACTCAAATTTTAAGACGGTTTTACTAGAAGATACTCCATATTCCAATCTCTCGGAAGTTTTAAAAGAGAGACTAAAAACACTGAAGCAAACGGCATCGGTGATGGCTAGGGCTGTTATTTATAGAGGCGATGAGAGGTCCGCGAACCAACATCCAGATTATGAGTTCTTTTTATCCCGGTCTCGCTAGAGGGCTTTACTATCTAAATTTTGATGGGTTTTTGCTTGTTGTATCTTCTAATGTAGCAAATGTTAGAAATAGTAGGGACTAACCCAAGGCCTTAACCTCTCTCTCTCTCTCTCTCTCTCTCTCAGGCAACAAATCTAACTTCAAATGGTGGTGCGAGTTCTTTGCTTGTTTCTGCCACATCTTTGTAAATTAGTTGTACATGGATTGTCGTCGTACCCTTCTGTCATTCTGTTACTAATGTTCAGGCTCTTCAATTCCAAGTAGTGTAGAGAACAACAAACTATCAGTAATAAGTTAGAGGAGAAATATTTCCTTTTAGTGCATATAATGCAGATCATACGATCTTTTATCTTGCCTGTTAAGTGTACTGCTTAGTACATCAGTAATTTAGAAGTCTACATTCAAATCAAAATACTTAGTTTTATCAATTCATGCATTTCTGCAAGCTTGCTATTTTTCTTTCTCCTGCTCAGATAAAGTGTGTAAGATACCTAGCTCGTACATTTCAAAAAATCTCCAGTTTCTTAAGTTATATAAGGGGCACATGGGAGGTAAAATTATTATTGTTTCTTCGAACAGCACCACTTAAATTGCAGGATCAGCTTCTACTAGACCAATCGTGGCCTTAGAAGTGTCTTTGTTGAAGTTTTGTGCTTCATCAAAAACAAATATATATATAGAGTTGAGAGGGCTATTTCCAAATAACCTATTAGTGAGGGTTCTTCATATATTTTTGCCAATCTTAAAGTCAATCAATACTTTGACCAAATCTTCTGTAGAATTTCATAAATCAAATAACCTATTGGTGGGCCATAGAGTTGACTACAAAATCATGCCAAGCACAAGTCGGCCAATTAACAGTCATTGACTTAATCCAATTTAGAATTTAGAAAGATTAAACACCCACTAATCTATTCCCCACCCTTAATAAGCCAATTAATTGTTTCCTGCACTCGGTGTGTAGATCTACCACGTCTCATGTAGGGCACCTAATATTTATTAAAATCAAAATCCAATATGATTGATAAGATCTGCAATATCAAAAGAACCTATGAAAAAGCTAACTGATGCATCAAGTAGTCCCAAACTATGCTCTTTGATTTGTAAGTAACCAGTATAACCCCCACTTACATTCGTGATGAATAGTTTTTACTGATATGGGAGACATCAGAAGAGATAACACAGTAAGTGATGAAAACTCAATTCATAAGTCATAAGTACCTCTTAGAATGGAGGGGACTTTTAAGATTAATAACTCTGACCAATAAAAATGCCTTTTTGAATGCTGTGGAACACAAAATAATTAAGAAATAAATCTTAATGTTGAGACTTAGATGATGAGAATTTTAGGATATTTATGATGTGTGAAATGGACTTTTATATATATATATAGATATATATCAGGTGCAGGAAATGATTTGCCCACCCTAGTTAATTAGTGGACTCCTGATGCTATAAAAAAACAAATTTGAATTAATTTTCCTATCCCCCCACAAAAACGTGCATGGCTCTAAACCTCTTTTGAAACGTGCACACCACCTCCACATTTCTATGCACCCCACTCCTACAACTCCCTCCCTGATCTTCTCCTCCCTCTTACAATAACATGCCATGATAACCCAACCATATATATATATATATATATATATTCTCCTTAACTAGCTTAGTATCTAGATCACATTTGCTCTTAATTAAGGTAGAGGATATGGCGAGCTCACTCATGCCAGCCACCTTAGTAGCAGCATTGTTGGTTGTCGTATTCGTCGCGTCGAGAGCAGGCCAGGCCGGGGCCGACAAGCCCGACTACAGGGATGCTTTGGACAAGTGCTTGCAGTTCTTCGAGGCGCAGAGGTCGGGGAAGCTCCCCGCCGATCAGCGCGTCAAATGGCGCGGCGATTCCGCCCTACAAGATGGTTTCCAACAAGGAGTACTATTTTTATCTTGTTTTCGATCGATATATATATATATATATCAAATCCTGTGATTTAGTCCTGCAATGTATGCAGTAACTGTTATATAAAGACAATGTTAGTTTATTGTAGATTAATTGAAACTGATCAGTGTCAGTACGTACTGCTTTTGCTATGTATTCAGGTCGACTTGGTGGGAGGTTACTACGACTCCGGCGACCACGTCAAGTTCGGTTTCCCGATGGCGTTCGCGGTGACGATCTTGTCGTGGAGCGCGGTCGAGTTCGAGAAGGAGCTCGCTGCCGCGAACCAGCTCAAGTATGCTTTGGATGCAATCAAGTGGGGAACTGATTACTTCATCAAAGCGCACACTGAACCTAATGTCCTCTGGGCACAGGTACAAACCAAAAAGAATAAAAACATCCCTTAGAAAGAGATAACAAAAGATTTCGCGGTAAAAAAATTGGTATTTTATGTGCGCTTTATAAATTTTACGTAGGTCGGCGACGGAGATAGTGATCACCTGTGCTGGGAGCGGGCGGAGGATATGACGACGCCGAGGACGGCGTACGAGATTACTGCCGACCAGCCCGGGTCGGAGGTCGCGGCAGAGACTGCGGCCGCCCTCGCCGCCGCTTCTAGAGCTTTTAAGCCTTTTGATTCCTACTACTCCAACATCCTCCTAGTTCATGCAAAACAGGTATCAAATAGATAGTATATATGTTAAACTGATCAAATTGTAGAGCTAACAAATTTTTGATCCCTTTTTCTCTTTTTGGGACTAGTTATTCACCTTCGCGAACACATTTCAAGGGCGATACGACGACACGATTCTCAGTGCCAAGAAGTACTATCCTTCTTCGTCCGGATATCATGTAAGCGAAAATTCGTCGTAAAATACCGACGTGATCTCTTCTAATTACTTGTTATGCCTATCAAATGAATCAATTTGTGATGCAGGATGAATTGCTATGGGCCGCGGCTTGGCTTTACGAAGCGACGAACGACCAGTACTACCTGAACTACGCGTCGCAAAACGCGGCCTCATTCGGTGGAACTGGATGGGCAGTAACCGAGTTCTCGTGGGACAACAAATACGCCGGAGTGCAGGTCCTTCTCACCAAGGTAAAATTGTATAGAGAGAGAGAGTCCGGCTACTGTGCTTTTACAAGCACCAAGCAATTGGTGCTTGTAAGTTTTTACCGTTAGATCTAATTCTTTAATTAATTCTACCTTTTATATCATACTATTTCACCAACCATCCATTAAACCCAAGGAGCCCACTATCATGTTAACCGTATATTTCTACCTCTAATGATTAAAAAACTTACAAGCACAAATAATTTTATACTTTTACAATTATAAAAGCTCAATTATATATATATATATATATATATATATATATATATATATATATATATATATATATATATATATATATATATATATAGATTTCTTAACAAAATTGAGCTAGCAATCGAAAAACTTAACAGCATAGTTATTCGAATTTTAGGTGCTTCTGCAAAGCGGAAGCGGCGGCGCGTACAGCGACACTCTCAAGCTGTATCAGGCGAAGGGCGAGTTCTTCCTCTGCTCATGCCTTCAGAAGAACAGTGGCCACAACATCAAGTTAACTCCAGGTTATATATAAACATCAATACCAACTTTTTTGTTAATTTCCTTTTCTTTTTTTTTTTTCTGACACAAAAGGTTACAGATGTTAATTTGGTTCTTCAAATGTTGCTTGATGGTGATCAGGGGGTATGCTATACTTTGATGACTGGAACAATATGCAGTATGTCGCATCTGCGGCGTATCTTTTAACGGTTTACTCGAATTACTTGTCGACGTCGAAAGTTAAGCTCAATTGCCCTGATGGCCAAGTTGATCCTTCAGACCTCCTCAATTTTGCCAAGTCCCAGGTACAAAATTTCAGTCTAAGTAGCTCGAATTCAAAATTTTCAATTTTTTTTTCTATTGTTCTGCATTTCTAACCGCAAAATTTTACCGAACAACATCAAGGCCGACTACATTCTCGGCAAGAACCCGAAATTTACGAGCTACTTGGTCGGCTACGGACCGAACTACCCGACCCAAGTGCACCACAGGGGCGCCTCGATTCCGTCGATATTCACCCTACCTTCGACAGTTGGGTGCGTCGATGGATTCGATAACTGGTACGACAACCCGAAGGCCGATCCAAACATTATTCTGGGAGCTCTTGTTGGTGGACCTGATGCGAACGACGCATTCTCCGACGACCGCAAGAACTATCAGCAAACCGAGCCGACATTGGTCAGCAATGCTCCTCTTGTCGGAGTTTTCGCAAAGTTGGATTCTGTACTGGATACAGGTATGAACAAATATTGTAGCATATCAACTATTTTGGTGGACAATTTAGCAACTGATCAACTGTGTCATATGCTCTTCGCAGGTGACTCTTCCTCTTCTGCAGCATCAAAATCTTCACCACCAAATAACAGTGAGTGTGATCTTGCAAAATTCGACAACACAAAATTCTAGTTTCATGAGCTATTTATGATTGTTTTCTCCCTCGTTTTCGCACTATCCGCAGACGGTGGCGCACCTATCGAATTCGTGCACAAAATAACCAACACATGGAAGGCCAACGGAACCGATTACTTCCGCCACGGGGTGACCGGAAAGAACGTCTGCGGCAAACCGATTACGTACCTGAAGCTGGACATAGAGCAGCTCTCGGGGCCGATTTACGGGCTCAAGGCTACAGAAGTTGCAAACATGTATGAGTTTCCTGAATGGCTCATAGTGCTGAATTCGAATCAAGTGTTCGAGTTTGTGTACATCCAAGGCGGAGAACCGGCGAAGATCACCGTCGCCGCCTACCGAAACTAAAGAAAATGATCAGAATTGTATGTTTAATTTGTTGAGACACTCTACGTGACATCTTTTTTCTATCTCATGAGGGGTTTTATATGATGAGAGAACTTGTGATATCTGCTGTTAGTTTTGTTTTTTTTTTTCTCTTTGTGGCACATATTTCCTCTCTTTTTCCTTTGAAATATATACAAAGTGTAACTTCTAAGACTTGAAATCAAATTAACAGGATGAGTTATACTGTGTTTGCTGGTGAAATTTGTGAGTTCATTTGATGGTTTTGTACTAATTAGTACATAAGTGCATAAGAAAAATCGGTGTAATTCTTCTATTGGTTAATGAATGTTATTTCACTGTTTTATTTTTATTTTTTCTATATAATTGTGTTGGTTTCAATTTTATTGAAAAGACAGGTTTATAATACGTTTCTGCTGCAAAATCCTAACAACCGATACCGGAGTGTATTGCTCCTCCTCAGTGAACAATAAAATTGGAGACTATGAACCACTCATGGTCTAGCTACGGGCCCAAAGAGGATTGGGCCAATTATGGGCCATAGAATTGGGTCTACAAACCAAAGTGGATTGGGCTCAATTGAGAATTGGCCCAGTTCAGGAATTGCGTTATCCAATTGGGCGTGTCCAAAAACTTTAAAAGCACTTTTCAAAGTTATTATTGAAAAGGAACGAAAATATTACGATTACATCCTTACAAGCACACATGAGTACAGTTTTACTACGCAGCTACTTAACTCGAAACTATGAACTGCAGCTACGTACTCGAAACTATGAACTGCATGCAGCTACGTACTCGAAACTATGAACTGCATGCAGCTACGTACTCGAAACTATATATGAAGTGCTACTCAGGGGCATTTTCTCCGTCCACCGCGAGTAGTGATGGCGGCGTAGCAAGGGCAGACCTCGTAGTTGCCATACGTGCCAGGCGGCACGCAGCTGCACCGCCTGCAGCACGTTCCGCAGGCCCTCTTGCACAGGTTCGGCCTCGACGATTTCTTGCATCTCTCCACGCATGCCCCTGCACAATCTGTTATGACATTAATTACTTGTTATTTACAATATTGATGATAACCATTCATGTCACCTCTCGTCCTCCTTAAAAAATAGTAACTAAATTACATGCATGTAGAGTAGTATATACTACGTAAATGTTTAGATATTGAAATGAGTTATTCAGTAATAATTTTTATATATTTTTCTTAGGCCAAAATGTTCAGGAAATGGAAATAAGCCCCAGATGAGTACTATACAGAGAATTGGATAATCTTACCTATTGCAGACCCTCCATTCATCAACTGCAGATATTAACAAAAAAAACCAAGTTTAAAAAAATAATAAACTTAAGTACTTAATTAGCAAATAAGTATTAAAAAAAAAAAAAAAAAAAAAGTAAACTTCAGTTTGTGCCTATATAATATAGCACAAAAAAAAATACTTAACTATTCTATAATAGATTATTTGATTGGATTGCAGTAAAAAATAAAAAAAATAAAAAAATTATTAAAATTTGAAATTCGACGGTGTGAAATTATATAAAACAATCGTTGTACTTCAAAATTTTAAATCCAAGACGTAGACTAGAATTAAATAGGAAAAAATTAATTACGCTATAAGCTGTTGGGATTCGAATTCAGAATTTTCGATTCTAATAGCAAGTTATATGAAACAATTATTATACTACAATAGTTTAAATGATTAGAGAATTATATTTTTTAATATTTCAACGGACTGTTTTATTACCTTGTAGCTTAATTTATATTTTATTTGAATGAAACGATAGTATACCATTATATTTTTTTAAAAAAATATATATATATATATATCATGATGTGATTTTTAACGATTAAGTTTTTGTTAAATAAAAATAAATTAGAAGATAATTAGTTATAATTTTTTAAACCAGCAATGTAAATATAGGCTATATCATATGAAGAAGGCAAATTGAAGTTAATCCACCGAAAAAGAAAAACGTCTTCAAATTAAGCATTCAATACCATCTGAGCGTTTTCGACAGCAGGACGGGGCTCAGCGAAGCAGACGACAAAGAGAAGGACGAGGAAGCAACCGATCAGAAGTGCTTTTGAGGAAGCCATGAAGATGAACTGCAGAAGATGGCTAAGTTTGCTTCTTCCTGAAGCTTAAAAATTCTTGGTTTAGTCTTTTTTATTTGTTTTTAGAAGCCAATGAGCAGGGCTATATTATAGAGTGAGAGATGTTTCTGGAGGTGAGTACGTGGGTGCATGTAGAAGATAAGCTTTGCCTGCTGCTTTTTGTCGGCTGCTGCTCTATCTCTGGAGAAGCAGATGTTGATAACCTTCTGCTAAAAAAAGAGAACAGGTTCAACTAGGACAACTTTCATTTGTGCTCCGATCCAGCTAAAGACTAATTTGAAATTGCTGAATACCGATTAAATTTATAATTTTAATGATAAATTAAAATTTTATTTTAAATAATTATAATTTTTACTCTAATTATATAAAATTTTAAATATAATTAATGTATAATTTGAATAAATTTTGTCATGACTAAATTTTAAATTAAGTTTGGATTGATATTTTCAAAAAAAAATTTATAATTTTTACAATTCTACCAACAGATGAGAAAATATATGTAAAATTTTAAAAGGAGTATTAGTTTTGTGTGTATAGTAATCACTGAATTTTTAAGGAAAAGAACAAAAAAGGAAAGATATTAACTAATAAAAAGTTGCTCATTTTCTTGCTAGGTTTCTTCCAAGGGAGGTGGTTGGTAAACAGATATTGTTTTTGAGAATGCTCTACAGCTAAGGCCATAGCTGTACTCTCTCTCTCTCTCTCTCTCTCTCTCTCTCAAACTCAACCATACAAATTAAGTTTGTACTCCTCCCAGTCACACTAGAAGCTTCTTGGTTGGACTAGAAAGAACTTTAGATTTAGGTTCTTGATTTTTAAAATCTAATTTTAGATTTCTGCTACAGGAAAGCAATACACTTTTTTATTTGCTTAATTAGTATTCTATAAAATTGATTATTTCTGAAAGCAGAAATAACTGTGAAACAAAAACTACACAAAAAAAAATTCAAATTTCGAGTCTAATAATTACTTTAAGTAGCATATTAATATATAGCACTTTATCTGTTTCATTTTAATTAGGCCTCTAAAAATATAAGAGAAAAAAACCAAATCAAAAGTTAAGAAGAGAAAAACTTGCTTGAGTTTGAGCGAAGCTCTACACTCAATTTTCAAATTAAAGATCAAATATATATATATATAAACATTATATGTTTATTTGCTAAATTTGTAACTATTATTTTTTATTAAAAAAAAATCCTTTAAAAACCATTTTGAACTTGAAAAACAATTTATATCTCCAATCAAGGCCAAACCTTAGGTGGAAAATTGATAGAACCTTAGTTTTACATCTAAAAGCCCAAAGGTGTAGACTTGGGCTGCTTTGTTGGACCATTACTACTAACTTATTTAAGAGGCCTTTGGGCCGTTTATTATGCGGTTTGAACCTTAGTTTTAATTTAGAACATACTGAAATATATCGAATTGCAAATAAACAAAATTCTCATATTTATCCCTTCAAAAATCCAAGTTCTTCAAATATGCCCCTCTGGTTAATCCCTTTGGAATCTGTTTATTTTTTAACAGATTCAATGTGAAATGACTTTTTGACTACAAATATATCCCTCCAAAAGCAATACCATTATACTTGTTACAAAAATGCTAAAAGCATAAAATTCTATCATCAAAATAATCCTTTTTTTTCCTTTTTTTTTTTTTTTTTTTTTTTAGGTATAATATGGAAAGCTAAATATGTAAATTCAATTTTTAATCTAACCAAGGTTACATTTAACCTAGGGTTAAATCAATTTTTTAACAGAGATGGACAGTAGGGGCATTCGGTAGATTTTTGAAGGGATAAATATGAAAAGTTGAATTTTGCAGGTATATTTGCAATTCGATATATTTGGAGGGACATGTATGCAATTAACCCTTTAATTTAATGTCTGTAGTGGTAGTGATAGCAGAGGGCGAGAGGCTCAAGTTCGAAGCCCACCACTAACCTCAGTGAGAATCCCGAGATAGATGTATGAATCATTTTAAAGTTTTTCCAATTCTATTATATTTTAGTTGATCTGTTTATGTCAAAACTTTTGCTGATTTTATTATGTTTTGATTAATTATATATCTATACATCTTATTTCGGACTAGTCTTTGTACGAGAGATATGTATTAAAGTTTTAATCTGACTGTTATCGTAGATGTAAGTTAGTGGCTGAACCATATAAGTTAGTAGTTTTGTTTTCTTATCTAATTTTCAAATCTATTTGATATTTCATATAAATAAACTAAAAAATATTGTACTTATGCGGTAATATTTAAGTGACTAAAAGCGACAAATAAACTTCTAAGCTCGATTTAGCAGTCTCGAACCGTAGACCGTTAAGAAAATAAACAAAAACGGATTGAATGATTGATTCTACTATTATTCACCACAAATCTTTTAGAAAAACTTTCCAAACATCAACTAATTCTATTTAATCTGTTGAAACTAACATAGCAATTTATCTTGAGATAAACTTCATTTTTTAAATTTAGTCAAATTTTCTCAGTCAATTAAATCTCTTTTTTTGGGTTGCATCAATTTTCTCGCGAATTTCAAAGCATCAATCATTTGTCCTATTCCTTCAACAGTGTGTCACAAGTTGATGGATGGATAAATTGAATCACACCTCTCGAGGGTTATGATAAATTCTTTTCTTTGATGAGTCAAAAAAAAAAAAAAGTCAAATAATAATGTAATTCAAATCCAATTTCTATTAATTTTTAAGAACTTAGGAAATGTTTGGTCTCGCAAAACATATCTTTTTTATTATTTATTTTGTATAAAAAATATTTTTTATTTCAATTTTTTATCTGAAAGATTAAAATTTACAAAAATAAAATTTTTATAACTTTTTTTTTGAAAAATATTTTTCAAATTTTGTACTTATAAACTTATAGTTTATACTATATATATATATATATATATATATATATATATATATATATATATATATATATATATATATATACTTTAATTAGGCACATTATTATTTATTATATATAAGATAATTATGGCAGAGAATATTTTCTTTTTAAAATAATTTTTTTAGGAAGCAGTTCCATGTCTCCGTCACTGCGGTCCCTTTACAAATTATTGCTACATATAAAATTTTTTAAAATTAAATATTTTAACTTTAAAAATATATAAATATGCGCTATCAAAAAAACACATTTGATACTGCTAAACATTAAAAAAAAAAAAACAGTTTTTAAAATTATTCTTCTTATATTAATTTAAATTTAGAGGCACAACCTTCAACATTTAACTAAAGTGAGAGCTCACACATTTGATTTCAAAATTGGTACTAAAAAATTAAACCACTAAAAAATGGTATGTAAATATATACCATATATATCTAGAGATTTTAACTAAATGTTTGCATAAAATTTTAATCATAAACCAAATTAGGATTCCATCAATCACTTTCCATACACATAATGAAGAATTGAGATTCTTGAAAAAAAAAATATGAATTTTATTGGTCACTGCAAAGTGACGAGTAAAAAAAATCTCCACCAATGATAAATAAGGTATACATCATACATTCAAAATTTTTAAATTAAAAAAAAATCATTTTCATACTTTAAAAAATTATATAAATCTTACACTATTTTATTCTAAAATTTAAATTTTAGAATAAAATAGTGTAAGATTCATATAATTTTTTAAAGTGTGAAAATGATATTTTTTAATTTAGAAAATTTTGGATGTATAAGAATAATTTTTAACATTAATTTAAAATATTAACAATATAAAATTTGCCCTTTTTATTATACATTTTTTTATAGGAATAAATATCTTATTCTTTTTGATCTAAGAATTAATGCATCCTCTTTGAAGTATTAAAGTAATACACTTAAAAATAATAATAATAATAAATTAATATAGATGATAAAAAATTAGTTAGTAAAAAATGAATGGAAAAAGTAACTTGTGCACTTCTTATAAGGATGTATATCATACACTTCGGCTTTGTTTGGTTCGGGTACAAAGGGGAATATCCCCGCCTTTGTACCCAAATACTATTGAACAAAAGGTGAACTATTAGGTACAGTAGTTCTAGTACAAACAGAATAAGCTGGAACAACAGTTCTTACCTATTATTTTATAAATTTTTTTTTTACCAAACTACCCCTTCTCCCTCCTTTCTCTCTTTCCAATACACTCTAATCATCACAAATCCCTCTCTCTCTCCCATCTCTCTCTTCTTCCCAATACACTCATCATCACAAATTTATAATTTAAAATTAATATTATAAAATTTTAAATTTTAAAATTTAAATATTGAAATTTTATATTTAAAATTTTAATTTTAATTTGAGAAAAAAAAATATTAAATTAAATATTATTTTAAAAAAATATAATTTGATTATGATTTTGATTTTATCTTAATTTTTTAAAAGCTTTAATTCATTAATTATCACATATTAAATCTTGAGGGTAAAAAAGTAATTTACCCAACTTAACCTCTTTATTCCTCTTATTCCTCATTATCATACCAAACACAAAATTTCTTATCCCTAGAACCATCCCAAACGCTTTTTTACCCTAGTTCCGTACTTTATACATATACCTGGTACTACTAATTCTCACTAATCTCCGACCTAGAACCATCCCAAACGCTTTTTTATCCTAGTTCCGTACTTTATACATATATCTGGTACTACTAATTCTCACTAATCTCCGAACCAAACGATACCTTCAGGTATAATATTCCGAATTAATCTAAATTTTTTATTTTAAAAAAATTAAATTAATCTGAATTTTCGGTTAGGAATGTATGATGGGGTGAACAGGAGTGTACTCAATTATTAATAATTAATAGGGATTCCCAAGAAAGCAATTCCGGTGAGATTCCCAAAGTTGGAGATGAAACCCCAACCAATCCTAACTGGAGTTTGCCTGCATCTAGTGTATCTGTACGGATCATGCATGGCATTTCTATATGTAGTATTGCTTATATAAAAAATTACAAGAATTAAAAAATAATATAATTATATTAGATATTATTTGATGCATAAAAATTTAGAAATTATAATATTTAATGATATGATATATTATAAATTTATGTAATTACTATTTTTTGGGGCGGTGTATGAGCTGTACTTATACACCCGGCGTGGGCGATGAATTTCTCGATCCCGGCTCCTTTCCTTACTCGTCGCTTGCTAATCCCCCACCACCACACTATATATGATTATAACCCCCCCCACGATCCTCTCTCTATCTCTCTCTCTCTCTCGCACTTTCTCGTACCCTATATCATTTCGCTCGACGCGAATCGCGAATTCGCGATCTCGCATTCCCCCAATTCGCCCCTCCATTTTGGAAGCCGAACCCTAGGACGCGATGGGTACCGGCGATCACGAAACCGCCGACGCGGCGGAGGAGGCGGCGACCCTGCGGCGGCGACCGGCGGCGGCGGCGGCGGTGGCGGCGGAGGAGGAGGAGGAGGAGGGGGGGTTGTCGATCGAGAGGGCGTTCGAGGGGAAGAAGGTGCCGACGTGGAGGGAGCAGGTGACGGGAAGGGCGCTGGCGGTGAGCGTGGTGCTGGGGGCGATGTTCAGCGTGATCGTGATGAAGCTGAATCTGACGACGGGGATCATCCCGTCGCTGAACGTCTCGGCGGGGCTCCTGGGCTTCTTCTTCGTCCGCACGTGGACGAAGGCCCTCGAGCGCTTCGGCGCCCTCAAGCAGCCCTTCACCCGCCAGGAGAACACCGTCATCCAGACCTGCGTCGTCGCCTGCTCCGGCATCGCCTTCAGCGGTACCCTAAACCCTCACCCCCTTCAATTTCTTACCACTGACCTTTTGAATATAATCACTGTATTATTTGTTATAGTTACTAGATATAATTAACGAGAGAACTTCATGATTAGTATTTTCGCAAGTTTATAGTCCAGATGCTTTACATTTTTTTTTTTATAGGTTCATTAAAAAATATAAAATGTTAATTTTATATTACTCTATCTAAATATAATTAACGATCCTATTTAGTTGGCTGAGAGCTTTATGATGATTAGTATTTTGCCTAGTTGTCTCACATTTTTAGATGAGCTCATTAAAAAAAAAAAAAATAAATAAAAAAATTTAAGCCATATTATACTTTTCTTGCTTTATTTATTTGTTCGGCACTAATTTTATTTCAAAATGTTTGCATCTTCTACTGCCATGAAACTTTTAATTAAAATAGCATTTTGAGCTCTCAACACATAAACTTTTTTTTTTCTCTCAAAAAAACACATAAACTTTATATTGGGTTTTTTTTTTTTTTTTTTTTTTTTTTTTTGAGAAATAGAGAGAAAAAAAAAAAAAAAAAAATCGAACAGAGGTCTTAAAGATACGCCCACTGCGTTAGCATATTTCAAGCCCACTTAGCAGCGTAAAGGTGGTCGAACCTGAACTGCTGAAAAATAATCTTGTTTCTAATATTTCAGATTATCCATCAGTTTGCCGACATATAAGTAAGAAACTTAGCCACCTTCACTGAAAAACCTACATCCGACCGCTCCTCCCACGCACCTTTAGCGCCGTCCCCTAGCTCATGGAAGCCGCCGGCCACGTCGCCCATCCCAAACACGAAACGTAGCACATAGGTGTTTTTTTTTTTTTTTTTTTGGTAAAGAAAGGGAATTGCAGCTATTTTACTGTATGCTTATTGTAACTACATTATTTGAGTAGTACTTTATCATATAACACTAGAAGGCCAAACTGGTTACAGGCATAGCACAGTCGGGATATTGGTGGGTCGTAAACTCAAAATGCTTTAGCTATTTTCACATGCGTACATGTTGGGAATCTTGGGACATTGGGGTCATGCTATTCTTGCTTTCCACCCTGTTAAAAGAATGTCTCAAGAGGCTAAGTGTTGGACCGGATTGGGCTGGATTTATAGTTGGGCTCAAGTTCGGGCTTCTAATTTATCCTGAGGTACCAATTTTGATCTTAATCGCAGCCCAAGTAAGAGATTAGGGCTCAGCTTGGCCCATATATCGTTTTACTTCAGGTCGGGCTGGATAAAATTGTGCTCATCATTGTTCTTCAGTGATTTTCTGCCTAGAATTTTTTTTTTTCCAGATTCTGTGGATAAGTAATATTTTCGTTTTTCCATTTTTTATCCGAAAAATAAAAACTATGGTAAAGGATGTTTTTTTTTTTTTTTTTTGAAAAATAGTATTCCACGCATTTTCGAGGAACCAAACACTAGGCTTGTGCTGCTAATGTGCTTTTTGAAAGAAAAAAAATTGCCATTGGATAGAGGAGTTATAATAGGGAGTTATATTTTGATCCAAAAATGACATAGAACATTTAATTTCTAGTTAGTATATTATAAACCATATAAGCAGAAATATTACGTCCTTAGAAATATCATTGTTGTTGGCAAGGAAATGCTACTTGTGGCACTCCTTGAAAAGAAGAACTAGGCCATATTTGGCTCAATTTAGTTATCATCCTCTTTTAAAGTTCCTGAATGTCCTTATAACATCATGTTTCATTTACTTTGTATGCTGATTACGTCGATCATTCAGGGGGCTTTGGAAGTTACCTTTTTGCCATGAGTGAGACCGTTGCTAAGCAATCAACAGAGGCAAATGATGCTCAGAACATCAAGGACCCCAAGTTAGGGTGGATGATCGGGTTCCTCTTCGTCGTCAGCTTTCTCGGGCTGTTTTCTGTTGTACCTCTTAGAAAGGTATCATCTTCATTATTAATCACAAATGGTGAATTCGGAATGTTTTGACAGATATATACATAAACTAATGCTTCCTTTTCAGATAATGATAATTGACTACAAGCTGATCTATCCCAGTGGCACTGCAACTGCACACCTTATTAACAGTTTCCACACTCCTCAGGGTGCTAAGCTAGCCAAGTAAATTCAGATGCTCAAGCACCCATTCCGTTTTAATTTTTCTTTTCTTTTGCCTTTTTTCTCTAAAGTTTATGAAAATGATGCTGTTTTTATCGTCATTCGAAACCATTCAGGAAACAAGTGAAAACATTGGGCAAGTTCTTCGTCATCAGCTTCCTTTGGGGATTCTTTCAATGGTTTTATACTGGCGGCGATGATTGTGGATTCACAGCCTTCCCTTCTTTAGGTCTCGAAGCCTATCAAAACAGGTAATAAAACATATCCTATCATTTATCACCTGTACTTGTTGTTACCTCATCATTTAATTGTTATATATTTTATATTTAAAGATGACTTTTAGTTAGTTCATGTTGTTGCTCTATTGGCCATTTTTAAACAAATTATGTATAAGTTTTGAGTCTAGTTTTCTTGATGATTTTCCTTTTCTTTTATGCAGGTTCTATTTTGATTTTTCAGCCACCTATGTAGGCGTTGGAATGATCTGCCCCTACCTTGTTAATGTATCTGTACTCTTGGGGGGCATCCTGTCATGGGGAATTATGTGGCCTCTAATTGAAGGCAAAAAAGGCGACTGGTTCCCGGCGGATCTTCCAACCACCAGCCTTCATGGTTTGCAAGGCTATCGAGTAATCATCTTTTCATTCTATATCTTCTCTCCATCAAAATTATGGGTTTATCACACACTACTTGCTAATTTGTGTTCAGTTCGGCTCTTTTGAATAAGGTTTAGAAGGGTAAATGTTTTTATGGTAGCTGTACAATCCCAACGCTGCGACTTCCCATAACTTGAACTTTTTGTTTATTGCGATTTTCTCCCTGATTGTCAAAAGAAATCTAAAATCTGGTGAAATTTGCTGTAAAGATGACTTCTGAATGTCAATTGTACAGGGACTAAACACGGAGTATCTGTACATGTTTTGATCTGTCATTAACAGTCATGAGATTTTCTGTGCTTTAGGTCTTTATAGCCATTGCATTGATCCTTGGTGACGGCCTCTACAACTTCTTCAAGGTCTTGGCCCGCACAATCTCTGCCTTTGCGTCTCAGATCCGAAGCAAAAGCTCCACAACCAGACTACCAACCACAGCCGGCAATTCCCCAACAGCTGATACCCCGCCAATATCCTTCGATGACCAATGCCGCACCGAGCTCTTTTTGAAGGACCAGATTCCAAATCCGGTTGCATTCAGCGGCTACGTCGCGATTGCCATAATTTCCATCATAACAATCCCCCACATCTTTCCACAACTCAAATGGTACTACATCTTGGTCACCTACATTGTTGCGCCAGTCCTCGCCTTCTGCAATGCCTATGGCTGCGGCCTCACTGACTGGTCCCTTGCCTCCACCTATGGTAAACTTGCGATTTTCACCATTGGTGCATGGGCGGGCCTGTCCCATGGTGGCGTCCTTGCGGGCCTAGCGGCCTGCGGTGTCATGATGAGCATCGTCTCCACCGCTTCGGACCTCACTCAGGACTTCAAAACTGGCTACATGACTTTGGCCTCTCCGCGGTCCATGTTTATCAGCCAAATATTCGGCACCGCCATAGGCTGTGTTATTGCCCCGTCGGTCTTCTGGCTATTCTACAAGGCCTTCAAGGATATTGGCGTGCCTGGTTCCGAGTACCCGTCCCCCAATGCACTCGTGTATCGTAACATGGCTATACTCGGCGTTGAAGGGTTCTCTTCATTGCCAAAGCATTGTCTCACCCTCTGCTTCATCTTCTTTGCCGCCGCTATCGTCGTCAACTTGATCAGAGATTTAGTCCCCAAGAAGGTGTCGAGGTTTATTCCTCTCCCCATGGCAATGGCAATACCTTTCTATCTCGGATCGTATTTCGCAATCGACATGTGTGTCGGAAGTTTGATATTGTTCGTGTGGGAGCGGATCAACAAGGCGGAGGCCAATGCGTTTGCTCCAGCCGTGGCTTCAGGATTGATCTGTGGCGATGGAATTTGGACTCTGCCGCAGTCCGTGCTCGCACTTGCTCAGGTGAAGCCGCCTATATGTATGAAGTTTCTGTCCAGAAGCATGAACTCGAAGGTGGATGAGTACATTGCAAAGATATCTTAACTTTTTGCGGTACAAAGAAGCGGCAGAGAATTGTACAAGCAGAAAAGTCTTTCTAGTTGCAAGATGTATCATTGCAATGTCGATTATGGAGAAGCAGATTAGGTTTCTGATTAGTTAGTGAAATTTATATGCTATGTTCATGTTCCCAAGATTTAGCATTTTCAGAATAAAAGACAATTGTTAAAAAAGTTAATCCATTAAATTGTATAGTTTTAAAATACTGTAAAATTTGTTTGTCAAGATCTATACATCAATATGTGATTCCCAGTTTGTGTCAGTAAATAGTAAAGGAAAAAATATATGACAATTTAAGGCATAATACATCTGAGGGCATAGCTGGGTAGAACAGTGTGAGCGTTGGAATTAACCAACTCTCCCTAGTACAAAACAAAAATAAAATATTTGGAGAGCTGCGCCCGTGAATAATGGTCTAATCAATTGATCTTCATCACTACAAAACATTTTAAATTTAGTAACATTTATAAATATTACTCTTCCAATCAATTAATCATCATATTCAACAAGATGATTTCTCTGCAAGTATTTAGAAAGATTCAATCCTTCTAATACAATTCAATTAAAAGAATCCGCAAGAACTTAAATATATGAATCTGCAAGCTTATTACTTCAAGGGAGAGAGGGACAACAATAATAAAACACTCTGTAGGAATCAATAATAAATTGCCAATTTTATACACCATTAGAAGTGCACAGTATTCATTTGTTGACAATCTTCTAACACATTTTTAACCACACTGCTGATCAAGAGTGGTATGGTGCCCATGCTGGAATCAGTAAAAACATGATTGTTTATGATTCTTTGAGTTTGTTATGGGGTAAATTCATTCCCTTTTCAGCTTCCAAAGCAGTAATAAAAAAATTGAGATTTCCAAATCACTGAGACAAAGTAAATGATCAAATTATTTACAAATACTCGATCCGTACTTGCTCGATGAGATGATACAGTTTTTCTCCAAAGAATACGTTAACATAAATTGAAGAAACTTAATTATACAATAATTTCTTTTTTGTTTTAAAAAAGAATTCAGAATTACGAGCTGCGTAGAGGATCCATTCAACAATTAACAATATTTTCAAAAAAAAAAAAAAAAAAAGGGTGATAAATTACCAGCTGCTTAAATCAAAATAGATCCTTCTTTTTCCACTGAATAATTAGAATTTTTGATATAATGATTCAAAATTCAACTCAATTTATTGCACAAAACATAAAATAAATTAAGCCACCAATTACTCAAAAAATTTAAAAAGAGAGAGAGAGAGTAAAGTAGAGAGAGAATTAACCATCACCTTATATACCTTTTCTCATGCTTTTTGCCTGAATCCACCCACCAAAAAAAGAAGTGTCATGTTTTCCACGAACTTTCTTGAACTATCAACAACTCAAGACTATTCCTCCTCCTCCTCCTCTTCTAATCAATCTTTCTTTCTCAATTTTTTTTCCTCTTTAATAAAAAGATTTAAAGAAGAAGATAAATCCCTTAAAGTTCATAGTTCAAGAAAGCCTGTGGAGAACATATCCACAATCTTATCACCTTCTCTCCACCACCCACCAATCAAAATCTCAATTAACCCCCTCAATCCACCATAATTCTCACATCTCTCTCTCTCTCACAAACACACACATGTTAATTAACTGATCTACATAATATCTCATCACTCTATCAAGTATACATATACATATAATACATAACAAAACCAAAAAGAATAGAAAAAAGAGGATTAAGAATAATAATACTATAGAGAGAGAGAGAGTGAGAGAGAAAGAGAGAGAAAGAGAGAGAGTTATTTTTTTTTGTGATTGTGATGAAAATGGTCCACCAGAGGGGGTTTAAATAGGAGAGGAGAGTAAATAAAATGGGGAAAGAAACCGGCGGGAACCGGCCATAGCCGGTAACGTAACGGAAATGGAGGGAGGCTCTCTTCGTGTGCCGGTAACGGCCCCCACACGTGCGGACAGCCCATGCCCATGAGGCATGTGTCCTCCTTTGCCGGTTGGTACTACGTGATGTCAGAAAGCCCGGAGGATCCTTCTCGGGAGTGCAAATTGTTGCGTGGACCGACCGCGCCTGCACCGCAAACTTACTAACCATTTGTTACCTCCTCAACTTATTGCTGATATTTTGCTTTCTGATGTATACTGTGTATCGATTAGATGATCTTATTGTTATTATAGATTATTTTAGCGGAGGTATTCTTTGGTGAACAGCGGGAATCTAACTTTTACCTAAAAAGTAGAATTCAGTGGAGCTGAATTTTGACTTTTAATAAATGACTAGATTAAAAATTTGTTGATATTGAATTAAATTTGCCTTATCAATGTTTGCCTGTATGAGCTATTAATATGTCGGCATGCATGATGCAGATGGTTTTAATTGGTTATACGCGACATTTCGATATCTTACATTAATTTACCGGTATATTAACAGCACTATCTTAACAAAAAAATCTAATCATTTCATATGATCACGCTGCTATCGAAAGAGATAGTTTGATTTGCCTGGCAAAGTATAAAACTTCAGTGAAGAGTTCCTCGATGACAATTTGTTAGGAAGCTTTTGATCTGCTGATATGTGTTATTTTTACGTTCATCGAAAAATTTATTGAAAATTTTTAAAACTAAAAAAAAAAGAAAAAAAAATCACAGAGAAAGAAATCTTGAATAATAGCAAAACTGATACATGGTGATAGATCAGAGCTTTCTTAACAATACATCGTCATAAAATTTTTCACATAAGTTTTTTTTTTTAGAAAATTAAAAATTATATCAAAAGAGTTAAAGCTAGCTAGTGATATCTATTTTTAATAGATCATTACGATGTGAAATTGATTTAATAATAACGAGGAAAACCAAAATATTTTCTAATTGGCATTTCATTTTATTTCATGCTTCAATCCCTAATTGTTAATTTTTCATAATTTAAAAAGGCAGAGTAATTTGATGATGATTGGATGTTTGTAACGATGCACCGGGTCCATGCATCAATTTTTTCCTTTTTTGGTAGCTGTACGCGTGGAGTGGGCCCATTGTCAATCACAACCGTTGATAAAGGATCAACGGGCTATGATGGGCCGGTCCGGCTTTTTCACACCCGACCCACCCCTTTTACCCGGTTCGTTCCGACCGGGCCACCGCATTGGACCCCGACCGGTTTATTCCCCAGCTATTACACTTGCCACTACATCTCCAAATTCGAAGGGTAATAATATTTTATGTAGTAAAAAAGGTAAGATATTAAAATAAAAATTATTATTAACGGAAAAGATTTATTATATTTAGTCAATTTTTTAATAAATAAATTTGATCGGATTCAATGGATCTGATTCATTCCTTATATGTTGTTTTTTTCCCAATGTAGAGTGTAACATGAAAAGTCAAAAGTAATGTAGGGCCTACAAGTTCGGCAAAAAAATAAAAAATAAAAAATAAAAGATTTGGAAGATACCTACTTTTCTTTGGTAAATTTCAACTCTACCATTCATAAATTTAATAATATTTTAGTGGGTGTTTGGCTGTAAATTTTTGGAGATTTTTACGGCTATTTTATTAGTATTATAGTATGTAGGCATTCTATACATAATTACAAAATAGGACAATGAGAATTTAAACCCGCTGTTTTTATAGTGTGCTATATTTAGCATTATATTTTACCAATATAGTAGTGTGTGAGTTCCACATGTAACTCTAAAAATGAGAGAACAAAAAATTAAACACGTGGCTTTTATAGCGCGAATAACACTTTGCAGTGTGTACCAATGCAGTAGTGTGTGAGTTCCACATATATGCAACTCTAAAAATAAGAGAACAAGAAATTAAACACGCGGCTTTTACTTAGCGCGAATAACACTTTGCAGTGGAGATTTTTACGGCTACTTTATTAGTATTACAGTGTGTACGCATTCTATACACAATTACAAAATAGGACAATGAGAATTTAAACACGTGATTTTTATAGTGTGATATACTTAGCGCTATATTTTATCAATGCAGTTGTGTGTGAGTTCCACATGCAACTCTAAAAATGAGAGAACAAAAAATTAAACAAGAATAACACTTTGCTTTATCAATGCAGTAGCATATGCAATCCACATGTAAAATTAAGAAAGGTATAAAATGAGAAAAATGTGCATCTTTTACAGCACTACCTTATATATTGTGCTATGTTCTCTCGGTGAGTAGGTGTGAGTTTCGTGTAACAAGGAAAGGAGGGAAATGAGAATTTAAACGTACAACTACGAAAGCGCTAGAATGAGAATAAACAACGCTCCTCTTTATCAATGCAGTAGCATATGCGCTCCACACATTCGACACACAACTATGAAAGGGATAGAATGAAAATAAACAACGCTCCTCTTTATCAATGCAGTAGCATATGCGTTCCACACATCTTGTTTAGCTGCACTGCTGGACCAGATGAGAGCTTCGAATCGCAATCCAAAGTGATACAATGCATGTGAGGGATTCAGAAATGTTAGAGGTTAAAATTTGTGGCCACCGTTAAGTTGCCTATGCAAAAGCATCGCGTGGAATGTTCTCGTAGTCGTGCAACGTATCGCATTACGCCACACCGTGACGACGCATGAGAACGCATGCATGCATGCCGAACTAGACCTGAGCCCTCATGTGTATATATGTTTGAAATATTCATTATGTCCTCTGTAAAATTTATATTCTTTTGTAAAAGCTTTGTTTAAAAGTTACTTAACCTAAAAGCATAATCGACTTTGAGTATTTCTAATGTATACACAAAACAATTCAGTTTTATAAACTCGTAGGTCACTTTTGGGGCACCTATATATGTATATATATAATTCTTTCTTTATCTTTGTCCATTAGTTAATTACTTGTAATATTAATGCAATAAACTAAGCAGTGCAGTACAAAACACCTGCTATTGCATGCGGAATAAATATTTCATGAAGTTGATATATAAATCCAACACAACCCCATCAAGGGATGATCTTTGCTATTAAAAATTTACTTCAGCATTTGAAAAATAAATATCTACATATAGACCCAAACAAATGAATGGTGGATTGATATTTTGCTTTTCCCAGCATCTCCTTGGTCCAGCTTTTTTTCTACCAAAGGTGGTAGGGCAGGTGGGGAACAAATTGGTGTTACAAGACATTTGAAATAAAGTTTTGTCCCACCAGAAAAAGAGGGGAATTTGAGAAAAGTAAGAGCCTTTTCTTAAGAAAGTGCTTTTCAAATAATTTAGAACTACATCTTTAGATAAACTAGAAACTTCATGTTTACTGTATGTTCCTTCTTTTATATATATATATATATATATATATATATATATATATATATATATATATATATATATATATATGAGAAGTTATTGTTAGTACCAGATGCATTTGTATAACCGCGCACTCCACCGTACGTCCACTGAGTTATATTTTTTTCTTATTTAAGAATTGGACGGATAATCAAATGACTAAGTTGAAAAGTATATATAAGACGTGTCGATAATGAAAGGAGCTCATAGAGGTGCAATAAATGACTTAACGAACAAATGGCGTGAATTGGTAATAGTTTCTCAGGATGCGAATAAATGTTTTCAAATGATAGAAATGGGTATATATGTGCATCATTCATCCATGTTTTCGAATCATAAGTTTAGGTGATGTTCACATATTTAAATAGAAAAATTAATTAATAAATAAATAGGTAGGGAAATATTTGTTGACTTGGAAATTGAGTTCTAATTAATTATTGGTCAATTACTGAAAGAAACTTAAATAATGGTAGAATTCAAAGGTTTAAAAATAGGAATCGATACATATTGTCAAAACAGATACATTATATCAAGCAACTTTTTCTCTTTAATTAGCAACAAAATTAATATAACTAATTTACAAATTGTTAGCAACGAGCACACAAATCCAACAGGATCAATTGACGATCACGACAAAAAAGTAAATCCAAAATGTACGACAAGAAAAAATAGCACACAGATTTACGTGGAAAATCCTTTGCAGGGAAGAAAACCACAGGCGAAAGAGGAGAGATTTCACTATGTAGAAAAGAGGGAATACAAGAGTTCTGCTTCTTACAAATCGCTCGATCTCACTCTAAGGCAAATAAAAAAAAAAATTAGAATTTTTTCTTAGCGGATCGGATTCGTACCTCGTCGCACCGCGAAGCCGTCGGCGAACCCGAATCATAATATCGAAGCGATTCTGATTTTGAGTCACATCTAACACAAATAACCAAATGGACAATAATATAAGGATGAGGTCAATGGAGTTACCCTCATATTGATTGAATTTTGAGCAAGAAGATGAAGAATCCTCTACTAATCCTTACAACAACAACAACAACAACAAAAGAGAGAGAGAGAGAGGAAAAAAAAAAAAAAAAAAAGAAGACAAAAGGCATGGGTTGTGGGCCTTGGTGGCTTCTTTCATTATCAGCCCATGTGTTGGTTGGACCAATTTATTAATTGACTTTATTTTTTGCTGTACCTTATATTCTATCACACTAATGCTCCTTCTTTCACTAGTAGGGGGTCCATGTGTTAGTTGGACTAATATGTCGTATACACTCTTTTTCTTTAACTTAAACCTGTTTCCGTGCCTTCGGTCGGTTGTTCGTCCTTTGCGATGATTGATTAGCTGCGTGTTTGGCCAAGCAATTGAAGAAGCTGTATTAAATTTTTTCTTATTCCAAAGTCGAACCCCTCCGCCTTTCGCTGCAGTAAAAGTAGAAGATTAAAGTAAAAGTTTCCATTACAAAACATCGTACCATGATCGTATATATCAGCTTTCTTTTTCTTTTATAGCAAATGTTGAAAGTTTTTCGTGTTACTAGCGAACAGAAACAACTTTTGCACAAGCATTTTCTTCTCAATTATTCTTCGCTCTAATACTGATCAGAATTAAGGATAAGTTAATTATCTTGATGATAATATATATATATATATATATAGCAGGATTTTATGTCATGAAATATGTTTGCTAAAAAAGAAACAAATATGATAGATAATTTCATTCTTGAGAAAAAGCACAATCTAATTCAATTTGTATATACTTGTTTTTCTCTTTTATATATATATATATATATATATATTCTTATACACCGTCGTTAAACTACAAACTCGTCGTAGTAATTATTAAAAATTGATAATCTTAAAATAATTTAATCATAAAAAAGCTTATGTCGAAAAAATATAAAATTTTATTTCTAAAAATATCAAATATTTTAAATCAGTTTTAACGGTGTAAATCGTTGATTTGAATATTAATCTAATATATATATATATATATATATATATGAAACAAAACTCGATCAATATTTCAATTTATGATTATGCATATCATTGACTATAATTTACGACCATTAAATTAATTCAGTGAAGATCTAGTCAAAAACACTCACTCTGGCATTAATTAACTTTTATTTATCTGTTTGAATCATGGACTAATAAATATTTAAACAAAATACTGTATTAATTAGTGGAATCAAACAAACCACAACCATGGACCATGTGAGTTTTGTGCCTTTTTTAGCTGTAAAGGATCCACACTCCCAACGGGAAAATATTCGCACCAGCCTCTTTGTCCTTTTTTATCACACTTTGGATAATGAAACTTCTTAGAATATGTTTAGTGAACGCTATTATTCTTATCACCTGTACAAGTATTTAATTTATTTAATCATTAATTTCTTTATTAATTTTTTAAGTACTTCAATAGAATACATAAGAAAAATGTTTCGATCCCACTAATAAAATCACATCAAAATTTAACGACTCGAACTACCGTACGTGAAAATGTTTCTTCCTCGGAGAAAGATGCACTTTTTGAACTATCGAGAAGAAATTATTTTCGCGTCTCTCAAACTATCTTCTTAAATTCTTGATTAGAGAGTGCATGCATGCGTGTACACACAATTCAAGTGGATCCACCGTTCAAAAAAACCTGCGGAGAACATAGCCACGATCGATCTTATATTCATCATCTCCAATTATATATATATATATACCACTCAGTAAATTAAAAAAATAATAATAATGATACAATTGATGTTGCAAGAGGAAAAGAGGATGAGATCTAGTAGAAAACAAAATGAGTGATATAAGAGAGAGTTATGAGTCCACTTTTTTCATGTTTTGGGGAGAGAAATTAACTAAGTCATGAGAACTACGGAAACTGATCCCGTGAGTGCAAGTACTAAAAAGTAAGTAAAATCGTACTTAATAAGTAGTTTTTTGGGTGTGCTTGGTTGTGTTTGTACATTGGTGCACCATTCAACATCGATTCTATTGTTCAATTAACGAGAAAAAAGAAAAAAAAAAACCTAATTAAATACATTGATACAAAATTAATTAGTAAATAATAATTTGGTTAAAATTAATCACTAACTATATTGATAGCTCAGTCGGTAGGTATCGAAAATATGTATATTGTACTCGCATCTTAAAATAATAATAATAGGAACATTAGTTAGATTAGATTTTCATTAATAAACTTTTTATTTAGAGCCCAGAATTATGATATATATAAGATGGAATTAATAAACCTGGCGCAGCCAATAGTTTCCATAAATTTCGTACGTGCCACAGGCGGTTCAGATGCTGGACCACCACGTACGCCACACGTGCGCGCAGAGAGTCCTCGAATAGGAAGGCGACGCGTGTCCCGATGCAGTTTAGCCCGGAAACCGAGGGGCCCACTTATTGGCGATGATTTTGAACCGTCCATTCCGCAACGAACCACGATCCGCACGTGACCGAACAGTTGGCTGGTTTGCCCCAATTATTTATTTATTTTTAATGTTGCACTATATTATTTGAAATAAAAATTTTATTTTATCTACAAAAGAAATATAAAAATAATTTTAAATAATAAAAATTTAAATAAAAATAAAAAAAATAATACTTTTAAAAGAAAAAGAACATAAAATTAAAGAAAAAGATAATTGAAACATATTACACGCGATTATTGTTCAAAGTCTAAATCAACGAAAATAATTAAAAATACATGCACAAATAAAGTAGGAACAGTTGTAGAATAATTTATAATTCAAGTAAAATATGAATAAAATATCAAGACAAGAAGTATGAACACTTTACGATAGCATTGTTGAACATGTGGCATTATCATTCCACCGCTTAAAGCTTATAACGATAACATCACAATACATCTTCTCACAATTCTCGTAGTTGTAGACGTTTTACCGCTTCTGAAATAATATTGTTGAGTCTCCCATACCCTTCTATCTATCCAATCTATTCTATCTATCCAATCTAATATTTTGAAGACGGTAAGCGAAGGATCACAGAAAAAAATAAAGTAAATGTATCTAGAGACAAAAGAGTAATCTAAAAATAAAAATTTTAAAAAATTAAAATTATTGAGAATTAATAGAAAGTAATAGAAAATTATCATAATTTTGTTTTACAGCAACTATTAGAAAGCTATCTATCAACGTAAATTAGCATAACCTAATGTTAATAAAATAATAAAATAAAAACCAGTGAAAGAAAGATAATTAATTATATTCCAGCACTCAAGAAAAATAAAAACACAACTACAGATCAATTAGAGCTCATTAATTGGATATATATAGCCAACTATTTTCATTTTCACAAAATTTTCTTAAGATAGAAGTGAAAGTTCAAAACTCTAGCAACAAAATTCGAAATCAAATGAAAATTTCCAAGTGAAATTTCCACTGAAATTGGATTGTTACTTGTAATTAGCTTAAACTAAATTATCATAGTGATGATTTTAATTATAAGATTAGCATTTTCACAATTCCATAATTGCAAGTGTAACAAGAATCCTGAGAATTTGTAAAAATAAAAAATAATAATAATAATAATAAAGCAACATCAAAAAGGAAAAATGAAGTACTTAAAAACTTGCAACTTATAAAACTATTTAATTATTTACTACCAAACACTACTTACCTGCTTTTGCTGCATACAAAAGTAAATTCTTCAAAAGATATATGATATTTTTCCACATCTTTCCTGAACTTTGCACATCAACAGTACTATATGCCCCTTTAATTTATTACTTATATGATACAATTTTTTTTTTCTGAAATTTTTTTTTGGGGAAGAAATTAAGAAAGAAGCAGAAGCTGTTTTCAGTTCACACTTTAAGAAAGCCGTGGAAAAGCATGCTCACAATCTTGCTGATTCGCCCCTCTATTCTCCTCAAATTAATTATGACCCCTCAGTGATCGTAATATAAGTAGAGAAAATTACATTGCTAATGGAGGAGAAAATGAAGAGAAAGGTAGAGAGATGGGGGAGGAAGAAACGAAATAAGGTGAGTGTAAAGTGTATGGGTAGTCCCTCTACCCAGGATGAAGCTATGTTAAGCTCCAAAATCGCCATGGCTCTCCTCAACTTTTTAATATTACTTATTAGTTCTAAATACTAATTTAATAATTTTTTTTTTTTAAGATAGCCATGTTCTTCTCAGATTTTTAATATTTGCTTAATTTATTTTTTTGTGCCAATATATATATATATATATATATATATATATATATATATATATATATATTCTTCTCTATGTATATTTTAATAGGTAAAAATATATTAAGAGTCGCATAATGATAAGGTATTTTGAAATACATCCTTTAACTCTAAATATTTTATTTTTTATTTTTTTTTAATTTCTACCTAGTGAGCTATTTTATTTAACAAAATAAAATATTATATTAAATTTAATAGCTATTTGATCTAATAATTATTAAATATTATAATTTTATTTATTAAAAATACTAAGAAATCGATCGATGCTAACTGAATTACTGGTAGATTTAGTAAAATTTATAGTTATTTAAATATAATAATATAAATAAAATAATTAAAATTAAATATATGTAATTAAAAATTAATTTTTATATTTTTACATTAATTATTAAATTAATAATTTTTTTATAAAATAATTAATTAGATAAAATTATATTTATATGTTAAAATTTTTATTTAAATATATTTTAGCCCCTCTTATGATTAAATTCTGATTTCGTCCTGTCTCTACTATTCTAATGTAAGGCGTAGTTCCTCATAGTTAAATATTTTTATTTGTGAACATTAATTTACGTATATTAAACTTAAGTTCGTAGTCATCGAAAAATCAATCCAACTTTTATTGTAAAATAATCCTTTTTAATCTGTTTAAAGAAGTTCAATTTTTTCGGCAGTTAAAAGATAAAATACAATCCCTCCGAAAACTTTAGAAATTAAAGTGTTTAATTTTCAAAATTAATAAAGATAAAGTGAGTTGCGATATGGGAATAATACAGGGGCTATCCCAACATTTTTCCACAAGTCAATGTAAGGGAGGAAAATGTATTTTTAACCGTTTTATGCGAACGTGCGATTCGGTGCGCCGGATCTTCTGTGTGTGGGTCCCACGTGGTTACGCCCCAAGCGTGCGCTCGGCGTCTGACATGCCGACACGTGTCACTTTTCCAGGTCGCACGCCGCGGTTCCCGAGGCGACACTCCTTCTCTTTTTATTTTTTATGTTTTTTTTAAGGGCGCCGTTCTCACCCGTCCATCGCGGATTGGACGGTCCACGCGATTTCCCGGGCGCGGCTCCACGTCCCGCTATCGTAGGCCGGATTTGTCGCCGACTCGTTTCTTCGCACGGGCCGGACTCGATTTTAACGGGTCGGATTCGACCTGCATGTTTGGAATTTTTTTTTAAAAAAAATTGTATAATAATTTTGTAAATGGATTTCGAAACTTTTAATTTTACTAATGAGATCTCCTAAATTTTATCAAATCGGTTTTAATTACGTGTCTTGCACATGATTTTGTATAGCTTTAAAAATCAAAATCTAGCATTTATCAAAGATACCATTAATCAAAGAGAGAAAGGAAAAGAGAGGGAAAAAAAAAAGGGAACCTTTTAAAATGTCTGAGATACATACACTCCACCAAGCCATTGCCTCCTCAGTGGTAATTTCGCATAGAAAGAAGGTAAAAGATCAAAAAAAAAAAAAAAGAAAAAAAAGAAAAAAAAAAAAGAAGCAAAGCCAATTAGAAGTTGTTCCCCTAGTTCCAACTCATATTTTGCGGGCATCTTGCAGTTAGCCTTTGTGCTATGAACTACTTTCGGAACCCGACCCCCCTTTTTCTGCGGTGCGAAGACGCAAAATATTTCTGCTTCACTTGATGCTAGATCGATGATGGTTGACGATTTTGTCAGGTTTTTGGCACAACAAGGAAGATTTCATCTTCGCTGGCATCGAATGCGCGACAAGAATCTCTTACCTACATTACAAACATGAACTATCTCATTAGCGTAAATACCGTATAAACAATACATTGAAGAGTAACACTAGCTCTGGTCTTTTACAGTGATAACTGATAAAGCAGTTCAATTTGGTTTGCACTGGTCAATACATTTTCAGGTTTTAGTTAACAATGGTATATGAGAAAAGAGATTTTCTCTTATGCGCTGTTCCTTTCGTCGATTAATATCTTTATCTAGTAATATAATATATTGTTTAACCTTTATAAAAGTCTCTCCGAATGTTAAAGTAATTTAAGTCATGCAGAATAATAGAACTGAAAAAAGGGAGAAAAAAAAAGAGTACAGAAGAATTTCAGTTACCTTCACAAGAGCTTGGAGTTTGAATTGTTTTGCGATTTCCCACCATTTGTAGGGCCCAGTAGAATTCTGAAAACCGAATGCGGACAGCCAAAGAAGCGAAGGATATTTTGCCAGCCCCTTTCTCCTTGTACAGCATTCGACGAAGTTATGCTATTGATGTATGTGTTACCCTCGTAAATAAAAGAGAGTTGCTGCCACAACAATACACTGATGCCAATCTCTACAGAGAGACTCGCAAAAGCCAGATATATAAGAAGAAGGCCTCTTGCTGACAAGAAGAATGCAGAGCTAGCAAAGGCAGCTGTGATCTCCTTCACTAAACTTAAGGCACTCGTAGAATTGAGGCCATACGCCACAAGAGTTCCAAGCTTCAGAGGAGGCCATACACGAAAACCAGTATAGATCGTCATCACGAGAATGTAAGAACAACTGATGACTATGGATATAAGAAATGCAACAAAAAACCGGTGGTTCGCTGCTCCCACACAGTTGCCGATCTGCAGAGAAATACATCAATAAACCAAATCTCTATAATCTGCAAGGTCTTCAGATTAGATCCAACATGAAAAGGCTTGCTTATCAGCAAACTAATCAGAATTTTGCAGGCATAATTTTTTGACATTTGTTCCACATGTTAGAAATTCTAGTATATTGCATTTACAATCTTAGTAAAATGCACAGCTAAGTAGCTCTGGATTATAGATTTTTGCATTTAATATAGCTCCAAACCAAGTATTCTAAAAGACAGTACTAACTCCAAAACAAAAACATCGTATCCTTTGTGAAGCAACTCCTATTGAGACTTATGTAACATCAATCTAATTGTAAAATTCTTCTACCTCGGAAATATCTATACAACAGTCTGCCAATCAATCAGTTAGAAGAATGAGATCAATGCTGTATTTGGAACAATACTTAGAAAAAAAAAAAATCATATCCACTTAATTCTAGAACATAACTTCTCATCCCCCGCCACCACCCAACAAAAGGGAAATAAATTTATAAAAGAAATTATTTTAGAGATATACTCTTGTATAATCTCAGTAAATTTTCTGCCCATCTCAACAAATTTTCCATGCAGCAAACAAACATGTCTGCAATAATCTCGAGTACCTTGTATGCAAAGGGAGAAATTTAAAAAGTTTTGACACCAAATAGATGTATACAATATCAAAACTATGAAACATATCAAGCAACATGTCAAGGAGAAACAAAAGTAATTAATACCATATGCATATGGATACTGTTATTGATGCCATGCCTGCCAAGATTTCAGAAAAACCACTCATCCAAAGATATGGTTCTACGCTAAGCTAATGACTCTGGAATGAGCCAGTGGATAATGGCAGGCACTAAATTACAATCCATTAATCAAAGTTTAAGAAATTCAACAGAACAAATTTATAAAAGAGCACTAGAACTACATAATATTAAGTTATGAGACTTACAAAAGGGCAGTGATGATCCATGTCCATCACACACATTTTACAAGAACGGCAGTGATGTGCTCTTGGCGGCTTTGGCTTTGTACAGTATGTGCAAAAAGTATAGTTCTCTAAGCCATTTTTACCAATGACAGGATAACTGCCCCACAATATGTTTGTTGGTGCCCCAGCAGACGAAAACGATGCTAGGAAAAAACTGGATATGGTAATAATAGACAAAATAGCCGTCACTGTGCAGTGGAAAACCCCACAGAAATAGCTGATTGAGAAAACAACTGGGTATACTGCCCAAACACCACCACCTGTCATTAATAGAAAAGGTTAAATGAAATTTACAAATTGTTATACTATCTGAAAAATGATCCATGATAAGAAAGTAGGAGGACTGAGAAGCGCGAAGAGGCAAAAGCAGTGAGAAATATGTAACTTACTGATCACAAAAAGTATGAAGAAAAGAAGAATAGCGACAAAGGACCTATCTCGGACACATCGCCAGTGAGAAAAACATACACTATCAGGTTTTCTTGATGTTTGGTTTTGCTGAGTTATCGCCCCACACCATCCACATTTAAAAATAGGCGTATAGGAAGGAAGAAGAAGGTGTAAGCCACAACCCCAGCATATAGCCTCATGCCCCTCTTGTGCGGATGTAACAGAGTGATCTACCTACATGAAAATCAAGGAAAGTTTTATAGATATGAGTGGATGCAACTAACATGAAGCAACTTTGCTTGTTAAGTAGGTACTTAGTTTTGTCAAAATGAAAACTCCTATTTATTTATAGGCAAAATTCATGATTCTGTTAACCAGGGGAGCTGAAGAAACAGTTCTTCAACTCGTTTTATTTTTTTTATTTTTTATTTTTTAAAATCTCGTCAAGAGTTTGAAATAGACTACTATGTTTACTAGTAGCCAAACAATCGGCTAAAGAACTGCTCTTCAAATTAGTGGTGAATTCACCACTATTTGCAACGAAAGGTCAACAATTTCGTGGATGTTTTGAGAAAAAAAAAATATCAGAATCTAAACTCTTGAACAACTTTTCAGCAATTCTCAACTTTAGCAGGCAATTCTAAACTGTTGATCTTGTCCCTGGAGTCTAACAAGAATATTTAAAAGAATACGAACTCAAATTCAAGTCACATCCTTTTTGCAGTTAAAAGCTTCAGTTCCTAAAGCTAGAGACAAACGGAAACAGCACTTACAACTCAAAACTCAAGTTTTTTAAAGCTAAAGGCTTACGAAAACCCAATTTTCCAAAGGTTGGTTTGGATGTTCCTATTATATGTTAAACTGTTATAGCCTCTTTTGAGCATCTGATCTATGTCCACATATAACTTCTAAAGAGATTGAATTCAAAGAAAAAAAAGTATAAACACCTCATTCATGCATCAGTTCCTCATGTGGTTATACCAAAAAACTTCATGAATTTAGTTCATAAGAGGGAAAAATCAATTAGAGACCACAAAAATGCACAAATCATCCAATTGTGGCACGATTCTTTACTTAAAGATACATTATTTTTCCTCCCGAGCACTCTTACTTAATCTATTCATCTAGCCCAGTAAGACTTGCTAAAATAGCCATTTTCTGCAACATAACCCAGAAAGGAAGGATTTTTACAACATATTTCAACTACTAATTCGCAAATAAGAAAAAATAGGATCTCACTAAGATTTCCAAACAGCTCAACATGATTCTGCACAGAAACCCTCTGCACTAAAACACATCCAAACACAGTAATCCAATCACCAGAGAGTACAACCACTTCAAATCTCGACCTTTTTCTCAATAATAAGCCAAAAATTAGCAAATCCAAACAAAGAAAACAAAAAATTTGCTACTACAAACTCCATACGAAATCTACGGAGCTGCTCATAAGATCAAAACGCTTATGATCCGAGGAAGGAAGGAGTACCTCGACCGCCTCTTCATCCATGGGAATAGACCTAGATGGGATCGATCAAAACCCTCTCGAAGAGGAGGAGGTGGAGACGGAGGAAGGAGAAGAGGGTTTGTACTTAGATTTTGCTCGGAGGAAGCTTCATATGTGGGGAAAAGAATATAATAATACAACGACATTAAAATCAACAACGAATTAGTTTTCCCCCTTTATCTTTTTGGCCTTTTGTTGTACTTTTTTTTTTTCTCCGCTTAAAAATTAATTAAAAATAAAATAAAAAAGAAAACTTCAGTTGGTGGTACGAGATTTAGTATATTTTAATTTTTATATTTTTGTCATTTTATATCTTAAATAATTTCATCTAAATTCACAATACTAACAGTAAAACGCAACATTTTATTTGTTTATATTTTTCACAGTATTATTATTCAGCAGATCTTTAAAAGTGAAATAGAAATCAATTATAGGACAGTAAAATAGAACGTTTTAAACTATACAGTAGTGTAATAAAAATATGCTAAATTACAGTTTGGTGCTTAGAGGTATGGACAGAATCCGGTAACCGTCATATAGGTGGGTATTTTGGTTCGGATATTAGTATAGTAAAATTTTATTATAGGTGGGTATTTTGATTCGGATATTAGTATAGTAAAGTTTTATTAGGTGCCATATTCGACTAATTTTTTTTTTTTTTTGTTGATCTTCACTCGACACTTGATCTCGCACACAGTTACTCCTATAGTTATATCATTGCATTTGAGATTGTGACCATATTTAATATTGATAGTATATATCTGATCTCACACCATATTAATAGTCTGATATCATATAAATTTATCACTTATTTTCCGTACCAATTCACGCAGACTTGCATATTCTCGGTCGACCTCCGAGAATATGCATCGAGTCTACGTGAACTGGTGCAAGAAATAGTTCACTTTTTGACTCCAGAGCGTGACAGATTTATTAGGTGAACGTCACACGGACGCTTCTTGGGCTAGAACAGGGTGAATTCTAAACATGGCCTGTTATGCTGGGCCGGATCCTATTTTGGGCTTAAAAGTTAGGCCCAAATTACTTTTGAGCCTATTTGGGCTGCTGTGGGTGTGTGTGTGTGTGAGTGCATATACATATGTGTGTAATATTTTTTGTGTCCATAAAATTTGGGCTTTAAACAATGAACCTAAATGAGTCCCAATGGGAGTCGGACTCTGGGCTAGAATCCTGATCAAGGCCCATTAAATTAATTTGGGCCGGAGTCGGCGAAAGGATGGCCCGATTCGTACCCGGCCCGGTTCTGCCCCCTATCCCAATCCCATTTTACGCTGTACGCAAAAACAAGGTGGAGATAGCGCAACCCCCCTCTCCCTCTCTCTCTCTCTCTCTCTCTCTCTCTCTCTCCATCTCCAAAATGGCGCTTCCGTATACACTATCCCCTCGATTCAACCCACTTCGCCTAAGCTCAGGTAAAACCCTAGATTCAACTCATCAGTTAGTAAATCCTTAGTTGCTTCGGTAATTTGCTTTGTTGTCGCAGGAATTTTACACAAGAGTGTTGGACCATTGGGATTTTCTGTAAGTAGAATCACCAGATCACTTGGTTCTCAAAAATATTTATGAATCCTTTTTTTTTTTTCAATAGTAATCGGTAAATGCTGTGCCATGTTCATCAATCGAGTTAGATGGATTAATTTGTCTTGTTTATATTTATGATGATCGTCAATGTCATGTCGTGTCGTTGTCGGATTAGATGAGTTCTTGGTGTGTTATGATTGATTGGGCGTGTTTGGATCGGTTATCCTGTTGTGTGAATTACTCCATTTAAGGATAAGCCCAATTATTTCACATGCAAGTAGAATGTAAAAGGCATATCATTGTAAATAAGTAATTGTAAATATCATGCCCACTTATTTAGGATGTTTTTTTTTTTTTTTTCTCCTGATTACTTTGCTGAAAAAAAAATAGTATTATATTTCGCAGAGTTTTATTGTTCAATGCTATTAATCATTGTTAGATTCTTCGCTTGAATGTGTTCCTGCTACTTGTTTTCTGTGCGCTATTGTCCAGTAATTCGAGAACTATGTTCTTTATAGTTATTGGTGCTCCAAGAATCTATAACGTAGTTTTTTGCACTAATTTGCTGATTGACAAAGTCACAAAGAGATACTGTCTCATTTTAAGATGAATTTTTTTTTTTTTTTTTTTTTTTTAATGAAAGACCATTTGTTACTTTAATGGCATTAGAGGAATCATCAAGATGTATCACAGAAGGCACGCTTGTACATGCGCAATCTATGTCACATTTGGATCTACACATTATGAAGTTCTGTTTCCATGCATGATCAACATTTTAGCCTTGGAGAAGTGACAAAAGTGATAAACAGGAACTCACAAGAGGTTTGGCGAAAGGCAAATTACATCAAGCTCCAGCTGCTCCATTGGAATCGTCCATATGTACAAAATCATTGGTATCACATGCGCAACATGAGCTACGCGAATCTCTTTCGTACTACTCCCAGATGTTAACGGTAGCGGATATCGACCCCGCCACCGCTAAGACGCTAGTCGGGATAACGGGCCCTTTCCTCTCGGCATTTGGGTTTTTGTTCATACTGAGGATAGTTATGTCGTGGTATCCGAAGCTACCTGTGGGTAAGTTCCCCTATGTCATAGCCTATGCACCTACTGAACCTTTTCTTAAGGTAACTAGGAAGGTGATACCCCCTCTTGGTGGGGTAGATGTTACGCCCGTGGTATGGTTTGGTCTCGTGAGCTTCTTGAATGAGATATTAGTTGGCCCTCAAGGGCTACTTGTTCTTTTGTCTCAACAAGTTTAGTGTCGCATATATGCCTTTGTAGAAAATTTTTGAATATTTCGTGTAATTGATGAGCAAAGATTATTCTTGTTAGTTTCTCGTGACTTTTCTAGCTCCCTGTGAATACTTTCCCTGTATACTTTGTGAGAGTGTTATATGAGCAGAACTATTGAAGAAGCAGCTTTAACTAATTCAATAAAATCACAAAGAAATAATGCACCAACCACCAAATTAGCTCAATTATTTGGAGTAGGGCATGTTATTTATGATTGCAAAGCAACCTGGGCTTAAAATTTGTATGAAACAAATTAATTGTATGTGCATACTTTTTGCTGCCAACTTTGTTAATTAGCCGATAACCAAGGGGTTTGTGAGGAACATTTTCAGGCATCAAACTTCATCCTGCTCTTTAAGTTTAAAACTGTTTGTCGATCTTTTACAACTTTTTGGCAACTTAAATTTACTAAGTAGCTACATTTTCTTTCTTTTTTCCTTTTTTCTCCACTCTGTTAAGTAGAATCTATGATGAACGATAATAGTTTTTCGTCATCCTATTTTTGTCATTTTCCTTGCATGCTTACTAATCTTAACATTGTTTAGTCAGGAAATAAGGCTCTAACAATGTCTATTACTAAGGTGGCCAGCTTTCATTTGGGTGATGTTATTACCAAACTATTTTTACTATACACAGATTCCTTTTTATCCATGTCGAACCTTTTCTCAGCATGATATCACCAAGTTGCACTTGGAATATAAGAGTTACGCAGGGAGAAACTTTCTCTTGTTACCACTCATCGGAGTAAATACAATACGAAGAAAACAGTTCTGTGTGCTTATACTACTTGTCTACTCGGCATTAGGACACTAGACAATAAAATTGTAAACATTTCACATCCCTACTATGAGTACTATCTTTCAAGTTGCTCTCACCAAATCAGAGAAAATAAAGCCCAGCTGGCACATTGGAATATATTTAAAGGGACACACTTTCCTAGCAGGAGGTTTCGTTTGCTTTGGACACAGGAGAAGGTAGTTACTATTACATTATGATCTGCTGTAGTTTAAAAGACCATTTTATATATTCTTTGGTATCATTGGTTCATCGAACCTGAAAGAAGCATTAGTTTTATCATGAAATTTCTACATTTGGTTGTTTTATGAAACAATGGGTATTGATCCTATCTATTGGAACTCTGTTTCATGAATTCATCATGTACTTCAATCTCTATAACATGGGTGTTATCTTTTTAGGACAAAGATTTAGGAGACAGGGTTGTCCTACTATTTGTCTACCACATGGATTTGTCGCTCTTCAGAGTAGAAACAAAAGAAGAAGAATTTGGCATTGCAAATTTTTTCCTCTTTTCGGGGCTTCTTCTGTTTTGAAACATTAGTGTTGGAATAATTTGTACTTTGGCACAATAATTTGTCCTCTTAGCTTGTAATTTTATGCTAATGAAGGTGTTCTGTTCATTTATTTCTATTGTCTTTTTTTTATGGTACACAAAATATACTCTACATGTGATAGATTAGACAAGTTTCATTCTTTGGTTGCCTGCAGGTAATATGACAATTTGATGTCCTAAGAATTGACATGTATTCAATAATGTTTTTTCTTACAAATTTGGTTGCGGAAAACGACAATTATATGAATGACTTGTTAACTAGGAGGCACATGAAGGCTTATAATTTTTCCAGTGTGAAAAGATGTGGTGATGTAAATAGCGAAAAATTGTGACTTATTTTGGACGTTTGTTGGAACTATGACTAGTTTCTCTTAATGGAAGCTGCATGAGTAGAGAAATCCATGAAAGAAGATGCAAATTTATTACATTTGAAAAGGGGGGGGCCTTGAACTAGCCAAGCATCCTTTGAAAAGCTGCTTTTCTATTTGAAAGTGTCTTTTTCTTATGGAGCTTTGGTCCTAATGAAGGAGGAAACTTTGTAAACTCACTGCACCCAAAAACATTTAGCAAAACAAAACACAAGTGAATTGTTCAGAACTTTCCAAATCAACTGCACTACCCTTCACCTTTTCAACTTTGGAAAGGAAGAAACAAAACAAAAGCAAGACAACAGTTCAAATTCTCTGCACCACTTTGCATTGTCCCAAAAATTGGAAAAAAACAAAAAAAAAAAAAAAAACAGCTGCTTTAGCTCAAATCTCCCCTACATTTTTTTTATTTTTTTATTTTTTAAATCTCAATCAGTTCAGAATGTTACAGTGAAACTGAATGATGAAACCAAAGCACACCATCTAAAAGCTTAGAAAAAGGAATTAAGCTGAAACAGAGTGATTATTCTCTCCTAATCTTTACATCCCTCTCAATCTTGCATCCCTAAAAGAAAAAGAAAAAGAAAAAGGCCAAACAAAGCAGGGAAATTTACAGAAAAGAAATACATTAAAGTGTTAGCTATGTTCAATCTAATGAAAGGTAAGGGGGGGAGGGTAAGACTCAACAGAGTCTAGGCTTTCCCCTGCCACTTTGATGGTTAGTGTTATTGAAAGATTTACCCTTAACCATCTTAGACATTTGGTCCTTCATCTCTCTACATGCCTTCTCCAGCTCCATCACCCTAATCTGCATTCTCTGCAGATTAAACTGAAGCTGTTCTTTCTCATCCAAAATATCTGGCGAAGCCGTTTTGGATTCGACACATGATATTTTTCTCGGTGTCTCACTCGGGTCGATTTTATCCTTCACATTGGTTCTGATCTGGAGCTTGGACTGTTGCGAGGCTAATGCTTGAACTGTGAGCCCTGGCGGGATTCTCTGGTTCTTCGCAAAGTCCTTGCACGCCTCGAGGCTGAGCTTCTCGAAGTTTAGGCATCGGCAGAGGCTCGTGCGATCCTCGGCGGATAGAGTCGGATGCAACTATTAGAATGGTGACACGAATTCAGTTAATTATAATCAGATTATGCAAGGTAGGTATGAAAGATTAGTATGAAAGATTTAATTACAGAAACCATGAATTTGCAGGTCATAGCTTGCTAAATTAGGAAAAATCCAGAACTTGTCTTAGGAAACTGCTTATTTTTTGAAGACAGTGATAAATCATTACATAATACAGATTTTTACTTTGGTTAACTCCTAAAAAGAATAATTCTGGCACTCAAGAATAAGGAAGATCCAAAGCAAATGTGGAGCACATAACTCAAAAACAGTGTTCAATGAAAATGACATATATGGGATGTAGCCTTAGATACCAGGCAAGAACCATGTGGAACTGCCACCTAGTAACTTTAGACTCTTGTGAGAAGTATCAATCACTTAACCCATACAATTAAAGAGAGAGCATATGTAGTTGGATCTTAGTAGTAAATGATTTGATGATTAATAACCGAGATTCTATATTTAAAGTCTAACAATTTTATATATAAAAAAAAAAGAAGGAAACATATAGCATATTATCTTTTCTTTAAAAAAATAAAGAATAATTCTCTCAATGTTTGAGCCAAAAAGGGGATGAGAAACCTAATAAAGGACTCACAAAAGTTGAAGTGAAAAATAGAAGAAAATCTCACATGGATTGGCACCAACATCAAACTTTATGTACACATGAAATCAAAGCCACCTACAGTGAACTTGGGAATACCCTATTTGCTGGGCCTACATGGAAATTGTTAACAAGAAAAAAGAAAAAAAAAAAATGGTTTCTTTCTAGCTTCAAACTCAATTGCTTATTTACTCCTAGAACAGTAACTTCAATTAAGAAACACTGATTTTAACATCTACTTCTAGATACCCCTGAGGTACATACAACATACCCAAGAAATAATTTGGGGAGGAACCCCACAGGGTACATCCTATTAATCTCTCTATTATCACAAAACTATAATATGCTTCATCATTAACTTGGAAGAATAATAAGAGAAACTGGAGCTTGTCCTACCATATTATAAAAAAAGAAAAAGAAAAAGAGAGAGACAGAAATTAAGAAAATATGGTAAATAAAAATAAATAAATAAAAGAAGGAAAAGGAACATACCTCAAGATAGATGTCCAAAGCTCTATAAACCCCATCATAGCAATCTCTAGCAGAATCAGGCAAGCTCTCAGCAACTCCCAGAAACTTAGACATTTTCAAGCTCTGATCAGGGGATATTTCCCCTAAATACTTATCAATTAACCTACCAACTTTTTTCATCCTCTGTGAGGGAACTCCACTTTCCTGAGAACCAACAAACACTCTCACCAATCTCAGAACCAAATTCACATCATACACACCATTCCCATCATTTCCTGAGACCAGTAGATCATCCAGTGTGGCTTGATCAAGCATTAGACCCATTAACCTCTCCAGTTTGTGCCTGGATTCTTTGCTGAGTCCAAGACCAGCAACCACTCCAAGAACCCAGAAAAGCCCTCTGCAGGAAAAAGCACTCCTCCCCATCAAAACCACGCCATGCACTGCTGTATCTGCAAGCCCACCATACTGTGCTTTGTATCCAGCAACTCCTCCATTGAAGCTTGGCCTTTGAACTGCTGATTTGAGGTAGTGTAATAGGAATCTGGTGAGAATAAGGTTCCTGTTGTTGGTTCCATAGGACCCAAGCATCTTCATCATCTTCTCTATAGTGGGTGGGGCCAAGATGGTCAGATCATCAAACCACCACTCTCTGCTGAAACAGGGCCTTATGGACTCTGGTGTTTTGGCGGATGAGGAGCACCTGAACCCAACTGTGTCAGGGGATGAGGAACAAGAAGAAGAAGAAGGTGGTGTGGTTGTTGCTGCTGCTGCAGCTGCAGCTGCAGCTGCTACAAGCTGAAGCTCTGAATTGGCTGAGATCTTTGAGAGGAGTGCAGAGAGGAGCTTTTCGAGCAAGCCCGAAGAGTCGGCGGCGGCGAAGAAGGGCTCACAGCTTTTGAGGGCAACCAAGATGTCACTCCAGGTCCAGTAGAAGAGCCCATCCATGAAGGTCTCTGTTTGGGTTAAGAGGTTGCATGTGGATTTCTCCTCACCCATCTCCAGGTAAACAGCAGAGCAATGGAGGAGACAAACATTGGAGGGGCTGATCAGAATCCTCCCATTGCTGTAGCAGAATCTTGAAACCAATTCAAACCCATCTGGGCCCCCTGGGAAATCCATGATCTTGATAACAGGGCACCACCTCATTTGGCCCCTCTTCTTCTCCTTCATCACCACCATCTTCCTCAACCTCCCTGAGAAGGAACAGAGGATCCCCTGTAGCAGAAACAGGGGAACAAGAATTTAAAAAAAAAAAAAAAAAAACCCATTAAAGATCCAATGTGTGGGAGGTGAATCTTGAGACAATCTTTGCAAATGAATTGGATGGTTTCTGAGGATGGAGAATGGGGATTTGGGTTTCAAGAACTAGTTAGTCACTAAGTAAGTTAGTTAGTTCGTTACCTGGTGGATGAGGAAGGTGTGTAGGCCATTGATGTGCACCTTGAGATCACAAAGCTCCTGCATGGCTTTTTGTAGCTGAATTATACCAAGGAAGACGATGATAGAGATGGATATAGAGAGAGAGAGAGAGAGAGAGAGAGAGAGAGAGAGAGAGAGAGAGAATCAGAATGGAATGAGAGAAGAGCATTTAGTGCACTATACAGTTATTTAATACTACTATATATATATAGGAATATAAATGTTTTTACTTTTTATTTATATATATATATATATATATATATATATATATATATATATATATATATATATATTTATTTATTTATTTATTTATTATAGAGGTAAAGAGTGGTTCAGTTAATTAGTTAAGGGTAAAATGAATGGGCAGCCCCTGTATTGTCCTCGTATTACAACTCTGTCCTTGTACCTCTCTATGTCCGTAATTTAAATGTAGAGTATCCTATTTAGTATATATTGCACTTTAGTCCCTAAACATTAATAGAGTGATCATACCATAACAACATAAACAACTTTTTTACTGTTGGAACTGAAAATAGATTAATGCTAGATGTATATCTCAAAATAGATATATATTTTACATCTTATTCATCTAAGAATAGAATGAATTTTACTGGCCACTTTGAAGTGACCAGTGAGCTACACTCTATTTTTAAATTAGTGGAATGTCAAATAAACATCCAAAAATAAATAAACATATAGCATAGTTTCTGAAGCATAATATATGTACAAGTTTACAGACTAGATTATTTAAATAAAAAAAATATATGGATCAAATTGTGATTTTCTGGTGGGCTAGCAGTTTTATTGAGGGAAAATGCTAGCGGTATTGCTTTATTGAGTGAGTCCTTATTTATTACTATTTTGCATCTTTTTATTTGCAATTAAAATTAAGTGTTTTTTTTTTCCTTTTTTTTTTTTTTTTTTTTGTCTTGGAGCTGGTGACAGCCACTGCAAGTCAAGAATCCTATTGGTTTTTAGTGATTTTCAATAGTTTTGTCACCTTTTATTTTTTAGGGTTTTAGGCCACACATGCATGGGTTTTGGAGTTTGCTTGAGCTCACACCTTAGACCATGTGGGAGTTGATGGGGAAAGTGGAGGTTGATGGGGAAAGTGGAGGTTTTTTTTTTTTTTTTTTTTTTTTTTTTTAATAGAGAGAAAGACAACATGTTGTCATTTTATTCATAGATAATTGAACTCAGCAACAAAGATGAGGCAGCTGGGCCTCAAAGAGAAAGAAAAAAAAAAAAAAAAAAAAGTAGGCAAAAAGCAGAGGCAGTCTACACGGAACCTTTTAGCCGATCCGATATACGCACGGTTAAAGAGTGGGGAAAAGTGGAGTTGAAGGATGAAAAATAATATTTCAGACCCGGTGTATACATAATATAATATTTAAAAATATTATTTTATATATTTTTTTTGATACTTTAAAAATATTTTATTTATTTTTATATTTTTTAATTTTAAATATACTCTTCATGTATTCCTCACAGACCTCACTTCTCGGAATCTCTTGGATTTAGCCACTATCCAAAATACTAAAGCCGGATTAAAAGATTTAATTCTATATATATTTTATATATGACTAATTCAAATTCTAGAGGTGTTACACCTCCGTTATTCAAAAATATTTATACTATTAGTATCATTTAAACTATCTCCGTTAAATACAAACTAAATTTTTAGCAGAATTAAAAAATTTAAAATATTTATTTTATTCCTAACTTGAGAACAAATAAGAAAAATTGGTGACAATAGAATAGTATATTTGAATGTTGGTTATTTATTTATGGGTTAAAAATAGGTCCAACTTCCTGCCCGTGACAATAGGTCCAGAAGACTAATAAGTTGAGTTGGGTGAGCCCAATAAGTTGAGTGGGGCTGCGGTCCACAATAGACCTAACGGCAAGAGGCCCAACAATAGACCTAACGTCCAGATGGGTTGAGTCCGGTCAAGACCCGTGGGCGCTGTGTCTGTACGCTTTAAGTGAATTGGTTGCGTATTTCTAACAGCTCGAGCTTTTGGAATTAATGGTTAGCGCCAACGATCCAACATTGAAAAGGTAAAAATTTAAAATATTTTTATTACTCCTAACTTAATTAAGAGCAAATAAGAAAAGATAGTGGCCGTAGAAAAATATATTTAAGAGAGTAAAATAATAATTTTACATAAATAACGATTATTTTTAACAGTTGACTAACAAAATTTAACTCTAGAGATATATTTGAAAAAGCTTGAAATGTTAAAAGAATATTTTTAATATTAACCTAGAGATAAATAACAAAAGTCGAAACTTTTTAAAAAATATATAATTAATTATCTTAATAATTAATTATCATTTAATATATTAATATCAAAAATTTTGAAAATCTACTGAGCAGCAAATAGTCACAAAAAATAATAATATCATAAAACATACTGAATAAAGAGTGCGGCTACTGTGCTATCGATAGCACTAAGTATTTAGTGCTATTATATTTTTCGCCGTTAGATATATTCCTTTGATCATTTCCTTCTCTTAGATCATGCTATTTTTTCAATCACTTACTAAATTCAAAAAACTCACTATCATTCTAACCGCATATCTCTTCATTCAAGAATAAAAAATTTAATAGCATAATAACTTAATTGGTACTATCGATAGTATAGTAGCCTAGTTCCTGAATAAATGAAATTCTGGATTTTAAAGTTTTTATGATAAAAGCTATATATATATATATATATATATATATATATATATATATATATATATATATGCACTGGGTGCATGCAATAGTTTTAATTTAGGTGGATGGAATTTTTAATAAGTAAATGGAGAGGCTTATCAAAAGGAGGGACCATTTCATGGAAAAAAAACCATTAAGAAATCACACCATGTCCAAGAGGGAAACAACAAACAGGCAAAACAGTGGGCATTCTCTAGTGTTGAGAGAAGGATGAGCTAACTGGGTGATACTTAGAATTCTTACTACCAAACATGGAAAGCTTTTATATTTTTCAAAAAAAGAAAAAAAAAAAAAAAGAACATGGAAAGTTTTTGCTAAATGTTTATAATAAGTTTGAAGGATGGGGGAGTGAAGAGAGAGAAAGAGAAATTGTGTGAGGGGAGTAAGTGCATGGCTTTGTGTGTGTGTGTGTGTGTGTGTGTGTGTGTGTGAGAGAGAGAGAGAGAGAGAGAGAGAGAGAGAGAGAGAGAGTAGTGTGAGTGAGTGAGTGAGTGAGAGAGAGAGAGAGAGAGAGAGAGAGAGAGAGAGAGGACAAGTTGGAGCCTTATCTTCTCCTTTGGCATGAAACATGAATTAGAAGAGTCCTGGATCACACAACAAGTCAATGAGAAATCCAAAAAGATCTCCATATTCCTAGACTTGTAATTTGCTACAATTTCTTATTGGATTTTTTTATAATTTTTTTTTTTTATAGAGAAACAGTTTGGTTGGCCGTAAAATGCAGTGTTTGATTTAGCTCTAAATTTTCTTTTCAAAAAATTATTTTTATGGATTTGAGAAAAATAATGTATTTTTGTTTTTCATCAAAAATCAACAAAAAAAAATTCAAGCTCTGAAAAAAAACATTATTTATTTTTTTTCATCGAATCAAATAAATATAATTTTTTTTTCTTTCAACCAAACAAATATTGATAGAAATTTACTTTTTTTTTCTACAAACCAAAAAATACAAAATATAAAATATTTTTTTCGCCAAATTTTTTTCTTCCCCTGAAAATTATTTTTTATAATTTTACATACAATCAAACATGCCCTAAATAAGTCTACCTCAGCAGTTAAAAAAATAATAATAATAAAACTAGTCAAGAAAAAATATTATTGGTGTATGTATATTAATTATCTTAGAAAACCAGTAACAATGACAATTAGAATGAACTATTCCAGAATTACTAATAGAAAATTCAACTGTTGTAATTTATATTATTGGTGTGTATATTAATTAATTTTTTTAACAAATATTCTCTTCAGATCACGAGAGAGGGATCATGTATAGTAGCTTGATAACAAGCACGCGTAAATGAAGGGAATGTTTTCTCTTATCCGTGTTATGTTCACGGGTGTTAAAAAGGACTCTTTTTTTTTTTTCAAATAATTATTATTCTCTCCGGTCCCAATGAGATCTGCGAAGCCACACGAGCTCGACAATCCCATTTGATTTGATTTGATTTTTTTTATTTGTCTCGCTGTACAGTTAATTTTTTTATTTTAATTAAAATTTATTTTGATTTGATATGTAATATTAAAAGATATATATATATTTTTTTAAAATAATACTATTCATACACTTCAAATAAACTTATAATATATATTTTATTTATTTAAGAATAAAATTTTTTATTTATCATTTTGAAATGATTATCTTATTACGATACGATATAAAATATACGTTATAGAATGTACCAAAAATATATATTTTTTTCCATATCAACATATAGGATGGAAGATGAATATGATATAATTTTGCAATATGGAGCATTAAGTATCAAGCTTAAAAAGTTCAAAAACTAAAAAAAAAATTAATTAAAAGTTTCAGTAACTTTAGGACAATTTGTCCATTTTATCTTTTTAAAATTTTAAAAAATATTTTTTAAAAACTTACGACATTAATAAAAATAATGAAATAACTAAACTATTCTTACTTATTTTTTTTTAAAAAATAATATATTTTTATTATTTAAAAAATATTTTTAATATAAATTATAAAAAATAGTCAGAATAGTGGCGGCAGCCTAGGAGGCTAGATACCTCAAATTTTTTTTTTTAAAAAAAAAAAAAAGTATTTACAGATTTTTGTTTTTTTTTTTTTTTATTATTATTATAAGGTGAGCACAGGTGTTCATCCTCATCTTGTGACACGCACTCCACGAGCTTCAAGGAGAACACTTTGATGTGGCATATCTCATGTAAGGTAATTTTGGATTTTTTTAGGATATTGATATTATTGAGTGAATCATTTGGATTTTGTCTTAAGCATGTTTGGCATTTAGTAATAGATTGGATGGGATACGATGAAAGTGCTGTTTCAGAACAAACACGTACTCATCCGACCAAACTCAGTTAATTTTAAATTCTCGTAATTTCCTGTTATTCGTTTCATTTATTTATTTAAATTTTAGAATCAAATCGATTCTCTGCAGGAATGTAATATATGAATAGTGCGCTCAAGTAAAATTCTAATTTTTTTTTTCTCTACAAAATCCAATTTTATACTTTTAAAATGCCCAGATTATAAAAATTAAAGTGTAAAAAAAGCATGCACCAAAAGCTCCAGGATTCAAACAAAAGCCCGTGAAATGAAATGGAAAGGTAACATCATTTTAAAACTGTGGGGGGCGTGGATACGAACGATAACAACGAAACCTGCTCTATTCGAAATAGAATCAATGAGGGAACAAGTGGTACTAAAATTTTGAGAGTCGTTGCTATCATAAAAACGATCCAAGAATTCGAATCAAATAATTTGAATTCAAATTGATTTCAATTAAAGTGGACGACATTAGGGGGGGTTTCCTTTGGTTTTTTCTTCTGAACGTGGATCCAATGGTGGCAAATTTGACAACTTGATTCGTGCCCTTTGAAAATGACCCTGCTCTTTTGCCGATTTATTTAAACCTTCGATAGATTCTTTTCTCGCATTTTACTGTTTCACAGCAAAAATTATGTGTAGGCCTACTCAGCATTATCATCAGAAAATAAAAAATAAAAGAAAAGAAAAATAAATAAAATCATATAAGGTGCTATTTCAGTACAACTATATGAGTCTTCAAAATGAAGCTTCTACTTCTATCGTCAGATATCACGAGCATTGCTTTGAGATTCGGACCGAATGAGATCAGGAGTTCATCTAATTCATTTTTCCTTAGCTTGGGCTTCATAAAACTGGGGCTGAGTTTATGCCCAAATGGAGTGTTGTATATCTCACATCCCTACTCTTTATGAGAATATACTTGCAGAAAATTACAATCCTAACAATAAGAAGTTAAACGAAGTTCTAACGTCGAATCAAACCAATATTTATGTGATAATATGGTCCGATACTCTTTATCATTGAACCAATCAATGGATCCACAAAATTCAGCATATAAATCAAAGGAAATGTAATATTTTTCCTGCGAATTTGTTCCCTGACAAAACAGATGCATGCGAGCAGATTGCGCGTAAACTATACTCGTCCTCAAACATACAGCATCAATATCGTAGATTTATTGTATAGTATAACACTTCTATGTCTACAATGTCAAAGCATCTGAAAGGCGCAGAAATTTAGAGAACTAAATGTACCTAACTGTTCCTTCTTAACACGCTGCTAGTCATGCTGAACAACCAACAATAAATCAGAATATTCAAATCAAAACGTACTCATTCAATTTGCGACTGCTAATCTGAGATGTCTAATGAAAGTTAATAACAAAAAGAGCAGTCAGAATTACCACATGAAGGCGCCGGCACAATTCTAAAGGCTTCTCTTTTTTGCATCAGGACAAGTGACTACCCCCCACCTTTTCCGCACTAACTCCAAATCATCACCAAAGTGCTTCTCGTAGTACACACACATGAGATGTGTACACTGCAAACCAGCTTTTAGAGCCCACGGAAAGTAATGCTGGAAGAAGAGAGCCCTTTGATTCTCACTAAACCTCGCCGAACCTCCGACCACCGATAACAGACACATGGGAAGAAGCATCTGTTCGAACTCGATCACCTTAAGGGCGGACTCCCCTATTAAATTTGTTGGGAGGCCGAATAGCACGTGCCAGAAATCATGCACCTCGCGGGCCCTGGTTGCCACATAAGCAAGTTCTTCTGTCTCCATGAATCGGACTGGGGGCCGATCGTCTGGTGAGAAATTTCTTGATCCCATGAACTTGGCATAAGCTGCACCAAATGTGTTCTCAGGTAGGTCCCACGCATGAGACACGTTTTTGGATATAACACGGGGACGGACAAGAAGAACTTCCTGAGCCAATAAATGAATGAGTAGTTAGTTCTGAAGGACTTTTTTTGTTTCTGCTACAAATCAGAAGAATCTCTTCATGCTTAGTACCTAATTATAAACCGGCCTTTCCTCGTTTGATAAAACATGGTTTTTCAATTTCCTACACCAGGAAGACCTTCTTCTGTTTTAACCCACTTTACCATACGTCTGTTACACGTCGTCCATAATAAACACCTATTCTATCTTCAGACATGCCTATAGAAATGTTAAACAACGCATTGTACATACATACCATATAATCAAATTTGCTACCTTTAACTTGGGGACAATCATAATCAACTACGAGCAAGAATTCCATTTGCTACAATTTGACATTAATCTGACCTATACCCAAGAATTCCAACAATACTGCATCAGCAATGAGTATGTTTCAACATTAGAAGCATCTATCAAGGAAAAGAGCAAACTCCCAAGTTAAGAAGCGTACCCACACAATTTTGAAGATCCAAAGAAGTATACGTAGGCACCTAATCTATTTGGAGCTCCTACAGATTAATTGTGTTTGTGCAGATCAAGAATCCAGAATTCCGATAAGTTTCTGATATGAGGGTCCGGCGTCTCTCTCTCATGATATCAACTCTCCACTTGTAATTCTTTTTCTGGCATTTACTTTGGCTATCCTTGGCAGGGTTGGTACTTTTGGTCTATGAAGTAACCCTTGATCAGTTCAGAATGTGGTGGTTAAAAGAACTTAGCTCTGAGTCTCACTTGGTCAAATTGTGCTAAAAGTGCATGACATAATTACCACGTAAAAAGCAGAGAAAGGATATATGCCCATCACCACTACAAAAAACATTATGCTATGGAATAACATAACTACCTTCGTTGAGCATTAGCTATGAACAAAATTCACTAAAAAAAGATTAATTGAGTTTGTAAAAGAACTTGATGGACTCACTCTTCCTTCAGGGCTGTTCTTCATTCGCTCAAGAACGCGCTGAAATGCAGGCTTTCCAGTAGTCTCTCCGAGAGCAGCTATTAAATCAGCCCTTCTAGGATCCATTAGGGCCCCAAGGGCAGAGCCAACAGCAACTGCTGCTTGTTGCCATCCCCTTAGACTAACCCGCGCTCCTTGCATGGTACTTCAGTATAAATGAAACCTATACGAAAAAAGAGTAATTTTAGAGCTAATTAAAAGCTTCAGCATATAAACTGTATAGAATTCAATATTACAGAATTCCTCTTTTTGGCCTAGCTTTTGCAACAGTTTCTCTATTTTCCGAAAAAAGCAAAAAGTTTGGAACTTCCAGCTGTTGTGGGAAGCCAAAATGAGATTCTAGTGCTCTAAGACAGAAAGTTCAATTTGAAGCTTCTACTTCTAGCTTTCAAGATAAGTAGTTAAGAGGTCGGTAGATAACAAGGTTTACAGCTTCATTGAACAGCTCTACCAAAGAGCTATTCTGCATAAGATCCGGCCGGACCAAACAGATTTGATATATTATAGCAAAGCTTAACAACTGCTGCAATAGTTTAAACTTCTTAGTAAGCTTCAAAAATAAACATCAAATGAACTGATCTGGTGATTCTTAAAAATCAAGTCTCTTAAATTTTGCGTTACGACTAAAAAACGCATCGCGTTGTTCCAATCAAGTACACCATTTACAAAGATTCCTCTAAACTTCAGCAGGCCTACTGCATCCTACTGCATCAAATTTATCACACATTGATACGATATAATCATGCAAATAATTACAATTAACATAGACCTAGAGCTTAAGATGCGAATTGAGAACAATTAGCATCACATCACCCCATCAAAACTTCTCTTAGAAGCTCTTTTTCTTCTCCACATGATCAAATCAAGTATGCGAACACAAATCGCCATTAGAAAAACCGATCATAGTAAGAAAAAAGGAAAAACGCGAGTAGAGGAAGGATTCAGCTAAGGATCAAAGGGGGGAGAAATCACACCGTTACGGATTTTCCACTAGCTGATTCGGATCGAAAAATGGCGGAGAGAAAGCGAAGACAACGATTAGCGTGTGCTTCCTCCTCCTCCTCCTCCTCCTCCTCCGCTACTACCTCTCCAATGTAGAATCGATCAGCTAAAGGGAATTGGAACCAAAAAATTGGAGCATCGGCAATGGAGGTGAGAGGATCGAAACAATGGATTTGTGGAGAAAAGAGGGGAGCTCGAATTCAAGGGCTTCGTAGCTTCGTCGGGAGAGGAACGGTGGAGAAGAGATTAATTGGGCCGGGCTTTTACTCCTTGATATAGACCCTGTTATAAATAGAACTGCAGAGGACCAAAGAGGCCAACAAAATTTATGGGCTAGACCCATCAATATAATCATGCGATTTAAACTTTCTCATAAATTTGTACCGTATATTCTGTAGGTATCCTTGAGCATCTCTCTTCTTATATACATGAGCTGAGTGTAAAGAGTAACGACTTGTATTATTTATACCTTATCTTATCTATGTATATGTACGTTAGTATCCGTGTTTAATGAACGATGGAGATAAGCTTACCAAACCACTGCTCTCTCCGAACCCCTTCATCACCCCACCATCGTCGTCCCCGCTCGCGGCGAGCGAGGCTCCGAACTCGGCGGAGTGCGCCGCCCCCAGCGGCGGCAGCGGCGGCGGCGGAGGAGGAGGAGGAGGCGGCGGCGGCGGTGGAGATTAGGGTTTGTGTGAACCGGACGTGTGCGCGCCAGGGCTCGCGCGGGGTCCTCGCGGCGCTCTCGGGGCTCGCCCCGGCGAGGGTGGCCGTGGGCGCGTGCGGGTGCCTCGGGCGCTGCGGCGCCGGGCCCAACCTCGCCGTGCTCCCGCGCGGCGCCCTCGTCGGCCACTGCGGCACCCCCGCGCGCGCCGCCCAGCTCCTCGCCGACCTCTGCGGGCCCCGCTTCGACCCCCGCGCGAATCTCGAGGCCCTCGCGCTGAGGAAGAAGGGGGAGGAAGAGCTCGAGCGGGGGAGCCCCGCCGAGGCCGAAACCCTGCTCTCCCAGGTCCTGAAATTTCAAAAAAAAACTTTCGATCAAATTGCTCAGATCGCATACTTCTAAAAAAAAATTACTATTTTTTTTGTGAGCTAAGTTATAGGTCATAGGGTGGTTGTTTTCAATTTCAACTTATTAATATAAATAATTTTGGTTTCTGGTTGTAGGCCATTGATCTAAATCCTTCAGGAGGCCTGCATTTTATGTACAGGAGCAGGTATGTCATGTGTCCATCACATAAGAATAAAAGGGATCTCTATGATTTGATTATCGTAGATGATTAACTCATTAATAGTCTGATCTGCTTTTTAGAGTATTGTTGGTATATTTGGTACAGTATTGTTGGGTGATTAAAGAAGGTTACTGTATATCCAGATCTGCTGCGAGATTGGCAATAGGGAACATTGCAGGTGCTCTTGCAGATGCCACTGAAGCATCTAAAATCGCTCCCGATTATCCACAGGTATTACCAAAATATAGTTGTTAATGTAAACCTGGCAATGACTCCCAATGAGTTTGGGAATCTGATCATACTTCTGCCCTGTTTGTCAAGCAAAAAGACAGTAACTGCAGAGAACTTACCACTGTATAATGCTAATCGTAATGGATACTTTACTGGGTTGAGGATTTTATGTTCGAATTTCCAAGTAGATGGATAAATGCAAATTACACGCATCACGCTATGAAGTATGAACTACGTTGTAGGCTTATCTTTCGCAAGGCGACGCATTCCTTGCTATGGAAGAGTGGGATGCTGCAGAGAAAGCATATTCAACTGCTTTGCATCTTGATCCTTCGCTTCGTCGTTCCAAATCATTCAAGGTTGCATCTACCCTGCTCTTTTATAGTAGCAAAGAAGAGTAATGAAATCGTATGTCCAATGCATTTACGATTTATAAAAGCTGAGAATGTGATGCTTACATGCTTCAGTCTACAGGCTCGTGTCGCGAAGCTTCAAGAAGAACTCGCCACCATGAGTGCTTTGTCGTGATTTCTCGCTGGAGCATGCGATTCAAACACCGAAGCTCTCAGGAACATCATAGGATCATCATATGATCATTACCAAGTTAAATTTTCTCATCCAATGATTCACCTAGGCAATGCTGTGTATAAAATGTAAAAAAATACAAGTATTGAGGCTATAAGCTTTCGCCCTATCTGATGATGCAGATTTAATTGAACAGAATAAGAATATACTTCCCTTTATTGTGGTAATACATGTTACAATCTCTGATGCAGCTTTTATAATCCAATTTCTTTTTTTTTTTCTGGTGTTTGAAAATTCTGTTCTCGAGTCCAGAGATTTTCACAATTCTTGAACTGGGGACTTCCCTCTCCCTCTCCTTACATGTAACACCTCCATCACAATGAGACTCTTACTCATTCAAAAGACATTGAAAATATAAAATAAAAACAGGACCCAAAAAAAAAAAGTGCAGTGCAAGAAAGTACGGATGCACCAGGTGTAGGCAATAATTTCTCACAACACAAATAGGAAAGAAACACGAGGAATAAGCGTGCGTTGTAATTTGTAAGTAGAGCGTGAGCAGTAGTACCTTTCTTGTGCTATTAACATTTTCAATTTGGGACACACTCGTACGTATATCAAATCCCTACCCTACGATGAGAGGAGTTTTAACTAAGGAATGTGACCCAAGCATCAATGATCTTCGGGGTGTCGATATTGCACGCCACGACATTCTCCCTCACCGCGCTCCCCTCCGCCTCCGCCGCGATCGGAACATCCACCACCGCCTCCATGATCACGTCCTTCCCCACCGCCTCCTTCTCCATCGCCGGCGCCGCCTCCACGAACCCAGCATCCAGCATCTCCTTGAGGCTAGGGATATCGTCATCGTCCCCCACGGCATTCTCCCTCGCCGTGATCGGACCATCCGCCTCCCCCACGCCATCGCCCTTCGCGGGGAAGAAGGGTTCGCACTCGGCCCGCCGCTTCGCCTCGTCGATCGCCCCCTCCGCGCGATCGCACGACGCCCTGAAGAGCTCCAGCCGCTCCTTCAGCTCCTCGAGGGCGGCGTCGCACGCCGCCGTCCTCGGCACCTCGCCGCCATCGCCGCCGGCGGCGACTCTCGCCTCGATCACCGCCGCCGCCGCAGCCGCCAGGTTCTTGTACGCCTCGCTCATCTCGTCGACGAAGGGATCCATCACCCAAACCCAGGTAAATTTTTAGATTAATTCGAATATTCAACACTGAGTTGATATTTATATACGTGAATTTGAAAACCAAAAAAAAAAAACAAAATTATATCAACAAAAATTTAGGTTGGAAATTTAGCGCGGGAAGTTCCGGTGCAACTGCAATTGCACACTCCTGTTTAGTCATCTAGTTCCACCCAAATTTTGAATCATCCGCGTACGCAACCGAAAATTGAGAGCAAAGCGAATGGGCTTCGGGATGCGATCCCACCACCGCCGCTGCTCCAAAGCCATTACCCTCCACACCCAGAAGCTCCGCGAAGGTGCTTATCCCACCAAGCACACGTACCCGCTTCTCCTAAAAGCAGTTTCCATCTCCGGGGCACGAAGCCCAGCTCAAATCCACGCCCAAATCCTCAAACTCGGGTTCGACTCCGACGCCTTCGTCCACAACTCCCTCGTCTCGGCTTACGCCAAAAGCGGCGACTTGTGCTCCGCGCAGAAGCTGTTCGACGGAAGTTCCATGAGAGATTGCGTTACTTGGGACGCGATGATTCGTGGGTGCGTGGAGAACAACCGAGCAATGCAGGGTTTGAGCCTTTTCAAACTGATGAGGGCAACGGGCGTTGACGTTGATGGGGTGACCGTTGTGAGCCTTCTTAAGGGGAGTGGAGTTGTTGGGGACGTGTGGTTTGGGAGATGCGTTCATGGGTTTTACGTAGAGTGTGGGAGGGTGAGGAGGGATGCGTTTGTAGGAACTGCTCTTGTTGATATGTATGCCAAATGCGGTGAAATTGACGAGGCTAAGAAGGTGTTCGACGAAATGCCTTATAGAGGTATTGTCTCTTGGGGCGCGTTGCTCGCGGGGTACGAGCGGTGCGGGCTGTTCAAGGATGCGCTTTTTGTTTTACAGGCCATGCTCGCCGAAGGGGTGAAGCCAAATCAGGTTACGCTCACTAGCGCTCTCACAGCTTGCGCGCAACTTGGGGCGTTGGATCAAGGGAAGTGGATACATGCTTACGTCGAGAGGAACGGACTGGAGTTGAATTCGTTCGTCGGGACAGCTTTGATTGACTTGTACGCGAAATGCGGGTGTGTTGATGATGCTTTCGCCATGTTTGAGAACTTGCCTCGAAAGGGTGTGTACCCGTGGACCGCGTTGATCAACGGGTTGGCGATGAATGGACGGGGATTGGAGTGCTTGGATCTCTTCGATCGGATGTTGAAGGAAAGGGTAACACCGAACGAGATAACACTCATAGCTATTCTTAGTGCGTGTTCTCACAGTGGATTAGTCGACCGAGGGCGAGTTCTCTTCGATAATATGTTCAAGGATTACGGGGTAAAACCGAAGTTGGAGCATTACGGTTGCATGGTCGACATGTTAGGGCGAGCGGGGCAGCTAGAGGAGGCATTGTGTGTGATAAAAAGCATGCCTATGGAGCCAAGCAGTGCACTTTGGGGAGCTTTGCTAGGTGCTTGCTTAGTGCACAAGGATTATGAGTTGGGTGAGAGAATAGGGAAGCATCTTATTGATATGGAGCCATATGACAGTGGTAAATATGCTATGTTAGCAAACATGCACACTCTCTCTAGGAAGTGGGAGGAAGCTGCTAATGTTAGGAAGAGTATGAAAAGGAGAGAGGTAGAGAAGAGCAGTGGGTGCAGCTGGATAGAAGTGGGTGGTTTTGTGCATGAGTTTATTGCATTGGATGGGTCACATTCCCAGTCTAAGGATGTTTATGAAGTGTTAGATGGACTGATAGGGATCATGAAGCTGGGGTAGTTCTCCTCTGGTTAGTTGCAGGGGATGTAATTTGAAATTTGAAGCATTCACATGAATATTCTGTAAGTTATCAAGCACTTGAGACAAAACAGGAAATTATGAGACAGAATTGAAAGATATCAACATTGAGACAAAATATAACACCATTAGGAGAATGCACTTACTAATCTTCTTCGCACCGTAATTTGAAGTGATTTGCCTCCTATAAATATTAGAAGAGGAAACTAATGAAAACAGAGCAATCTACATTAAACTTTAATGGCCAATGATATTGAATAGCGAACAACTATCCTTGCAATTAACAACTCAATTTAAAATGTCTACGATGACAATGAGAGCAGATATGCACATTCGTTCTTGTCAGAGGCCCAACATACTAAAGAAACAGCTAGAGAGAAAACCAGAGGAGTTGGAAAGAAAAAAAAAATGAAAATGAGAATGATACAGCCAGCTTTGTACTTTTGGGCTTATGCATTGGGAGGCCAGAGTTTGGCATCCTGCGTCGTATCCAGAACAGCAGGTGGCAACCATTGCCACATTGCGACACCGGGATATGCAGCAACCGGAGCGGCAGCTTTGTTTGCCAGGGCTTGACCATGCGGAGCAAATATAGGAGCAGCAGCAGCAGCAGGATGGAAAGCCAATGGGTGCGGCACAAACCCTGCTGGAGGAGCACTCATGGCCTTCACCATTTGCTCTATTCTCTCCTTCTCGGCCTTTAACCTCATCTTCTCGTCTCGAAGCTCATTTTTCTCCACCTATCATCATATCATGAAGATACAGATCAGTCATCTTAGGACTTTGCTTAATTCTGTTCATCCTATATGTAGGACAAAAGAATGAAAAAATAAAAATAAAAATCAAGTGATAAGAAAGTAATTTTCACTTTTCTTTCCAACATAAATTCCTTTAATCTTTCAATGTTTTTCAAATATCTGAAACGTGGTTATGTACGCTCCAGATAAATTGATCATAGCCGAACTAGTTTCCCTAAACAGTAAACTAACCATGATGCATCAGTTTTGCAGAACATTAATGTATTAAACTTCGAAAGGCATTCATTAGCATGAGATCTGGCACGTATCGAGTCTCAAAGGCAATAAGCATATGAAGAAAGGAACAGATCGATATAAATCAACAAAGAAAAGAAATTAACACATAATTTCAGTAACTCAATCAAGTTTTTTTTTCTTTTTGTACCCAACATAAACAATTACGCGAGGAGTCATACGACAGAATATAACCTTCAAATCTTTGATTGTTTCTAGAAGCTTTTCATTTGATTCCTTAAGCTGTTGGGCTTCATTTCTCAACTGTGCCACTACACGAGCTGCGTCGCTCAAAATGCTTGCTTTATCAGACTTTGGCGGTCTACCAGGATCGATAATCGAACTTAATTCCAAAAACCTACAGATCAACAACACTCAGGTGAAAACACCATCATTTCAACAGTAGTTCATATGCATCCCAGATTTTTCAATCTTACGGAAAAAGCGAAGGTACCTATCATTAAGCCTATCCCTCCGCATTTTCTCACGGCAAGCCTTGGACTTGGATCCTGTGCACAATTCATCTCTTGCCCTGCAAAATTTATTAGTGAAATAGTATGAGTTTTCCTATAATGTTTGAATATATTGACACACAAACTGAAAATTAGCAATTTTCACCTTTTGCATGGTTTAGGCATTATTAGTAACCGTAATAAAGAAAGAAATTTATAAAAGCATTCCAATCATGTGATGCTTTAAATGGTACTTATTATTTAAAATTAAATGGATAAGTGCATTAGCTTTGCCATAAAACCAGCAACATGTACAGGTCAAAGTTTTCTCCTTTGACCTCCATAAGAAAAACTAATTATTAATTTAACATTTTTTTTTTTTTTTTTTTTGTTCCAATTTTATGGGCAACAAAATTGGATACCACCCTCACAACCTTGATAAATACAAATCATTATTTTTCTCTCAAAAGGTTTCAAAAAACCTAATTCATCACAAACAACTAGTGATATTGAAAAAAAAGATCAAATTTGTCCAAGAAGATTGAAAGAAGTGATCAATTTTTTGAACAAATAAAATCAAATTAAAGTTTACACAAATGCCATAAATTGGTAAATTACTGTAAAATTAACGTATCAAAAAACAATATAATGAGCAACAATTCTACCTTTTCCTCGAGCTCGTTTGGCCGAGGCAACAAACACCTCCATACGACTCCTCCATCCCAATCCTGCCACAATTTTCGCATCAAACCCCATCAAACACATCTAATTCAAATCTAAGCACCGTAAAAACCCCATTCGAATCCCTCGAACCGATCGATCCCGCAACACGAGCACGCTAATCAAAAGGAAGGGGAGGGGGAGGGAACGGGGAGGTTCGATCGCCATACCCGGCGTGCGCGGAGGGCGCGGCCACCTCGCAGAAGCTCTCGAGGGCGCACCGGAGCTCCCCGTCCGATCCTTCCCCGTCGATCCAGTAATCGTCGACCGCGTCCGACGCCATGCTCGATCGAAGCGGCCCCGTCCAAGCCCGAACCGAAGGCGCAATCGCACCTCGATGTGGAGGAGAGAAAGGGGACGAAGAAGAGCCCACGCGGTGGAGGGGATCCGAGAAAAAGCTAGGGTTAGGGTTAGGGTTAGGGTTAGGGTTCGAGGGATTGGAAAGGGGAAAAGGGAAAGGGAAGAGCGGTTTTGGAAAATGCGTTTTTTTTTTTTTTCTTATTTTTTTTGGTTTCTGTGGGCTGTTGTTTCCGGTAACAACTAACAACAAAGCGGAAGCAACGAGGAAAGCTCTTTTCGCGGTAGCGAAAGTGCGAAACTCGAACACGCGAGAGAAAGAAATTATTTAATGGACCCGGTGCATCCTGGTGCACCATGCACCGTTGTGATCCAATTCTATTTGAGGATTTAAAACAAAATAATTTTTTTAATTCTTATTATTCTTGACTAGTTTTTGTAACGTCAACTTACCTAAATATCAAAAATATTTAGTTTAGATAAATTTATCTTTATAGAACACTTTACTCGAAGAAACATGATAAAACTTTAATTTGTTCGGCGGAGAATAACTTAGTTCAATTTTTATTTTATCATCACGTGGATCAAAAAAATATACCTACTTATTTTATAATCTTGCTCATTTTTATTTTGTCCTTTTTCCACTTAAAAAGTTATACTTAATTATTCTATTGTTACCAAAAAAAAATTATATATTTTGCTATTCTATTTGATAATAAAAATTTTAAATAAATATATATATAAAATATTACAACATAGTTAAATGCAGCTTTTTAAATCTCAAAATAATCAAGTAAAAATAAGCTAAATCACGTAATTTATGATATTAAATAAATTTTATGGCAAAATTCATAATTTTGAATTTTTTTTACTTTTATAATCTAATAATAATATATTTTTCTCTAAGAATATTTTTTAAGGACTGCTAACTATATAAATAGCATGTTTTAAAAAATAAAAATTTAGTACATTGAAAATTAAATTTAGTAAATGTGTCGGTGCGTGAGATGCAAAACGCCGGGTGCAGACAAATAGTTTATCCACGGTGTGAGTCGTACAGATGGGGACGTACGCGTGTATAGACTAAGTTTGGACCGTTGATTTGTTGCATCGACGGTGATGTGGGCGTGGGCCCACTTATATGGGCAAGTGGGCCCGGGTGTTGAGTGCATGGAACAGTGACCAAAGTGACATCATTCTCATCATCTCATGCACGGCGCTTTAAGATTCGGTGAAAATGTTCAGAGACCCCCTTTACCTGTATACTATTTTGAAACGCCTCCCTCAACTTTATTTTTTTATTAATATTTTAAACTTTTAGTTAAGTAAATTTAAAATAATTAATAGATAATAATTAAATAAAATTATTTTAAAAAAATAGTTTTTTTAGTTAAAAAATGGTCAATTACAAAGAGATTTGAACTAACAATAAATAATTAAACTCTTTAATTTCAATAGATTTATTTGATTTTTAAATTTTAATAATTTTAAAAAAAATTTACTTGCCTCCGATTGTGTGTAGTACAATCATAAACCACTCTTTTATTCATTCTCTATCAAATCTAATAGTTCAACCTGTGCCGCTAAATAAATTTTAGCTTGCTTTATTTAATAACCATGTAATTAGATTAAAAATATAAACTGTATAAAAAAGAAACAAAATAACCACACGCATCAGATATAAGCAACTACATTTTAGAACATAAATGATTTGAAATATTACATAACAAATTTAAAACTTTAAAATATCATACGGTCATTTTCAGGTAACTTACAGTTTGGACATCGACGTATTAAATAAAAACAAGCTATATTGTAGGAAATTCACGAGTTCCATCCGTAGAGCGGAGCTCAACTTCACACTTGTCGCGGACGCAGTCGCGAGTTCGTATCATATACAAATTCACCGTAAGCCCCAAAAAAATTGAAGCCCAAACTCCAACGAACTTTGATTATGAAAATTCGATCATTTTAATTTCGTTTTGCATATTTTTATTTTAAAAAATAATAAAGTTAAGGAAAACTTATCTCAAAATAATAAATAATTGAGGGGGTTTTGTTACGTTTATTTTTTTAGGCTATGCACCCATCTGAAATATAGAACTTATATTTTATTTATCTAAAAATAAAAAATTTTTATTTATTATTTTAAAATAATAAATAAAATTTATTTTATTTTAAAATAAATAAGATATAAATCATATATTTCCGTATGAGATGTATAAAAATAACTTTTATTTTTTTTTTACTTCCTACGAAGATTTTGTTCTGAGAGGTTCGAGTGGCCGCCTCGTGTGCTGAGGTCGGCCGCGAAAGATGGTTGCAAACATTTTTTATGAGTGCGGGGGAAGTGGGCCCCACTTTTCAGGCAATGAGTGGATGCTACTGTGCTTTATTAATGAATGAAGTTTCGTCCACCCAACTTGTGCCCTACCCATCTCCCACTGTTATTATCACGACAACCCTTTAAAAAATACTTTTTTTAAACTGATATATATATATATATATATATATATATATATATATATATATATATATATATATTGAGTTTTTATATTTTTAGAATAATAAGTAATTATTATTTATAAATTTTTAGTTTTTAAATATAATAATATGTAATTAGAATGATAGTAAATTTATTAAATTTAGTGAATGACAGGTAGAATAGTATAATTTAAGAAGGTAGAATAGTATAATTTAAGAGATAAAATTAGTCAAAAAAAATAGATTTAATGGTAACAAATTTATAAGCACAAAATACTTGGTGCTTTTATACAAATACCATAGTCGGACTATATATATATATATATATATATATATATATATATATACACGCGAAGCAATGGGTATTTATAAGTTATCTACCATTAAATCTATTCTTTTAATTAATTTCATCTCCTAAATCATGTTATTCTACTAACTACCAACTAAATCCAAATGATTCACTATCATTCTAACCGCAGATTGTTTCATCCAAAGTCAAACCTACAAACACTAATAAGTTACTTTTAAAAGTACAGGAGCTCAATTCTCTCTCTCTCTTTCTCTCTCTCTCTGTGCTTGTGCGCTTTTAAAAATATAGAGGTCAGTGCTTCTAAGTTATTTTCGATGTTAGGATTTTCGAATGGACAATTGGTTTCGCTAAACTTGATTTAGAATATTTAAAAGGTTTAGAATTTAAATTTTACGAATTTTTTATACTATTTGTTTAGTAATTAAAGAAACATAAAATTAATAATTTTAATAGTTGTAATGAGCCATTTGCAAGTTTAACGGTGTAGAAATATTCAAATAACGTAAAAATTTGATAGAAAATTTTTTATATTATATAAAATAAAATCAATATCTTTAATCTAAAATTTTAGTATCATATCATCACATTTTGTGAGATTTTTATTTTCAGCCGTTTATTTTGAGCCCCTTCGATCACTAGGCAATTGATATTGAAAATTGTAAAATTTATTTTTTAGTTATTTCGAATATTTTAAATCAAGTCTAACAAAATCAATCGTCGACTCGAAAGTTTAAATATCAAAAACAATTTAAAAGCAGGGATGACTCCATACTTCTATAAATATTTGTATACAGTTTATCAGAATATTACTCTCTCTCTCTCTCTCTCTCTCTCTCTCTCTCTCTCTCTATATATATATATATATATTAAAATTAACTTATGTATTAAAATTTTATATGCACAAAATTATAGTCGTATATCCTTCTAGTGAGACATCGATATTATATACAGTGATGTAAAAATAATAATAATCGCAACATTGCTCGTATCTAGCATCATCGATTGGTATTCAAAATATTAAATTTAAAATATAATTATTTTAAAATTATTACTGAATTTATTTAAAAATAAATAAATAAACTTAGCATTTTGAATTCTTCCGGCAGTATTTGAAAAAACATTCCTACTAAATAAATTAATCAATCGCTCTGGTGGTGCAAGCAGTATATATTTTCGAGCTAATAAATTTAGGGATAATACGAATGAGCACTGTGTGGTGAAGCATCGTCTATTCAATCGTCCAAAATTTATTAGATTTTTTTTTTAAAAAAAAAAAATTAGAGAGAGAAAGAGAGAGAGGTGACCCAGATATGGATGGGCGCTGCTTCGCCACGCCACGCCCATACAATTTTTCTCATACAATTTTTCGCATACCCATACAATTTTTCTCCTGGTATTGCTACGTTCCTGGCGTGTCATGTACTCTATGCACATGCCATGATAAATGGTGATTTTTTCTTTTTTATTTCGATTAGTTGCACCTGTAGTTCTAATTTTTATCCTGTTTTTTTTTTTATCTTAATATTTTTTAAAATTTATATGATTAAAATTTTGATTTTATTGTTTAAATTTGTATTGTTAAACATTATCAATTAATTGCTATACAGAAAAATTTAACATTAAGTGGAGAAAATTATATGATGTGATTTTTGATAAATTAATAATGTTTTAAATTTGAGCCAAACTAATTGCTCCAGATCTATTTAGTCACTCCGAATTCCTACCCGACCCGAAAAAATATTTATATTTAAGGGATCAGATTAGTCACTCCAAAAACCTGCTTGGTCAACTCAATTGTTATTAAGAAAAGGAAGCTCAACCCAACACATTTTTTTCTACCGAGCTTACCTATTTAGAGCTTAGCTCAAGAATTTAAGTGTTACGTAGCTTACCTATTTAGAGCTTAGCTCAAGAATTTAAGTGTTACGTATCCGGCTGTATCAATACGTATCGATCAGTCACAAAAAATATACGTGTATCAAAATATAATAACAAAAAATATTTATTTTTTTTTATAATAAAATATTTTAATTGTTTATATATTATGTATTGTTATCGAATTTTTTAAATTTTATTAAAATATTATCTACTAATTTAATAAGAAAATAAAAATTATATTATATTAATATTTTATTATCTTAATACGATATGATAGATACGATTCGTGTACCGATGAATAAGATAAACACGATTATGTTCGTGCAGAACCGCAGCCCATTATATACAGCAGCATATGATAGAATGCTACAGCCTCAAATTGGGCTCAATCAAATCAGATAGTAACAAAAATTATCAACTGAGACCAAGCGAAAATGATCTACTACTAAGCATACTGCGTAAATAATACAATATGGCAATTTGTTACTTACACAACATGAAAGCAATGCTAGGTGTACATCTCAAATAGGATGTACATTCTACACTCATCTCATCTTGAGATGAATATTTATTCACTTATCACATCGATGTGATGAATAAAATTTATTCTATTTCAGAATAAAGTGGATGTAAAATGTACATTTCATTTGGAATGTACATTTAGCATTTTCCGATCTAAAAGGCCAAGTTAGAGCGCATGAGAGTGTCTCATCAACCAATCAATTTATAACTTTACTGCTAAAAATTTATAAGCTCAGTATTTTAAAATGAAAGATTTAATTTATACACATATCACTGAAATTATTAAATAATATTTATTTCTATATTAGGTACATGTTTCTTACATTTTCTATTTTAATTTTTTTTACGTAAGCAGAGAAATAATATTCATTTTGGCATTGTAAGAGATTTTCATGCATAGATATATAAAAAAAAAATTAGCAATGGGTGGCTCACGGATGACGTGGTGAACGAGGTCCATGAGATAATTTTCCAACCGTTGATATCACAGCACGTTCCGAAGCTCACATAACAAACTTGGAATCGTAGACCGAGTCCAAGTAATGATCCTCCTCCGAGCCCATAAACCGCTCTCCCACGCCCACCATTATCTCCACTATTCTCTCCAACCAACTCCACTCCCCCCACTCTACTTTGTTACATATATATATATTTCTCATTGTTCTCCTCTTATTCATATAGTAGAAAAAAATTAAGAGCTTATAATCCATTACTATTATTATTAAGCTGAGTTCAAAATTAACTAAGATGGTTTATAAGAGTTCTACTGCTAAGAGCCTACTCCTACTCTTCATTCTCCTTTTCTCTGTGAGCATGTTTGATCGTGTTCGCGCTTTCGATTTCGAGGTCGGCGGCGACGATGGGTGGGCCGTTCCGCCCGTGAAGCATCCCGACATGTACAACGACTGGGCCTCGAAAAACCGGTTTCAGGTCGACGACACGATTCGTAAGTCGATATATGGTGAATTGTATTAAATCGAAGAGTTTAAAGATCACGCTTGCTTGCTTGTTCATTTTTTTGTGCAATTGGTGAGTCAGATTTTAAGTACAAGAAGGATTCAGTGATGGTGGTGAGGGAGGAGGACTACAAGAAGTGTCGGTCGACGCACCCGATATTCTTCTCGAACAACGGCGCGACGGTGGTGAAGCTCGACCGGTCGGGCTTGTTCTACTTCATCAGCGGCGTCGCGGGCCACTGCGAGAGGGGCCAGAAGATGATCATCAAGGTGATGGGCCATTCCGACGGCCCAGGTGCGTCGCCTGGCGGCAACCAAACCGGAGCTCCTCCGCCGCCGCCGGGCGCACCCGGCTCGGGTGTCGCCGGTCCCGACATGGCTAGGGTTCTTGCAATGACTTCTGTCCAGTTGGTTTTGGTCTCGGTTGGTTCCATCTTTCTCTAGGGTTTTAGTATGTTGTTTGGGTGGTAAAAATATGGGGAGTTAGGTTTTTAGGTGTTTCACTTTTGTGTTCTCTTTTAGAGTCATGTGTTAGTTTTTTATTGTGATATTTAATTATTTGAAAGACATCAATTAATAGTGTGTTTTGGTATTTTTGGTATATTGGTTTTTCATCTAGATTTTGTGAGATGGTGATAATTAGTAACTTAGTAATTTTTATTGTAATAATTTATATTATTATGAGTAAGTTACAATTCATCTATGCAGTTAATATATATATATATATATATATATATATATATATAATAAACGCGAAACCAAAATTATTCTTTTGGCAGTAAAAAATGTAAAGTAATTAATGGTTGGAAAACAATATTAAAATTACTAATACCCTTTCAAATTGTTCTATCCGAATATTAATTAATCTACTAACCATCTCTAATAGTATGTTTAGTCCAAATTGAAACAATAGAGCTTCATGAACTGGTACCTAAAATAAATTTGGCGAGATAGATTTAACCAAGTTAAGTAAATAAATAAATAAATAAATAAATAAAATAAGAAACCTGAACCATTCTCAAATTTCGATTAGGCTAAATTTGTTATGGTATAATTTTGAATGTTTGATTCGTGGATACAAGACCATAAGTCAGGAGGGTATTTGCGTCATTTCAGGACTCCCGCCAAAAACCGTTGTGGGAATCCTCGTCCCTCTCACTTCCCCCTTATATATAACCCGACCCCTTCGCGACCCCCTTTTTCACCCACAAAATCGAGAGAGAGAGAGAGAGAGAGAGAGAGAGAGAGATGGCGTCGTCGTCCAAAACCCTAGTAGAGATCCTCCACCCCGCGAAGCGCCTACGTTCTCTCTCCCCCTCCCCAGAAACCCTAACGCCCAAATCCTCCATCTCCGCCCTATCCAAGCCCCCTTCCTCCGACGGCGGCGCCGGCGCCGGGGAGGTCCAGCCGGAATCAGCCTCCACCCTCAGCCCGGAGCAGAGGAAGCGGATCGAGCTCAACAAAGCCCTAGCGAGGTCGCGGCGGAACCTGAGGCTCTGCGCCGAGCGGATCGAGAGTGCTAAAGGTACGGTCTCGTGATTCCTAGGGTTTTCCGCACGTTCTTCGTTTTGGCTGTTGTTGTGAATAGGGAGTGTTGGATTGGTGGTGAAATGCAGCTGAAGGGGTGGATTACGTGAAGCTGGAGGAGCTTCTGGTGGAGGAGACGTGGCTCGAAGCTCTTCCTGGGGAGCTCCAGAAGCCGTATGCTAAGAATCTGTGCAGGTTCGTTGAACGGGAGGTTCGGGGAAGCGTTCCGGTGTATCCTCCGCCGCAGCTCATCTTCAACGCCCTTCATTCCACGCCGTTTGATCAAGTGAAGGCGGTGATCATCGGACAAGTATCTTCTCTCTATACCTTCTTGTTGATCATCATGGTCGTTTATTTGTTGGCTAACTATTAGTTCTGCTACGATTAGGTGATTCATTATCGACATTGGTTCTATTATTGTTCATTAGCGATCAATGACAATCACATGATTAGATAACAATTTCTTTTGCTATATTGCTCTTGAGATGCAGCAATTCTATCAGCATGGTCCATTTTTATTCTTTCACTTCCATCATCTTCTACACTGATAGTGTGGTAGTGGGATGCCGAACTGAATGGGTGTATAGTGTTGCAGCATCCAAAATGTGCAGCTCTTTCTTATTCTTCGATGATAATGTGATTTTTGTTTTTTCCAAGTTAGTTTTTCTTCTGAATCAGTTGGTTCAAGACGCGGCCGCATATGCATATACTTACGTTAAAACATTGAAGTTTTTTATAGATCAAGGTATAGAACATGGATTTATTAGCTTTATTTTCAGGATCCTTATCATGGCCCTGGTCAGGCCATGGGCCTTGCTTTCTCGGTACCAGAGGGGATCAAGATCCCTTCTAGCCTAATCAATATATTTAGGGAACTTGAAAAGGATGTTGCTTGTTCTGTGCCAGCACATGGAAATCTTGAAAAATGGGCTGTGCAGGTAAACTCTCAAACTAGGTGTATATATGATGCTTTTGCATCGATAATTGCTCCTTTCTTCTGTCTGTAATTTGAATTGATTAGCGCTTTGCTAGTGATCTCAGCACATGCACATTTTTGTGATTATGTACTAGTCGTAATTCATTCGTTTCACTTCTTTTGGTGTACCAAGTGCTATTTTCTGCTAGGAAGAAAGCTTAAACTGCAGCCTTTATGGATGAAGAATTGGCTTGCTATTTCACTGGTATGAATGGCAACTATGGGAGCACTGCAGTTTCTAGCTTAAGAGTTTCCTCAAGAGGGAGCACAATATGCTATAGGGCTTTTTACTTTGAAGTAAGCAGCTTAAGGAACTATAAAATTATCAATTCTGATAAAGGAGGTGAAACACAGTATTGAATGTTACCATTCATACCAGTTTTCTCTTTCCTAGCTGTTTCAATGGACTATAGGAGTTGAACACTTAGTATTAAGTGTCGTATTTCTTTATTAATTCTGATGCTATCACTTCAAAGTATAAAATCTCCTCTTGCAGGTATTTTGCCATTTCATCCTGTTTGAGGTGTAGTGCGCTTTTCTGTCAGTTTTATATTTTATCCTAACATATATAATTGTTGATACAAGAACAGTGGGTTGATATGTGTTGTGGCTGAACTGAAAATTTGATGCTCCATACCAATTTTTTTTTTTGGTTAATATGCTTGTAGATATTTGATATTCTTCTGCTTCTTCTAGAAAACTGATTTAAAATTTTTATATAGGGTGTTCTCCTGCTCAATACTGTGCTCACTGGTATGTCTTTTACTTCTCGTCAGGGATATTATGATTCATCCTTTTAACATCTATTCTTAATCAGTCATTGATTTCGCATCCTGACTGTTTATTAATCAAATTGTTGTGTAGCTGCACTGCCTAGTATTGTTATTATTATTATTATTTGATCAACTATCCATGTGGGAAATACTCTTATATATCATGTAAGCTTTATTGTTACAGCGGATCACCCTATAATATGTTGACTTCAAAAGAAAATTCACTTTAACTCCTTTTGATGTCAGTACTAAGTACCGAAGGGTATAGGTGCAAGTGATAGTTTAGGGAGTGAGATGGGAAGAACTTTTGCTGGATATAGAGGACAAGAGATAAGGGTTAGAGGGAGTATTAGTAAACTTCTAGAGCTCTTTTTTAAAGATGATAGTATATTAAAACAGCTAAGAAAGTATGGTATAAATAAAACAACAAGTAATGCCTTGATATGGTAATGACCTTTTAGTCAAACAGGCTGGAGGGATCTATTGGCTATAGTTTTCATCTGTTCTCTTATTCAAGTCTGCATTGCTCTTCATTAGAGCCAGCAGCCTATCAATTCTTCTACAAGTATAGGATGTGTTAGGTGTAATGCTGAGGTTTTATGATAAGATGCCCATGCAAATTTGAATTTATTATTATTATTATTATTATTATTATTATTATTATTATTATTATACTCTGTGGTGAGCTATTTTCTTATTATCTTTTTTCCATCAGTGAGGAAACATCAAGCTAATTCTCATGCTAAGAAAGGATGGGAGCCATTTACTGATGATGTGATTAGAACTATATCGCAGAAGAAATCAGGGGTCGTCTTTCTTCTTTGGGGAAACTCTGCTCAAGAAAAGACAAAGTAATTCTTCTGCCCTTTTAATTTGCTTCCTGAAGAGTAGAACATCCACCAAAATTCAAATGGAATAAGCCCTTCCTGAAACAGCAGGTTACTCATTAATGTTCACAACATTTTAGGGTTTATGCTGGACCCTCTTGTTTATGTTGTCCTTCCTAATCATGTTAACTCTATGGCTCGACGATTGATTTGTTGGAATTTTGTTTCTGATTTCCTTCGCAGATGATAGACATTAATTTGTGTCCTTTTGCTTTTTGCAGACTGATTGACGAGTCAAAGCATTTCATTCTCAAGGCTGCCCATCCATCGGGCCTATCTGCCAACAGAGGCTTCTTTGGATGCAGGTAAGCTTTTCTTCTCATTACTACAGTGAAATTCTTTCTTTCCGGCGACAAAAGATGATGAACTATTTGGAACTACTAACGGCAAGTCTTTTGAGTTTATTTGTCTACCTTAGCTTGTTCAGATAAATATCTTTACCTAAGTTGTTAACCATGCGCTATTTAAATATGAATAATAATGGTAAACATTATATGCATAAATTACTCAGTTTCCTTTTGTCGGCAAAAATATATAATTTCTCGATTAATAACTGCTCAATGCTCATTGGAATTTATACACCGAATTTTGCAACACTCATGTTCACGGTGTGCGTAAGAAACATGCTATTTGCGCGACTTAAGCGACTGCCCTAATACGCTCGTATAAGAATAAATCTAATACACCTCGTTCCTTTAGCTGATTCGGGAGGTATAACATTTTCATTTATACTCTTTATGGGGTAGCATATCTTCGTCGATTATTTATCTCATGGAAAATGCTTTTGCTTATAAACCGATCTCACAATATTTTACAAACTACATAGCTTAGTAGTTGGATTTCAATCTTGAAATTATTAAGTCATATTAATCTTGTAATTTATACTTCTCCATCAATTAAATACCGCCGCCTATACTAGTTTGTGAAATGATATGAAATTTGTCTGTAAGAATAGCATTGCTCTTACTCATTATGCTGCACCATTGCAGGCATTTTTCCCAGACAAATAGGGCACTGGAGAGACTCGGGATTTCTCCGATTGATTGGCAACTTTGAATCATCGTAAGCACCTCCGCAGATCTTTCGTTGTGCGTGCTTGATTAATTAATTAATCATTATCCTTGCTATCTCTTTAAGGGAAAAAGGGGACCATATTATTTGGCCAAATTTTGGACTAACGTTTATGATGTATATGCTTAATATTATTCCTGTAGTAGTAGCTGAGCAGGTTATTCTCACCTGCGACTTTTGTCTATATATAACCATAACTAGCGCCTTTAGTTGGAGATTATCGTTTATGTACCAGCCACTTCATGTAGTACAAGTTTCTCAAATATGTTGCAGTTAAATTTTTATTAAATATAACAGCTAATTCAACATGACGTACATTAAGCACCCCCACCCAAAATGAAATATCCAATTGAATTCTACAAAAACTCATGCTAAAAACTCTCTCAAAACCAAAAAAAAAAAATCATGCAAAAAAAAAGAAGAAAAGGCCATATAATGTTTTGTTTTCGAAAATATGACTAGAGTGCACTACCACGACAAGGGCAACATAAGGTTGAATCCGAGATTATACCACTTGATAATTATCTGCGACTAACTGAACCCTTTGGGAGAATTTGGCCGCGTTGCCACCTCTAAGCGGAGTGACGTTAACAACCTGAAATGAGTCTGCATCTAATTAGTAAACGCTAACAAAAAGCATTTCTCACACTACAGTCTGTACAGCAAATTATTAGGACATTCGAAGGCACTAATTTAACTGAAAAAACGTCTGAAAAAAGATGTGGCCGGTTCGCACCTTCACGTCGCTAAAAGTGCTGGGAGCAGTAAATCTGATGTTGATGGGGAAGAACGCGGACGAATCGGCGGGAGGAACAACAAACTCCATCGATCCACTGTAACGAAGCAATGTGAAAACAAATAACACAATAATAAAAAAAAGGCTGATTAGACGTGCTCATCTAAAGCAGAAGAAAATGCTGACAAAAGTTTTGCAGATGAAGAATTAAAAAAATGTGTTTTATGCACCTGCGATTTGATTGGTCGATGAGAAGAATTGACCACTCCAGTGTGGAATTCCTCGTGTCATACCTAAAAAAGGTTGGAGAAATTTTAAAAAGTCAAAGGAACTCCAAACAAAAAAACAAAAATCCAGGAACTCAAAAAATGCTAATACAACCAAAGGTTGAACCGAGAGTGATTTTGCAGTATTTAAAACATAGCAAAAAATACAATTTGCTATCACTGTCCATGCATGTTGCTTATTTAGAGAGAGAGAGAGAGAGAGAGAGGGAGAGAGTAGAGACGAAGTATGCAGGAAAAACAATTATGAAGATCTTAGCCACCATAGCATAAAAGCATTTAAATTGCTCACACATAATCTAGAATGTTCTTTTTTTTTTTTTTTTTTCTGCCTCAATAAAAAGTAAAAAACTGAAAAGAGACATAAGCAGATCAAATAGAAAAACAAACTTAAAAGCTTACCTCCATTCTCCATCAATCTGCCGCACACTTGGGGCTTCTCGCAGAGCGGGAAGAGGTATTGATATCACAACATTTTGCAAGTCAAACAAATCCGAAGCTTCATACTCAATGTTCACGAAAGTTTCGCTTCCAGAGACCGTCGGCCAGCAATTGACTGCAAAAAAAGAAACAACAAAAATGCATTAAATATGAAATCATAATTATAGATGAAAAACTGAAAAATTCAACAGACTACACACCACTCAATGGCAAAGAGGCTTCATCCATGCCCTGGATTCTCCATTTCATGAGACCAACATCATTTTGACCGGTGGGAAACGGCCTGTTTGGATCTTTTAACCCAATAACATGCTGGCTGTTGAACAGTTCTTTGTTGATATTAGGGTGCGTCTTGAAGCTAAGGCCCGGTAGATCTCGGTTTTCAATCTGTTAACAAGATACTTAGTTACCAAAATAATTAGAATCAGCTTAACTATCTAAGTGACATTATATTCATTTCGAGCTTTCATTCAACATAAATTGGGAAAAAAGATTCGAATCTTCTGAGGGTGAGAAATCAACGAGTGAAGAACATGGGTGGGTCATTCCACACAGAGAGCAAATAAACCTGAAATTGGATGAATCCATCCTCCTGATTAAGAATTTGAAGAGAAAGAGTTCCCTGAAGATCAAAGTTACTGATGCCCCCATCTCTCTTAATTGCAACGTTAAGCCTCTCTTCGATGGTCAATGTGATCGGATCACTGGGGGGAAGAGATGACTTTGATGGAACAGCACTCGGTTGCACATCCTCAAGAATCACTTCTCCTTCAGCTTTTAGAGATTCCAAAAACTGATTAGTCTTTTTCGTTTTGCCTAGCTGCATTCCGAGGCCTTTAGGAGGAGCTGTAGCAGCTGCGGATGGTCGACCTCCTGATCCATATTAGGTAACCGATAAATCGTGAACGATTCTAAGTTCAACAATTTGGGGAAGTAATCCACCAAAATGCAAAGTTCAGTATACTTAATTTGAAATCAAGTGTTTTTACATTATTAGAGTACATTATGCCAGCTGCAAAATTTGGGATGCAAGCTCATAAGTTGGCCTTACCTGACAACTATAATAAAAATATTAAAAACAACCTAATAAAAATTTTAAGTTGGTTGGAAAGAAAAAAATGCAACATCATGTAAGATTTGGATAAACTGGAATGTACATCTTTCTAGAGTTTACAATGTTTACAATGTTTACAAGTTCATGGAATTGTTGACATTTTACATCAAGCATTGAACAAGTTTTGCTTCATTCATGTATAGAGTGCCTGGACACATAGAAATGCGCCTCGCCACTCGCATTACTTTTGAAAATATTCATTTAGCAGTTATTTTCATGCCAAAACTCAAAGGACAGGTTGCAGCCCTTCTATAGAAAAGATATGAATTCACATCTCTAACAGCTTAAGTGTCACGGCTCAGTGAGATAAATGGATTCCAAGTTCAGTTATTTTAATAAAGCCTGACCACACAAGTGGGTTGAACCATACATACCTTTGGGCTTGCTGGAGGATTCCACATCAGTGCTTAGTCCAAATCCAGATCCACTTCCAAAACCAGTTCCGGTGCTGGAAATACTCATATCACTAAAATTGCTTTCAATTCTTTGAGGACCAGACAGAGACATAAATCCTCCTTTGTCTCCTCTGCCCTTTTCAATCTGCAAATATTTTAAAAGTTCCTTAGTACAACTAACAACATGAAGAAGCAACACTACTATTTATATAATTGCTACAACTACTCTGGACGTTGTAAGAGAACATTGATAATGAGATATAGAGGAGAATCTTGTGAGCCATAGAAGTTGATAGTTCAAAGCTTGGATATAAAAACAGGCTTGGTGCTCGGAATTGTCTTCCAGAAAGCAATCTATCTTCTGTTGGATTAAAAATGACTACGCCCTGAGATACAAGAAAAAATTAAAAAAATCTCACGCTATTTTAATCAATAACTGTAGTTCAAAAACACCACTCTAAAATAGTATCTTAGGTGAGGTAAACTTAAGCACAGATGAAAAATGCTTTGCAGAATTGCTGAAGTCATGTTCCTGGCTCTTTCCTACACAGCCAAACTGTTTAGTGTTGACCATAGATTCTCTCCCTTCAGAAGGCTCTTTCTCAGTGCAACATATTTTGAAGTATTCTGTAATTGGTAAATTCATGGAACACTACCATCTCAACCATGTCATTTTTCAAAATTTAAAAAGATAGCCCATTTCTTTTACATAAACCTTCAAATATGTGCAGAAGAAAAGACTAATGAAGTATCAATGATTTGTGAACTCAAATGAATGTCTGCATATGTCCAGCAACTCATCCTAAATGAGAACATATTGGAAGCTATATTTTGAGGAAAATTTTATGTCGAGTACAAAAATCATCCACTTTAACTAATGAGACAATAGCCGTAATTTTTCTCAGATTGAAACTGTAAGTTATCTCAGAAATAAATAACAAAACAGTAGGAAAGTATGAATACCTTGCTTTTGTCGATTTCACTAGCTTTTCGCTTCATAACATCCTTAGTTTCATTAATTTTGCTTTGCATGACCAGCTTGTGCAGTTTTTCTTCATGACTCTCCATCTCACAGTATTGTTTAACTTGAGCAATAGTCACATTCTCTTTATGACCCAGAGAGATGGTCTCATCAAAAGCAAAAATCAGCTCAAAAGCTGTACTGCTGATGCCCTCTTCATCTAAAGAGGGTGAGTATTCAGGTACCTTTATTGAATGTAAGGGAACCATTACTATGAAACTTTAAAAAAGTTCGATATGCACTAGAAGTTCCAGAAGAAATTAATGATAATGTATTCTAAAATGGAACCAGATTATATGCTCAATTATATCTTCCATTTCCAGAATGAAAAATGAAAACCAAAAAAGCATGACCTGTTTAACACATCTGGTCTTTACCATGTAAAATTTTGGAATCACTATCAATAAAAACCAAAAAAACACCATAATTTTGATAAAACACTTAAACTTAGTAGAAAACAAAAATATTTGTGTAAACCATATTTAAAATTAGTAGGTAAATATTTAAGAGAATCAATATTGAAGAGGATACAATTTTTGACAGAAGTCTCAGCGTCTCCAGATCATCAAGGATGTTGCTTTGTTTATTTGTGACGAGGAGCAGATACAGAGCCTCTATTGGTTGATACACATAGCGCACATTTTCTGTCTCAACATAAGTGTGCTGTTTTCCGGTTCCGACCAACTTTGGGAATGCTGCTAGCAGTCCTTCTATCCTTATTCGAGACATATCAACAAACTGTCTAGAAACAAGTACTGCAACAAAGTCCACAAACAAAAGATAGTCATAGACCACCTCTTCCAAGTATCACAAGAAAACACCCGGTATGTAGGTATGTCGAAGGACCTAAAATAATTGGTCCATGCACATGCAAAGTGCAAACATATTCTATCTCAAACATGGCACACCGGGCCCAGGCTTCTCATTACAACTATTAAAATAAACTCAAATTAACTGAAGCTTTCACACCTATAAAGCTCCCCGTTCGGAGCAGCAAAGCATAATAGATATGTGATATCCTCCAGCAGTTATACAGGTTAAAGAAGCCAAAGATACTGGAAGTAAAGAGATCACTCAAAGTATGCTAGTAGTATCAAGCTTCAAAGCTGAAAAAACAAGTAATAATCATGGTCTTTAAGCCATCTCTGAGGAAAAATTTAATCCATCATAATTCTAAAAGGAGCAGACATTGAGTAAATTACCAAATTCAAGCAATAACGTGACATTAAAGATGATAAAGTTGAAAGATAGGATAGGATAAAATATGTCCACTAATGGTCTCTACCCTATAGTGATGTGGAGACTAATTTATCAGAGAGCAATTATGTGTCCATGACAAAAGTAGATGAATGACTAGTTTCACAAATACAGGTAACCACCACATACAATCAGAAGAAATCATGTAATAATACCTTCAATGCCAAATCTAATCCAGATAAAGCTACTGGAATATTAATAGAAGGCTAATAAGAGCTCCAACAAAGAAACAGCCAACTTAATAAATTTTAGTGAATTATATATCACAAAATCCAGATGATAATAATATGCAGAATGCATCATCAATGCAAAAGGCAAAAAAGGAACAAAAACATGCACAACTGCCCAAGCTTACTGCTTTCTATGAAGTAACTATCTAACCATATTGAACATAGACCACAATACTTCTTACTATTTACCTCAAATACCAAATCTCATAGTTACTCAAGTATTCAAATCTCTATAATTTAACATTGTTTTTAACCATTTAGTGGAAGACAAAAATTGGCAAAATTTACCAGCCTGTACAAATTTAAGAAAAATAAAATTGCATCTACAAAATTCTCACCTTTGCCAGACTTTGTTATGATAGAAGCTGCAAGAACCACCTGTTAACACAAGCGAACATTTAGTCAAATACTTTTGAAATCTGACCTGAACACATCTAAAATTACAAGATGAAGAGTACACTCTCAAAAAGCTTTACATAATTTATCCATGAGTGAGATCCTTTTCATTTGATAGCCAAAAAACTTGCAAAAGCACCTCAACTTCATAATGGTATCAGACAAAAATAATGCAGAGTTTCTACCAATTACGTAAGCACTTTGCAGATATGTTCTATGTTTTGAACAAGTAACAAGATGTGGAGAAAAATGAAGTGATTGAAACATCTATCTTCAATTAAAATTTCTGCTGCCCTTGTTCACAGCACATTCAATTATAAGGTTTAACACAAGCGATATTAATCCTCAAATCTTTTAATCTCATGTCTACGGTATACTCTTAAGCTCATATTGCAGCCAATATAATAGCATGATGAGTTTGAATTGCTATACATACATAAACTTTATGGAGAAAATACAAATCCTTATTTTACAGCATAAATATACATGGAAAATGACCACTTCACAAACAGCAAAGAAGGCGGGAAAAGAATTGGGTCTTCCTTTTACCATTCTGAAGAATTTGGCACCCGGAGAGCGATTAACTCTAATTCCAGGATATGTTGCTCACTAGATTCTCAACAATCCTGCCACGCAGAAAAATACTGCTTATTACAAACGAAAGACAACAGATAACTAAACCTTATCAAATGCCAGCTCCTGTTAATTTTACATATCAAGGCAGTAGATAAAATTCACATGAGTAACTGCATCAAATCACCAAAAATCATGCATGAGAATAACATAATCTACAATTTCGATCTCACAGAAACAAAATTAACAGCGGTTCTGCTAGAAATTATACTAACCTACCAACAATTCTCCTAGATCTACAAGCAGAGTAGGAAATTAACACGTATTCCTCCAATTTAAACTCGAATTACAAAAATCTAACATTCTACAGAGCGATCCATCAACAGATCCGAGTATCAAATCGGCAACAAGCAGATCTAACGATTCGAAACGAGACGAAGTCAAACACAGATCGATCGAGAGAGAATGAATCGAAGAGAAGAGATCGAGAGAGAGCACTTACCTGTGAGATCTAGGGTTTTTCCGAGATCCACAGTTGACGAGTGGGGAGGGGATCGGGGATCGGGGGTTCGGAGTTTTGGAGTTTCAAACGCGAGAAATGGGGGTTCGTGTTCGAGACCTCGAGGACGAGCCAAAATTATATGGTGTAACGCTTCTTATATAGTGAAGCCGGGTTGAGTCACCGAAACGTGGTCCCCACAACGTGGGTCCCACAAATGTATAACCGTTACACAATCATTTGGAATTTAAGCACATTTTTGAACTAAATGGGCCGTTAGTACATTGGGCCACAAAAGAGCTAATAGGCCTCTGAAAAGGAGTTACTATAAAATATTCATTTTTTAGAGAGAAATGCTAAATAAAAACCACATTTTTAGTGCAGTATTTTTTTTTTTTTTTTTTTTTTTTTTTTTAGAGAAAAAGATAGCAGGTTATTTATTCGTTTTATTTATTTTAAAATAAATTTAGCTAAAAATATAAATCAACTAAGCTTCAAACTCAGAATCTCGGATATCAACCACCAAACCCTTTGCCACTTACGATAGGACCAGTTGATTAGTGCAGTAATTTTTACTGTAAAAATTTTCTAGAGGGCGAGTGTTCGAACTCCACACACGCATATTTACATAATTCGGTCTGTGTCCTTCTTAGTACCAGTAATAGATTAGTTTTGAATAGCAAGCATTTTAGACATACAGTCAAATAACGATTCATTTTGAATTGTAAACCTGCAAGCCATGAATTTTTTTGGCCGCTCTAAAGTTGATTAAGATATGATTTATTTCTCAAATTCATGCCAAGATTGCCATGATATATAGAGCTAACTATGCGAACCATTATACCAAAAAACTCAAAAAAAAATTGGGAGAGAGAAACCAGAAAATCTATATTTTCAACTAATTCAAAAAAATATTAATTTTTATTTCATCATCGTAAGTATGCATCATATCATATCATGTAAATTAAGTTCTTGGAATAGCAAAATTCTCATGCATCATCTCATTAAGGCACCTGCTTCTAGTAGCTCTCACGCCGAAATCTACTCTTTCAATTTCACATCGATCGTTTATTCACATTCAGTACCATTTTTTCATGCTCTACCACTTCCTCTTGCTCATGAGCATCACATGCATTAGTGAACCATTGTGCTTCTTTAGTTGTACTATATATATATATATATATATATATATATATATATATATGTGATATTTTACGATATTTTAATGTTTGAAAGGATAAATACGTTATATTTTAAAAGGTTAATGCTAAGTGTACATTCAATATGGTGTATATCTTACATCCCACCCATCTAAGGGTGGGGTGAATTTCACCGATCACTTCGAAGTGATCGGTGAGTTAGTCTCCACCTTCCGATGGAATGAAGTGTGTGATATACACCCCATTTAGGATGTATATGTAGCATTGTTTATTTTAAAACGCTATCTATCTTATCTAAACAAATAAATAAGTAAAGCAGATATTTAGTGATATCTACCCAAATATAGAATATTCATATAATTTTAGCAAATATTAATAGAGATATGTATTTAAAAAAATAAATAAATAATTTATATTGTTCGGAAGAAAATGAATAATATAAATATTAAAATTTTCTAACATTAATATTTTATTTATTTTTTATTTTTTTATAATTAATTTTATTTCGGAGTAGGTCGATTTTAGAAAGTAAAGTTACATAAAACAAACAAACTGATTTGACATGGTACAATAAAATTAGTTTTTTTTTATATTATGTGTGGTAAACTACAGGTAAAAACTTTTTTTTTAAGTAAACTGAAGGATTGAGCGCTACTTTTAAAACACACAAATGGGGGGATTAAGACACCAACCTAAAAAAAAAAAATTATATATATATATATATATATATATATATATATATATATATATATATATATATATATATATCTTATTTTTAATGGCTCACATTTTCAAATTAAAAAGGAAAGCTTAAAATCAACAACCTTAAAAGAAACAAAAGTTGGCTATCAAAATTTCGGCCCCACCAAAACCCAGGCCCACGGATCGGGCCCCACAATTTGGGGGCCCACAAATGGGCTAGCTCGTCCACAACGGGGAGATCTTTCTCGATTCGCCCATCAAATCCAATCGCGCCGTGACAAATTACAAGTATTGAGGTACAAATCGTGTTAGGCATGTTGCGAGAATCGCAAAGATAACGACAAATTACATGTTTTGAGATACAGATCGTGTTCCATTTTTTTAACCTTCAAATTTTATTTTTACTTAAATAAAACGATAACATATTATTATTTTTTTCAGAATAAATAAATAAACAGCATCATGAAAATATAAAAATATATATTATATTGGTTCAAATTTTATCTTATTAAATAATATGATATGAATTGGGGAGACCCAAAATAAAAACTGTTTATAAAATATTCCCCTTTTATTCCCAATCCAAACGATAGCTTAGAATCTACATATACCATTTTTCTTAAAACTATTCTGAAATAAAAAATATGATAAGAGAATATTTTTTTATCCTCCAAACATATTAAAAATTATAATAATATTTTAGTTCAATATGAATAAGTATATAACTCGAATAAATTATTACGAAAATATTTTGTTCCAATATAACTAAAATAAGTAAAAATTACTGTTCTCTTCCCAAACGCCTCTTATTTTTTTTTTTAAATATTTTCTCACATCTTTCAAAATACCATCTCTCACCTCATTATTACATAATAAAATTTAAAAATAAAAAAATTATTCAAAACAAATAATATTTTATTTTATTTTATTTTATTTTATTATACCAAATACAAAATTTTTTGTACTTCAAATTATTCCAAATATTTTTTTACACTAAATTTATATTTTACTTTCTATTTATTTTTAAAATAACTAGTTCTATCTTTATCCCATTAGCAAACAGCCCTAAGGTACCGTTTGGTAACGGGATAAGCTAGAACTAGCTATTCTGGGGATAGGTATAAAGTACGGAACAAGAGCGAAAAAATGTTTGGTTCGGTTCCAGAAATAAAAAATTTTGTATTTGGTATGAGAATAAAAAATAAGAAAAATAAAAAGGCTGTGATGATGAGAGTGTATTGGAAAAAAAAAAGAGAGAAGAGAGAGGGATTTGTGATGATGATGAGAGTGTATTGGAAAAGAAAAAAGAGAAGAGAGAGGGATTTGTGATGATGAGAGTGTATTAGAAAGAAAAAAAGAAAAAAAAGAGAGAGATTTGTGATAATGAGAATGTATTGGAAAGAGAAAAAGAAGAGGAATAATTTGGTAAAAATAAAAAAATTTATAAAATAATAGATAAAAACTGTTGTTCCAACTTATTCTGCTTGTATTAGAACTACTATACCGAATAATTCTTGATGCGTTTGGTAGAATAAGGAGGATAAACCTTTTATTTCCTGTTCTAGCCCCCGAACATTAAGACATTGATACGCCGTCCAAATAAAAAGTACCAAATATATGGAAATATATGGTATTCAATCTGAATGATACACCATCCAAACAAAAAGTATCAAATGTATGGTATTCAATCTGAATAATACGCCATCCAAACAAAAAGTATCAAATGTATGGTATTCAATCTGAATGATAAGCGCCATCCAATATTGAACAACATTAAAATTCAAAAAAAAATTATCTAAAAACACTATTCCATGAAAACAACAAGTAAAATATAAAGCCTTAATAATTTCGCTGGAATGATGGGAAAAATCAAACAAACGAACAAAAGCAAATCTTTGAAATTCCGAAAGCTACCTAAACCCTGCGTAAGAATCTTCCCAAAGGACAAACAAAAATCCCAAACATCCACCCCTCTAAATTAGTAGTACTAAATGACAACCACCCTGAACAACTATACATCATCCTTTTCATAAGTTTTGTATTTTTCTAATTTTCAATTATTTTTTACCAACTATGAATGAAGTTACACGAACATGAAAATGTAAAAGAAAAACTAATTCTCCTTTTCATAGAAAATTTGTTTCAAAACTATCTCATCATTCCTACAAACCTGTACAAGGTTCCACCAAATATAATATTCCCTTGCCCCAAAAAGGACCAAAAAAAAATTGAAAAAAAAGAGAAAGAAAATTTGAAGGGCTTGTTTTTGTCCGTCGGTAGATCAGGACCATCAGTACTTGATCAGACGGCTGTGCTTGCTTATCGTGGATCTACACACATCGGAGAACTCCTTGGGATTAACGGGCTTGATCAAAAACGCTTCGGCGCCCTCGTTGAGACACGTGTCGATTCGATCGCGCACTCTCTCCGAGGACACGATCACCACCGGAATATTACTCAGCTTCGACGACCCCTGCAACACGGAAGTGCAAAATTTCATAAATACCCATTACTTTTGAATAATAGCATAAATAAATTGAGTTTCGGGATTTACCTTCACTGTTTTGAGGAGATCGTACCCCGTCATCTCCGGCATGGAGTAATCCGTAATTATCATGCTTACATTGGGTTCCTGCATAAAAAAAAAAAAAAAATTAGAAATTGGTATAAAAATTCGATAAAAAAAAAAAACTTTTAAAAAAATTTAAAAGTGAAATACAAACTCACCGAGCTTAGGAGCTCCAAAGCCCTCTGGGCGCTATCAACAGTTGTCACTGCAAAAATTTAAAATTACAAATTACAAATTCAAAATTCAAAATTCAAAATTCAAAATTCAAAATTTGATCATTTTGCATCAAGCAAGATCAATTTCAACAAAAGTACCTCTATATTTGGAACTCCTGAGAAGCCGAGCGATAATAGCGCGCTCGATTGAGCTGTCATCGACGGCGAGGACATGGAGCTCGCGATCGGAATCCCCGCCGTTGTATTTAGCAACGATCCTCGACGCAGAGGACGACGACGACATTGCGAAAGAGGGGATTGTGATTTGATCTCTCCTTATAATAAAAATACAATCTCTGTTTCGAAAAAGAAGAACAAGTAATATAAGTAGAGATCGAGAGAGAACGACGAAGATGATTACAGGGATGAAGGGGGAGCTGGGGAGGAGAATATAAAAGGAGCAGTGAATCCTCCGAAATCTGAAAAATGTGGGAGAAATTGGGGGGTGTGGGGCGCGGGGAACGAGGTAAGGGAGTGCAAATCTACCGTTGCTGATTCGGGTTCGGATCCCCACGGAACCGCCTCGAGTTATTGCGTGGACCGCGGTCTATGGACCGGATCGCGACCTGCTCGTGGAACTGGCGCGCCACGTCATCTGTGGACCTGGCAATAATAAAATAAAATCTACCTATTATAGGATAATAATATGTTCGATATTTTTTTGGCAAATAATTTTGTGGTCTACGGATGATGTGGTGGACCGGGATCATTCAACAATTTTGGTCGCTGTTGTCGTTCACTTTCTCGTGGGACCCACCGAGGGATTCGCTTGGGATTTTCTCGGATTTTCTCGCCTTTTCTTTCACTTTCTCTCCGTATCTTCTCACACGGAATCGGACCGACCGGGCCAAGATTTTGTTCATTAATATTTCGCCTCCCTTTTATCCCTTTTATTTTTTCGTTTTATTTTATTTAATTTTATTTTAACTACTGATAGGGACCGAATGGTAAAAGTCCACGCTTTGACTGCATTTTCTGACATAAGAAAATCACCTGTCACGAGTCGTCGCACATTTCATTATGGGCCAAATTTTTAAAAAATATTTTTTTTTTTTGATGGTCCTTGTAACATACCAGTAATGCAATTTAGTCTTCGCTGCATGTTTGAAGGGCAATTTGCAAAGAAAAATTTACTGATTTTAAAATTTAACTTCACACGAAAATAACAATTGATCCTGCCATGGATATTTACAATAAATCGTATCGTATTATATATATATATATATATATATATATATGGGTGAGGAGTAGAGAGTATTTTTGTTCGAAAACGTAAATTTTAAATTAAATTTATAAAATAAAATATAAAAAAAGTGTTTTGACATTGTATCATATTTTTTATGTATCCGAAGAGACAGGGATGAGACAAATAAAAAGCATTTTCGTCCTATAAAATAAATAAAATTTTAAAATTAGTGATTTGTTTATATAAGTTGCACTGTTTGAATGCAAAAAAATATCGCTCATATCTCTCATAATAAATAAAAACGTATAGAACTTATCTAAATTATGAATTACTATAAAAAAGTTACCTCAATTTTTTTATTTTATTATTTAATTTTTTAACTTATTTATTTGAGCCGGCTAATAATATTTTGATTTTAAATTTTAAATGTATCATTTATCTTTACATATTATAAAAAATATGTAAAGATAAATAACGTATTTAAAATTTAAAATCAAAATATTATTGGCGGTCTTAAATATATAAATTAAAAGATTGAATAATAAAATCAAAAGCTATTCTTGCAATTATAAATTTATTAAAATAAAACCAAATAAATGGAAATATTTAGTTGTAAAAAATTGTAGTTAAGATATAGTGTATATATTTTTATATTTTTTATAACTATTGATATTTTTACGAAACTAAATTAACAAATTACCATGGTTATGAGTGAATAAATTAGTTTAACATCCAAACAAATACTAAAAATTAAAAAGAAAATATCAAACGTTTATATATTAAACACTTATTTTATCCTTCTATTATAAATAATTTGCTTATCTTAAATTATTTTATGTATATTTAAATATCATAATATAATAAGAGCTTATTCTTTTAATATTTCCTTATACATTTATAACATCACCGTATCTATTGGGATACACTGATATATCTAAGTATATTTTGATACTTGCAATATAATCTTTAAAAAATATTTATTTTAAATTTGGACCTTACAAAGAAACATTTATAAATAGAAGACATATAATGTTGAGGATCAATAAATGATTCTGCAAGTGGACTTAAAAGAGGAAAGATAGGCAAAGTTGAATTGGCATGGATATATATCTTTACTAAATATTATTATTTTTTTGATTTTTAATCCCCAAATTAATATAAATAAGTAATTAAGGTTGGTAAAATCGGAGGATGCTTTAATTAATTTTTGGAATTATTGGGGGTTGGAACGGGAGGTGGGAAGAGAGATCTTTAATTAGTACCAAGAAAGATATCCGTCCCCCTCAGTCACGCACTCCAATAATATTATTTTATTATATTTTATTTATTTTTTTAAAAATATATAATTGAATAGAATAATAAAATTTTATCTATTGACCTATACAGTGGCTATTTTACAATATTAATTATGTTTGTTTTAGCTATAGTCTATTTAAAATGTATATTTTATATTTTATTTATTTTAAAATATAATAAATTTTATTAATTATTTTAAAATAATTAAAAAAATAAATTTTGCTATCAATGAATAAAATATAAATCTTATATTTTTTTAATTTATAATGTACTGGTAGAATTACTCTTGTGTTTAAGCGCAGTTGTTGTACACCTTAGTTTGAATTTTTTTTATTAAATATTTTAAAATAATTAGTGAAATAAAATTTATTTTTAAATAAATTAAATGTATATCTTATATCATTTAATTTGAAATGTACCACTAGCATTTGCTAGCTCTTGTGTGTTTCCAGAGTTGTTGTACACCTTAATATATTTCACAAGAGTTCGACTAAAATACTTTTAACAACATCAAATATAAAGATCGAAAATTTATAAATACTAATAATTTAGTATTATTATCAGAAGTATTCAAGTTTAGTTATATTTAATAATATATTTTTAATGGAGTAATGAAATTACTCTAGCTGATTAATGGTTAGGGAAAAAAAAAAAATTAAAACATGATCCTTTTTTGTTTGTAAAATTTTTGTTATAAATTTTAAAAATATTATTTATAGTATTTTTGACAGAATATGTTACCATCAGCTCATGTTGTGGGAAGTATTACTTCATCTTCATTTTTTTTATATATAAGATAAATCACACATTTATTATTAAAATTTGGTTAAATTTATAATTAAATTATAGTTGGATTAAAATTAATATTTAAATTTATTAAAGATAAATTTATTAAGATGTAAATATTAATTAGAATATAAATTTATTTAGATTAGAATTTGAATAATTTATAATGTAAGTTATAAATATAGCATAAGTGTTATTATTTTCGTGGTAGTGGTAGAGCTTAATCACACTCATATGTCTTTTTTTTTTTGAGCGAAAATTAGCATACTACCCGCTTCGTTTATTTTTAAAAATAAATTTAGCTGAAAATATGAAGGAACTAAACTTCGAACTCGAAGCTCGGGTATCAACTACCAAATTCTTTTTCATTTGCACTAGGGACGATTGATATCACAACCATATGTCATGAGAAAAATATTTATGATTTTGGATGCACCTATAATGCGCAGATGTGTTCAACAAAAAAAGTCTTCTAGATTTATTAAGGACGATAAAAGGATAAGAGTGATTCAGAAAGAGAATTCGGATTAAAGCTACTATGTGTTGAAAAGGAGCAAGGTGTATATATATATATATATTTGGGTTAATTGCATACATGTCCCTCCAAATATATCGAATTGCAAATATATCCCCGCAAAATTCAACTTTTCATATTTATCCCTTCAAAAATTCAAAGTTCTTTAAATATGCCCCTCTGGTTAATCCCCGTTTGGAATCTGTTTATTTTTTAACAGATTCGATATGAAATGACTTTTTTGCCCCCTTACAAATATATCCCTCCAAAAACAATACCATTATACTTGTTACAAAAATGCCCCTCTCCAAAAATCATAAAATTCTATCATCAAAAGAATCCTTTTTTTCCCGATTTTTTTTTTTTTTTTTTTTTTAAGGTATAATATGGAAAGGGTAAATATGTAAATTCAATTTTTAATCTAATTAAGGTTAAGCATTTAACCTAGGGTTAAATCAATTTTTTTAACAGAGATGGACGGTAGGGGCATATTTGAATAACGGTAGATTTTCGAAGGGATAAATATGAAAAGTTGAATTTTGCAGGGATATATTTGTAATTCGACATATTTGGAGGGACATGTATGCAATTAACCCTATTTTTTTTGGTGGTTGTATCGATTCTAATTACTATTGAAAAAATGAGGATATAGTAAAAAATTAATTTAATATTTTTATTGTGAAATTCTAACAATCCATACTGAAAAGAATTGACCAATATTGGTCTTCAAACGTTGGTTGGGTGAGTTCTAGACACTTTAATTTTAAAATTTTAATTTACTATAAATTTTAATTTAAAATTTTACGATTATGATAATTAAATATTAATATATTATCTAATTAAATATAGTAAATTAAAATTAAAATTATCTAATTAAATTTTAATATATTATTAATATAAAAGTTAGAATCTCTTGTTAGTCACATCATAAGATAAGCGGTGAAAACGTATGTAACTTGGATAGTGGGTGTAATACTATAATAAAATACACCCTAAATTAATATAGTATGTGGGTAACTTTTTAAAAAAATTACCTACTGTTTTTTTTTTTATTCCTAGGTGACAGGGAATAAATGTATCTCTTTGGAGCATGCATCATGAGTCAGTGACAGAGATATAGATCTTATTTAAACAAACAAGAAAAGATTCTTCTTAAAAGAAGATCAAATGTTTCCCCTAAAATTTTTTTTTAAAAAGGGAAAAGTATCAGAGAATAATAATAGAATTTCAGTAGCACCCTGGCTTGTTGGAATTGAGGCCCAGATTTTATTTATAGCGAGTTTTACTATGTGGGTGGTGGTGAATCTTAAGTGTAACCGTTGCATATATCACGAGAGTGACAATAATATCAAATACAAAAAAGCCTATGAATAAAAATCATATCATATATATATATATATACTAATGTAGTGATCCGCGCGATGCAGCGGATATATATATTATTATAGCTAAATTTATACTAAATTTATTACAATAATATAAATAAATTATTCTAAAATCTCGATATAGATCAATTCAATATCAAATCACGGAATGAAATCATGCTACGATAAAATTAGGGCACTCACCAGGATCTCGCCCTTTTGCAACAATATAATCATGTGTTGAATTACGATTTATCGGAGAATCAGATAAATGCACCCGTAGACAAAAGATAAATCGTTGTAATAAATCGCCAACGATTTCTGCAAAAAAATAAAATAAAATAAAATAAAATAGGTAAAAAATTAAAATACATATATAGTAAGTGATAAAATAAAGTATTAGGTAAAAAAGTTGCATTAGGGTTTACAGCAACATCAAATAGAAAAATCTGATATAGGTTCCTGAGGCAAAAAATAAAAATAAAAAAATTGCATGATGTTTCTGTAAAGAATCGCTCACAAAGAATCAAAGAAAGGTGCAGCGATTTTTACCTCTTGAGGTGGCGACGCACTTGAAGACAACGGCAACACGCTCCCACGTTCTATGTCCGGGCAATGTCAGCAACAGAGCGCGAAAAACTCCACCAAGATCACCCGAGCAGAGCACAAAATCAATCACCAAAATTCTTGATTCGACACTCAAATTGAAGGATTCGTCACTGCCGCCGCCGCCACATCGATCTTCACAACCATTGCCTACGCCTCTGACTCCACCATCACCGTCTTGGTTTCCACCGCCATCACGTTCACCGCCTCCACCACCGCTACAACCACGCCACCGAAGCATCTTGTACGGGGTCTATAAAAACTCCACAAAGAAAAAAATGAGGTAGGGCTATGGAAAGTTAGGAGAAGCGGATGGCATATAAGAAGAAAATACAAATTAACACCATATGCTTAATTAACTTATTAGATTAAATGATAATTATAATTTGTTGAAGCATCAAACGCTACAACCACCACAATAATTAAATTAATCAATGCATACATGTGGATGTGGAGAGGTGAAGGGACGGATGTTAGAGAAGAGGAGAAGACATTGAGGGGAGGTGAGAGATTATAATGTAGAGAAGGAGAGAGAGAAGACAATTATTGTAAAAAAAAAAAAAAAAAAAAAATGCATCAAACGTCACCACCACCATAATAATTAAATTAATCAATGTATGCATGTGGGGAAGGTGAAGGGACGGATGTTAGAGAAGAGAAGAAGCCATTGAGAGGAGGTGAGAGATTATGAGAAGGAGAGAGACAGTAGATAATTATTATAAAAAAAAAAATTAAAAATATTCTAAACTATGGAGAATGCGCCACGTCACCTTAAAAATAAGAGAATTCATAGTATGGTATAGATATATTATTATAGTTATTAATCAACAACTAAAAGTTGATATTCAAAAATATATGTTGTCACGTGATGCGTTTAAATTCATCAATTCTAATTTAGAATAATTAAAATAATAATAATTTTTAAAAAATTGATAAAAAAAAATAATTTTATTAAATTTTAATTTTTAAATACGATAGCTACTCTCTAATTAAGTTTTTATATTTAATATTAAAATTTTGAATTTTTTTGGGTATTGAGAACAATGTAATATAATTTTTTCAAAGAGTTATCGTTTTATAAAAATAGGTGAAATAATATTTTTACCGAAGCTTCTCCTAAAGATGCGGTGCACGGGGGACCAGGTGTATGGAGTAATTTCTCCTGACCGAGCCAACTTGTACGGGATCATCCAAAGATATGGAGGAGATCCTTTCAATTCCGCAGTTAGGATTCGGTGCGAGTTCGGCCGTACGAAGGTCCGTACGTCCAGGCGCCGTCCACGTGGCGACAGGTAAGCAAGAGAACCAAAGTAATGAAAAAAAATCTAAAATATAACAATAATATGAGGGGCTAAATTATTTTGGTAGGATACACCCATTTTATTTTAATTATTAAAAATATTATTTATTGTACTATTTTTTTACTGAACAGAAAAAAATGATAGTATATAATTAATATGATATATTTACTACATAATAAAATTTCTCGTATAGCTCAAATCTGTGTCCAAAATTGTATTACTACTACACAAGTGAAAATTTTATATTTGCTGCTTGATTTAATATTATATTATCTTTAGTGAAAATTTAGACTCACAAAAATAGTGTAATTAATTTTGATTCATTCCGAGCTGAATTAGTCGATTATTACTATTATTTCTCTTAATAAAATAAATAATAAAATTTGAAAAATTTCAGTTTCACAATTATACACATAAACAATATAAAAATATATATTACTATTATTTTAACTCCAGTTTAGTTTATTTGAAAGTGTATCCTAGTCATGGGTTTTGGCTCCAACAGGAAATAGCTTGGGAGTTGATGAGGTGGCAAAGCTTACAACAACAATTATACATAACTGATATTTCTATAAAGAGCTACCCTTCTATAAATAATGGTAGTACGGTATATTTTTTATGTACGGGATGATTCTAATGTATAATTTTAGGGGGCGTTTGGTAAGGGGGATAAGGGGGGAATACCCCCCTTATCCCAAGTCCATACCCAAACGGAGATAGAATAGGGGGGAATCCGGGTTCTAGGCTTGCTGGAATTACGGGAATGGAATCGGGAATCCGGGTTCCAGCAAATAGGTGGAATTGGGAGGAACCCATAAAGTGGCACGGAATCGAGAAAAGACTCTCTCTCTCTCTTTCCTCTCTCTTTTAAGTGGGTTTTAATTTTTTTTTTTTTCTTTTGCATATTAATAAAAATTATTTTATAAAATTTTAAATTAGAATTTTTAAATTTTAAAAATATTTAAATTTTAAATTTTAAATTTTTTAAAAATTTTAATTTTTAACTTATTTTTTAATAAATCTAAAAATTTATTTTATTTCATTTTTGAAAAAAAATTATTAATTTAAATTTTTAAAATTTATACAATTATTTTATAATTTTTTAAAATTTATATAATTTAAAAATTTAAATTTTTACTCTCACTTAAAATTTAAAAATTAATTTTATTACTCTCACTTAAAATTTTTACTCTCACTTAACTTTAATTTTTTATGTATTTTTTTAAAATTTATATAAATTTTTAAAAATTAAAATTTTACTCCTATTTAAACTTTAATTTAAAGGGCAAAATAGTCAAAACAATCAAAAATTTTAAATATTTTAATATGATTTTCTATATTTTTTAGTATTTTTATTTATTTATTATATATATTAAAATTTTTTACAATTTTAAATAATTTTTTAAATTTATTATTAGGTTGATTAATATAATAAATTATTTTATTATATATTATATCATAAAGGGCAAAATAGTCAATACACAAATTTATCACATCAATTCTTCTTATTCCTCTATACTAAACAAAACACAATTTTTACCAATTCTTCCTATTCTCCTTATTCCTATATATTTACCAAAACACAATTTACTTTAATTCCGGTATAACTCATAAAACGAACCAAACGCAAATTTACACCAATTCCTGCTAATACCAGAATCTGTACCTATCCCCGGTATAACAAAATTTTTCTAATCCCCGAACCAAACGCTACCTTAATGACTTAGATTAATTCTGCAAGTAATGTGCAATGGATGGATATGTACATTTGGTCGCTGAACTCGCTCCTCGAATTGTTAACCATATATATATATATATATATATATATATATATATAATATATATTTAATCTACAGTGCAAGTGCGAGATTAATTACCTAATTTACTATATTTTTTTTAAAAAATAAGATTATAATAGCTAATTTTGATATTAGTTTACTTTCATAATAACAAATTGAGTATTTTAAACTAAAACAGTGATTTCGACACACTACCTATATACTAGTCTATATATTTAATTACCTGTATACCTAAGTAAAAAATTCCTACTAGATTTTGCATAAATATAGAACAAATAATTCATGTTTGTCGAAATAATGCCACATGCATGGAATGCCGCAAAAATTTATTTCTCCTTTAACTGTACTATATGATTGTACCTTTTCATAACATATATATAATATATATATATATATATATATATATATATATATATATATATATAATTTGGTTATTATATTTGTAAAAATAGTAAGTAATTAGTGTCCATAAATTTTATTCATTAGATTATGATATTTTATCAATCATCTACTAAATCTAAAAGATCATTATTATTTTAATTACACATCATTTTATCTAAAGATTCAAAATTTATAAATATTAATATCTTGGTACTTTTAGAGGGAGAGAGAGAGAGAGAGAGAGAACATGTCCGTACTTTCGAAAGTACGAAGATTTCGTATTTATAAATTATTTTCAATGATGAGTATCTGATTTGACGATCAGCTTCGTTATGCATGATCTACGTTATTAGAGTTATCTAAAAAATAAATTTCATAATTTTTGACATCATTTACTAATCGATCAAAGGGTCTAAAAAATGACTATTTTAACGATCGATGTGATATGTTTGTATATTTAATGGTGTAGAATAATTCAAATTGTATGAAATTTTAATAAAAAAGTCTACTTAACATAAAGAATAAGATCAAAACTG
>CM054945.1:21354498-21451998 GCA_029168755.2 Tillandsia fasciculata | reverse complement strand
AACTTTCCAACTAAACCTAGTCATCACTTTTGCTATTTGTTCATCTTTTTCCAGCTCTTAGAAGCTACTTTATATTTATGCAAACAACTCTTTTGCTTAATGGAACCTTTTCTTTTGACAACTTCTTAACTACAAATTTTTTTCTTTTGTTTTTATTTTTGAGTTCTCTCCCTTATCTTAAAGCTATACTGAGACACAACATAACCATTATTAAATTCCTGAGAAGTACTGGATTGTGTTGAGGTACGTACTAGCTCTCAGTGTGTACTCTCTGTGTATTTTTAACCCAAATTACACAGTTCCAACAACAAAAAAAAAAAAAAAGTATTTTCATTGAGAGAAAATAATCTAAAAATAAAATAAATGGAAAAAAAAGAGAGAATAAGAGATATACGTAAAAAGAAAAAACAAAAAAAGAGAGAAGAGTCTGGTGGTGTAGCAGTGAACATCGTCGACTTTAGTCGCACGTTATGTGGGATGTTTATGAATTTCGGTGATGAATTATTCACCTTTGCTGAATTTGGTACATGTTGGTGTTGAAATGTTAGTGTACGCTAACTTGTGTGGCAATACGAGATTATGACACGATAGCATTTGGGCTCGAGCCTACCGTCCACTACAATAAAATAAGATTATAGAGACACATCTTTATGACACTTTTGTACAAGTGTTCTATCTATATTTCATCTATATCCAAAATTAGATTATAGGGATATATTTTTGAGACACATTACACTAATGTGTCGCTATACACCATAACGACTGCATATATAGCGACACTAATTATAAGTGTCGGTATTTTTGCCAGCGGCATTTTTTTTCTAATTTTATAAATACTTAAAAGTGTCGCTATAGCATAGTTTTGTTGTAGTGGAGATATTATGATCTAAGAATTGAAAATGATCAAAGGAGTAAATATAACGTCGGAAAACTTGATAGCACTTGAGATATATAGCATAAGTACTTTGTGCTGTCGATAGCATAGTAGCTGATATATATAATATATATATATATATATATATATATATATATATATATATATATATATATATATATATATATGGTTTTATTAAATTTTCAGTTCTTGAAGGGATGCACGATTAAAATGATAGTAATTTTCTGGGATTTAGTGAGCTAGTAGTGGAATAATATAATTTATGGAATGGAAAATATATATTCAAGTCATGTGAAGGTTTGATAGAATTTTTTTTTTTTACCATATAATATAAGATTAATATTTTTGATTTAAAATTTAAGTGTTATATCGATTATCACATTTTATAATTTTTTATATTTAGCCGTTGATTTTGAGTTATTTCGATCACTAGATAAATAATATCAAAAAATTATGAAATTAATTTTTGAAGTATTTCAAATATTCTAAATTAATTCTAACAAAGTCGATTGTTGATTTGAAAGTCCTATTATCGAAAATGACTTGGAATTGCACGAAAGGCTTAGTGCTTATAGAATCATCCCTACTTAATTATCTCACTTTCTCTTTCTATATATACTTTAAAAAATATAAGCTCATTTATATTTGTGATTTTTTTACCATAAAATTTGTATTGTGATCCGTGTTATTATAAATATAATTAAGAAAAACTAGAGAAAGTATAATTATACAAATTTCAATACAAATTCTATAGTAAAATATTTACAAATATGAATGAATTTATATTTTTAAAAGTATATAAGCTCTCTCTCTCTCTCTCTCTCCTCTCTCTCTCTCTCTCTCTATATATATATATATATATATATATATATATATATATATAGCGTAGGGCTACTATGCTCTTATGGGTATAAATCTTTTTGTACTCATAACTTTTTCGCACTTGGATGAAGAAATGTGCGGTTAGAATGATAATGGTCCCCCTAGGATTTACTAGGTTGTTGGTGGAATAGTATAAATCTTATGAACTAGTATAATCTTAACCACATATTCCTTCATCCAAGAATAAAAACTTAATTATGAGTACGAAAGAATTTTACTCATAAGAGTATAAGTAGCCAAACCCATATATATATATATATATATATATATATATTATATATATATATATATATATATAGATAGAGAGAGAGAGGAGAGAGAGAGAGAGAGAGAGAGAGAGAGAGAGAGCGAGCCAAGTGCCTTTAAGGCATGAATTAATGGAATATATATATATATATATATATATATATATATATATATATATATATATAGAGAGAGAGAGAGAGAGAGAGAGAGAGAGAGAGAGAGCCAAGTGCCTTTAAGGCATGAATTAATGGAATATATATCTATATATATATAGAGAGAGAGAGAGAGAGAGAGAGAGATAGAGAGAGAGAGCCAAGTGCCTTTAGGCATTAATTAATGGAAGATTGCCACGTGTTTAATAAAAATATTGAGTCCACCCATTTCATCTTAAACCTATTTTAAAGTATATATATATAAATAAATTTTGATAGTATAATAAATTATTTAAATATTACATATATATATATATATATATATATATATTATATATATATATATATATATATATATATATATATATATATATATATATATATTAAATATTGTTTGATTTTTCCATAACATCGAGAAAAGGAAGTGGTGAGAGCTAGTTGCCATTAAGGCATGAACCAATAGAAGATTGTCATGTGTTTATTTAAAATGTTGAGTGCACCCATTTCACCATCAATTTATTCTAAAGTATGTATTACAGATAAATTTTATAATATAATAAATTATTTAAATATTTTATATTATATATATTTTATTTTTATTATTTTATAATATTAATTATTAAATATTTTATTAATATGCATCGGGTGCAAATAAAAATATCTATCTTAACACTTCCATCATATTACCATTAAGCCATGAACTAATGGGAGATTGCTAGTATCTAAAAAAAAAAAAATGTTGACTGTGGCTATTTTACCGTAAATTAATTTTAAATTATGTATCAAAATAAAATTTTGTATTATAATAAATTATTTAAATATTCTATATATATATATATATTATATATATATTATATATATATATATATATATATATATATATATATTATAATATTAATTATCAAATATTTCATTAATGATCTAATATTCTATATATATGGTGTATGGAGCATTAGAATGCACTGGGTGCATGGAACAATATCTCTTTTTTAAAATTATCAGTGTATCCTACTAAATATTTACTAAATATTTTCTGTCCGGATGTATATTTGTACATATATCACAAATTTAAAATTTTTTAATAGAAACTTTAAAATTAATTTATAAAATATAATACAAATTATTAGACTTTGTAGATTGCATATATTTAATTAAATTTTGATATTCAAATATTAATCATTTAATATAAGTTGTGGTGTATGGAGTACTAATATACACTAGGTGCATGTAATAATTTCTTATTTCTCTAATCAAGTTTAATAAGGTAAAGTGATCCTCACATATTTTTTAATTTAAAATAAATCCTCCTCCAACTTTAACTTTTTAGTTAAAAATATTATTGATAGAATAGCTATCAAAATTATTAATTTAATTAATTTTTTAAATAAAATTAGTAGAATAATTTAATTCTATTAATACTGAAAATTAAAAAAATATTAATAAAAATAAATTACTTTTTACAATCTACATAAGACTATATATTTTATTGAATTCATTTTTTTTATATATATATTTCTTTAGTTATTACTGGTTCAATCTTAAAATTTAATAATTATATATTTTAATTAGCTAAACTACTAAAAAGAGGCTTCTTTCTTTTTCCTTACTTTTACTTAAATTGTTGCTATGCTTTCGATCTCCTAGTGGTTCTCCACAAGTTGGAATCTGGTTTGGGTTAGTGTGTCTCCTTGCCATTGTTATATTAAGCTTTAAGCACTATATATTAATAAGAGCTTAGGTCACCAGCCCTAATTGCTTTGTTCAATTGTTAGTGTTATATATATATATATATATATATATATTATATATATATATATATATATATATATATATATATGTGGATAAAGTAGAGGAGAATCTAGTTAAGATTTGGTATATGTATAGTGTCCTTTTGAAAGTGTGCTGAGACCATAGTATTCTGGGTTTAGTGGTGTCTGGAGCTTTTGCTGACCTCTAATAAAAGAATCGAATTTTATTTGTGGTGCATCTTTTGAACTTGGGGAATCACCTGTGATGCTATACTTTGTAGGATTCCATTTGGTTGAGAGGCTTTGGACTTTTCCACCACTGCTTTTGATGAATTTTTTAAGGTTCTTTTGATCTTATTGGACATTCCCTAAAAGCATTTTCAGAGTTGCACTGCTCGAAAAAGCAATAATTAATATTTTTTCTGTACAATTTTCGTTTAGTATATTAAAATTTTACATTTGAAGCTTAATGATTATTTGGTTTTTTCGCTACATCATTTTATTTGTCAAATATCAGACATTTACCTTTTGATGTATAAAATTATTATTTTAATTAGAAATCAAGCGATCGAACTGATATTATCCTAAGATAAGAAATTAAATATGAGTTTTATAGAAAAATTTAGTTGAAATTGTTACGATGCTTTTGGTGCATGTTTTAGAAACCAAGCAACTGATATTAATTATCGTAAGATTAGAAAATATGAGATATAATTCAAGTATAGAAAAATTTAGTTGAAACTTTTGATGAAAATATATGAAGAATATTTTACTTTTTCTTTTGGTTTTCTTTTTCTTTTTTTTCTTGTGGGCGGAAATTTATTCTTTGCAAAGATGCGTCATGATGAAAGCACTCTTTGTTGGTACTTTTTTTTTTTTCTAGCTGCAACAAAGATTCAGAATAAATGTAATAAATATTCGCATGCAACTGCTCTCTTAGATTCTATTGCAATTGGTTAATCCAAAATTTACATTCTATTAAAGCTAAGGTTGATTTATCATCTCCTTGTTTAAAGATCATCCACTTGTACTTATCTTTTTCTTTTTTTGAAAAAAGTATACAATAATGCATAGTGGGGAGTGATAAACCTAGCTGGGTTTTTTTGAATCTCTAAAAGAACGATTTATATATGTATATATATTTCGCATGTCATCCAACGGAGAAAGTATTTTATTTGTTTAAATGTTGAAGTTGATGGTTCATGAGCTACGAAATATGTATGGGTTTGGTTTGGGCTCAGGAGACGATTATTAATTGGTTTCGATATGAGCTTAATTTGCACTTGAATATGGATTTGAAATCAATTTGAATGGTGGAATTTGAATAGTTTTTTAGCAAATTGGTTCAAAAAATTCTGCTTTGATATTCGAATTTGGTAGTGTCCAATTGTGGTGCACACATTTGTTAGGCTAAGATGATATGAGAATCACTTTCCGTTTAAAAAGTGATTATATTTAAGCCTTGAATTTCAACTTTTGCCACAAAATGTTGTTTACACTTTTAATTTCAACTTTTGCCACGATACTTTACTAGCACTTTTGCAATGCACTTCTCTGTTTTGGTGAAGCACTTTCAATTGATATCGTAGAATGCTTTCAAAGAGGTACTAAAAACGTGTAAAATGTATTTAAATTATGAACTATATTTTGAGTTGGTTATTTAATTTTTTAAAATTTTAATTTTATTATCTAATTTATTAATTTATTTGATTCGAATCAGCCAATAATATTTTAACTTTAAATTTTTGAATCCGCCATTTATCTTTAGAGGGCTAGTTAGTATAACTCATATAGTTTTTGCAATTAAAATTTATTAAAATAGTTAGCTTAAAATTTAAAGTAAAAGTATCGTTAGTTTGATTCAAATCAAACATTTTGAAAAATTGACTAGCAAAATTAAAATTTTAAAAGATCTGATGATAGCTGACTAAAAATGATTTATAGTTCAGATAATTTTTTTATATTTTTACATACACATAGACACATATAATATATATAGAAAAATATTTTTTGTACATCCCAAATGGGGTGTAAGATATACATCCCATCCATTTCATGGTGGGGTGTACATCGTCGGATAGCACTGCTCATACATATATATATATATATATATATATATATATATATATATATATATATATATATATATATATATATATATATAGAGGGTCGGGTTACTATACTCTTATGAGTAAAATCTTTTTGTACTCATAAGTTTTCATCTCTTGGATGAAAGAATGTGTGGTTAGAATTATAATAGTCTCTAGGATTTATACTATTTTTCCAACAGCCTAGTAAACCCTAGGGGGACCACTATTATCCTAACCGCACATTCCTTCATCCAAGGGTGAAAAAGTTATGAGAATAAAGGGATTTATTTTTATAAGAGTATAGTAGCCCTACGCATATATATATATATGGTTGTGTGCTTTTAGAAGCACAGAGGCTTCCGTGTTCCCAAGTTGTTTTTAATGTTGGGACTTTCGAATGGATGATCGGCTCCGTTAAAATTGATATAGAGTATTTAAAGAATAAATTTGTGATTTTTTGATATCATTTGCCTAGTGATCAAAGGGGCTCAAAATTAACAATTTTAATGGTTGTGGTGAGCCGTTTGCTAGTTTAACGCTATAGAAATATCCAAATTATATAAAATTTTGATAGAAAATTTTTATATATAGTATATAAAACAAGATTAATATTTTTGATCTAAAATATAGTATCATATCATCGCATTTTATGAGATTTTTATTTTCAGCCGTTGATTTTTGAGCCATTTCGATTACTAGGTAAATGATATTGAAAAATCACAAAATTTATTTTCTAAATAATTCAAATATTGTATATCATGTCTAACAGAGTCGATCCATTCGGAAGTTTCAATATAAAAAACAACTTGGAAGTACGAAGGCCTCCGTAGTTCTAAAAGCACACAAGTTCTACTCTCTCTCTCTCTCTATAGAGAGAGATATAGAGAGAGAGAGAGAGTAAGTCTCCTGTGCTCTCGAAAGTATGGGAGCCTCCGTGCTTGTAAGTTATTTTCAATGATGGGACATTCGATTTGACGATCGGCTCCGTTAGACATGATTTACGCTATTAGAACTATTTAGAAATTAAATTTTATAATTTTTCGACATTATTTACCAAGCGATCAAAAAGTTTCAAAAACGACTATTTTAACGGCCGATATGACACGTTCGTAAGTTCAACGGTGTACAACAATTCAAATTAGGTGAAACTTTAATAGAAAATTCTACTTAACATCAAGAGTAAGATCAATGCTTCCGATTTGAAATTTAAGTCTTTTATTATTATTTTTTATGAGATTTTTACTTTTAGCCGTTCATTTTGAGGCTACTCGTTCACTACATAAATAAAGTCAAAAAATTATAAAATTTAGTTTTTATATAGTTTCAACATTTTAAATTATATTTATTGATGTCAATCAGAATTTTAGAAACTCTATCATCGAAAATAAATTGGTGACAATAAAATTTGTTTGCCACTGATTGATATATATATATATATATATATATATATATATATATATATATATATATATATATATATATATATATAGAAAATAACTAAGTGTACACGTCATTTGAGGAGGTGTACATCTTACACCCCATCTATTTTAGGGTGGGGTGAATTTCATTCGTTACTTCGAAACGACGAATGGATGAATGCCCATCTTAGAATGGATGGGATGTAAGATGTACACCTCAAATGAGGTGTACATGCATGTAATATATATAGAGAGAGAGAGAGAACTTTACTTGCAAATCACTACTTTGGTAGAGAGGAAACTGTACTTGCAAATGACAAATTTGGTAGGCCGAAAGTGGGAGAGACGTGTGAGAGAGAGAGAGAGAGAGAGAGAGAGAGAGAGAGAGAGAGAGAGAGAGACGCGTAAATAGAGGTCAACCACTGCTAATCATTTAGTTGTTCCCAGTGCGAAAAGCTAAGGTGGGCAACAACAATATATTCACGAGTAAATATATAATCACGTCCTCTAAGGTGGGCACCAGCAACTCAACGAGTACATTATCATGTTCTCCATGCTTTTCAGTAGTATATATATATATATATATATATATATATAACACTGTAATACTGCTCATCCAAAAATTCATTAAACTATATATGAGAGGAGAATTTTTGAAATGTTGCTTCATTCATCTTTTTAGTTAGCTGAAAATATAAGCTAATTAGACTTTAAATTTAAAATTTGTAAACCAATTATCAACTTCTGTGTTATTTGTGTTAAGAACGACCGGTCGATCCCGTACTCGAATATTTATGTACCGTACGTGAATTAATTATGTTGAGACAAATTTTAATTCGTGGTCCATCCATCGTGAATATATACTGTGTGAATCTTAAACCAAAGTGAATGGACCATCCACTGTGACCAATAATTGATATGTTTATGTCCAAACCATATTGTAATTAATTAGAGTGGTCCAATACTAAAGCGTTCAAATCCTAATACAGTAGAAATAATGGACTAGATTCTCATATTATCGTAGTGGTCCCAATGTAGTTTTTGTTTGTGTGTGCGGTTATATATATATATATATATATATATATATATATATATATATATATATATATATATATATATATATATATATAAAAGGAATAATTGTTTGTGTACTCCTGAAATCTGAAGAAATATCTGATTTACTTTTTTTTTCAATATATACCCCTCATACGTTCTACCGTTATTAAAAATATCCCTACCGTTTCCCTTTGTTAAGTTAACTAGGGTTAAACTAGAGTTAAATAATAATCGGAGTTGAAAACTATCAGATATACCTATTTTGTCCGGGTTTAGGGTTTAGGGTTTTAGGGTTTAGGATTTAGAATTTTTTAGGATTTTAGGATTTAGGGTTTAGGGTTCAGGGTATATTTGAAATGGCAAAATGGTCATTTCACACAGATAACGAGAGTTTAACTTCAGGAGTATTTTGGAAAGAAGTTGGAACGTAAGAAGAGTAGTTTTAATATTAGCCTTCTAAGAGAGGTAAATCTGAAAACAGAAAATTTTTTAGAAATATATAGAAAATTGCCCCGATATATAATATATATATATGTTTCGATTTAATACAAAGTTTTGAAAGCGCCTAACTTAGGCGTGGAGCTATTTATAGTTATTCGTACAGGTCTTAATGTTGTTAATTATCAAATAATGTTATAAAAACTAAAGTTAAACAGTGTTATTAATTAGATTGGGGTTCGGGTCGATGTTAATTAAGATGAGCTCAGTTTTAAATTGCATTAGGGTGGAATTTTAACCAAGTCCTTGTCCTTTTGTTCTCTCTCCTTTTCAAGTAACAGGAGAGGTTGTTTGTTAAGTTGTTCTTAAAGTGAGAAAAAAACAGTTCTTTTCCACTGTGTGTGACATTATTGCGTGGGACTAAGTTCATGGCGTGTCGTTACAGATATTCAATAATATTATTTTTAGGTAAAATTAATATATTGATAATTTTATGTGAACAAATTTAATTGATTATGTACACACTTTAAGAGTCTCAAATGATGGTATTGTTAAGCATCAATACTGCATAAGAATAATATTTTAAAAAATTTAAAATACTTTTTTTTAGAAAATTAACTAAAACAAATTATAATTCTTAAGTTGTGTGGATAAAAATATAAATAAAATAGATATAAGATCGAACTGTTTTATTAATAAAATAATTCATTATAACTTTATGGATGGTAGGATATAATCTTTTTAAAATATTCATATTTTTATTGATACTATAAATTGTTCCATTAATTTAAATATATATTTTTTTTCAATCTATTCAAAAAAATTCTCTCAAAATATATTTATTAAGTAATACCTATAAATTAATTTGAAGTAAACTAAGCCAACAATTTTTTTTTCTCTGCTCTTTGTTTCGAATGCATCTCAAATGATAAAATTAATTTGCCTTACTATCGCAAATTAATTTATCTTATTATAATTGTTTTGAAGAAATCAGTAGGTCTTATTTCAATACCTCTATAGACTAATCACATATTTTATTTATTTCAAAACTTTAAAAATTTTCAAATTTTTTATTTAAACGCTCGGTTGGAAAAATAATGAAATTTTCGACTTATTAATTGGAGACTAATAAAATCAACCTATTATATATATGTTAGATAATGTTTACTAGAAAAAAAATCAGCTGGCTGAAAAAGTGTTTGAAAATTAAAGTCGAAATTCGAATCCAGACATAAATTCTTTATTATGTTTTTATTTTGTACTGATGACGAAATGAATCTTAAATTTTTTCGTGCGATTTAAACAAGCGCTCACACAAATTCAAACTATAGTAAAAAAATATTATTAAAAATTTCTGGAGAGAACATAGATGGGAAGGGAGAGATGGTTGACCCTTATGTGCTGACGTGGTGTACCAGGTCCAGGAAATAGGTGACAGTGGGCCCAGGGATTCACGTGCACAGTACAATTTAGTGGTGTCCTTGCTTTGGGAGGCGAGCCCCCTACCCCCGCCCCCGCCCTTTCCGTCCCCACGTCCGAATATTATGCCGCTGTTGCAAGTTGTTTTTCTTTTCATTTTTTTTCCTAGAAAAAAATTATGCTGTTCCCCAGCTTTTTGCCGCTAACTACAGCCAACCATCTCCCGACACGTGTTACTGTTTCATTGGCTTGTCCTCCGACTATTACAAATGTAATAAACGGTAATATCTAATAGGCCTTTTAAATATTTTACGGATCAGAAAATTTTATTTCAAATATATATATGTTTTTAGAGTTTATTAATGAGAATCAGTTTAGAAAAATATTTTGATAATTTCGATATAAATTTAAAAATTTTAAATTATAATAAAAAATAAGTATAATAATAATAATATATTAATGGTCAGCGAATAATATTTGCTATTAAAATTGTAATTTTTGAATATATATTAGAATTTATTATTTGATGGTAATACTATTATGATTTTAAAGATTAAAAAATTAGTAGTATATATATTTTGTTGGTAAACTCTCTAATAATAATAATAATAATAATAATAATAATAATAGTACTATCGATGCTCGGGCTCAAGTCACGAGGAATGTTGATGAGTTCACATAAGAATCCGAAAAAAAAAATTATACTAAATTAAGTCAAACAAGAAATACATAAAGCTAAATAAAATAGATTCGGCACAAAACTACTAAATCAAAAGAAACTGAGCGGTTAATAAAATAAGTTGAGATCCAATCCAAAAATTAATATGCAAAGTAATATTTCCACAAGGATACAATCGAATCATTCAAACTCTATGTGAATATTATACACAAAAAATTCTCAAATTCAAAATTAGCAGCACACTTTGGTACTCAATTTCTTTCTTCTGTTAGGAGAATTGATGGTTTAATATATAAAAAGTTTTGAATAAAATCTCAATTCAAAAGAGCAATACCACTGGCATTCAAATTTATTAAATTTGATCATAATTATTTGATTAAATTTAATATATTCATAGTGAGTAATAATAAATAGCAACGCCACAACAAAATATTGCAATGTTAATGCACAAAGAAGCGTAATTAATTTGTCCTTCTCAAAATTCAATCTGTGTTTTTATATTCAATTTTTAGTTGATATGAACTCCTTTGCTTCGGAAACAAGGCCTTATTTTCTAACCGCATTTGGTTATGGATGAAAACAGTAGTTCTCGCTTTTCTGGAATAAGCTTGTATAAGATTAGAATTACCGTTTCAGTCTTTTTCTGAAACAAATTTGTTTATATTTGAGAATAAGCTTAATTAAGGAAATATAATTTTAATTATTATATTAACTTTTTAATTAATTAAATATTTTAACTAATCTAATTATTTTATTAATTTAGATAATTAAATTATTAAATTATTTGTAGTTAATTAAATTATTTATTATTAATAATACTCATCATTGTTAATTATTTTATCAATTAATTGAGAATAAATTTAATTAAGGTAAATATAATTTTAATTATTATATTAACTTATTAATTAATCAAATATTTTTACTAATCTAATTATTTTATTAACTAATTATCTAACTATTAAATAATTAACTAATTAATTTATTAAATTATCTGTAATTAATTGAATTATTAATTAATAATACTCATTATTATTAATTATTTTATTAATTAATATTCAGAATTATCTAGCAATTGTTAATTAAATAAGTTAAATTATTATTTAATTAATATTTTATATTAATTATTTAAATAAAATATTATTATTTTAAAATTATAATTATTCTTATTCTCAGTATTCTAATTTAACTATGCAAACGCTATTTTTCTTATTTCTAGAAATAATCTAATTTTTATTCAAACGTAAAATTAATTTTATTTCTGTTTATTTTTTAATTTATATTTATTGTTGAAATAAACAGTTATAACTTATATTTAAACTAAACGCAGCCCTCCTTATGTATTATATAGTACAATTGGAAAAGAAAAAAAAATCTCTTGAGTTGTGTAATTAATATGTTGAGGACTTTTTTTTCTTTAAATTTATGGTACAATATATTATTTATTTAAAAAAGCTTAAGTACAATGGTATTTTTTAATTTATATATTTAACCCTCCCCTCACATGGACACTAGAGAGTTTAATAGGCCTTAGCTGTTGACTCGAATGAAAGAGAAGATTAAATGAATCAGGAGCTAGGCCGCGTTAGAACCTATAACAACTTGCTTTAATATCATATTAAAAAAAATATAAAATAATTAATTTTTTTTAATATTTAAATTATTATAAAATAATATTTTTAATTTATATATTTGATAAAAAAAGTTTTGAATCTAAACACGAGAGTGAGAATTAAATATAACGATTTAAAATAATAATTTCCCACGACCGAAGCTTTTGACAAATTATCGTTGTTTTACGTTATTTAATATATTTTGCACGAGTTTTTTAAAATACTGCTCTAATTAATTGGTTGCTTATTAATTTGTTAGCAAATATAATGTGTAAGCTTTTAATTGATTTATATATACAGTTTAAGAGCTTCATATGTGCTTATCAACGCATGAATAATTCAAGATGATGATAAATTGGCAATATACAGTACTTTAGATATTTTGTTCTTTTTTATTTTTTACACTGTATATTTTTTTTTATTGTCACTATTATTTTCTTAAATAAATATTTATTAAGCAATAAATCTATAGTTTTAGATAAAGGCTAGTAGTTTAGTTATAAAGTACTGGTTAAAAATAATAGAGTATATATATGATCTGTTTTGACATAAAATAAAAAAAAAACCTACATAAAATAGCTAAAAATAACTTGAAAGAAGCTCATTTTGTATTCCTAAAGATTGAATAGTTATTCCCAAATTATAAGTGATAGTTACGTTGCTTTGCAACTACGATGAAAAAGAGTACTTGAATAATGAGAAAGGGATTTGCTCAAGCTGGATCAGTAATAAGTCTTTTGTTTAACAGTTATTATGATTTTTGAAAAAGACTTATGATCCTAACTGATAAAGAAATTTTGACGGAATTATCACATACAAATTTAAATATAATTTTACAGAAAAAATATCTCATTTGTTTTTTGAAAAAAAAATAAAAAATATACCCAGTATCATTTAATTGAATAGTTTCAAAAAAAATCTTTTTTTTTTTTCCTATGAATCTTTTAGTTTTGAAATTTTATAGAGATTTAACAAAGGGACCTATATACTATCTATATATTATATTATTCAAAAAAAAAGAAAACGTGAAAAGAGGAGAGAATCTAACCACAGTAAAAATCCGACACCAAATAGATTCAGGACAAGATTCCCTGGTGATTCAGTTAATAATGAAGAGTCCAATCTGAGGTGATCATCTAAAATCACCGCCATCACGCTCCCCGAAATCTCGACCGTCCAACTCCACTTAAAAGCGATCCCAACCGTCCCTCGACACGTGGCTGCGACCCGTCTCATCAGAACCCCACCGATGCGCTTCGTTGCTCGACACCTCGCCGCCAAATGGCACTCTCCTTCTCCGCCCCACCCCCTCCTTTAGTTCCATTCACGTAGGAGGAAAATTTTTTTTCTCATCATTTTAAAATAATAAATAATATTTATTTTATTTAAAAAAAATAATATTAGTGATACTGGAAAATAAAATATACATCCACTTATCTAATTCGAAATACCGAATAAAATTTATCCCATTTATTTTTTGTATATTCTATATTTTCGATAACTCCTCAACTATGAATAAATAATAAATTTATTAAATTTTTAGCAAGCTTATAAAATGATAAAAATATCAAGAGGGCTCCGAGCATTTTTAGTGGAAGTGTCGAGTGTGAAGTGTGAACGCGACGGGCACTGAGAGGAGAGGAGAGGGAGAGGAGAGGAGAGGGAGCGAGAAAAACTCGCGTAATAAAAACATTTTCCTTATATAAAGGGATCATCGAAACGAAAACAGTAACAATGAAAATATATTAGGGTTATAAAGATCGGATAAAAATGGGAGAAAATTCGTGAAAAATATCGATTAAATTATGTCGCCGAGCATCTAATGCCGTTATTGGGACTCGCACCCATGCATCCCCCTTTTCCTCGCGCTCCAGTTCCTTAGGTCGCAGTTTTTTTTAATTCTCCTTTCTCTCTATCTCTCTCTCTCTCGCTTTCTCTCTCTTTCTCTCTCCCGCTTTCTCTCTCTTTCTCTGTCTCGGAGAAAGGTGAGGCCTCTTGGTGCGCTCCTATTGGAGGGAATTGGGAGTAAAAGGGGTGGAAGGGGGGGGGGCGAAACCCTAATTGGGTTTTGCCATCTGTGTTCCCGAGTTTGAGGAGAGCGAAAGAGCCGCGCGAGCCTACGAAAGGTGCGATCATTTTCTCTCTCTCTCTCTCTCTTGTTCTCTTCAAGGTGATTGGATTTGGGAAGGGTTTTGAATCTTTTGATCGGTGTTTGCCCCTGCGAGGAGGAGAGAAGATGCGTTTTTTGGGATGTGATTTTTTGGGATTCGAGGGTTTCGGGATTGATCGGCTTTTTCTCAAATCCGATTGGTGGTTGTGATGAATTCTTTTTTCTTGATGTGAAATTTGTTCGCTTTGGCTTTTTGCAGGGTTCCCTTATTTACCATACAAGAAATGGTTGCGAAGGATTGAGAGAGATTGGTTTCGTGCGAATTCAATCGCTACTTTTGAGTAATTCTTTTGAAGGATTGATGTAGGTCTACAACAAGATTAAGGACAATTAAGAGATAAGATCAGCTAATATTCCCAACTTTGTGTAACATCTGAGGTTCATGGTTGTAAAGTGGTTCTTGGATCAAAATAAAGATATGGCAGCTGATTCCAACATGGGTTTTCACAAGGGTTTCATCCCCTCATCCTACTGTAATTTTAGCCCTCACATGGTTTCATTCCAAACAGAGGCAATAAATAGCAGCACTGGAATGATATCTAGGGCTATGAGCATGAATAACTTAGTTGGCACTAGCAGCAGTTCTGGGATGTTCATTCCTGCTAGGCCCACCTTAGTTAGCAACATGCCTTCCATGAGCCCATCCGCTAGCACTTCGACGGATGTTTCGTTCGGGTCGATGCCAAAGTACAAGTTTGTTACTGGGTCCCCTGCTGATTGGACTCTCAGTGAATTGGCCATACTGAAGGAAGGCCTTGCAAGGTATTTTGATTAAGTTCTTGACTCTTTGCTCTTTGCTTGATTGTTTTCTACTTTGTTATGTTTTGTGATTGCATGTTCTCGATTAATGCTCGTTTGGCATGGCCTGTGGTTCTACTTTTATTAGCTTTAGCTACCACTATGGAGTGCTTGGCAAACAGAAAAATCTGAAGCTTCTGTGGCTAGGGAAGCTAAAATGTGATTTTAAGCTTCGAAAGGGTAGAAATTCTACCTTGGTGCTTCTACTTTTGCTGTAGAGAGTTGTTGTTGAAAATTCAGGGGATTTTTCAGTAGTGCTTTAGTGCTACTCAAATGGTACTTGATTGAACAGCCCTACACCCGACAATAGGACCGAAGAAGCACTTACTGGCTTTTTACTTGCGGTATTTGCCGACTCAGAGAAATTTGAAGCTTCTATATTCATTCAGACGACTGTAAACGCCAGTCCTACGACGTGGTTACGTGTTTCTTTTGTGGATGGCGGCAGCGGCAACGTGGTTTACTTTTAGTTTATAGGCAGATTTATGTATTCAAATTTTGCTGCAGTATTCGGTCCTAAATGACCAAATTGAACTAATTGCTGATTCTAATTTTATGAATTTTGCTTTTAACTTATTAAGCCTGTACATAAACTTATTGCAAAAAGTTGTTTCTGTGCTTTTTTCACAAATCATCATCTCCCTTTTTGAGTAGTTTCAGATCCTACCCCCTTATTTACTGCTTTTCTTCTTCTATAATTCTTGATTCCTGTATTACTAATTTGATTGGCTGTTGCAGATATGTTCATGAGCCTAATATAATGAAATACATCAAAATAGCTGCCATGCTTCCTACAAGGACAATTAGGGATGTTGCTTTGAGGTGCCGATGGAACACTGTAAGCTCTTATATATTGTTCTGATGTTTGTTGTTGTTCTTTTGTAAGTCAAATACTGGATTCTTGTTATTCTGCTTCATATTTGTGTTTACTACATGAGCGAAGGTTGTTTTTGTTGGGCTTTGAATAATCCTCTTACTGCGCTTTATAAAATTTCTTTATTTTACTTGTAATTGGTTTGTGTAGATGCCTGTACTCATCAATAAATCAGTTTGTCTTTCTAGAGGATAGGTGAATGAACTTTATGATAAGTTTTTGAGTTTTCTTGATAAGCACATTATTTATTTTTGCACCACCAAATCCATGGAAAGCTGATTTGCCCGGTGATCTTATGGCTCCGCTTGGTTGGGTTATAAGAGAGAAATAGTAGTTCTAGGGATAAATATAACTTTTGGAACAAATAGGAATTATTGTAAATTTGTATTTCATTGGATATTAAGTTAGTACCAGATATAAGGAAAATAGTGTTTGGTAGGGAATGGAGAATAAAAGGAATATAGAGTAGTATTTTGTATAAAATGACTAATATGCCCTTCCTCTTATTTTTTTTAAAATCATAATTAAAATTTATTTTTAACCTTTTTAAATATAGCAAATCTTATATACGGTATTTAACAAATTTGATGCTATGTAAATTAATATTTAATTTTTAACAATATAAAAAATTAATTGTATTGTCCAAAATTAAAATATTTATATTTTGATAAGTTTATATAAAATTAAAATTTTAAAATGTTTATATAAATTTTTTAAATTTATTAAAAATTAAAGTTAAAAATTTAAAAATTTGTATAGATTTTAAAATTTTATAAATTTTTAAATATATTAAAAATTAAAGTTTCAAAAAATTGTATAAATTTTAATTTTTATAAAAATTTTAAGTGGGAGCAAAAATTTTAATTTTAAAATTTGTATAATTTAAAAAATTTTATAATTTTTTTTTATAAATTTTAAAATTTTAAAATTAATAAATTTTTTAAAAAATTAAAATATTTTTTTAGATTTATTAAAAAATAAAGTTAAAAAATTAAAAATTTATAAAATAAAAAAAAATTAAAATAAAATTTATAAATTTAAATATCTTTTAAAATTTAAAATTTTTTTATTTTTTTTTTAAAAAAACAATAAGGTGGAATGTTCCAGGTGAGGGGGGAAATTTTTAATTACATCTTGTTTTCTTAATCTCTGCTCCTAATTGTTCACTCGATGTTCTTGATATGTTCATGTGCATAGAGAAGATGCAGTACCTATTTTGGTCTATTCATGGCTGTTAGACTGATATATTTTATTGCTACAGAGCAAGGAAAGCGGTAAAAAGCGGAAGCCTGAAGAACATAGTACAGGAAAAAAGAAGAAGGACTTGAAGGTATTTTTTTGTTCTATTGGACTCATAATTACTGGTAGCAACATATTTATCTTAGATACCAGGAATTTGAATATCATGCATGCCTGTTCTTTAGATGAAATTTCATGCAAATGGTGAATGTGGAAATACTGTTAGTTTTTAGATGCTTCCTCAGTATTTTTTGTTGTTTTTCTTAGAATAGGGATTTTTGTGGGATCGGCAGAATCATCGTATCTTTTATGCTTTGCTCAATTAATGTGGCTTTTAGTTTAATTGTTTATATCTTCTTTGTTGCTTTTCCCTATCTTATTATGCCGTATTATGTATTGATGAATTAAGTTTCTTTATGATGAGGTCAGGGATTCGTGGTTTCTTCTATCTCAACAGCCAACATTCACCCGGTTCCCTCAAATAGTGTAGCTCCTTACCCATTCATGATGCATCAGCCAATTCAAAGTTGTCTTGAAGGTTAGTGGGTTTTTACACCATTCTGATGTCACATTAGTGATGGCATAACATTGTTTTCACCGTCGTTTTTTTCATTGAATTGAATTCCTTGATCTTATGTTGCTAAGTGATCCTTGAAAGTTTTTTTCATTGAATTGAATTCCTTGATCTTATGTTGCTAAGTGATCCTTGAAATACCTATAATGACGAGTACATAGAAATGTATGTTTTTTTTTTAAAATCTCAAGTACCTGATTCAGATTTCAAAATTTCTTCGGATGAAACCATCTGCAAGTGGTGTAATGAAGTAAGGGTAGTAAAAAAATATTGTATGAAATGATTTGACAGGTTTTGTGACCTCTCACAATGCAATGCCAGCTTAATAAATTGTAATTTGATTTATTATATTTCGCTTATAGCGAGTTAAAAATATGTTCTCTACTTTGTTCATTTTGATGCAAATTTAGTTCCTTTTCCCTCTTGTTTAGTTCAGTGTACTAACTGCTGGTGGTGCTTATGCTATGTGGTTAATAATGTTTTATCAGCAACTCTTTAGATACTATTGCCATAGCCGGTCTAATGCTAAATAAGCTGTTTTTTTATTAAGTACAGTGCTTTCCTCTTTTCTTGTCTGAGAATTTACATCTACATTTTTTTTTTGTTATATCATCTAGGAATTAATTACTTGCTATTATTTTCTACCCGTCATCCCCCCCGACCCCTAATCAAGTGAATGTATCTTTCTCTTCTGTAAACAGTTCCTGCTGTAGATAGTGCAACACTGCAACTTTTGGAGGAGAATGATCGATTTCTCAACCAGATTTCAGCAAGTATTGCAACATTCAAGGTCTATATTATACTATCTTGTCCTTTAGTAAACAAAGTTTGTTGTTATTGTAAGTGATCATTGGCTATAGCTTTTTCCATCATGGAAGAACATATCATACATTAACTGACCCCTCAAAATAGTCTTATATCCTAACTTTTATGCATCAATATACTTTTCGGGTAATGAATATTTCATATGTAAGATCCTACCAGTTTCTGATGATTACACATGTATTTAAAAGTGAAGTAGCATGTTTAATTCTCATAATTCTTTAAGTTTGTGAATTTCCTCATCATAGTCCGGAAATTGTGTGAATACATTCATATTTACATTATTGGTGGCTTTACAATCAGATGACAGCATATTTATGGAAAAGGCATATCTATGTTAACGACCGTGCATGTCAATAAGCCTATTTTGAGGGGTAAATGTGTTACAATCCAAAACGATTTAATTGAACATCTGCAGCAGTCTTACCAAGTGTTTGATGTTCAAGAAAAACTTATTATTTTAATCAACAGGTGAAGGAAAACCCGGATCTATTTCTTCACATCAGTAACAACGTAACAACAATTCTAGACAGGTATATGATGCCAATCCATTATGAAACTTATTACTGGAAGAGACAGCTGTTAGTTAGCTTATGTGCATGCGCTTATGCTCCCTTCAATGCAGGATGAGTAGGATGCCTGGACTAATGAGTCAAATGCCGCCTCTACCAGTATCTGTAGAAGAGCAACACCTCAGTGTCATTCTTCAACTAAGCAGAATGGTAAGATTTTGGGTGCGCCTTAATCTATGCAAATGGTTGTCGGAAATAAACCATACCATTTCTTCTATTCTTCTTTACATCGGATGCCTTTCTTTTAGCCATTTAATTAGTTTGTTGCTAATTAATGCGTCCTTTCTTGAAGGGTGTTTCTTACGGTGCATCCATTGGCCCTCACCTGAAGCAAGAACCCCGATGCTGAACGGTCTTAATCTTGAGGTCAAGTTGTTCATGTAATTAGCAAATATTCTTCTGTAAATTGCAGCTTTGATGGCGAGAGTAGAGTTTCCACCGCTTATGTACAAAGATTCTCCCAGGAAGATCTTGTTGCGGAACCAGAAGATATAACTTACACTGACCAAGCACCAGGTGATAGAAAGTTTCTCCCTGGTATGTTCGATCTGATTCTTTTGAGTGTAAGATGAGGCTTTACATGCTCTTCTTCTGTATGGCCCTTTGAATTTTATGTCTTTGCTAGATCCAAGTTAACCAAGTTTTAGTGCTTGTTGGGGGTATTTGATTTATTCACTGTTTTTATGTTGTTCAGCTGAATATCCTATCAATTTCGATGCAGAAGTAACCAGGATTAATGTAAATAAATAAATAAATAAATATATCCTTAAGATTACAATTAGTAGAGAAGCTGCTTTGCTTCATAGCTCATTATGTCCAACCCAAGCTGATCAGTGGTCGGGCTTGTTTGTTCTACCTTTGCTAGTTGTGTAGCAGAATATTCACCTCTTCGGTAATGTAGTCCAAGAGAAGTTTGCGTCCTTCCTTTTGTGGCTGCATAATCCAGTAAAGTGGTTCTAAGCGATATGCATTTCATACTTGAATGGAACAATGTTTATAATTAACTGTTTTTATGTTGGTATTTAATTGGGTTCTACCCTTTCAAACAAAGTTTGTGCACAGCTAGACAGCATTAAATTGTTCTTCTCCAAGTACGCGCTTATTCCACATGCTATTCAGCAAGCTTCATCCGCTCTTTCCTCGTACTCTGCAGGCGGCTAAACACTGCAAAAACATTATCAAACTAGCCTTCCGCGTCCAAGGAAAACCTAACCCTTGTATACATCAGAATACACGAATACAATTGCTTAACATTGCCTTGAATGTTCCCTATTTCTGAAGTAAATAAGAAGAGAAAACAAAAGAACAAAGAAAAGAGAGGAAAACAAAAAAGGGAACTTCATCATATGTACAAATGCATCAGTTCAAGCTTAAGCTAAATGTCCGGCACTAAAAACAATTCGGGTGGAAAAGAAAAGAACAGAAAAGATAACCGGCAGCATCAGCATAGCAGCTAAATGCATTACGTCAGATTATGAATCCTGCATTAAAAAAAAGAGAATTATAAAACATAAAAAAAACGTGTGCACTGGAGGGTCAAACGGCCAAAGAGTTCATAGGTAGCTCTTTACTCAGGGGCTGCTGAAGTACAAATCCAAACTCGAAGAGGTATATACATTTGGTGCGATTTGGCCCGCTTCCAATGGTGAAATGTATAGTTGGCATCTTATGAATCGCTGATTGAGAAGATATGTCAAAAAAAATATCGGTAACTATGCACAGGATATATATATATATATATATATATATATAGTGAACAGCAGACGAAATTGATTAGAGAACATACAGATAGTTGGGAGATTATTTCAAGATTTGTGTCGACATGAAAATCTGACTCCAATTGTCGAACAAAAGAGGTACGCCCAATTTCAGAGCTGCTAAAGAGGACCTGCAGAAAAAAGGCAGTTATCCAATAAATGATAATTTCAAGGACTCAGTTGAAACACTTGCAGAATGGCCAAGTACTTTTAAAGAAAACATAAAGTCGAAAAGAAAATTATTTTGGAAAATAGGTACAATATCTGAGGGGAAGCAATAGAAACTTCAATGTGAACAATTATAAGTACGAAACATAAACAAACTAATCAAACTTTCAAAGGACCGGACCTCAATTTGCTTAAGATAAGAGCTATCTCTAACACTCGAAATTTCAACATCATTTGTTATCATATGAACAAACGATATAAGCAAGAGAAACAATTTGCATTCAAACCTGCAAACTCGTCTAAACAGCAAATCCGGACCAAAATAAGCTTTGGTATAAGAGGACCTCATGACGGGGTCATGAAGAAGACACATTAAGACGACCTTAGCAATAATTATCCTATCTTATTCGTTTACCCGCAAAATGGATCTAGTACTATGTCACTGGATCGGTCCAGTAAATGTGTTACCAGATCTCTACTGTAAAATTGCCCGACAAAACTGTCGTACATATACATCCTACAAAACATTAAAAGGGGGCATAACTCCAGAGGAAAAGAATTGACTTGCAAACACACCGACCACCTTTATACAAGAACCTCCATCCTCATCCCAATAAGTGAGAACTAAATCCAGTTATGAAAACAACCAGGTCATCATCCAATGGAATATGATCTCTTTGCGTCACTTGACTCGCTATAAAACTCGCATGCACAAAATTCCTAGCAACTTCACTCAAAGACCTTAAAGAAAAAGGACAAAAAGAAAGGAAAACCAAAAGGAAAACATGTATGTGATGCGCTAAGGAGCTGTGCTGGTGGTGATAGTATTGATTATGAAGAGAACAAAACATGAAGATGGTTATATCTCCAAACTGTATCTGATGTACCTTTTCCTTCATCAAACCACCACTTTGGAACAGTCCAGCACTTTCCAGGGCCAAAAGCACTCTTTCCTGCAAAGATAACGTCTGGAGTTACATTCCAGAAATAGCAAACTATAGCTGATAATAGTATTTAGAGTTCATGAATGTCAAACAAACTGAACTTTGACATGAACTCCAACAAAAAATGAACTTCACATGTTAAGCCTACCTTGGAGTATCAAAGACTCATTAACACAGACTATTCTAAAAGATCTAGGATGAGAAGGTTTATAAAAAAGAACACCAACAGAGGAAAAAAAGGCTCAGCATGAGTAAAAACCTTGATTAGTAAAACAAATGGGCATTACCAATATTTTGCATTTCATGACTATGGAAAATAATTAGTCAATTGATAATGGTGCTATCACTCTTTTTCGAAAAAAAAAAAAGGAACAGAACTATTCATGAACATTAGATTGGTAGAAAAAGTTTAAAACTATTTTCTTGACCAAAACAGAATGTGCAAACACCAGCGGCATAGATTTAGTATGAAGCATAGAGAAAATGAGTGAAAAAGAGAAGAAAAATCACCCAAACAAAACCCGTCCAGTCATTATATTTGCATCCTCGCTAACAGTTCAAAGATTTAAATTAATAAATAGAAACACAAAGAGAGACATTCAAACCTCACTCGCATCATCGAAAACTGTTTCCATCAAGTAGAGATCACAATGCTTGGCTACTTCAAGCAGCAGTTCCACAACCGGTAACCTAACAGTGGCATGTTTCTGCAAGAAAGATAATAACAGCATAACTCGAGTCAACCGAGATCACAAATTTAACGAAAAATCTCAGGCCCGTTTGAACAAACCTGAAGGTCCTCCGGACTCGTCTCCTCCAAAACCACACCTAGAATCTGGCAAGTCATCTGTATGCAGCCGAGAAAATGCTTTAAAAAAGTTTAATAACTAAAAGATAGAAAAATTATTGCCTATGTTACGCGTGACAATTTATCCAGATCTCTATATGTTCACCAATTTAAATCTATGAATTGCACATATAATAACCCAGATAGCGCATGAATTCTCCAAGAAAAACAAAATATCACAGGGATTCAATTATCCTCCACTTGGATATACCTTCCGAACGCTGCTTAATTTCTTCCTCACAATTTGCCCTGTAGTGAGCTACGGACGCCAACAAAGAAATATAAAAAGAAAATTTCGAGTCAGTATCAACAACTCCGAAGGTTCCGAAAAAACCCTAATCTTAGATTTGCACCCAAAGAAACGATCCGCATTTACCGGGGTCGACTCGACGGCATCGGAGACCTCCGGCTTCGGCGCGTTCCCCGCCCCTTCCGAATCCGCCGCGGCGCTCAGGACCCTCCGCTTCGGAGCGCCCCTCCTCGGCCTGGTGGGCGGCGACTTCAGGAACTTCCACACGAAGACCACGGCGATGGCGAATCCGGCGACGGCGCCGAGAGATCCGGCGCTCTAGGGATTCGCAGCACCGAGTAAGAAGAAGAAGAAGAAGAGGAGGAAGGTAAAGGGAATCAGGGCTAGGGTTAGGATCATACCTTGTGGCCGAGGAGGAGAGCGAGGGTGTCGGAGATCCTGCGGTTGAGGTGGCGCGCGAGGCGGCGCGCGAGGGCTCCGACGTGCTCGGCGACGCGATCCGACATCCGTACGATCGATCGCGAGGAGAATCGAAAAAAAAAGCAGCAGCAGCGGCGGCGGGGGCGGGCGTGGAGGCGCGGAGATTGGGGTAAAAATGGGGCGGCGAGTATCGCGTGCTTCAAACTATTTTAAGTTTTGTGCGGGTGGGTCAGATGAGCATCTTTTCTAACTTGTAAGCTGCAACCTATCCTGCATATCTCAATTTCTTACCCCTTTTACTTTTCTCTTCTTTTCCACGTGCTTCTAGCTCGGCAGCAGAAGCATTTATTCTATTTTTCATAAAATATTTAATATTCTTACATACAGATGAATAAACATAGTAATTGACACAGTAACCGACAAACCAATCAACGAACGAATAAAAAAAGCAAACCAGCTAATTACAATTTTTTTGCAATCACATGGCGAAAGAAGTAAAACTGGCAGAAACAAATCCATGAGTAACATCAGTGGCAAAAGTGTAATAAAAAAAAAAAAAAAGAGAGAACCACACTGAACTAGAATCTCAGAGAATACTTGCAAATCAATTCCCATATCAGCTGTTACAAAGACAATCTTAAACATGATCTGTAATTAAAACACAACTAGTCTGTTTGGATCCATTTTTTCCAATCACCCACATTTAGCATAACCGTACACTCCCCAGCAAAATGAAGCAAAGTATGCAAAACCCCCTGACAGAATGACCTTCACAACCACACGCAGCAAGAGCTGTCTACTCTTTCGGTAAGGTTTGATTCAAAAGTAGGTAGATTTGTCTCCTTCACACCGCAAAGAGTGTTTAAATAAGATCGGCAACATTCATGGGCATTTCATCGATTTGTGTACTGTAGTACTGCTCGATATCTCTTAGAATCCTGATGTCGTCCTTGCGCACAAAATTTATTGCAACACCCTACAAAATTTCAGCGGCAAGTTTAAAACTTCGTCAAAGCCAACTCACTGATTGCAGACGAGAGCTACAACTGAGTCTAGCATGTAGTATGAAGCATAAAGAAGCATTTACATTAAAAAAAAATGAGTAGGCTTAGCTGAGATTTTTTCTTTTCCTATTAACTTTTTGATAATTAAATAGGATAGAATCCTACATAACAGGCTTGGCAAAAATCACGAACATTTTCTTTTGGTAAAATCTTATGAACAGGTAATGGCCAGTAAATTAAACAGGATTATTGATGAAAGCAAATGATGTCAAAAATAACTTGATATTAAAAGAATATCATGCTAAAGCTTCACAAAGACAATTGATACCTTACGCCCAAAACGTCCTGAGCGACCAATCCTATGTATGTAGAGCTCTCGATTGTTTGGAAGGTCATAGTTTATCACTAGAGAAACCTGCAAAACAAAAGGAAAAAAAAAGTAAAAAAAGAGGACAGAGAGAAAAAAAGAAATTCCTGGTCAGACTGGCTATGAAAATATGAGAGGAGATACACAGAAGGATTATCGCCGAGGAAACATTCGCCATCAAATTGGGTATATCAGATTAACACATCACGACTAGGGAATATTTAGTTAATAATGCAATGCCTGCCAAATGGAAGGTTAATGTAACTTGCCTGCTGAACATCAAGGCCCCGAGCCCACACATCTGTAGTGATTAAAACACGTGTTGCACCTGATCGGAACTCTGACATTATAGCATCTCGTTCCTTCTGAGGCATGTCTCCATGCATAGAAGATACCGTGAAGTTATTACTACGCATTTTCTCAGTCAACCAATCAACCTGCCAAAGGAGAAAAAAAAAGGTTTCTTGATTTGATATGTAAGAAAGATATGATAACAGGAGACTAGTTAACCTAGAAGATTCCAAATAGATGAAATAGTTTTGGCATCGTAAATAAGCAAGTGACATCTAATTATTATAGTTGATATATTAATGTATTTCACCTGTACATGATCTCTTCAACAATAAAAAAATAAAAATCGAGAAATTGGGACTACAAATAGAAACCAATCGAAATTTGGTGGTTTCTTGAGGCAAAGGTATGGACCATCTACAAACTTCTAGGCAAGCTTGTCACTTGTCTAATCAATAAATATGAATTAGATTGCTAAGTCTATTATTACCTTTCTCTTGGTGTTGCAGAAAATAACAGCTTGGGTGATAGTGAGCGTGTCATACAGATCACACAATGTATCAAACTTCCACTCCTCTCTCTCAACAGCAACAAAGAATTGTTTGATGCCCTACATACAGAAAATGAAACACTGTAAAATCCTGTAGTAATCACATTACCCCCAACAAACTATGATAAACAAAAACTTACCTCGAGGGTCAATTCATCACGCTTCACAAGTATCCTAACAGGATCAGTCATGAATTTGCCGGTTATCTCCAGAATCTCATGCGGAAGGGTTGCAGATATCAGAACCACCTATAAAATTGCAATAAAATACTATTACCAATAGTGAGACTGCACATATCCAGAACATTATCACACATAATACTTCAAAGTTACAAGACTAAGCATGTGACACAGAACAAGCAACATGTACGTCAGAGATAATTGAGCAAGTAATAAAAGTAAGCTCTTGTCGGGACTTTAATGAAAAATGCTGTGTTCAGTGTCGTACTCAAGCAGCACTTTTGCAGCAGCTGCGGCTGTAATAGGCCCTTAGCATAACCTCATAACAAAAAGAAATTTGGGGAACAGAAAGTTTAAAAAAAAATAAAAATTGTACTTATAACAAGACAAACCCCCCCCCCCCCACAAAAAAAAAAAAAGAAGGGGTGAGAAAGGAAATTTTGAGAGAACAAAGGAGTACAACTTTTTCCACAGGTAGATATAAGCGTTTCCGTGACCATCAAACAACTGCAACTTGTAAAAGCCAAAGAACAAGAAAGATCACAAGGCTTAGTAGCAACTAGCAAACATACAAGATAGATGCAAATAAAAAGAAGCATTCGACAAAAAAAAGTTACATAATAGGTAATTTAACAAGCTGATTTTTACATTACCACTGACAACTTCGAACAAAAGACAGATATACCATGTGGAATTTAGAAAGAAAAGAGGAAAGAGGAAAGGACTTCAAGGGCATGTAAAAATTTATATTCTTGTAATACCTGAAGATCTGGGGGAAGATATCTGTATACATCGTATATCTGATCCTTAAATCCTCTGCTCAACATCTCATCAGCTTCATCCTGTTTGAATGTTATTGGATTAGTTCTAGTAAAATTTACATAAATGTTGATTATATAAGTAATCAAAATGATTTGGAAACTGACAAGGATTAGGAGTTTAACGGCTCTTGTACGCAGTGTCCTTCTTTTGATCATGTCACAGACCCTGCCGGGTGTCCCTGATACAACATGAACTCCATACTCGAGTTTTCTAATATCTTCGCCAATACTCTTTCCACCAACACAGGAATGAGCTTGTATGTTTATGTAATCACCAATAGCCAATATCACTTTTTCAGTCTGAGTAGCCAGTTCTCTAGTGGGAGATAGAATCAATGCCTGGACCCTATCAGACAATTTAAGAGAAGAAAAAAAGTAAGAAAGAATAAATATCACGTACAGCCTTTCTTTGCTTAAATTTTGATTAATCAAGATATACATCTAAAATCTCGAAAAGTTGCAATCTTGCATGAAAGTTGAAGACATATATGAGCACAACAAGAAGTACAGAAATTCAGAAGGCTGAAATTGACCATCCAAATCTCTAGGACTGTTTTTTTTTTTTTTTTAAAGAGAAAGGTAGCATGCTACCGCTTCATTCATAGGGAGGATGAACTAGGCTACAAAGCAAGGCAACGGGACCTCAGAAAAAAAAAAAAAAAAAAAAAGAAAAAAAAAAAAACGAAACGGCAAAAGGCTTGGTGGTTGATATCCGAGGTCCCGAGTTCGAATCCTAGTTGCTTCACATTTCCAGCTAAATTTATTCAAAATAAACGAAGCAGATAGCATGCTATCTTTCTCTCTCTCAAAAAAAAAATCTCTAGGACTGTTAACTGCCACAGTTGGTGGTTAGAACTTAGAAGATCCTCTGCCTACATGGAAATGGCTGCTTTGACAGCCTTGAAACAGCTAACGCTATGCTGCAAGGGGATTATACAGCAGACTCATCCCACATAACTAACTTCTAGTTAGAACCTGCTATCACCTATGTAGTGCCGTTAAGAATTTTATGCGGCCTATCTTAAAAGGAATTTAGAAATCTTATGCATCACATAATAACTTTTAAACTTTGTTGCCTTTTTATTTTTCAAAACATATCATATAAAGATTTCAGTAATGGCTAGAAAAGGCATGAAACAGTATACCCTGTTAAACATACATAGCTAACGTATTTCACTGCCAAGACTGAATTTATTAGAGGAGCCTTTTGAAGTTCCACTATTCTGCTCAAAAAGAGAGCGTCATTAACCACAAAACCTCACCAATTAGGAGATTACCTAGAGATCTTAATGTCATACCTAACAGAGAACATATATATAATCATCGCTTTTGGCAAATGTTGATTACTCAAAAATGATGTACCATAATACACGACGTAAACAGTATGGAAAAGTTCAACAGTGCTAACTGCCAATAACAGTCAATGACAACATGTTCAATCAAAAGCAAATTTCAGGAATCATTCCAGGAATTATTTTCCTGATGATCATAATAACCATTACTTTTCTAATATTTATTATCTTCAACTTCCAAAACAAATACATCAAACTTCATATTTTTCTGTCCAAAGAAACTTTACTCAAATACTTAACGCCATCAGTGAGAATAAGGCAATCCAACATCAATATGTTTCCCCCCCGAGTATAATATAAAGACCTACTTCACCTCTTAGTATATGCAGAAACCCCTTTTCAACTAGTGGGAAAATTAGGCCAAGATAAGCATTGATAAGACAAGAAATGCCTTTGCAGTACTATCAAAGAAAACAACAAAATAGAACACATAATTCTAGCTTTTTACATGGATCTCAACATCCTAAAAACATTTCTAGGGCTTTAGCAATCTCCAGAATCGAGATAAAGAATTAGGGTTTGTGATTGTAGTCGCCGCCAAAGAATTCCAAACTATAACAAAAATCTACAATTGGAAATGGATTCGAACAACGCGATATTATTCACAACACCAAACAAATCAAAACCCACACTTTCGAACCGAACCCTACATATAAATTGGCCAAAAACAAATGCGAGAGAAATTGGGAAAAGAAAGATTACTCTCGAACGGTGGTGTCGACCATCTGGCACACGGAGAGGGCGATCATGGAGGTCTTCCCCGTCCCGGACTGGGCCTGGGCGATGACGTCGCGGCCCCTGATGATGGGGATCACGGCCCTCTGCTGGATCGCCGAGGGCTTCTCGAAGCCATAGGCGTAGATCCCACGGAGGAGGTCGTCGCGGATCCCCATCTGGTCGAAGCTCGTGATCACCTCCACCCCGGGCGTCGTCTCGAAGACGAGGTTCTCGTCGTCCACGCCCCGCCCCGGGGGCTGCCGCGCCCTGGGCGCCACAGCTGACGCCGTCGCCGTCGCCGCCGCCGCCATGGATGGGATTTTAGGGTTTGGGGGTGGAGGAGGAGGAGGAAGAGGAGAAGTGAGAGCGGGGGGGGGGGGGGTGTGTGGGTGGGGGGGGGGGGGGGGGGGGGGGGGGGGGGGAGAGAGAGATAGAGAGAGAGAGAGAGAAAGAGAGAGAGAGGGGAGGGATAAGGAGGAGAGCGGGAGGAGCACGAACCCTAGGGTCGTAATATCGGGAGGTTGCAGTTTGGCAAAATTGTATAGAGACCCCCCACGGATCGACAATTTTTTGAAATTGATCCGTCTAATTTTTTTTGGTTGATACCTTTTCATACTTTATATTAAAAAAATTATCAAATTTAATAAATTCTATTTTTATTTACTAAAAAATAATTAAAATTATTAAATTACGTGAAATCACTAATGAATTTAAAGAAAATCTAAAATTTCCTTTCATTAAAATTAATTAATTTTAAAAAAGTTAATATAGTTTAGGGGTCCCAATCAAATAATTTAACATTGGGAGTTTGTTACAAAATATGCACAATGGGTAGCACTCCTCTTTTTATAACTGAACCCGAATATAAAAAATCGAACTAAAATCGACCCAATATAAAAATTTAAACCTGCAATTGAATATAAATAAAAACCAAAAAACTCATATCCGAAACAAAAAATTCAAACCTAATAATTTAATACAATTAAATATTAAATTAAATTATTAATATAAATAAAATATAAAATATAATTTAGATTCCGATGGAGTGAAATCTCGTCCCTTTGGTTCCCCAGGTCCCTTTGGTTTCCTTGTTGCAAAAATGCATCAAGACACCCTGACTATAAGCCGCTTGAAATGAACTCCTCAAATGTTTTTTTTTTTGGGTTGAAACCCTTTGACTTTTTTTTTTTTTTTTTTATTAGTGATTTTAAATAATTAATTTAAAAGCTTATCTAATTTAATAATAATTTATTAAATTCAACAATACTTAATTGCAAATGATAAATGCCCAGATAATGAATCAAAAAAGAGCGAGTTAAGCTAAAGATCAGCTAATAGGTGACCCAGCTCTACTCGACTTGTTCAAATTTTAAGTTTAAACTATTTGGAGTTTTAGTAATAGATGTTCCAAGTTTATAATTTTCAATGTAAACAGATATGGTAGATCGTATTATTGATTTGATTTTTAAATTTAAGACCTTGATTATTATTAATTAATTTGTCAACCGGAGTTCACAACCATAATTCCTTGCCCAGCCCATTTAAGCCCAAGCCTGGTCCAAACCAACCGGTTTGGTCCGGCTCGATCATTTTGGCCGAAGGCCTACTTACATAAAATTCCCTATGTAAAGCTACAACTAAAGATCACTGTGCAAAAAAGTGTTGAGATAAAAACACACATATATATATATATATATATATATATATATATATATATATATATATATATATATATATATATATATATATATATACTAGTACCGGCGCTTCGCTGCGAATATTTTTTATAATTATTTTTAATAATATAATAAAAAATTAATATTTATTTGTAATTTTCATAATAAATTATTCCCGCATAATTAAAAATTTTATTTTTTTATTCTATAAATAAAAATAGAATAACAAAATTTTATATATATTTTTTAGGAATAATTGCCTGTGTACCCCTGAAATATGAAGAAATATCTGATTTATCCCTCTTATTTTTTTCTTTCTAATATACCCTTCATACGTTCCACCGTTATTAAAAATATCCCAACCGTTTTCCTTTGTTAAGTTAACTAGGGTTAAACTAGAGTTAAATAATAATCGGAGTTGAAAACTATCAGATATACCTATTTTGCCCCGGTTTAGGGTTTAGGGTTTAGGGTTTAGGATTTTTTAGGGTTTTAGGGTTTAGGATTTAGGGTTTTAGGGTTTAGGGTTTAGAATTTTTTAGGATTCTAGGGTTTTAGGGTTTAGGGTTTTAGGGTTTAGGTTTTAGGGTTTAGGGTTTTAGGGTTTAGGGTTTTAGGGTTTTAGGGTTTAGAGTATATTTGAAAGGACAAAATAGTAATTACACACAGATAACGGCAGTTTCAAACGGTACACTAACAGAGTTTAACTTTAGGGGTATTTTGGAAAGAAGTTGGAACGTAAGAAGGGTAGTTTTAATATTAGCTTTCTAAGAGGGGTAAATCTAAAAACAGAAAAATTTTTAGGGGTACGTAAGAAATTGCCCCTATTTTTTATTTTTTAAAATAGAATAAAATTTTATTGTAATTGACTTTGATCCGTAATTAACGTAGATTCAGGATGGATCGAATATTATTTTGAATAACTCAAATGTCGATCATACTTTTATTACCATGAATCAAACAGTAAAAATAATTATTTATGATCGAAAACTATTTCAACCATTTTTTTCCACTTGCTCCCAAACATGCATGCCCTTCGAGTCTCTCCACTTACTAAATTTATGCCGCATTTCTTGACGCACTAATTGGATTGACTTGGGTCTTCTCATTTATTTTGTTTTACTTTTTTTTTTTTTTTTTTTTCAAAACAATTTGTACTCTTTTTTCTTTGCCAACGCGCTTAGTATTGACTTGGGTCTTCACCCTTTTTTTATTTTTATTTTTTAAATAATATGTTATCCGTTTTTATTTATTTATTTATTTATTTAAAAAAAAGAGCTTATGATTAAGATGTAGCAAATTTTCTCTTACTAGATATTTTTTATATTTTAGCCTAAAAGTTAGATAATAATATATGGAGACCCTCACTTTGAAACGACACCATCAACTTAAATTATTTAATTAAGACATTTTTAAGTTTTAATTTAAAAAATTTAATTATTGTAGTAATTTTAGTTAAAAACTTTGTAAAAATTTATAGCTTTGTCAACCATTAATCATTATTTATATTAATTTTACTTGTGAAAAAGTGAGTAAAATTGTTACATTTGATGAAATTATCTATTAATTTGATAAAATTCCCAATTTATATGAATGAAATTATTCAATTTTGAAAGATTAAAAGTTAATAATAGGTGGTCTCAATTAAAACTAAATTAAACAGTTGAGGGTTCCATTTCAAAAGTACCAGATGAATTTATCATCATTTTTATTGTATTTTTAAAAAGATATTACTACTGATACACTTTAAGGTTGATTGTATATCCTACACTCTTCATATTCAAATACTATAATTTTACTGTCTCTTACATTATTATTTTTTTATTTTACTAAAATTTATTTAAATTTTTTAAAATTTTAAAATAGAGAGCATAAAAAGTGTGTACAAGTGGTATTCTTCTTTCACAAGGGCCTATAAATAGGGGTTATCAATTCATTCTTACCTACGATAAAAAATTATGTACAATTTCAAAAAATTATTTGTTTCAATCTTGTTGTATGATAATTTTTGTCTACGTACTTACTCATCCCTCTCACCTCTCTCCCTCACTCAGACTCTCTCTCTCTCGCCATTGCTGTGAACAATATAAGCTCCTCTACTTCACCACCACCTCCTCTTCCTCCCAAACCACTTGGAATAAGCCCAAAATCTCAACTGGGTTTGGCTAATCCTTGGTGCTCTGCCGTAAAAGAGCCTCCTTTACCCACTTCGCCCTCTCTACTCTTCTGGGTACTCATTGAAATGGGAAACAGTAGTGAACTTCCCTGCTTCTTCTTCTTCTTCTTCCTCTTGCTCCTCTTTGTTCCCCTTAGCTGTTCCCAAAGCCAACAAAGCTGCGACTCGAGCGATTTGAATGCGCTCCAGGGCTTTGTGGAGGGGCTCGAATCGAGTGCTCTTGGGTGGAGCTTTAATGGCTCTTCTTCAAATTGCTGTAATTGGGTTGGAATTTCATGTGATTTTTTGGGCGCTGTTTTGGTGAAGAGGGTGATTGGTTTGGATCTCTCAAATAAGAGCTTAAAGGGCTCTATCTCTTCTTCTCTGGGTGGTTTAGACCAATTGAAGCAGCTCAATCTCTCCTACAATTCCCTTCATGGATCGGTTCCAGTGGAGCTATTCCATCTACCTCATTTGGAGCTCCTTGATCTTAGTATGAACATGTTATCCGGGTCTATCCCTGCAGAATCGAACCTCCCTTCGATCCGGCTCTTCAACATTTCCGTAAATTCGTTCAGTGTCATGCACCCGATCCTCGCCGGATCGAGCAATCTATCAGTCTACGACATCAGCTCGAATAGCTTCTCGGGCCCCATCGATACAGGTATCTGCAATTCCTCAGATTCCATTCAAGTCCTTCGTTTCTCGACGAACAACTTCTCCGGTGACCTCCCCGCCGGCTTCGGGAACTGCAGCTCCCTTACCGAGCTCTCGCTCAGTAAAACCGGCCTCACCGGAACTTTGCCCGATGATCTGTTTACACTACCCTCGTTAACCCAACTAAACCTCAAGGGGAACACACTATCTGGCATTGTGAGCACAAACATTAGAAACCTTTCCAACCTTGTTCATATAGATATTTCCTTCAATAACTTTTCTGGGGTGATCCCGGATGTATTTGATAGCCTAAATAAACTGCAGTTCTTTCATGCTTCGTGCAATAAACTCACTGGGGGTTTACCCCCTTCTTTGTCTAACTGTTCCACACTCACTCTTCTTATCTTAAGAAATAACTCTCTTACTGGAACTATCGATCTTAATTTTACGGCCTTGCCGATGTTAAACGCCCTCAACCTCGCTTCGAATTTGTTTTCCGGTCGTATTCCTTCCGATCTTCCCAGTTGCACGCAAATGATGACCTTAGGTCTTGCTATGAACAATCTCGTCGGCCAAATACCCTCCAGCTTCAAGAACTTCGCCTCCCTGTACTATCTCTCGCTCTCCGGAAACAACCTCTCCAACTTATTCTCCGCACTGCAAATCCTACAGTACTTGCCCAATCTTAGAAACCTTGTGCTCAATACGAATTTTCGAGATGGTGAGCTAATGCCGTCGGAAGGGATTCAAGGATTCGCTAACATTGAAGTTCTTATCATTGCGAATTGTGCTCTCTCAGGTTCTATTCCCCCGTGGTTGAAAAATCTGACCAAATTGAATGTCTTGGACATTTCCTGGAACCATTTAACCGGGACGATTCCTTTATGGCTGGGGAATCTCGATCATCTGTTTTATCTGGATATTTCAAATAATTCGCTGACCGGAGAAATTCCTACTAGCTTAACGTTTATGAAGAGCCTTGCATACGGTAACTACTCGTCGCAAGATAGCGTCGCATCACAATATTATCCCTTTGTCATTCTGAAAAATTCCAGTGGAAGGTCTTTAGAATACAAGCAATACAGCAGCTTTCAGCCGTCGATAATTTTGAGCAATAATAAGCTTGTTGGGTCTATCTTGCCCGGGTTTAATCGCCTTGTGAACCTTCATCAGTTGGATTTGAGTTTCAACGATATATCAGGAACTATACCCAATTTGTCAAGCATGTCGAACTTAGAAAGCTTGGATTTATCCCACAATCATCTCACCGGTCCCATACCGCCATCTTTGAGCAGATTGAGTTTTCTTTCCAGCTTCAATGTGGCCTACAACAATCTATCCGGAAAGATTCCGACCGGAGGCCAATTTTCTACATTTAATGATCCGTCATTTTATACCGGTAATTATTATCTTTGTGGACCTCCGACTAAAAACAACTGTTCCGGTGATGAACCAAATCGTTATCCTAAAAGAGACGACGACGACGACAACGGAGCTGAGACTATGTGGCTATACCTTGGGATGGGACTAGGATTTGCCGCTGGATCCTGGAGCCTCTATATTGTTCTATTATTCGGAAGATCATGGAGGATTGCTTATTTTCAAATGATTGATAAATTATTCGATGATATATACGTGATGATAGTATTAAGTTGGAGGAGGTTGAATGAAAAAATTGGTGCACAGAGACCAATTTCTTGAAGTAATTAAGTAATTAGTCCTGTACGTTGCATGGGATTTTGTTAGAATAAATAGACAACTTGTCTCCCTGCGAATAATGTTGTTGCTTACTACTATAATTTCTACTACATGTGCCGTGAGAGGTGGTCCGTGTTGCTTAAGCATTAATTAAACTTTTTGTTATGTTTATTTTTCACTTATATATTATTAATTTCTCTAAAGAGGTTGGAGAGATAACGGCACTAATAAGTCTAAAGTGTCCGCGGGGAGGGTCCGTCTCCTTAACGTTTCTGTGTGCGCATTGGTGGGTACTGTGAAAAATCAAGAATACGATTATTTTGTGTGTATCTAACACAGACGCCCTGTGTGCTGTCAGCTGGGTCAGTCTGGAATTAACACGTAGAGGAACCTAGGAGTCTAACTTTTCTTTTTTTTTTTTTCTCGCTCTTTTGAGAAACCTAGTTGTCTCATCCATATTGCTTAGTTCAGTTTCTCGGTGAATAAAGTGGGTAACGTGCTATCTTTCTCTTAAAAAAAAAAAAAATCTAAAATGCTGCAATTGCACCAACCAAAAGAATTATTCTTCTAATATTTGCTCATTCCATCCTAATTATTTTAAAATACAATTTCATACTTAGATCTCAAAAAAAAATATTTGATTGGTTTGAAATATAAATGATATAGAATAAGTGTGACATAAAAGAACACCTTGCATATAAATTTAATTTATATGTTTGATTTAGTATAATTGAGTCCAACTTTTACAGTAGCAACTGCACAAAAAAAACATATATGTGATTGTGTATTTTAACTTGTAAATAAATAAATAGAAATAAAAAAATTTAAGCAATACAATTTTTGTGTAAAAAAATTAATTTCTTTAATTAATTCTATTTAAAATATAAAAAGTAATTTTATTTCTAAATTTTTATAGAATGTAATTGTGTATTTTAACGTAATAAATTTTAATTAATTACAATTATTAAAATTAATAAAAAAGAATTATAATGAATTTTTTAAATTTGATTTATATATTAAAATTAAATAAATTAAAAATTTTAAATTGTGTTGATCGATAGGTTGGAAATTTATTGATAAATATAAAAATATTATATATATTCATTTATTTATTTATAGATAATAAATTTAAATAATTAATAAAATTATATATTATAGTCGGCTCATCCATTCAATAAAAATAATAACAACGTGTTATTTTTTTCGTATGCTTGATTGAATTGATATTTATTTTTTTATAATTTATATATGCAATCATCTACGAATATATAATTTTATAATATTAATTATTATTTATAAATATATAATTTTATAATATATAAAATTATATATAAATATAAAATTTTAATTAATAATTATAAAATCCTATGATTAATTAATATTCAAATTAAAGAGGTAATCTAAACTCTCTATTTAAAAATTAATAAAATTTATAAATATAAAACTCAATTTTAGCGTACGAAATAAAAAAAAATATAACTAGAGTAATTGCAACTATATAGAATCAAACAGATTAGGAATAGCTGCACATATTTTAACTACACTGTTTTTATAATTATATATAATCAAATGGTTCCTTATAACACTACACCAAAATAAATTTTAAGTGGCATTTTTGGAATAGCTTTTATAAAAAAAAGCTAGTAAAAAATAAATATTGGTGGCATTTTAAAATAAATGCCCTAAATAAAATTTATTTTAAATATTTATTTTAATACTTAAAAAATTGTACTGTTATTTTAAAATTTTATAAAAAAAAAAAATTTGCTGGGTGACAAGTGGGCGAAAATTTTTCACCACTATTTTCACTTCGCGGGCACAGAGGAAAAAAAAAAAAAATATTGATATGAGATAATTATTTTGGCTAACTAAATTATCATTTTATTATTATTGTATTAAAATTTTCTTTTTTTGCTGGTACTTTTTTTTTATTGGGATAAAAATTTATTTGCTGACACCTTTTTTATTTGCCAGCACTTCTTTTCGTTGGAATATTTAAATAAAAATTATAATTTTAAAAATATTACCAGCATTAACAAGTGCACTTAATAAAATTAACTTTTACTGACAGTTTTGAAATGACTTTTATAAAAAAAATCAGCAAAAATTATTTTTTACTGACATTTTTAAATAAATATTCTTTATAAAATTTATATTTTAATTTTTTATTTTTAATTCATATGATTATTTTAAAATTTTCGCAAACAAACGTCAGAAAATAAGAGGGCTCACACGGAAAACTAAATTTGATGTAGCGCGCAAGAAAAAAAAAAACATCCCAAATCCTCTCTATTTAATTCGAAGCAATATCTCAGAAAAAAATATCCCAAATCGTTTGGATGTGGGCTAGAACCAAAAATTACGGATTTATCCTTCTTATTCTACCAAACGCATCTGGAATCATCTGGTATTACTTATCCCCGAACAACTAGAATAAGCTGGAAAAACAGTTCTTACCCATTATTTTATAATTTTTTTTTTTACCAAACTACCCCTCCTCCCCTCCTTTCTCTCTTCCCAATGCACTCTCATCATCACAAATTCCTCTCTCTCCTCTCTCTTTTTTCCTTATTCCCAATACACTCTCATCATCATAAATCCCTCTCTCTCATCTCTCTCTTTTTAATTTAATTGGATGTTAAATTAAATATTATTTTTAAAATTTTAAAAATTTTATTTTGATTTTGATTTTATCATAATTTTTATAAGGCTTTAAATTTTAAAATTTTATATTCAAAATTTTAACTTTAATTTAAACAAATAAAAGATTAAATTAAATATTATTTTTATAAAATATAATTTGAAATTTGATTTCGATTTTGATTTTGATTTTGATTTTAATTTTGATTTTGATTTTATCTTAATTTTTGTAAGGCTTTAATCCATTAATTAAAACGAAGAAAGTAAAAGTTATTATTTGAAAATTAAAAAATTTTATGTTTAAAATTTATAATTTAAAATTAATATTATAAAATTTTATATTTTAAAATTTAAATGTTGAAATTTTGTATTTAAAATTTTAAATTTAATTTGAGAAAATAAAATGTTAAATTAAATATTAATTTTAAAAATATAATTTGATTATGATTTTGATTTTATCTTAATTTTTTTGTAAATATTTAGTAAATATACGATTTTTGTAAACTTTAAAAAAAATTTATGTTAAAAATTTATTATATAAAATTAATATTATAAAATTTTAAATCTTAAAATTAAAATGTTGAAATTTTATATTTTAAATTTTAATTTTAATTTGAGAAAATAAAATGTTAAATTAAATATTATTTTTAAATAATATAATTTAATTATAATTATAAATTTATTTTTATTTTTTTAAACTATTAATCCATTAATTAAAACGAACTAATTAGATTTTAACAACTTTTATCACATATTAACTTTTGAGGGCAAAAAGATAATTTATCCAACTTATTCTTTTTATTCCTCATATACCTCATTATTAAACCAAACACAAAATCTCTTATCCCTGAAATCATCCCAAACGTTTTTTCGCTCTAGTTCCGTACTTTATACTTATTCCTGATTTAGCTAATTCTATCTTAACCCGATTTCGCAGCCTTAATTTGTCCAAATCCCAAACCCTCCTCCTAATTCCTAATTCGCAGATCTTGTCACGCATGCAGAAAGGATCCTGGCTGCCCAACTAAGAGCTACATTGGACGGTCGAACTTGTGTGGAGAACAACGACGAGATTAGATGGAGATGGGATACCTCGTGGAGGTTTAGTGTTAAGTCACTTTACTGCTTTCTACAAGACGCGGGGGCGTTGCTGATAGACGTTTTGTGCAACTATGGAAGATTAAGACACCCCTAAAAGTCAAGATTTTTGTGTGGCTCGTCCTCAGAAACAGGGTCCTAACGGCGGATATTCTCTTGAAAAGGGGGTGGAGCGGAGAGGGGCGTTGTTCGCTTTGCTTCGAAGTGATCGAGACTGGGGTGCATCTCTTCCTGAATTGCCGCTTCACATCGGATATTATGTCAGGAGTATTTGTGAACAAAACGTCGACTCGTCCCGGACTGACACCAGAATACCTATGAAAAGAGTACAGTGACAAGAAGAGTTCGTTCGGGAGGATGGAACTCGTAACCCTGGCAACCACCTGGTGGGTCCTATGGCTGGAAAGAAACAGGAGAGTATTCGAAAACAAAAAACAGACGGCGAGGCAATTGGTGGGGGAGATTAGGGCCCTGAGGAACCTCTGGATCGCGTTTTGTCCCCCATGAGGGTTGTTTTTTTTTTTTTTTTTTTTTTTTTTTTTTTTTTTTTTTTCCGGATCGCCGAGACCTAGTTGTCTCATCTTGTAGCTTAGTTCACACTCCAGTTGAATGAAGCGGTAGCATGCTACCTTGTTCTCAAAAAAAAAAAAAAAATTCATATTATTCCAAACCCTTTTTCCAAATCCCAACCCTAACTCCTTTGCTCCCGAGCTTTCCTGCTTCCCAGTCGATGTCGGCGACGGCGGCGACGATGACGAGGAGGAGTGGGAGATCTGCAACGACGGCGGCGGCGACGACGAGGAGTGGGAGATCTGCAACGACGAAGACGGCGGTGACGACGACGACGGTGACGACGACGACGACGGCGGCGGCGACGACGACGAGGAGCGCGAGATCTGCAACGACGAAGACGGCGGCGACGACGACGACGACGACGAGGAGTGGGAGATCTACAACGACGAATCATCTACAAGTGTCGTCACCGACTCCTCCGCCCCTCCGCCACCTGGCGACGCAGAGGCCGAGCTCCGGCGCCACCGCAGGGCGCGACGCCGCCTCTGCCTCCTTGACAAGTACTTGGGCGCTGATTCACTCGTCGGTAATAAAATTTATTTAATCATCTTTGCCGGTCATAATTGGTTCTTCTCAAAAACTTACAAAAACCCATATTATTCCAAACCAATTTTCTAAATCCCAACCCTAACTCCTTTGCTCCCGAGCTTTCCTGCTTCCCAGTCGATGTCGGTGACGGCGACGGCGACGGCGACGGCGACGGCGGCGACGGCGACGGCGACGGCGACGACGACGACGGCGGCGGCGACGACGACAAGGAGGAGTGGGAGATCTGCAACGACGACGACGGCAGTGACGACGAGGAGTGGGAGATCTGCAACGACGAAGACGGCGGCGGCGACGACGACGACGACGAGTGGGAGATCTGCGACGACGAAGACGGCGGCGGCGACGACGACGACGAGGAGTGGGAGATCTGCAACGACGAAGACGGCGGCGACGACGACGACGACGACGAGTGGGAGATCTGCAACGACGAAGACGGCGACGACGACGACGACGACGAGTGGGAGATCTGCAACGACGAAGACGGCGGCGGCCGAGCTCCGGCGCCACCGCAGAGGCCGAGCTCCGGCGCCACCGCAGGGCACGACGCCGCCTCTGCCTCGCGACATGTATCTGGGCGCTGATTGGTTCGTCGGTAATAAAATTAATTTAATCATCTTCAATTTTTTATCTTCAAATATCGCGATGTTATCAACTTATTAGCAAATATTCAAAATTGAAACAAATTATCTATCAGTAGTAATTAATTAGTGATGCGCTACCGGATGTCATCAGATCGAATAGATTAATTTTGACCATTAATTTTTGACTAGCATTTCAATGGGTGTTGCATTAAGGAGGTGAAAGGCTATCCCATGAAAGTTCTAGCAGCTGAGCCTTTTTTCTTTTTTTCTTTTTTACTTATATCATTCTGTGGGTTTTAAAAGGCCACATGGCCTCAGAATAAAGAAGGGTGGAGGCCAAGGGTCATTGGAGTAGGTGAGGATAATTTTGGGAGGTTACTTCTTTTGTAGTCTGCTCCAGTGCTCCTGCTCCTGCACTGAATTCCTTTCAACAAATGGATAGTTTGCAAATAAGTGAAACACAATGTGAAGTTCCTTGGCTGGTGCTTGATCCATTTGCTGCAACCAAATTATAGTTTCTCTAGATTCTCTCTAAAATCTATCTGTTAAAGTATATGAAAACCACTCAATTATAGGACATTTTGAACTAGGTTACTTCATATACATATTTTTTTCATTTAAACATTCCCTGAAGTTGTGTTTGTTTTGATTTTGAATTATTTGGATTGTTGAATGTGATTGTTTGTATTAGCTACAATATTTAATGCAAAACTAATGAAATTGTTAGCTTTAACAAAATTATGCTAAAACAAAAGCGTATAAAATTCTAAAGAAAATCGAGAAAGAAAAAGGATAAATTAACATACAGCCAAGTTGCGTGGTTAGACTACTAATCTGTGTTGAGGTGGTAATGATACCTATAGAGAGTTTCATTCGGAGCTATCAAGGTATGAAGACGATATATGATGCTGCAAGAAAAAATATTGCTTGACCATCATATTTTGTAAGTATAATTAATACATATAGACAATTTAGCGTGATATTTATTAGTTTTATATATATAGAAAATTATTGGCCTCAATCTTTTTTTTTTTTTTTTTTTTTTGATTTTTTAATTTATTCTCTAATGCAGGTTAAACCAGTGAAAAGGCTAAACTAGGGAGCGGGGGATTTGGGGAAGGCTAGCCAGGTGGGTTCTCTTTTCTTCACTTGTTAAAGAAATTTTACAATTGAAATTTATTTTTGAACAATCACTTGTTAAATAATTAGGTGTCATCCCAATTTGCATGTAAAATGTCATAATGACTTATTACAGTTTTATATAGCTATACAATAGTTTTTCTCAAATTCAAGCAATTTTTTGTAATCATCATTTTGCTAAAAGTCACTTTTTGTTGTTTTAACAGTCTAATAATTTTTTTTTTTTTTCTAATGCAGGGTTTGATTACTTAAAGAGAAGTGATCTGTTGATTAATTGCAAGGCGCCATTTTCCTCATTTTGCTTATGACTTAAATATATACTTGTAATATACTGATATTTTTTTTGTTGTTGCGATGAAATTGATAACCCTTTTTATTTATTATGGATGATGAATATATGGTACTGCTTGAAACTTTATGATTTTTTTTTTTTTTTTTTTTTTTTTTTTTGCTTACTAAATTTATTGTGTTCGACGTCTTTTGCATGTGTGTAAATATCTTTCATAAACATTTGTATTGATATAAGATAATTATTTTGTCTAACTAAATTATCATTTTATTATTAATGTATCAAAATTTTTCGTTTTTGTCGGCATATTTTTTATCGGCATAAAAATTTATTTGCTGATATTTTTTATTCTAATTGCCAGCACAAATATTTTTACCGGCGATTTGAATGCCAAAAGATATATTTTTACCGGCACTTATAATTGTCACTATACGTTAGAATAAGTGGCACTCGTAGGTGTCGGTATTTTATTATTTATCCAAAAGAGGTATTTTTGTCGACACTTATGATTACCACTATACGTCTTATGATTACCACTATACGTTAGAATAGATGGCACTCGTAGGTGTCGATATTTTATCATTTACCGGCGGTTTTGAATGTCAAAAAAGATTTTTTTGCTGGCATTTTTGATTATCATTATACGTTATTCGTTAGAATAGGTGACATTCACAAGTGCCGATATTTTATTATTTACCGGCAGTTTTGCATAAGTGCCAGCAAAAAATTTGCGACTGATTTAACCGGCACTTGGGAATTTTAACGGCACTTGGGAATGCCACAACAATTGTCCCTTTTTGTTCAACAACTTTTGCAGAAGAAATATTATAACAATTGATAACTATTAGTTGCAATAATAATTTTTGGCCACAAACAATATCAACATCTCTGCAATTAATCTTATGACAATATATGGTTGCCTTATCACAACAGCACAACACTATTGCAGTAAAATATATTTTACAATAATTTAAATTTTGACGTAATTAAAATTAATGTAATAGAATAAAATTGTTGTAGCGATATATCTTCAAATTTAAATATTCCAACTTTACTATATCTTTAGCTCTAACTTTCCAAATCTCATGCTCTCTTTCAAATAGCTCAATTTCAAATATTAAACTTTAGGGCAAGCTTCAAACTCATTTTCACTTTAGTATTATATGATTTTGAACTTTATTTCACTGTAAAATTTTTTATTTTCCATCTATGGATAGAGGAAATTGGCTTTGCCAAGCCCAACCTGATGCAGAATTTAATTTAAGTGTTTGAAGTTCAAGCCCAATTTGAAAAAAAAAGTGACCGGACCAGATCTTGCGTGTCTCGACTTTGATTTCGAACAAAACTAATAAAGAAACTGAAAGTTCAAGCCTTGATTGGCCTCTCGCGGCTCTAATTATTAGTTTTTTTTCAACCCGGCTCGATCCAGCATTAACATATGTGAAAAATCGGGCCCAGTAGGTCGAATTTGAACCTTTGTTTTTGTTTTGTTTTTTTTTTTTTTCTAAAATCGATTTGTTTGTATAGAATACCCTTTGTTAGTAACGCATAGATAGTCCGCAGTCTACTAATTTTTTTCATTCTTTATCAACACATGATATTAGTGCCGCAATATGTGTGCTGCACTTCTAAAATTCAATCATAGTTGCTTCAAAATCAAAATCTACTCATTTAATAATACTCTACATCCACTAAAAATGTTACATATAAGAATTCATAAGTATTGAATACCTATTTAACTTCATCACACACAGGATTACTTTTGGCAGTGAATCGTTGTTATATGTAGAAAGTGAAGTGCCATTTAGATTAATGTTAAAATCTTCGCTTCGCTAGCAAATAGAGATTGTATCCCTACGCTCAACTAGAGATGGCAATCTAGCTCGCTGTTCACGAGCTAGCTCGTGTTCCTTTCGAAATGAGCTCGAGGTTGAATCGCTCGTTTAGTAAACGAGCCGAACACGAGCCAAATTTTTCAACTCGTTTAATAAATGAGCTGAACACGAGCTTGGGTCAGTTCTTTCGTGTTCGGCTCGATAACCGCTCAAATATATATATATATATATATATATATATATATATATATATATATATATATATATATATATATATATTACTATTTAGATTTTAGGTTATTAATTTTTTATAAATTTTAATTATTTGATTAAAATTTTAATTTTTTAAATTTTTTTTCAACTTCACTTTATTAAGTAAGAATGAAAATCAAACTTGTTGTTCGCGAGCTAACTCGTGTTCGGCTCGTTAATAAACGAGCCGAATTTTTCGGCTCGATATTTAAACGAGCCAGTTTGTGTTCGGCTCGTTTATTAAACGAGCCGAATACGAGCCGACTCCAGCTCGTTTGTGTTCGGCTCGTTGACACCCCTACACTCAACAAGTACACGAGAGATCAACCACAAGTTCTCAGATAAAAATAAAATTGTTCTCAGAGCCAACGATGGCACGTCCATGCGCGAAATTTGGCTAAGATGAGATGCTCAGATATTGTGAACAACTAATTTGACATCATGTTCTTTTCTATATGCTTGGTAATTTGGAAGGAAAGAAAAAATAGAATATTTCGATGCAAAGAGAGGTACCATAAAAATCTAATCGGGAAGGCTAAATACTCAGCTACTATAACCAATATTCTTTGGAGAAATATGTATTTTACCATACTTTCGTAAATTGTCTTATGTAATTTAATTATCATCCTGCTCAAATTTGTTGAAAAATTTATCAAATTTAATGATTTTTCTCACTTTTTAACAAATGAAATTATGTCAATCAACAATTGAAAATGAAAAGAGTCAATAAATTTTTAAAAACTAGATTAATTAATAGTTAATGACTAATATAATTATTAATTTTATATACTATTTAACTTAATTAAGAATTAAAAAAAAAAACAAAAATAGAAAGGAATTGGAAGTAGAAGTTGAAGGTCAAGCCCAATTTGCAAAGACCCGGCCGGACCGGGTAGGGTCTCAGAGGATTGTGTCAACTTGGTCAGACCAACTAAAGAAATTGAAAACTTAAGCCTAGCTTGGTCTCTTGCCACTTGAATTATTAGTTTGGGTAAATTACACTTTTGATCTTCAAACTATAGGCAGCGTGACACTTTTATCTTTAAATTTTAATTTTTATAATTTACAGTTCAAATTTTCTAAATTATTATAATCAAATTTCAAAATTCAATTTAATTCGTTAAATATTGATAAATTATTAATGTAGAAGCCATGTGCAAGTATTGTAATTAATGATACAGTAGCAATTAAGATCCTATATTATTTCTACATAAATAATTTGTTAATGTTTAGTTAATTAAATTAGATGGTAAAACGTAATTGCAATAATTTAGAATATTCGAGTAAAAACTTATAACAAATTAATTTTTTATGAAAAAAAATATTTATTTGTACATTCCAAAAAGGATATATATCTTACACCCCTCATTCTTGGATTCACAAAATTTTTAATAATATTTAGTAAAAATATAAAAAAATTAATGTGATAAATAGTAGAATAATATTTCTTGAATGGAAATATATAAAATATACATTTCATTTTAAAATAAACCAATAATATTAATTATTTTTATAATCAAAGTGTCAGTCTCTAGTATAATTTATCCTATTACTTATTAGGTCTTGGTTCTAGGGGTGGCAATTCAGTTCGCGTTTCGTGAGCCAGCTCGTGTTCGGCTCGAAATGAGCTCGAGATCGGCTCGCTCGTTTAGTAAACGAGCCAAACACGAGTCGAATTTTTCAGCTCGTTTAATAAACGAGCCGAACACGAGCTGGGATCAGCTCGTTCGTGTTCGACTCGATAACAGATCGAATATATATATTTTATATTATATAATTTTAAATTTTTTAATTAACAGCTTCAATATCCAAGTTGGTTCTACGCCAGACTAACCGATCTCATGTGTGAAAAATCAGATTTTTTTTATTTTTAATTTTTATTTCTCGTAAAATATTCTTTGTTGGTCGCATATAATAGTTATACGTATGGACAGCATGTAGTCCTTTTAAGTTTTTCGGTCTTAATCATTAGAGAAATTATTACTTGCAACAGCCGTATCAACAGCTGCATTTCTAAACTTCAATCATATACGCATTAAAATTAAAATCTAATTTTTTTATATTATTCTACGATATTAAAAATATATGAATAAACAGTTTTTAAATATTAATTTTTTATAGATCAAACAACATAATCTTTTATCATTTTGTGGAATTTGAGTCGATTTTCTGTTAAAATAATGATAAGATTTTCAAAAGGAGATTTTTGGAGGGAAGAGAGAGAGAGAGAGAGAGAGAGAGAGAGAGAGAGAGAGAGTGTGTCTTCGTCGAGGAGCTGCCAACAACCTCGGCAGGTTGAATCCAACGGTACGGAGGAATCCCCCGCCAATGGAGAGTTAGGAGAATTGCCCAGGAATGGCCACCTGCTGAGAGGGCGAGAGAGAGAGAGCCATCGTCGAGGAGCCACCAACCACCTTGGCAGGTGGAAACAAATGCAACGGTGAATACCACCCACCATTGGAGAGACAGGAGAAACGACAAGGAATGGCCAGTTGCTGAGAGCGCTCGCCTCACGGACTCAGTTTTAGCCACAAGGCTTGATGCTCAGCTGGAGAGGAGATTCCTGCTTTTGAAAAAGACAACCCATCAAGATGGAAATGTTAACTCGCTTACTCAACGTAGAGAATCTAATGAAAGCTCTGGTTGCATTGGGGAGAAGGGCAAGAAGACAAACCGTCATGTCTCTTGGGCTGATCATTGTGGCCTTTCCTTAACCTCGTATCATCACAGTGATGTCCATCCCTTCGTAGCGAATGCATCAGCCTCGCGGTCACCCATAGAAGGATGGACAAGGGCGACTCGCAACGACCTGCGGTTTGAGACTCGGCTGGATGGATCATTGTGGCCTTTCCTTAACCTCGTATCATCACAGTGATGTCCATCCCTTCGTAGCGAATGCATCAGCCTCGCGGTCACCCATAGAAGGATGGACAAGGGCGACTCGCAACGACCTGCGGTTTGAGACTCGGCTGGATGGAGGAGCAGGGACACTTCGGGAGGGCTCCTATAAAGAGGTTCTCCTTAGGAACCTCAATCACCACTCCCGCCTTACTCATGATCCTTCTCCCAAACAACAACTGTGTCGGAATGCAGTCTGTGCTAGTCTCATTGGCCACGACAAGTTAGGACACTGTCCCCAGAAAACGATGGCGAATGATTTCGCCATCAAATTTGGCGGCTTCTCTAATGACTTCCATGTCGCACGCCTCGGCGATAGGGAATTTGTTATCTTCCTTCCTCTGTTGGTCTGGCCTGAGGAGCTCCTACGCAGGGAGATAATCAGGTTCCCACACTGTTGAATTAGGTGCCTCAAGTGGAACCCCTACAGATTCGCCAGTCGATCACTGATCTCGTACAAAGTGTGGATCAAGTTTGCCAATCTCCTTTTTGAGTGCTGGTCCGAGGCCAGAGGGGTAGCAATCGTCAATGGCTTCGGCAGATTTATTCAAGGCGACGAGAGCAGCGCCAACATGCTCGACCTCACTGGGTTTCGTTGCCAAGTTGCTGTCGACAACCCCGATGATATCCTGTAAACCTTTCGCTCTGTTTTGGGGATCTTATCATCAATGTTCCTGTTGTATTGGAGAGAACTACCCCCTTTGGAGGAGAAGACCGCGGTGTTCCCTTTGCTCGGGGCGACCCGAACGAAGGGGGCGACCAGACTGACCCGCTCGGCCAACGGTTGGCGCGGAGGGTAAACCTGAATGACGAAGGCGCTAATAATGTCGGATTCACCGAAGGTGAGAACATGGGGCAGAGTGATACGTGGAACTCGTCGGAATTGCGCGATAGATGGCGCCCGCTCACCTCGGTTTGGCCTGGAAGGCGGTGCACTCCTGGGTTCCCCGGCAGCCCTCCGGCGGGGCTTGGTTCCGGCGTGGTGGAGGACCTGACCTTGTGTACGCTGGGCTTTCATTTGCGCCCTAGCTCGTCGCAGTGCAGTGCTCCTCGGGCTGCGGAGGCCAGCAACCATCGGTCCATCAACTATCTTGTTCCGCGCACGTTAGCCATGAGTGGAAACTCCTCGGTTGTGGCATCAAAGGGGGCGGTGCCAAGAAAGGTGCCTTCAGAGCAAATTTTGGTCACTGCCCAGAACTTACCTTTGGAGTGCTTGAGCAGCTAGCCTCTGACACGGGGACGCGCGATCGCTAGGAGGTGAAAGCCTTTGACGGGGGCACCGAGGCTCGCGCGAAGAGTTCTCTTGCTTCGCGACTTCCTAGACATCGAAGCACTTCTAACATCCCGCTCGCCTCGGGTGTGTTCCCAACAACCCTTGGTTGGAGAGTCGAGCCTTCCGTTGGGAGGCAGGCTGAGAAAGGTAATTCCCTTTTGTTGGCTGACTTGTGGGCTAACAGATCTTGTGCTAGGCCCACGGGCTGCTTCTCACTGGGTTCTTCTTTGCTTTGGAACTCTGCTTTGGGCCTTGCAGGCCCGGGGGCCTTTGTTACCTTGGGTTGCTACCGCTCTCAAGCTTCTCTGTTGGAGCCAGCCTATACTAGGAGTGTTGTGATGACCTGGATCTCTGCAGAGTTGTGGTAGGGTCATCGGTGACTTCGGGGGAGCCTGTTCTGTGTTTCGGGAGGTGTTGGTGCATGATTAGATACAAGTGTTGAACCTCGAGCTTTATTGGATCACTTGGGTAACCGGAAGACCCCGTCGGATGTTTAGAAGTGTTTTCGCACAAATCGGATATCAAATTTGGACTCGGCGTGGAATTCGGATTGAAAATACCTTTCCGGGAGCCTCCGGCAAATTTTAGGATTGGAATTTGGCAAAACGGACGCCGGATTTGGAATCAGCGCGCGAAAACGGTCAAGATGGACTATTTACTTGTTGATTTTGAGCTTGCGGGTACTGTTCACGCCGGAATAGTGTCGCCGGCGGCGGCCGGCAGCGCCGGCGGCGGCGGGCGGCCTCGGGCAGGCGGCGGCAGGCGGCGGCGGCGGCATGCGGCGCGGGCAGGCGCGGGCAGGAGCAGGGCGCGGGCAGGGGCGCGGTCCACGCGGAGGTCGTGCACCAGGGCGGTGCCACGTGGCGTCTGTGGTTGGCGGTTTTGAAGGCGCGGTCCACGGAATTTGGGCCGGGTGCACGGTAGACCGGGTGGACACGTGGCATGAGATGGTTGGTGCGGTTTGTGCTCCCGGTCCACGCGACTGGTGGGGCAGTGACCGGGGCAGGTGGCCGTACGGCGGGGCAGGTGGCCGTACGGCCCGGGTCAGCCGCGACGTGCGCGGTCCACGGCGCGACGTGCGCGGTGCACGTTTGCCGGGACACGTGGCGCGTCGCCATTCGCTGGTGCAGGTCCGGGTGCAGCGGGCTCGGCAGTGTGGTCGGCTGGCCGTGTGGTGGACCGGGCCGCACTGTGCGCGCCGGAAATCGTGGGCCGGGCCGCACTGTGTGCGCCCGAAATATTTCGGGCGCCCGGAACTTAGGACATGGAGGGAATTCTTTGATTTGTTCTTTTCAGCCTATAAACCCCCAACCCGAGCTCCACTCTTTCCTCTTTATCTCCCAACCCATTCACCTTCTGCCCGAGCACCCTTAAGCAAAGTTTTTCATCTCTAAGTGCTTGATCTCCCTGCCAAGTTTCAAGAGTTTTGGAGGCACGAATCCCGAGGTTCCCCATTTTACGGTGCGGCGCGACGTTGCTTTCTAGTGTTCTTCTTCGGCGCAGCGATAGGTTTTTGCTCCCCTGGGCTACCCCGACATCATTTTCCTGTGATTCTTGCACAATAGACTCCTAAGAGGTAGGACTTCATCTTTCGTTTTGGTCACGCTTTCCCGTTTCGAGGTTTTGGCACGGATCCCGAGGCAAACAGTGACCCTATTTTCTGTGTGGATTTACTTGACAGCAGCGGAGTATTTCGGCCATATCTTTGCGTACGAGCGTCTGACGGAAAGGAGCTTGTACAACTTTTTCATCTACGGATCGCAAGGAACGCGCTCGTATTTTTATTGGATTTTTGTGAGATTTATTTCGAGGTGAAAATTACTGTTTTCTCAGTGAACAGTAATCTGTCCTTAATACAGATTTTTGTATGAGTGTGCCCACTTGCCGAATTTTTATCTTGATGAACAGAACTCCGATTTGGGCGTGCAAGGTACCGTTTCGAAGCTATCGACGCAAGGATCGCTGTGATATTTTTGTTGGAATTTTCTGGGCACTTTCTGCAGGTGATAATTTAACAGTTTAGAATTCGAGGTTGTATGTGGTTATTAGTGCTATAATTGGGAGCCTAAGTGTAATTAGTAAGCTTTGTACTGTACCAGGAATATTTCGGATGTGCTGAAATTGTGGAAGCAAGGATTTGGAGTTTTGGTATTTTCTAGCTGTACGGACTTGGACAGTTGCACTTCAGGTGGGTGGTCGTTGTTTACCTCTATTTTGACATGCTCACTAGGAATATTAGAGTGATCCCTTTATTTGGACATGCATGCTTAAAGTAATATGAAATTGTGAGCCCTTCATATGAAATTACTATTGTGGATATTTGATAGTGGTTGGGACTTATACATGTTGGTATGGATGGAATGTTAGCGTTTAACCTTGCATGTGGATTGGATTATTTATTTGGACTATATGATTATCCTGTTAGTGGTTGGTACTATTTGAGGATTTTATGACATGCATAGGTGGATAGTGATGCTTTATCATGGAACATGGATTATAGACATGTGTGGTTGGATAATGTTTTAGCATGATGGTTATATCTATGCGGAGTTATTAATTGTTACACATGTGGAACCACTATTGGACACCTTTTCCTTTATTTCCTTGAGAACACTTGCATGCTTGTTTGGACACCTAGATAGGCCACCTTTTCTGCTACACTATCATGCTGGAATTGACATAGGAGAAACCATGTTTGTTTTCTTTTCTCCTTCTTATTTAGACCTTTGGTCTGGTTGCTCGGGTTCGAGCAGGGGTTTGGGATAGTGTAGCGAGGACCTGAGGGTTAGTGACCGGTTGTGTTTGATTATGGGTTGCGGGATTATAGCGGCTACCGCGGACAGTAGGCGGTTGACCGGATGTCGAATGTGGGACATGATTGGGATTGTGGGTATTGCGGTGATCGCGGATTTTGGGCGATCGACCGGATGTTCTTTTGTGCATCAGATTGGGGGATCTGTGTTTCTTTTAGTGGAGGGTGTGTTCCACCGGGGCTTTACAGTTGTGATTACTCCTGCTTTTGGTACTTATTTTACCGGCGCGGTTATTGCCCGGTAGTGCTTTCCTCGAGTGGGTCGCTCCCCTCGAGTTCCCCTCCGGAGGCCGGGGTCAGACAGTTATTGACGGTTTTGCTATCACATCGGCGCGGCTTATTTGCCCGATGATGAGGGCGGCAGCAGGAGCTTTGCTATCACATCGGCGCGGCTTACTTGCCCGATGATGAGGGCGGTACAGATTGGGTTAATCTGGGACGGTTGGTTATTGTGGATATGGTTATTCCAGTCTAGGACTGCATTTCTAGAGGCATAGTAGTGGTAGTTTCATTTCTTCGGCAGCAGTTTATTTCTTACCACTCTTCTTTCCTTTTTGCCTCTGGTAGACCTAGTGGGTGTGTCAGAGTTTGAGGTTTTACCCACTAGGGGAGGCTACTGGTTTACTAGTAGTTCTCACCCCCATTCTTCTTTCCTCTTTTTTCTTCTTCTTGTTTTGCAGTGTCTTCTGCGGGTGCTGCTGGGCTTTCAGCGGCGGGTCGAGGAGAGAGGACGGCTGAGTAGATAGATCTCGAGGCAGGATGAGCGTGTTAGCTGGACTGTTGGTGTACCCAGGTTTTCCTCAGACGGTTGTACTTTACATTTGGGACTGGCTTTTGCCAGCAGGTTGTATTTATTTGGTGAGCTGGGAGAGACTGATGTATCATTTATACAGATGTATAGTATTTTATTTCCAGCTTCAGTCTGAGATGTATTAGTTTTAGTTCAGCTCTGTTTTTATTGCTCATTTATTATTATCTCTTATATATCTGAGCAGGTTTGGCGCTTCGTGTACGCGGGAAATACCGTGTGCACGGCGGATCTGTAGACGGGCCCGGGTTCTGGTTTACACCCGGGGCGTGACAAGTGTACTCTGTGCTGGTTTAATGATCCACATTCTTGGCGCCATGGGAAATTTTTGGATCCACATTTTGGACCTGAGCTGCAGCTGATAAACGGGGCCAACTCGAGTAGGGATTGCACGCAAATTTTTTCGGCAGTCACCACCGGTGGAGACAAAGACGGATCAACTTACTCGGGACAGGCTACATCACAGGAGTGGGATTTAGCATTTACCGACCTTAGTTCCGGTGACTCTTCGAACTCTACTCCTGCCGAGGATGGACCGGGTGCAGCAGTTGTTGGGGTTGGATCGGCTACATCTGCTGCTGATGCCAAGGTCAGGAAGGGTGTCCGCCTGGTGAACGGATCTCGGCTGAGCTCAATGGATAAGGCCAAGGCAAGGAAGGTCCATGAGGGAGGGACCTGTCTCGTCACCTAGCTTGAGCACCCGCTCGGCGTCTCTACTAGCTCCAGATACTAGCTTTTGTGCCTCGGCAAATAGCAAGGTCAAGTCCAAAGGAGCCAAGTGTGGAGTCATCCTTAGCGACGACGATGTGCGGTGCTTCAAAAACTTCCTGAAGGCCTCGACTTAGGAAACCCTCGGGTGGGGGGTTGGCTTGTTGGGTGATCATCTTTTATTTTTAATGTTTCAAGTTTGCAGTTGGAATGTTAGGGGTTTGAATAATTAGGGCAAAAGAAGTTTGGTTAAGTTCGTGGTATCTAAGTTTAAGAAGTCTGTTCTTTGCTTCCAAGATCTAAAGTGGAAGCAGTCTCGCATTCGTTTCTCCGATCATTTCCCGGCACTTACTTTGATAAGTGTCATTTTTTCAAATCGGAGAGAGCGTCGAGAGGCATTATTACTTGTTGGAGTTCCCATGTTTTCTCCTGTAGTGAAGTTCTCATCCGCCAGTTCTCTCTCACTATCCGACAGAAATGCCTTTCTAGTGGGGCGGTTTTCTAAGTTACTACGTCTATGGACCCCCCTCATGGCAACATAAAGAGGAATTCTGCAGCGAACTAGTAGGACTTAAAGGGATTTGCGGGGGCTTGTGGGTAATTTGCGGAGATTTCAACCTAACCAGGAACATGCAGAAGAGAAGAGGCAGATGTTGGAGCAGCCGCCTTATGGCTATGTTTACAGATCTTATTAACACACTTGAGATGATTGATCTACCGATGGGCAACCAAAACTTCACATGGTCAAATATGAAAAGCAATCCTACTCTGGCGAAACTTGATCGCTTCCTAATTTTCACTGAATAGGACCAAAGCTTCCCTACGTCCAAAGTGGTGGCGGTACTGAGAATTACGTCCGATCATTCACCGATCTTACTTTCCACGGGCGATAAGGTAATCAATCGCAGGTTCAAGTTTGAGGATATTTGGCTTACACGAGATGATTTTTGCAGCCTAGTGCCGATATAGTGGAAGGAGACACCTTCTAAAGGAAGTTGTGCGCTCACATTCGCAGCTAAGCTTAAACATTGCCGCAAGCGAATAAAAGAGTGGTGCGCAACAAGTTTCCATAGCATAGCGCAAACTATGAGGGATATATCTGAAGAAATCTAGCAGCTAGATGCGTTGGAGGAGAACTTGAATCTGACCCCTCAACAATTGGACAGGCGGTGCCATCTCAAATCCTATCTTTTGAAAGTGGTAGCGAAGGAGGAGATTCTTTGGAAAACCCGTGCTAAGCAACATTGGCTAAGGGAGTTGGGCGATGGCAAAACCAACTTTTTCCATGCAATGGCAAACTGTAGGAGACGTGAAAACACGATTAACATGATTGAGGAAGACGGTAAGCTCCTCTACAGGGAGGGTGACAAAAGGGAGTACTTCTTCAATAACTTCAAAGAAGTGTTCGCACCTAACACCCCTACCTACGCCCAGGGTGGCGACTGGAGTGGATTGTTTAGGAGTAGACCATTCCTTAACCCCGACTAGCTCAGCACACCGTTCACCTTGGAGGAGGTTAAGAAAGCAACTTTCTAATTAGGCTCCGAGAAAGCTCCGGGGCCGGATGGTTTCAACCTGCGTTTTTACCAGAGATTCTAGGAGGTGTTAAAACTTGACATTATGAATCTTTTCCGGGATCTTTTTGATGGAACCCTGAACACTGGACCGCTGGTGTCACGCCCCGGGGGTTTTGACGCGCGAAAGATTTGAGCCACCTATGCTCCCAAGATGGTGTGTGTCTTTTTTTTTTTTTTCCTTTCATTAGAGAATCCGCCCCGGTGCGCGCACAGATCCGCCACATATGCAAATTCACCCCACTGACGGGCGGAATCTCCTTTGCACATGCACGGCGTCCTAATTATATATTACAATTCGTATAACTTTAACCACATTAGTTCAAGGCACAGGCGCATACATCATACAATCACACCGCCCATATACTGGTCTATTTGAAAAGAGGCAACTGTTGGTAAAGGATAAAACATCGCAGGGTTTTGAAAGCGGCGTCCACCCGACGCCCATATTTGTTGAAAACAGTTTTCGCAAATGATTTGAGCTTTTATTTTAAATTGGCCGAGAGTAAAGAGAGAGAGAGTCCACACTCATGCAACAGTCATAAAAAGATAAGGGCAACATCCACGTCGATCCCACAGGGGTATCGCATACCACATCTAGCTAGCATAACTAATAAAGTAAAAGGAAAAGATGAGTCCACCAAGTTTGTGCTACTCAAGGTCCTCTGAACGTCGCGCGCGCGGCCTCACTAGCGTCCCTACGCTCGCCCCCTGACGGACCTGTCACAGAGTGGGAAGTCAGTGACTATAAAAAAATACAGAATGCAATAAGGGCAAAATAACTCAAACCACAACATCCGGAGCAACCCCCTTTTTGACTCGCACGTACGGTCGACGCCATGGTAGACCTACCCTGAATCAAACAAAACCGGGCACCTTCCCCGACCACCACACCGGGCGCCTACCCCGGTGTCCCCTGCCGAGCCCCTGCCTCGGCGGCCGGGCACCTGCCCCAGCATCACCGCTCACACCCCCCACCCGCGGGGGCCCCCATTCCTAACGCCACCTCTGCGTGGGGTACACGGGTCACCCTTACCACTTTTCCGAAAAAGCACACCCTTGCGGTGGCCAAACCGCCGGTGTGCGTGTAGCAACAAGAGCCTCATATTGATTAGATATATCTTGAGTATGTATACAGTATATAAATGGGGTTAGTATCATAAACCGCAGTTATTTAAGCTCCATACTTGCCCGAACATGCATAATGTATGACTTACACCTTTTCCTATACTCCGTTGAAAATTTTACCCACCTGAAGGAAAGTCTAGAGGTTGGTTCGTCCCGTCCTTCACGCCCGTCGAGCTTAAGACGTCCCGCTCTCCTGATGGAATACAGAAAGCTCAGACTAAGTAACCGAAACTAAAAGTTGACTTTAAAGTATATGAACCGTGGGAGACCTGACGCAGCCCTCCGACTTTGTGCGGCTTCCATCTTTGCACGGCACTGACCCTGCATCGCGCGCACATTCGCGGACCGTTCCGCGCGGTCCCTGGTCCGTCAGCGGCGGTCCCCCGACCACATGCCGCGGCGTCGCATCGCCCGTGTCATGGCGGCCCCGCACGGCGATGCGCCGCGCGGCATTCGGCCTTGCGCGGCGACGGCCGCGTGGGCGCCTCGCGGCCCCGCGCGGCGGCGAGCCGCGCGGCGTTTCTGCCGCGGGCGGCCCCGCGTGGCTATACGCCGCGCGGGTGCCAGCCCGCGCGGGCGGCCCTGCGTGGCAGCATGCTGCGTGGGCGCCAGCCCGCGCGCGGCCCCGCGCGGCGGTGTGCCGTGCGGGTGCCCCTGCCTGCGGGCGGTCCCGCGCGGCGGCATGCCGAGCGGGCGCCAACCCGCGCGGGTGCCCCCGCCCGCGGGCGGCCCCGCGCGGCTGCATGCCGCGCGGGCGCCCGCCCGCGCGCGGCCCCACGCTGCGGTGCGCCGCGCGGGAGCGCCGGCGGCGGTGGCGGCGTCCGTCGTTGTCGTCGCCCGGCCCCACCCCGCGGTGGCGGCTCGGCGATCCGACGCCCACCCGTTTATCTACAAAAATAAATAAAATAAAAATAAATCGACAAGATTACCTTGGATCGCGAGGGGAGGTGTACGGGATCGAGGATTCCGAGCGAAAGTGGAAAAGGTTGGGTTGCCGTTCTTCCTCTTCTTAGACTCGCTCGTTCCCTGGAAACCCTAGCCGATCGGTCGAGGAGGAGGAGAGGAAATAAAAGGGTATGTGGGAAACCCTAATTCCGAGTGGGTATTTATAACCCACGTACAACATAGAACTAATAAATCCCTAATTATATGAATCCTAATAGTGGAAATCTGGCGGCTGACAGATGCTCGGAAAAGCGTGCAGATTGATCGCACGGATCCCGGAACGTTGAACGAGGGTCCAAACTTCGGAATTAAATTCTGGGGGCTCCCGGAGTCGGAATTCAGATCCGATCGCACCGCCGTTCTCGGCTTCGTGAGCTCTACCCACTAAAATTCCCGCAGTCCATGACGGATCCCTCAAAAAATAATTAAAAATTAAATGAATCAAATTACAACGTTTTGGTTCTGCTGGATGTCCCACTCGGGAAACTAAGCGGGTCTTACAGCTGGATTATTCCTATATCTGCCTCAGACCCAAGAAAGAAGGGGTAATATCAGCAAACGAGTTCAGACCTATTAGCCTCATTAACAATGTGCAAAAGATCATTTCCAAAGTCCTTGCTAATAGGTTAGAAGGTGTAATGAGCGATATCATCTCCCCCTCGCAGGCCGCTTTTCTTAAAGGACGATCTATTCTAGACTCATTCGCGACGGCAAGCGAAATCATCAGCTGGAGCACTAGAACTTGCGAGGAAATTGTAGGGATCAAAGCGGACTTCAAAAAGGCTTTTGACAGAGTTAGATAGGACTTCCTTAGAAAGATTCTAACTTGGCTCGGAGCGGACCACAAATGGTGTGGTTGGATTGATCAATGCATCTCTAATGCTAAAATAGCCGTACTTGTTAACGGGATACCCACCAATTGGATTAGAATGACTAGGGGAATCAGGCAGGGGGACCCTCTTTCCCCCCATCTTTTCCTGCTAGTGGCAGAAGGATTGGCGAGAATGTCGGAAAAAACTGCTAGCAATGGATTTTTGAAGGGGATTGGAGCCACGGAGAAAACTAAAGTAAATGTAATCCAGTATGCAGATGACACGCTCTTCTTTAGCGAAGCGAAAAGAAGACAAGTTAAGAACCTGCTTTTTTTGTGGCAAGTTTTTGAGTAGGCCTTAGGTCTGAAGATCAACTGAAACAAGACAGAGCTTTTCTATACGGGCGGGAGTGACCGCCGGGGGGGAAGACTTGCGAGATACCTGGGGTGTAAGCTGGGTGCTCTCCTGATCCAGTACCTTGGCTTGCCCTTATCCGTGGGATGTTTGCGTAAGGAGGACTGGTGGCACACCATTGGCAAAATCGAGAAAAGAATTGAAGGGTGGAAAGGTAAACTCTTGTCCCAAGGAGGAAGATTAGTCATTGTAAACTCGGTACTATCAAACCTGCCGCTGTACTCCCTCTCGATTTTCAAAGCGCCCAAATGGGCTATTAGACGAATCGAAGCTTTAAGAATGGCATTTTACTGGAAAACGGGTCCGCGTCACAGGGGGGGAGGGGAGGGGAGGGGGGCAATGACTTGTCAATTGGAAGACCGTTTACAGGAGCAGAAAGAAAGGGGGTTTAAGGGGTCTTGGACCTGGAGAATATGAACAATGCGCTGTTGGCAAAATGGTGGTGGAGATTCTTCTCGAACAGGAATAATCTCTGGGGCCCTCTAATCGATGACATCTATTACTCGCGAAGGAAACCGTTCCTGAAAGGGGCTTCTTTCAGACCCCACTCTCAATGGTGGATAAGCGTCCTGACGACAAAAGCTATCTTTACGTGCGGCGTCACTTCCTCACTAGGGGATGGCCAAAAAGTCGGCTGGTGGACAGATATTTGGATGGACCAGACGCCCCTCCGAACCCTCTAACCACATATCTATAACAGTGTACGGAACAAAAATTATAGGGTTAAAGACTGCTAGGGAACAAATGGATGGAAGTTGAATAAGATCCTGGCAGGATTTGTCCCCAGATCCCAGATGGAATTTGATCTAATCCTGAATCTTAAAGAGTCGGTCCACGAGTTCTCTCTTAGGAGCGACACAGACGTAGTCCGATGGAGGCGGGAACCGTCGGAGAAGTTCATCGTCAGATCACTGTATAACTTCTTACAAGATGGTGGGGTACATGATAGGAGATTCGTTCAACTTTGGAAAATCAAAGCCCCACTGAAGGTCAACATCTTTATTTGGCTCATACTCAGAAACAGAGTTCGCACAAAGGACAGGCTTCTTAAAACAGGCTGGAGCGGAGACGGGACTTGCGACCTTTGCTCCGACGAGTTGGAGACGACGGATCACCTCTTCGTGAGATGCTGCGGTGCCAGAAATCTACTGCAGAGCCTACTCCCGAACAAACGGACGTTTCTTAATTGCTATCACCCTGACAAGTTGTGGGAAATCAGCAAACTAAAAGGTGGGGCTTTAGGGAGAAGGGAGCTCGCGATCATTGCCACCACCTAGTAGGTAATTTGGTTAGAGAGGAACAAAAGGATCTTCGACTCTTCGAGACTAGCACCGGGAGCCTTATTGGCACAAATTCCCAATCTCAGAGACAGTTGAGAGTCCTCTTGTGCTCGGTAGTTTTTTTTTTTTTTTTTCGATCGATTCGAGGCCTCGTTGCCTCAATTCTGTGCTAAGTTCAATTGCCTAATGAATGGAGCGATAGCATACTACCTTACTTTCAAAAAAAAAAAAAAATTTAAACTTATAAAGTTTAGTACAGCATAACTAACAATGCATAAGCAATATGATGCACATGATGAATGAAATTAATTTTGCCATCATCATTGACCTCAGAGTCTTCCGCCACTTCTATATCTTTCATTTTTTTTTTCTTAAGAAGATTTTTATTTTTCTGTAAATTATTTTGAAAAATAAATTTTTAGTTGAATTTTTTATTTCCAATAGTCACAACAAATTTATTTTTTTGTTTTTTTTTTGTGAGATTTATAAAAAAACCTCATTTTTGTTTTTCATTTTTTTTTTTTTATACGAAAACAACTATGAAATTTTTTAAAAAAAAATATTTTTTTTTACCATTTTATGAAGAACTAAACAACCCCTCATTAGTTGGTTCCAAATTCCAAGTAGGAGGTCTTCTACGTTACATTTATATCATAATTAAGGTGATGTGGTAACGTGAAGCAATTGCGATATTCTAGGATTTTATTTTATTTTATTTTATATATATATATATATATATAGAGCAATGCTACATATACACCTCCAAAGGGGGTGTACATCTTACACCCACCCATTGTATATTGTGAAGTGATCCCTCACCACACCCCACCCATTGGATGGGTGGAGTGTGTGATGTACACCCCCAAATGGGGTGTGGTGAGGGGTCACTTCACAATATACAATGGGTGGGTGTAAGATGTACACCCCCTTTGGAGGTGTACATGTAGCATTGCTCATATATATTTGGATCTGGCTGTCCTCTCCTCGGAATTCCAAACCTCTTCACTTCACTCAATAGTCTCGGATTAATGTATTTGCATATATATATATATATATATATATATATATATATATATATATATATATATATATATATATATATAAAAGATATCATAAATATTAGTAATAGTTATTGAATTTAAATATTTTGGAATATAATTTAGGCTTAATTACAGAAAACCCCCTCTAATATCCCGCTTTTCCATTTTACCTTCCTGTCTTTTAAAAGTCGACAACCTGCCCCCTCGTAATTACCGAAATATGCATTTACCCCCCTGCCAGATATGAAAGTCCATCCATGAGCCTCTAATGAGCCAATTGCTTGTAACAAATTGGTAAGAAACCAATTCATATCTGGCAGGGGGGAAAGGGTAAATGCATCCATTAGAGGCTCATGGATGAACTTTCATATCTGGTAGGGGGGTAAATGCATATTTCGGTAATTACGAGGGGGCAGGTTGTCGACTTTTAAAAGACAGAGGGGTAAAGTGGAAAAGCGGGATATTAGAGGGCAGTTTTCTATAATTTAGCCTATAATTTAAGCTCAACAAATTATTATTACTAGTAGGTTGGATCGTTATATTTGTTATCAAAATTAATCACCAACCGAAAATATATGACGAGTCTCGACTAATTCAGGATTTAAAGAACAAGATGATCCTGCTATGTAGGGTCTGAATGATGAGACTAACGAGATAAATTTCACATCGCTTATTGATTTTAGACTATATGTGCGTTTAGGTTGACAAATACGTCCGAAAAAAATTTATTATGTTTATATATATATAAGACATTATGGACACTAGTAATAATAACTGAATTTAAATATTTTAAATTATAATTTAAATTTAACAATTTATTATTGTTAGTGGTGGCACCTTTTTACAAAATGACAATCAATGAAAAGTAAAACCAATTTTTTTTTTGCTTTTTCACGTCTCCAGTAGCTTACCCAAAATTATTGTATTTGGATATATATATATCAACTATATTATAGTTCAATTCATTTCGTATCGTTTGGAAGCGGGATATACCGGAATGAGATATACCAGGTATAGGGATAAGCTAAGGGATAAACCTGGTTTAAACCTAAATTGTGTTTGGTTGGAAATGAGGGATAAAGCTGGTTTAAACCTGGTGTAAGAAAATAGGTGTTTGGATTGGGGTTTTAGAAAAAGAGGTATAAAGTTGACTTTTTGTTTTAATGACGATGTGACCTTTACTTTTATGTATATTATAAATTTGATAATTAAAGAATGTATTAGAATATTTTAAGTAGGAGTAAAAATTTTAATTTTTAAATTTATATAAATTTTATAAAAATTATAAAAAAATTATATAAATTTTACAATTTTAAAATTAATATTATTTTTTAAAATTATAAATTTATAAATATTCTAATTAAAAAAATTAAAATATTCTAATTAAAAAAATTAAGTAAAATTTAAATATTCTAATTAAAATTTAAATATTTTATGTAGGAGTAAAAATTTTAATTAGAAATGTATATAAATTTAAAAAAATTATAAAAATATTGTATAAATTTTAAAATTAATAATTTTTAAAAAATTTAAAATTATAAAATATTGTATAAAATTTAAAATTTATAAAATTTAAAATTTAAATATTTAAAATTTAAATATAAAATTTTAATATTTTGTATAATTAAAAAAATTTATTAAAAAAAAAAAAAAAAAAAAACCTGAAGCTAAAAGAAAAAAAAAATGAAAAAAAAAAAAAAAAAAAAAAAAAAAAGGCAAAGCCCCTTCCCAAGGCACTGCCTTGGGAAGGGACCGAGAGAGAAAAAAAAAAGGCAAAGCCCCTTCCCAAGGCACTGCCTTGGGAAGGGACCGAGAGAGAGAGAGAGAGAGAAGAGAGAGAGAGAGGGAGGGGGAGAGGGAGGAGAGAGAGAGTGGGATATTCCATGGGTGGGAGGATGGATTGGGATATTCCAGGGTGGGTTTTGGGATATTCCTGTTTGGCTGGGATATCCCCAAACGGGGATATCCCAACTCGTTGGGTACCGCTTCCAAACCTCATAAGTTCAGTCTTCGGACAAAGACCTTTCTTTACAAGAATAGTATCCACAAAGAGTGAAAACACTCTTTACCCAATCATATTTCCACAGGTTCTCTCAAATGTCGCTTTTAGTCTCTTATTAAGGTTGGAAGAAGTCTTGCAGTTACATCACATTATTTCTATTTAATCAATCAAATTTTTTTTTTTAAGAAGAAAAATATAGTTAATATAAGTTTTCTAAAAATCATAATAGAATTTGTGGACTTTCAAAAAATAATTTGATTAGTTGAAAACATTACATCACTTTATACAATAACTCTCTCTCTCTCTCTCTCTCTCTCTCTCTCTCTTCTCTCTCTCTCTCTCTCTCTATATTATATATATATATATATAAAGTCCGACTACTATTACTAAGTTATTAGTGCTATCAAATTTTATACCTTTTGATTAATTCTTTTAATCATTTTTATCTATTAAATTTTACTATTTTTTCAACCACTTTATACATTACATCACTTTATACAATAACTCTCTCTCTCTCTCTCTCTCTCTCTCTCTATAATATATATATATATATATATATATATATAAAGTCCGCCTACTATTACTAAGTTATTAGTGCTATCAAATTTTATACCTTTTAATTAATTTTTTTAATCATTTTTATCTATTAAATTTTACTATTTTTTCAACTACCTATTAAATTAAGCTAATGAGCCCCCCCCCCCCCCCCCCTTCTCTCTCTCTCTCTCTCTCTCTCTCTCTCCCCCTCCGTGGTTGGGTGTGTCCGTGCTTGCGTGTGCGCTTGCGCACGAGCAGCGGGTGGGCCTATGGGCCATATAATAATAATAATAATAAAAAAAAAGCCTAATATGATAAATAATTGGTTAAAATGTATTAGATAATTTCTAAACTTTAGCCCGATTTTTTAAAAAAATTCTTAATTTTTTGGTTGTTTTATCCAAAAAAAAAAAAAAAAAAAAAAAAAAAACTATGGAAACTTTTATTTTGTTTTTTGTTTTTTTTATCTGAAAGAAAAAATATGGAAATTTTTTTTTTCTTCTCCAAAAATACCATTTTATGAAGAACTAGAAGGTGGCATTCTATGTCACATTTACACTATATTACTTATATTTCAAATCAATCAATTTTTTTTTTGATACAAAAGTATAAAATTTTGTTTAAAAAAAAATTATGATGAGATATGTGAATAGTAGGAGAACAATTTAATTTAATTAGTTGAGAAAATGATGAAATAGTGCAATGACGACATTTTAGACCTTTTCAATTCCAAGTTGCTCGGTCCAGACAGAGACCTTTACAAGATTAGGATCATTAAAAAGTGAAAACTACTCTTTACTTAATCACATCTCCCCAAGTTTACTCAGGAGGTGTCCACATTTTAAAGGAGATAATTTCATATATAATATATATTTTTACAAAGGTTTAGAATTATGAATTTATTTTTAAATGTTTTAATTATCAATTATATTTCTCTAAAACTTCAAAATATACAATAATATTTCTACAGGTTGAATACTTGTTACTTAAAATTTCATCATTTAGAAAACCATGCCCTTGTGGCAATATACTCTTAAAAACATATTTAGAATTTATATTTATGCATTATTTTTCTTAATTTTTGTCACGTGTCAGTATTTTTTTTATTTGGAATGAACCGGTTTAAATCCTTTACATATTATTTTCTTTTTTTCGTTAAACCAGTTCAAATTTTCTACATATTTTTTTTACTTGAATTAAATCACCTACCATGTGTTTCTCTCTTTATTTGATTAAATCGAATTAAAACGCAATTTTCATATTAATCTAATTAAATATAGTTATATTCTTATGTTTTTTTCTTTACGTTTATATTTATTTATTTAAATTGTAAATTTTTACTAAAAAATTTTACCCGCTGTACCTACACTAGTATATAATTTATTATTCAACTTAAAAAAACATAAAAGTTAACAATTTAAAGGTCATGGTGAACCATTTACAAATTTAATGGTATAAAAATATTCAAATAACGTAAAATTTTGATAATTTTTTTTTTTTATAATATATAAAAGGCTAAAGTATAGAAAACCTCTTTATAAAATTCCGCTTTTTCACATTTTTTTCCTAATTTTTAAAAACCTACACTTTGCCGTCTCCTAATTACGAAATTATGCACTTACCCCCTACCGTCATCGTTCCGTAAGTGATCTTGTGATCCTGTGACCACATTTGATGTGTTGCAGCATCATCGTTGCAGTCATTGGAGCTGGAACTTGCTCGTTAACAATATCAACCCTTCAACCACTTACGGAACAATGACGATAAGGAAGTAATTAAGTGCATAATTCCGTAATTAGGAGGGGGTAAAGTGTAGATTTTTAAAAGTCAGGAGGAAAAAGGAAAAGCTAGATTTCATATGGAGGTTTTATGTAATTTAGCCTATATAAAATAAGATCAATATTTTTGATCTAAAATTTTAGTATCATATTATCACATTTTGTGAGATTTTTATTTTAATTCATTGATTTTGAGCTTTTTCGATCACTAGGCAAATGATATCGAAAACTTGCAAAAAAAAAAAATTTAATTACTTCAAATAATATAGATCAAATCTAATAAAGTCGATTCAGAAATCCAACATAAAAAATGACTTATAAATATGAAAGGCTACTTATTTATAAAAACATACCAATCTAAATCATATATATATATATATATATATATATATATATATATATATATATATATATATATATATATATATATATATATATATATATAAGAGAGAGAGAGAGAATTGAGGAGTAGGGCTTAAATACTTTCAAAAGTAAAAGCCCAAATATACTTGTGATTTTTTTATCATTGAATTTGTATTGAAATTCATACTATTTATTTTTTCATTCTCTCACGTTAATTGATTTTACAATAGCATAAATCTCAATGTAAATTCAATAGTAAAAAATTTACAAGTATAATTGGACTTGTGTTTTGAAAAGCATATAAGCCCTACTCTAGAATTGAGCTACTATGTTTTTAAAAGTACCAACTGATTGGTGTGCTTGTAGATTTTAAGCTATTGGATAAAAAGATATGTGGTTAAGATATTAGTGGGCCCCTTAGGTTAAGTGAGTGGTTGATAAAATAAAATGATCTAAATGATGAAATTAGTCAAAGGAGTAGATCTAACGATAGAAAACTTACAAACACCAATTGCTTGGTGCTTGTACAAGTATAGTAACCGAACACACACACACACACACACACACACACACACACTCTCTCTCTCTCTCTCTCTCTCTCTCTCCCCCCTCTCGCTCTCTCTCTATATATATATAGTAGAGCTTATATACTTTCAAAAGTACAAGGCCGGCTATATTTGTGAACTTTTTATCATTAAATTTGTATTGAAATCCGTACTATTGTACTATCTTTTTTGTTGACTTTATAATAGCACAAATCTCAATATAAATTTAATAGTAAAAATTTTACAAGTATAGTTGGGTTTGTGCTTTTAAAAGTATATAAGCTCTATTCTCTCTCTCTCTCTCTCTCTTTCTCTTTCTCTTTCTCTCTCTCTCTATATATAGAAGTGAATTCTTATTCTTTTAAAAGTACCAAGTTATTAGTGTTTGTAGATTTTTAGCCATTGGATGAAAAGATCTACAAGCACCAATAACTTGATACTTTTAAAAGCATAGGAGCTCAATATATATATATATATATATATATATATATATATATATATATATATATATATATAATATATATATATATATATATAGCCCGGCTAGAATACTATCGATAGTACCAAATAATTGGTGCTATCAAGTTTTCAGCCGTTGGATGAAAATATATGCGGTTGGGATTATAGTGGTCCCCTAAGATTTTTACTATTCAACCAACCACCTAGTAAACCCTAGGAGCCCACTATAATCCTAACCACATATTTTTTCATCCAACGCTAAAAACTGATAGCACCAATGGCTTGGTACTATCGATAGTATTCTAGCCTAATTTTATATATATATATATATAGTTCGGCTATTATACTTTTATGAGTAAAACTCTTTTGGATTTATAAATTTTCGGCCATTGAATGGAAGAATATACGGTTAGGATTATAGTAGTTCCTAAAATTTATACTATTTCACCAGCAACCCACTAAACCCTAGGGAGACCATTATCATCCTAACCACACATCTTTTTATTCAAGGACCGAAAATTTATGAGTACGAAAGAATTTTACTAATAAAAGTATAATAGCGAACTATATATATATATATATATATATATATATATATATATATATATATATATATATATATATATATATATATATATATATATATATATATATATAGTGTAGGGCTACTATACTCTTATGAGTATAAACCCCTTTATACTCATAACTTTTTTATCCTTGGATGAAGGAATGTGCGGTTAGGATGATAGTGGTCCTCCTAAGAATTACTAGGTTGTTGGAAAAATAGTATAAATTTTAGGAACTACTATAATTCTAACCGCACATTCCTTTATCCAAGAGATGAAACTTATTAGTACAAAAGGATTTTACTCATAAGAGTAGTAGCCGAACCCTATATATATATATATATATATATATATATATATATATATATATATATATATATATATATATATATATATATAACTATGTTACTATATTAGATTTTTAATCTTTGTATGAAAGGATGTGCGGTTAGGATAATAATATGCACCTATGATTTAGTGGGTGGTTAAATAAATATTATGAATGAAAGTATAAAAATAATCAAAGAAGTAGATCTACTGACGAAAAATCTGATACCAAGTGCTGGGTGTTAGCAAGATTGTATATATATTATAATCTGATACCAAGTGCTGGTGATAGTATAGTAGCTATTTTTTTTTTTTTTTTTTTGACTACTAAAATATATGGTATATTAGTGCAGCTAATTTTTTAATTTAATCTAGAATTTAATAAAGTAAACAAAATCTTTAAATAAAATTATTGATTACTAAAACAATTATTCTATATAGTAAATAAATTAGCTAAATAATAATTATGTTAATTTAAAAACTAAAATATACTACCTATTTTTATTATTCAAGTTATTCGAAAATTTGCAAGTTAAGTTATATATAGCCACGTGTTGTAGTTTCAATTCACGTCAAGAAAAAGAATTAAAACATAATTTTCTATTATCATATAAATTATTACAATTAGATGCAAATAAATTTTAAGTGAACTAATAAAAAATCAAAAAGATTAGGAATTAAGGTACCTTAAACTTAGTGTTTAGAATGAATCCAACAAATAACGACAGACATATTGTTGAGAGACAGAGCCAAAGAAAATTAAAAGTCTTAAAAAATTTAAAAATCTTGTACTATCATACCTAACTGTTTTGTATGAAAATATAAGATAAATTAATATTTTAAGAATAATATAATTATAATTTATAAGTATATTAATAATTTAAAAAAAAAGTATAAAAAAATTAGTTATAATTCCGTGCAATATTGCACGGGCAACTTACTGGTGTATATATATATACATGGAAAAGCTTTCTCCTGTAGTACTGTGAACAATATAAGCTCTTCCTCTTCACCAACTTTCTCCTTCACCACCTCCTCCTCTTCTCTTTCCTCCCAAACCACTTGGAATAAGCCCAAAATCTCAACTGAGTTTTGCTAATCGTCGATTCTCTCCCATAAAAGAGACTCCTTTACCCACTTCACCCTCTCTCCTCTTATATATGTACTCGTTGAAATGGGAAACAACAGCGAACTTCCCTGCTTCTTCTTCTTCCTTCTCCTCCTCTTGCTCCTCTTTGCTCCCCTTAGCTGTTCCCAGAGCCAACAAAGCTGCGACGCGAGCGATTTGAATGCGCTCCAGGGCTTCGTGAAGGGGCTCCAATCGAGCGCTCTTGGGTGGAGCTTTAATGGGTCTACTTCAAATTGCTGTAATTGGGTTGGAATTTCATGTGATTTGGGCTCTGCTCTGGTGAAGAGGGTGATTGGTTTGGATCTCTTCAATAAGAGTTTAAAGGGCTCCGTCTCTTCTTCTCTGGGGGGATTAGATCAACTGAAGCAGCTCAATCTCTCCTACAATTCCCTTCATGGGTCGGTTCCTGCGGAGCTATTCCATCTCCCCCGTTTGGAGCGCCTTGATCTTAGTATGAACATGTTAACCGGCCTTATCCCCGCGGATTCGAACATCTCGTCGATTCAGGTATTCAACATCTCCTTCAATTCGTTCAACGGCACGCACCCGATCCCCGCGGGATCGAGCAATCTATCAGTCTACGACATCAGCTCCAATAGCTTCTCGGGCACTGTCAATACAGGTATCTGCAATTCCTCTGATTCAATTCAAGTCCTTCGGTTCTCGGCGAACAAGTTCTCCGGCGACTTCCCCGCCGGATTCGGGAACTGCAGTTCCCTTACTGAGCTCTCTCTCGATACAAATGGCCTCACTGGAACTTTGCCCGATGATCTGTTTACACTATCCACATTAACACACCTGAACCTTCAGGGGAATTCACTATCTGGTACTGTGAGCAACAAAATTAGAAACCTTTCCGGCCTTGTTCATCTAGATATTTCCTACAATAACTTTTCCGGGGTGATCCCGGATGTATTTGATAGCTTAAATAAGCTGGAGTTCTTTAGTGCTTCATGCAATGAACTCACTGGGGTTTTACCCCCTTCTTTGTCTAATTGTTCAACACTCACTTCTATTAGCTTGAGAAATAACTCTCTTACGGGAACCGTCGATCTTAACTTTACGGCCTTGCCGAGGTTGAACGCCCTCGACCTCGGATCGAATTTGTTATCCGGACCTATTCCTTCCGATCTCCCCAATTGCACACAAATGACCACTTTACAGGAACGGCCCACTCTGCCACGTTTCAGAGATGCTGTCCTTCCGGCATGTTATCAACCATTTGGGTATTCTAGACCTTCCCATCGTTAACAGATCCTTTACATGGACGAATGGCAGACAATCACCAACGTTGGAACGACTTGTTCGAGCCTTCATCTCCACGGATTGGCAGAGCTCTTTTCCTTGTTCTGTCCTTCGTGCCCTCCCACGGCCTAGGTCAGATCATTCACCACTTGTGCTCTCTGCCTCTTCTTTTATTCCGGCATCTTCACTCTTCAGATTCGAGTCCTTCTGGCTCCGATACCCGGCGATCTCCGACATCGTCTCTAAAGCTTGGTCCGCGGGATCGGGGAGAGTCGCCTCTTCTTCTGGCTTTGCTTCTAAAATTGGACGAGTATCCTCGGCCTTAAAAGATTGGAGTTCGGGTCTGACGGCTTCTGTAAAAGCTCAAGGCGACATGTGTCTTTCCTGGATCAACTGGATCGATAGGGCGGAAGAGGTTAGGGGGCTGCTCCCGACGGAGTTTTCTCTGAGGGTCACGCTCAAGGAGAGGTTCGGGGAGCTTTGCATCCAAGACGAGATTAAATGGAAACAGAGATCGAGGATTAATTGGTTGAAGGTGGGAGACGCGAACACCAAATTCTTTCACCTCTATGCCAACGGGCGCAAGTGCAGGAACTACATCTCCCGTTTGACTGACGGACTCTCATCTCATTCGGGACATGCGGCCATGGCTAACCTTCTATTCTCCTTCTTTGCGAAGCAGCTCGGCACCGAGGCTACCCGCTACCCGGTCGTTGACTTATCTTTTCTTTATGCTAACGACTCGATTGAGCTTCGGAGCTTACAGGACCCTTTCTCGCCTGAGGAAATCAAGAGCGCAGTCTTCGCTTGCGCGCCTGAGAAGGCGCCAGGCCCAGACGGACTACCATTACTTTTCTATCAGAGATTCTGGGGGGTTCTAAGGAATGATCTGGTGGAGGTTTTTGACAAGCTACACTGCGGAAGTTTGGACTTGCAAGACATCAATCGTGCCTGGATCTGCCTCATACCGAAGAAAGCGGGGGCTTTGGACGTGCGGGAGTTCCGGCCGATCTGTCTTGTCAACGGTTTGATCAAAATTATCTCGAAGGTGCTGGCTACAAGATTGCAAAGGTTTCTGGAGGATCTCATCAACCCCTTCCAGACGGCCTTCATCAAAGGGCGGTCGATCCAAGACAATTTCTTCACGGCACACATTCTGACACACCACCTCGTCTCTACCAATCAACAAGCGGCGTTATTCAAGATTGATTTCGAGCGCGCGTTTGACCACATCAACTGGTCTTTTCTGGTTGATCTGTTGCACTCGAGGGGTTTCGGAGACAGATGGATTAGCTGGATCGTGGCGATCCTCCACTCGTCCTCCAACGCGGTGTTGCTCAATGGAACTCCGGGTGCCTTTTTCCATTGCAAACGCGGTATCCGACAGGGGGACCCGCTCTCCCCATTACTGTTCAATCTTTGCATCGATGTCCTGTTCAGGATGCTAAACGAGGCGGTTACCAACCTACTGCTGCCGCCGGTTGGGGTTGGTGGCACTGTCATTCACACTCTCCAGTTTGCCGACGACCTGCTCCTTTTTTTCGATGGGACCTCGAAGTCGGCGGAGGTTATCAAGATTGTGCTTGACGCCTTTTCGGCAACTTCGGGTCTACGAATTAACTTCTCTAAAAGCCGCATTATTCCTATACACATGGAGGAGCAGCAGGCCGCCTCCATTGCTACCTTCTTTGGGTGTTCTATTGACGGATTCCCGATGTCTTATCTGGGCCTTCCTCTATCACCGAAAGCATTGTGCAAAGGGGATTTTCTGCCGCTCATCGAAAAGATTGGTAACCGCTTGGCGGGTTGGAAAGGTCGTCTTCTTTCTAGAGCGGGGCGTTTGGTTCTAATCAACTCGGTACTTAGTAACGTCCCTTCGTATTATTTCTCGGCTTTTAAAATTCCGAGCTGGGCTATCGACGACATTGACAAAATGCGGCGAGGATTTTTCTGGAAAGGCGAAGTCAGCACAAGTGGGTTCCATTGTTTGGTCAACTGGGACCAGGTTTGCCGTCCTAAGGGGGCAGGCGGACTAGGGGTTCGAAATTTCAGAGCGGCTAACACAGCGCTTCTCATGAAGGGTCTGTGGAAATTCTACTCAGCCAAGCATCTACCTTGGGTGCAACTTCTACACCGGCTGCACTACAGGCGAAGAGTGCTGAGCGCGGCTGGCGCAGTGCCCTCTAAATGCGCGCCGCTGTGGAAAGGGATTCTCAGCACTTCGAGCCCTTTCCACGTTTCGGTGACGTTCAGAGTAGGGGATGGGGCGACTACACCCTTTTGGCACGCAAGATGGTCGGGAGACTCCGCACTACGCGACCGCTTTCCGACCCTGTTTGCTTCATCGCCGCTTAGACACATTTCGGTGCAGCGATGGATGCAAGTTTTCGCCACCAGAGACAACTTTGGATTCAACAATCTGCGGACTTCAGATCAAGAGGCTAACAGGGAGCTGACCGAATTAAACAACGTGATTGACAACACCTCCTTGAGCACCGATCCGGACGTGACACTCTGGCGTTGGAGTAACAAAGCTTGTTTCAGCGCTCAAAGCGCTTACAACTTTCTTGTATTCGATGGTGTCGACGACGGCAGAATCCCACATCTTTGGAACATCAAGATTCCCCTTCGAATCACTATTTTCCTGTGGCTAGCTGCAAGGAATAGACTACTGACGGCGGACCGGCTGACCAAGCGAGGATGGCAAGGCCCAACCATCTGCGTATGTTGCGGCAACGACGCAGAAAATCTGGAACATCTGCTCTTCAATTGCAGATTTGCACGTAAGGTGTGGAACCAGATCTTCCGGGGTAGAGTATTGCTGCTCTTGTATTTGCTACAGGAACCGGGAAACTTAGCGGAAAGATGGCAGAGGGTTCTACGGATATCCTCCCAGAACGAACTCGACCATCTCAACGTGTGCATCGCAGCCACTTGTTGGGAATTATGGAGGGAGCGTAATCACAGGATTTTTGATAACCGGACCTCTAGTGCGGGGGAGTGCGATAGGAACATCACCAACTCTGTGGTCCTGTGGAGCGCGACGCCGGGAGGATAGCGATATACTGGCCTTTCCGGGGTCTAGAGCTTCTGGACTCTTTTTTGTTTCTCAGCATTGGTATACGCCATTGCAGATCTGGCTTCATCGACTTGGGTTCTTTTCTCACTTTTGGGCTCGAAGCCGTACCGTCGCTTGGATCTCTTTCGGGGCCAATCAAGTAGGAGGGATTGCGGCTACTGCTGAGCAGCATCTGAGCTTGAGAGAATTTGCAGCTCCAGGATCCTTCAAGATGAAGTGGAGTCCTTGAACCTGAAGAAGAACCCGGCTCTGTTTACTATTGCTGATTCTGCGAAGAAGTCTAAGTGCTGATCCTTGCATCACTATTGAGTAGGGTCGTTATTGAGGACTACTCACTGGAACTGGCCAACGTTGTTGGGCTCTTATTGGCCTTACATTGATGGTCTCGTCGTATCGTCAACTGCGGACAAGCTTGGGACGGGTGACTCGGCTCTTCACTAATGGTGTCTTTCGGTGGAGGCCCGGAACTGGTCTAACATTTTCAGTGCTTGTGTCTTAATCTTGCGGTTGTTTAAATGTGCAAATTTTGTGTCTCAACTCTTCTGGGGTTTTGGCGAGCAGATCTGGCGAAGAAAGGGCAATGGTTCAGAGTTGGACATGAGTATTTGCTTGTTTTCGTCTGCTGCAGATTTTTGTGTATGGTCTGATTGGAATTGATGTTCCTCCCTATCTGTCTTGCTCCGAACGAAAACTGGGCAACAAGGGCTACAATCGCTGATTGAATTCTCCTACGACCCGGTGCTTCGGCTTGGTACTAGTGGTGTTGATTTCTGGCTAGCTGTCGGGATTGAACAAAATTTGGGAACAAGGGAATTAAATGGCGACAAGCTTCGTTAATTAATTGAGACATTTAATGATCTCGATCTGTGCTCAATTGAGAGAGTGGCGCTTTTCTTTTATTACTTTGAGCTGGTTTTTAAGAGATCTGTTGGAACTGGTACTTGCTTCTCTGGTTATCATCTACTGGCAACTGCATTGGCTCAGCGTTTGGGGCTGGTGCTGCAATGGCCCAGGGTTTGGGGCTACAGGCTACATTGTCTACTTTCCTTCTTTGTTTCAACATACCCTGCTGTTTGTTTGTTGTTTGCTTTAGTGGGTGCTCACTCGACTAATTTTTTAGCGATTCGGCCTCTATTGCCGTTCGGGAGCTAGGACCACTTCTTGTATTTTGGGTAGTGTTGGGGTTGGGTATTTTCTTTTCTTTTCGGTGCTTTTCTGTACTTTTCAAATAGGGTATACCCCTGTTTAATCAAAAAAAAAATCTTGCTAGGAACAATCTCGTCGGCGAAATACCCTCTACCTTCAAGAACTTCACCTCCCTGTCCGATCTCTCGCTCACCGGAAACAACTTCGCCAACTTATTCTCGGCACTACAAATCCTACAAAACTTGCCCAATCTTACAAACCTTGTGCTCACTAAGAACTTTCGCGATGGTGAGTCATTGCCATCGGAAGGGATTCAAGGATTCGCTAACACGCAAGTCCTTGTCATCGCGAATTGCGCTCTTTCGGGTTCTATCCCGCCATGGTTGGTGAATTTGGCCAAATTGAAGGTCTTGGACATTTCCTGGAACTATTTAACTGGGACAATCCCTTTATGGTTGGGAAACCTGGAGAATCTCTTCTACTTGGACATATCAAATAATTCGCTCACCGGAGAAATTCCTACTAGTTTAACACTCATGAAGAGCCTTGTTACAAGTAACTCATCGCCAGAAAGGACGACATCACACGATTTCCCCTTTTTCATGAAGAGGAATTCTAGTAGGATGGGTCTACAATACAATCAAGTTGGCAGCTTTCCGCCGACGATAATTTTGAGCAACAATAAGCTTGTTGGGTCGATCTTGCCTGGGTTTAACGACCTTGTGCAGCTCCATGTGTTGGATTTGAGTTGGAACAACATCTCAGGAGCTATTCCCGATTTGTCGGGCATGTCAAGCTTAGAATCCTTAGTTTTATCGCACAATCATCTCACAGGTACCATACCGCCCTCTTTGACTAGGTTGAATTTTCTTTCTTACTTCAATGTGGCGTGTAACAACTTAACCGGGCAGATTCCAACAGAAGGCCAGTTCTCAACTTTCTCTAGAGAAGATTTTGAAGGAAATCCCGGCCTATGTGGTACTCACTCGACTCGTCGCACAAAAAACGCTTCTTTGACTAAAAGTAACTGCTCCAATGAAGAACAAAATTGGTTATACGTTGGGATGGAACTAGGATTTGCCATTGGATTCTCGAGTGTATATGTTGTTATGTTATTCCGATAAATTATTTGATAAAATATATGTGAAAATAGCAATAAATTAAAATGGGAACGTTTCTTTTTTTTTTTTATTTTTTTATTTTTTTTTATTTTTTTATTTTAGAATAAAATAGCATACTACCGTTTCATTCATTTGAACAATGAACTTGACTACAAACTGAGTAAGTGGATGTAGACCAAATTATTCATGTTATTATTTTTCTAGTTCGTAATTTAGTCCTGTCCTATGGTGTTTCTTATTTTTAAGTTGCATGGGATTTGTCATTGTAAATTCACTTGTATTCTACTTATAGCCATTGTAACTGTGTTGCATAACCATTGTATATTTTTTTTTGAATAAAAATAATATAAAAAATATCTGAATTATAAATTATTTTAAATAAACTAATCAATCGTTAAATTGTGATTTTATTATTCAACCTCCCAACCTCTCAATATATAATTTGAACCAATCAACATTATTTTGATTTCAAATTTTGAATAAATAGATTATTTATATATATAAATTTAGTTAATATATTTTATATAATTTTTGTAACTATATATTTATTAAAATAATTTATTTAGATTTAAAGTCAAAATATTATTAACTGATTCAAAATAAATATATCACGCTCCGAGAGTAATTTGAGAACTCAAAAAATAAAAAATCTTTAATTTGTGAAAGTATAATTTGAGAACTCAAAAAATAAAAAATCTTTAATTTGTGAAAGTATATATATATATATATATATATATATATATATATATATATATATATATATATATATATATACCGTTCCTAAAATGTAAATAGATCCGCTACAAACATAAAATCTATCTATACAAATGGATAGAATGGATAGAATCTCTTCTATATATGCACGACGTAAATACCTTTATAATCACAATTATCAACCACATATCATAAAGTTACATAAATAAAAAAAATAGGTTGTGGAAACTAAAAGGTATTCAAATATATGCAGATGATAGGAGTTAAATATTTTAAATACAAACAATTTGAAGACTACGCACACCCGATGCATTCATTTTAAGAAAGAATAAATTTTTAAAAATCACGTCTACTCGACGTATTATTTTAAATACAATTTAATGAAAACTATTTAAAATCCGTATCAATACGACATATTATTTAACTATTAAAAATAAACGACCATTCCAACATTCATACTTATTCACTATAGACTCACACCCCACTAGTCCAACCACGAATAGAATAATATAAATAAAATAACTAGCAAAAATAATAATAATAATAATAATAATAATAAATAAATCTAAAAGGAAGTCTAAAGACTCGCTAGGCGGTGTCCTCACGTACAACCCGTCCCTCACCTCCACTCGTATTTTAAAAACAGTGGGATGAGAAACTTGAACTGAATTATATTTTTCAGTGGGTATAACACGCCGACAAATACAAATCGTACTCACTGAGCAATACGATGAAAATAAACTGAAAAGGAATACTAATACTGAATAAAAGTAAACCATAGGAACAACAGATATCAAAAAAATTGTAAAACACAAATAGAAAACCACTACTATAACTATCATCCAATAATACATGAAAATTAAAAGGTCAGACAACAAAATTTAAATTGTGAAAAAAGTTAGATAGTCGATTCAAAATAATTTATAGTTCAAATAAATTTTGCTTTTTTTTCTTTTTCTTTTTTTCAATTATCAATTATTCCTAGCTAATTAACTGATGCTTGCTAATAAGTTTTAGCTATTTATCAAACTAGCGATTATTTTCAATAGTTATCACAATATATGGTTGCGTTATCACATGCAACAGCACAAACTATTGCAGTAAAATATATTTTACAATAATTTAAATTTTGACTCAATTAAAATTGATGTAATAAAATAAAATTGTTGTAGCGATATATCTTCAAATTTAAATATTCCAACTTTACTATATCTTTAGCTCTAACTTTCCGTGTCTCTTGCTCTCTTTCACATAGCTCAATTTCAAATATTAAACTTTAGGATAAAATTCAAACTCATTTTCAATTTAATATTATATGATTTTGAACTTTATTTCACTGTAAAAATCTTTCTTTTTGGATGGAGAAAATTGTCTTTGACAAGCCCAACCTGATGCAGAATTTATTTTAAGTGTTTGAAGTTCTAAGTCCAATTTGAAAAAAAAAGTGGCCGGACCAGATCGTGCGTGTCTCGACTTGATTTCGAACCAACTAATAAAGAGACTGGAAGTTCAAGCCTTGTTTGGCCTCTCGGGGCTCTAATTATTAGTTGTTTCAACCCATCTCGTTCCAGCGTTAAACGATCCGATATGTGAAAATCGAATTTGATTTGTCTTCTTCTTTGTTTTTCTAAACATGATTTGTTTGTATAGAATACCTTTTGTTAGTAACATGTAGATAGTCTGCAGTCTACTAATTTTTTTTAATTCTTTATCACCAGAAAATATTATTGCGGCAATGTGTGCTGCACTTCTAAAATTCAATCATAGTTGCTTCAAAATCAAAATATACTCATTTAATGGTACTCTACATTCACCGGAAATGTTACATATAAGAATTCAAAAGTTTTGGATTCCAAAGAGCTCTTTTTTTTCGCTGTCCGTTTACTAGAAGCATCCTTCAAGTCTCTATTCTGAATTTCGCTACTCTCAACTACTCCCCTACGGCAGCTGCAATTTGGAATCTCTCATGTCAGAGAGGTGGCTCAATGCGTGATAGAGAGCTCTTTCGAGAGTCGATTCAGTTTGGTGGACTATTTGGCTTGAACGTAACAGGAGAATCTTCGACAAGAGCAAGAAGACAGCGGGTTGTCTAAATAGGGCGGCTCATGACTGTTCGGAGTGGTGGACACAGCTTACTCTTCCTCTTTAGCTTTTTTTTTTTTTTTTTTTTTTTTTTTTTTTTTAAGGCCTTGTTGCCTATCTTTGTTGCCTAATTCACCTCCTCTTTGAATGAAGGAATAGCATGCTACCTTCTCCTCAAAAAAAAAAAAGAATTCAAAAGTTTTGAATACCTATTTCTTTTAGATCTCATCAAACAATATAATACCTTTCGGCATTATCGAATCTTCGGCTACTTTCTGGGATCTGGGTACGTACTTTATCAAAAGTATCCTAGCTTATACAGCTTCAATAAAAAAAATACAATGCCTCAGTCAAAACGCTTCTAAATTCTTGAGGAGAACTGGAGCAAGCAGAACTACTACAATTGCTTGAGGGGAGAAATCTCACAAGCAACATTGAATTAAAAAAAATATATTGAATTAAATTTTCTGAAGGTGGAATAGAGAGGCAGATACATGCTCAACTAAATTAGCATACAACTTCATCACACACAGGGTTACTTTTGGTAGGGAATCTTTGTCGTATGTGGAAAGTGAAATAACGATTCGGTCCACTAGCAATAATAATTCGTTGGATTCAAACCACATTTCAAAATGCTTAAGTTCAGTTATTAATATTAATATTCATGTCTCTTATATATCCAATCAAAATTTTATTTTTATTCGATATGGGATTATTGGAATGTCACAGATTCCTTCCGTTTTGCCCTGACATTCTCGTTAGCCCAAATGCACACAGCCCAAGATCACCAAGCGATGTGAAACTTATCTCACTATCTTTGTTATTCATACCCTAACATATTTTGTCATCTCATCCTTCAGATTCTGAGTCAGCTTAGACTCGTCACACACTTTCTGCTGGTGATTAGCTCTAATACTAAATGTAAAGACCCGACCCACTATCAATAATAATTCGTTGGATTCAAACCACCGGCCCAAAATACTTAAATCCAATTAAAAAACTTACAACCACAATCATCAGGCAATGTGACTTATCTCAATAGCTTTAGTTGATCTTGTGGGGAGCCACTCTCCGCCCACAACGATTGTTAACTGAAGAACCACCCAACTTCCCAGGAGGGTCACCCATTATAGAACTATTCTAGTTCTAACACACTTAACTCTCTTAACCTCTTGGACCTAATTACCGCCCAACTTGCTATAGCAGGGTTAAAAACTCACAATCATCAGGTAATGTGAAACTCGTCTCACAAGCTTTAATTAGGTGACCTTGTGGGGAGCCAATCTCCACCCACACTAATCGTTAATCGGAGAGTCGCCCCATTTTTCAGAAAGTCATCCATCCTAGAACTACTTTAGTTTTAACACGCTTAACTCTCTTAACTTTTTGGGCCTAATCACTGCCCAACATACTAGAGCCAGGTTAAGAGATTTAGTCATATTATATTTTATATATATGAATATTTTAAATCCTAGAGTGTCACATTCTCCCTTCCTTTTAAGTCCTAATATTTTCGTCATGCTTAAACACACACACAAGTATCAGGCGATGTGGGACTTGTCTCGTCAGTTTTAGCCAATCTTGTAGGGAGCCACGCTCGATTCACAACGGTCATCAGCCAGGAAAGGAAAGTCGTGCTCTGCCCGTTGTATAATTCTGGCTCAGCTGAAACTCATCTCACATTTTCGACTGGTGATTGACTCTGATACCAACTGTGACGCCTCACTTTCCAAAGAATTATCTATTTTAGAATTACTCTAACTCTAGTACACTTAATTCTCTTAATCTCTTAAATTTAACCACCATCTAAAATATTACAATCAAATTATTACTATTAATATTTATATTTTTAATAATTATAATTTTACTTTTATTCGATACGAAATTATTAGAATGTTATAATATTTCTACGCTCAACGAGTACGAGATCAGGCACAAATTCTAAGATAAATGAAATTGTTCTCAGAGCGAACATCGACAGCCTGCGAGAAATTTGGCTAAGAGCAAGAATGAGATGCTCAGATATTGTGGACAACCAATTTGAAACCATGTGTGAAAAATCAGACCGTATAAGTCAAATCTGTTTTTTTATTTTTTATTTTTTTGTAAAATATTCTTTGTTGGTCAGTATAGATAGTCTGCGGTCCTTTATTTTCTTCTATCTTAATCATTAGAGAAATTATTGCTTGCAAGCATTTCTAAACTTCAATCATATATGCATTAAAATTAAAATCTAATCTTTTTATCATATTCTACGACATTAAATGACATTAAATGTATGTGACTAAAAAAATTTTAAATATTATTTTTTTTTATAGATCAAACAACATAATCTCTTTTCATTTTGTCCAATAATTTTGTGCTAAAATAACAAGTAGGTTTTCAAAACTAATAAAATTTCACATACAAGCATAACTAACAATACATAAGCAATTTGATGCACCAGGTGAATGTAATAATTTTTGCCAATTTTATACTTTTCATTTCCGTTTTCTTAAGAAGGTTTTTATTTTTCCGAAAATTATTTTAAAAAATAAATTTTTAGTTGAAAAAAAATAATTTTTTATCAGTTGCCACAAAAAATTATTTTTAGATTTTTATTTCAAATTATATGAAAAAGAAACTCTTTTTTCGTTTTTCAACTTTTTTTTTTTATTGGAAAAAAAAACTATGAAATTTTTTTTTTTTTTCTTCTTGTCCAAATTCCAACTAGGAGACATTTTAGACTTTTTTTTTATTTCGGATCTCTGTTAAGTTCAGACAGAAACCTTTATAGGAAGAGGATCAATGAAAGGTAAAATCAATTTTTTTATTCTATCACATTTCCATAATTAAGTTTATCAAAAAGTTCATGTTATATATAATTTTAGACTGCGTTTTATTCAGATATAAATTAAAATAATTTATTTCAGAAATATATTTAAGTTTAAAAATAAATAAAAATAAAATTAATTTTATCAATTAAAATTTTATTTCGGATCTTGTTTCTCAACCAAATGATACCACTTTTTGAAGAAATTTTGAAAAACTTTTGTTATGTCACTCTTAGCTCATGAATACGTAATTAGTTTTGAATATCAGGAAAAGTAATACTAATAATAAGTCATAACTAGCAATGTATTAAGTAATCTGGTGCACCTGATACATGTAATAATATTTGGCATCATTGACCACTGGAGTGGAACCTCTTTCACACCTTAATTTTATTCCCTTTTCTTCAGATGGTTTTTGTTTTTCTCTAAAATATTTAAAAAATAATTTTTTGACTGTAAAATAATTTTCTTTGTCAGTTACCAGAAAAAACTTATATTTTAGATTTATTTTTCAGATTTTATGAAAAAACCCTTCTTTTCAATTTTTGATTTTTTTATTTGAAAAATTCTCTCAAAATAATTTTTTACTATTTTATGAAGAACTAAACAACATGGTAGTGGGTTTCAACTAAGAGGTGTTCTTCTATATCACATTCATACTATAACATTTATATTTCTAGCCAATCAATTTTTTTAAAATAAAAATATAAAATTTTATTTTAAAATAACTATGATGAAATGGGTAGATATTAGCTAATAACTCTTTTGGTTGGAAATATAATGATACGATGTTAACTGCTAACTGCGGCGTTTTAAACTCAGTGCGGTCTAAACTCGTCAGTCTAGACAATGACCCTTACAAGAATTGGATCCATATAGAGAGTGAAAACAACTCTTTATCCAATCACATTTCTACAAGTTCACTCAAATGTCTCTCTCTTTTAGTCTCTTGGGCGGAAAAAGTCTAATATATAATAGTTAAAAAATGTCATTTATATTTAATCAATCATTTTATTTTCTATGATATATGTATATTAGTCCGACTACTATATTCTTATGAGTAAAATTTTTCGTACTTATAAGTTTTCAATCCTTGGATTTAGAAATGTAAGGTTAGAATTATAGTGGTCCCCTAATATTTATACTATTTCACCAACACCCCACTAAACCCTAGGGGGACCACTATCATTCTAACCGCACTTCTCTTCATCAAAGGACGAAAAAGTTATAAGTATAAAAAGATTTATATTCATAAGAGTATAGTAACCCTACGCTATATACCCCCACTAAACTCTTACGTAAAGTCTCAAGAAATTTAAAAATCTTATACTATTGTAACTAACTCTTATCGTATAAAAATAAAAAATAAATTAATATTTTAAAAATAATATAGTTCTACGTATATTAATAATTTAAAAATAAAAAATTATAAAAAATTAGTTATAATTCCGTGTGCACTGCACGGGCAATTTTCTGGTGTATATATATATATATATATATATATATATATATATATATATGCACATGGAAAAGCTTTCTCCCTGTAATACTGTGAACAATATAAACTCTTCCTCTTCACCACCTTTCTCCTTCACCACCTCTTCTTCTTCTTCCGCCCAAACCACTTGGAATAAGCCCAAAACCTCAACTGGGTTTTTCTAATCCACGATTCTCTCCCATAAAAGAGCATCCTTTATCCACTTCACCCTCTCTCCTCTTCTGAGTACTTGTTGAAATGGGAAACAGCACCGAACTTCCCTGCTTCTTCTTCTACTTCCTCTTGCTCCTCTTTGCTCCCCTTAGCTGTTCCCAGAGCCAACAGAGCTGCGACTCGAGAGATTTGAATGCGCTCCAGGGCTTCGTGAAGGGGCTCCAATCGAGTGCTCTTGGGTGGAGCTTTAAAGGGTCTACTTCAAATTGCTGTAACTGGGTTGGAATTTCATGTGATTTGGGCTCTGCTCTGGTGAAGAGGGTGATTGGTTTGGATCTCTCCAATAAGAGTTTAAAGGGCTCTGTCTCTACTTCTCTGGGCGGACTAGATCAACTGAAGCAACTCAATCTCTCCTACAATTCCCTTCATGGGTCGGTTCCTGTGGAGCTTTTCCATCTCCCCCGTTTGGAGCTCCTTGATCTTAGTAGGAACATGTTATCCGCGCTTATCCCTGCAGAATCGAACCTCCCGTCGATTCGGTTATTCAACATCTCGTTCAATTCATTTAATGGCACCCACCCAATCCTCGCGAGGTCGAGCAATCTATCCGTCTACGACATCAGTTCGAATAGCTTCTCGGGCGCCGTCGATACAGGTATCTGCAATTCCTCAGTTTTCATTCATGTCCTTCGGTTCTCAGTGAACATCTTCTCCGGGAATTTCCCACATGGCTTCGGGAACTGCAGTTCCCTTAGTGAGCTCTTGCTCGATACAAACGGCCTCACCGGAACTTTGCCCGATGATCTGTTTACACTATCGTCGTTAACCCAACTAAACCTTCAGGGGAATTCGCTATCTGGTACTGTGAGCAACAAAATTAGAAACCTTTCCAATCTTGTTTATATAGATATTTCCTACAATAACTTTTCCGGGGTGATCCCGGATGTATTTGATAGCCTAAATGAGCTAGAGTTCTTTAGTGCGTCATCCAATGAACTCACTGGGTTTTTACCCCCTTCTTTGTCCAATTGTTCAAGACTCGCTAATCTTAGCTTGAGAAATAACTCGCTTCGGGGGACCATCGATCTTAACTTTACGGCCTTGCCCAAGTTAAACACACTCAACCTTGGGTCGAATTTGTTTTCCGGTTCTATCCCTTCGGATCTTCCCAATTGCACGCAAATGCAGATGTTAATTCTCGGTAATAACAAACTTGTCGGCGAAATACCCTCTAGCTTCACAAACTTCACCTCCCTATCCGGTCTCTTTATTGCGCAAAACTACTTCTCCAACCTATTCTCGGCACTAAAAATCCTGCAAGACTTGCCTAATCTTACATACCTTGTACTTAATACGAATTTTCGAGATGGTGAGTTAATGCCGTCGGAAGGGATTCGAGGATTCGCCAACGTGGAGGTCCTTGTCATCGCGAATTGTGCTCTTTCGGGTTCTATCCCGCCGTGGTTGGTGAATTTGACCAAATTGACGTTCTTGGACATTTCTTGGAACTATTTAGCTGGAACAATCCCTTTATGGTTGGAAACCTCGACAACCTCTTTTTCCTGGACATCTCAAATAATTCGCTTACGGGAATAATTCCTACTAGCTTGACCCTTATGAAGAGTCTCGTGTACAGCAACTCATCACTCAAAAGCGCTGCATCACAATATTTTCCCTTTATCATATTAAGAAATTTCAGTGGAAAGGCACTACGATACAATCGATATAGCACCTTTCCTCCATCGATAATTTTGAGCAATAATAAACTTGTTGGGCCGATCTTGCCTGGCTTTAATGGTCTTAAGAACCTCCATGCATTGGATTTGAGTTTCAACAATATCTCAGGGATCATACCAGATTTATCGGGCATGTCAAATTTAGAGAGTTTGGATTTATCATACAATCATCTCACCGGTATTATACCACTCTCTTTGACTAGGTTAAATTTTCTTTCTAGTTTCAATGTGGCGTATAACAATTTAACCGGACAGATTCCAACAGGAGGCCAATTTAACACACTTAATGATCCATCAATTTATATTGGCAATTATTATCTTTGTGGATCTCCAACTAAAAATAACTGTTCCAAAGAAGAAACGAACTCTTATGCTAAAGGAGAAGGCAACAACGAAACTAAGACAACTTGGTCGTATTTTGGAATGGGACTTGGATACGCCACTGGATTATGGGGTGTGTGCGGAATCCTAATATTCAAAAAGTCTTGGAGTGATGCATATTTTCAGAAGATTAATGAGTTATTCGATGAAATATATGTGATAATAGCAATAAATTTGCGAAGGATGAACAGAAGAGCACCAGGATGAAGAACAAATTCAAGTTAATATTATTCTAGTTTGCAAATTAGTGATGTTGTATGGTGTTTCTTATTTTTATGTTGCATGGGGCTTGTCATTGTATCCTACTTATAATATTTCGCTTATAGTATCCCTCCGTGAGACCCTTGCTGATATCAGACGCTTCCGATCTTACTGGATCATTTCTGTGTCTAGTTTTTTTTTTTTTTTTTTTTTTTTTTTTTTTTTTTTTTTTTTGGGGGGGGGGGGGGGGGGGGGGGGGGGGGTGGGGTGGGAGGGTGGTCCGGCTGCACTGTTGCAGGGGGGGTGGGAGGGTGGTCCGGCTGCACTGTTGCAGTCACCAGTTGCCCCACCCCTGTGCTAAATTCAACCACGCCTTGAATGAAACGGCAGCATGCTGCCTTTCTCTTAAAAAAAATATTTCGCTTATAGTGCTCTATATTGTCTTGTACATCTGCGGTTATCATTGGAGGAAGTGGGCCTGTGTTGCATAACCATTGCCATCCCCCCCCCCCCCCTTTTTTTTTGGGTTAAAAGGTATAGAAATTATATGAATTATAAATTATTTTCAATCAGCTAATCAAACATTAAACTCAAAATTTTATTTTAATATTCAATCTTTCCATTTGTATGATTTGAGTTGGTATTTTGACTTCAAAATTTAAATACGTCATTTATATTTACAGATTTAATTAATATATTTTATATAATACTCATAATTATAAATTTATTAAAATAAATAATTAGTTTAAATTTGAAGTCAAAGTATTATTGACTGACTTAAATCAAATAGTTTTAAAGATTGGATTAAAAAATTAAAATTTTAAAATGTTAGATAACTGACTCAAAATAACTTATAATTTAGATAAGTTCGGTGTGTATATATATATATATATATATATATATATATATATATATATATATATATATATATATATATATATATATATATATTTACCTTTTTCAATTATCAATTCTTCCTAGCTGATTTTCTTATGCTTGCTAATAAGATTAAACTATTTATCAAAGTAGCAATTAATTCGTGCATTGTATAGAATTATTACTATTAATTTACTATTTATAATTTATATTTTATAATTTTATGACTAAACATTAATTTATTTTTACATCTATCACTTTCCAGTGTTACTGTTGTATCTTCAACTCTTTAACTTTCCAATTCTCTCTCTCTCATTTACAAAGCTCAAACTTCAAATTAATATTAAATTTTACGGTAAACTTTGGGTATAGTTTTAATGATCGTCGGTGGTTAACTCATCTTCACTATTCAATAATTTTAAGCTTTATTTTAAGGTAAATATCTATAATTAAATAGGAAAATAAATTAATACATTTTAAAAATTGTAAAGTAACAAAATACAAATTTTTAACAAATAAAATATTATAATTTTATTATTTCGTGATTAATAAAATACGGTGAGATACATTTGTGCTTATGATTTTTTTTGTAAATATATCGAATAGTAAATATATTCTTACAAAATTCAACTTTTATATTTATTCCTTTAAAAGTTTTAAGTTGTTCATATATGTCTTCCTGATTTGTTACCGTTAGCTTAGTATTTATTTTTTAACAGAATATAAATAAAATATCAATTTTGTTCTTACAAATATGTTATTTCAAAAGTCTAAAATGATAAATTCATCTCACTCACTAATCAAAATCAAGTATTTAACTGCATAATTTAGAATTTTTGAAAGATAAATATGAAAAATTTAACTGCATAAATTTACTATTCGATATATTTAAAAAAAAAAAAAAGAAATTAGCTTTTGTGCTTAATTCATCGACATCACAGGTGAAATCAGAATGGAAACAATCCTTTTACTGATTATTACATAGAGTCTTTAGCCTCTTCTGTACGTTATGAGAGTTTCAGACAACAACGTTAATTAAACCTATTTATTAACGTCAAGATTTCATACTATTATTTAGTCAATATATTTTTTTTTTTTTGAGACAAAGGTAGCATGCTACCGCTTCGTTTATTTTTTAAATAAATTTAGCTGAAAATATGAAACAACTAGACTTCGAACCCGGGTCTCAGGTATCAACCACCAAGTCTTTTGCCACTTGCACTAGGAACGGTCATGCTACTTTGGTAGAAGGAAAAAGCTAAGAATATGTATAATAACTACAAAAAGTTTATAGAATATGGGAGTTACGGACTACATCGTTAGTGTCTCTCTCTCTCTCTCTCTATCGCCGTTGCTGCGAACAATATAGGCTCTTCTCCTTCACCACCGCCTCCTCTTCCTCTTCCTCCCAAACCACTTGGGGTAGGCCCAAAATCTCAACTGGGTTTCGCTAATCCTTGGTGCTCTCCCGTAAAAGAGCCTCCTTTACCCACTCCTCCCCCTCGTCTTCTGGGTACTCGTTAAAATGAGAAACAGCAGCGAACTTCCCTGCTTCTTCTTCTTCCTCCTCTTGCTCCTCTTTGCTCCCCTTAGCTGTTCCCAGAGCCAACAAAGCTGCAACTCTAGCGATTTGAATGCGCTACAGGGCTTCGTGGAGGGACTCGAATCGAGTGCTCTTGGGTGGAGCTTTAATGGGTCTTCTTCAAATTGCTGTAGTTGGGTTGGAATATCATGTGATTTGGGCTCTGCTCTGGTGAAGAGGGTGATTGGTTTGGATTTCTCCAATAAGAGTTTAAAGGGCTATGTCTCTTCTTCTCTGGGCGGATTAGATCAATTGAAGCAGCTCGATCTCTCATACAATTCCCTTCATGGATTGGTTCCTGTGGAGCTATTCCATCTGCCCCATTTGGAGGTCCTCAATCTTAGTAGGAATATGTTATTTGGGCTTATCCCCGCAGAATCGAACCTCCCGTCGATTCGGGTATTCAACATCTCGTTTAATTCATTTAATGGCACCCACCCGATCCTCACGGGATCGAGGAATCTATCCGCCTACGACATCAGTTTGAATAGCTTCTCGGGCGCCGTCGATACAGGTATCTGCAATTCCTCAAATTCCATTCTAGTCCTTCGGTTCTCGGCGAACAAGTTCTCCGGGAACTTCCCGGCCAGATTCGGGAGCTGCAGTTCCCTTACCGAGCTCTTGCTCGATGCAAACGGCCTCACCGGAACTTTGCCCGATGATCTGTTTACACTATCGTCGTTAACCCAACTTAACCTTCAGGGGAATTCACTATCTGGTACTGTGAGCAACAAAATTAGAAACCTTTCCAATCTTGTTTATATAGATATTTCCTCTAATAACTTTTTCGGGGTGATCCCGGATGTATTTGATAGCCTAAAAGAGCTAGAGTTCTTTAAAGCTTCATCCAATGAACTCACTGGGGGTTTGCCCCCTTCTTTGTCCTATTGTTCAAGACTCACTACCCTTATCTTGAGAAATAACTCTCTTCGGGGGACCATCAATCTTAACTTTACGGCCTTGCCCAAGTTAAACACACTCTACCTCGGGTCGAATTTGTTTTCCGGTCCTATCCCTTCGGATCTTCCCAATTGCACGCAAATGCAGACCTTAGGTCTTTCTAATAACAATCTTGTTGGCAAAATACCCTCTAGCTTCAAAAACTTCACCTCCCTATCCACTCTCTTTCTCGCGAATAACAACTTGTCCAACTTATTATGGGCACTACAAATCCTACAAAACTTGCCAAATCTTGCAAACCTTGCACTCACTCAGAATTTTCGAGGTGGTGAATCAATACCGTCAGAAGGGATTCAAGGATTCGCTAAAACGGAAGTCTTTATCATTGCGTATTGTGCTCTATCGGGTTCTATCCCACTGTGGTTGGCGAATCTGACCAAATTGAAGCTCTTGGACATTTCCTGGAACCATTTAACCGGGACGATCCCTGTATGGTTGGGAAATCTCGACAATCTCTTTTACTTGGACATCTCAAATAATTCGCTCACCGGAGAAATTCCTGCTAGCTTAACACTTATGAAGAGCCTTGCGTGCAGTAACTTATCACAGGAAAGCTCAGCATCACAAAATTTTCAGATTTTCATAGATAGAAATTTCAGTGGAAAGACACTTCGATACGATCGATTTAGCAGCTTTCCACCGTCGATAATTTTGAGCAATAATAAACTTGTTGGGTCGATCTTGCCTGGGTTTAATGGCCTTTTGAACCTCCATGCATTGGATTTGAGTTTCAACAATATCTCAGGGACCATACCCAATTTATCGGGCATGTCAAACTTAGAAAGTTTAGATTTATCTCACAATCATCTCACCGGTGTCATACCGCTCTCTTTGACTAGGTTGAATTTTCTTTCTAGCTTCAATGTGGCCTATAACAATTTAACCGGACAGATTCCAACCGGAGGCCAATTTAACACACTCAATGATCCATCAATTTATATCGGCAATTATTATCTTTGTGGACCTCCAACTAAAATTAACTGTTCCAAAGAAGAAGCAAAGTCTTATGCTAAAGGAGAAGACAACAGTGAAACTAAGACAACTTGGTCATATCTTGGAATGGGACTTGGATTCGCCACTGGATTATGGGGTGTGTGCGGAATCCTAATATTCAAAAAATCTTGGAGTGATGCATATTTTGAGATGATTAATAAATTATTTGATAAAATATATGTAATAATAGTAATAAATATGCGAAGATTGAACAGAAGAGTACGTGGATGAAGACCAAATTCTTCAAGTTATTACTTAGGTAGTTTGTAAGTTAGTCCTGTTGAAGGGTGTTTCTTACTTTTATGTTGGGTAGAATTTGTCATTGTAAATTCACAGTTTGTATACTACATGTTATGTTTCGCTTACAGTACTATTGCTTACTACTTGTGTGGTTATCATCTGAGGAAGGAGGGATATGTATATCTTATACCACCATTCATCTAAGGATAGAGCTTTTTTAGCTTATCATTGAATGGGTGGGGTGTAAGATATACACCCATTTAAGAATGTATATTTAGATTTTTTCTTTGAGGAAGTGGGCATGTGCTGCAAAATCATTGTACTTTTTTTTATAAAAATATATAAAAAAGTATAAAAATTAGTTGATTTATAAATTATTGTGAATCAGCTAATCAACCGTCAGATTGTGATTTTACTATTTAATCTCTCAATTTGTATGATTTGAACCAATCAACATCATTTTAATTTTAAATATTCTTGAGTACATACTTTATTTATATTTATAAATTTAGTTAATTATTTTATATAATTTTCATAACTATATATATTTATTAAAATAATTTGTTTAGATTTAAAGTCAAAATATTATTAACTGAATCAAAACAAATAAATTAAAAGGTTGTATAATAAGATTCAAACTGTAAAAAAGTTGGATAGCCAATTTAAAATAATTTATAATTCAAATAAGTTTTATCTCTTTTTATTTTTTATTTTTTCAATTATCAATTATTCCTAGCTAATTAACTGATGCTTGCTAATAAGATTTAACTATCTATCAAACTAGCGATTAACTTGTGCATGGTATAGAATCTATTTATAAACATATAAACATATATTAATCCTCAATTGTTTTAAGCCATGTGCCTTCCCTTTCTTCTTTCATTCTATGCAAGTTATACATTTAAAAAATCAAAAGAATATTTCCTCAAAAAAAAAAAAAAAAAAAAATCGAAAGAATATTATAATTTATTTACGTCTAATCAAATTTCTAACGGACGTTATTTAATTTCAATATATATATATATATATAAAATTCTTAAAAGTCAATATAGTGCAAGAGGAGACTCCCCGCATCCTTTGTGGAGTCCTCAACTCATTTCTTCAAATTCTTTTTCTTTTTCTCAAAAAACAATCCACTAATTTTATTTTCTCTGAAACTCTTAGGAGCTAGGATTTTATTTTATTTTTTTTTTTTTTTTTTATTGAAGCTTTTTGCTTTTTCGGAGAATAAGATCATCGCAAGATCGTTGATTTGATATTGCTCTATTCTATCTATGTTAGAGTTATTATTATTATTATTATTATTATTTTATTGATTTTAAGCCGTTTATTTTGTTCTTTATACAGCTATATGCAGAATTTCAAGTGGCGGCTTTTATATTTGTAAAATAAATATAAATGTAAATAAATTTTTGTTGCCCATCATCCTATACAGGAATTTTATACATTCATGCAAACTCGACGGCGCCAACAACTTGCTACTACAGAGCAATTCCTGTGTCAAGCTTGCTACATCTGCTGTTAACTCATCTTTATTATCCAATAATTTTAAGCTTTAATTTACTGTAAAAATCTATCATTAAATATAATAATAAATTGATACATTTTTAAAATCATAAAATAACAAAATTAAAATTATAAATAAATAAAATATTATAACTTTGTTATTTTGTGATTTATAAAATGTAGCTAGATGCATTTGTGCGTTCTACATCCGCATGAGAGTGACATCAGAATCGAAACAACCCTCTTCAGATTATGAAATCGACCTCAAATACTCAACGGCGAAACACCGCAGTTCTCCGCAGTTAGATGAACCTGTGGCAAGCCTTTATTACAACATAAAGTTTTTAGACTGCGTTTGGTTTGGAGATAAGAAAAATTTAGTTATACCGGGAATAGATATAAGCTATGGTATTAGCAGGAGCTAGTGTAAATTTTTGTTTGGTTGGGTTTAAGAGTTATACCGGATATAAAGAAAATTATGTTTGGTAAGTTAAAAGAAAAATAAGAAAAATAAAAAGTACTAAAATTTTAGTTTATGATTAAAATTTTACTGATATGATTTTAAATATTTAATTTAAAATATTTATTAAAAAAATTATTAAAACTTATATTTTACTTATATATAAAAAAAATTGTTAAAAAAATTTATCATATAATTTATTAAAATTATATGATAAATTTATTAAAAATTAAAGTTAAAAATTTTAAAAACTATAAAATTTAAAATTTAAAATTTAAAATTTATAAATGTTAAAAATTTTAATTTTAATTGTCTTAAATAATTAGTTAATTATCTAAATACTTAAATAATTAGTTAATAAAATAATTAAATTAATTAAAATATTGAATTAATTAAAGACTTAAAATAATAATTAAAATTATATTAATTTAATTAAGCTTATTCTTAAATGGGAACCAGTCTTGTTCTAGAAAAAACTGAAATAGTAATTTTAGTCTTATATCAGCTTATTTCAGAAAGACGAAAACAACTATTTTAATCCGAGCTTAATTACATTTGAATATAACTAGAAAAAATAAGCCCTTACCCTCTTAGTTTTCGGTACCGAACGAACGAGCCCTTAGTCAACATTATCTATGCTACAACATTCGCTTCTCCCCTCTCCCCTCTCTCTCTCTATCTCTCGCCATTATTGTGAACTATGTAAGCTCTTCTCCTTCACCACCACCTCCTCTTCCTCTTCCTCTTCCTCCCAAACCACTCGAAGTAGAGTTTTGCTAATGCTCGATGCTTTTCCGTAAAAGAGCCTCCTTTACCCACTCCTCCCCCTCTCCTCTTCTGGGTACTCGGTTGAAATGGGAAACAGAGGACTCCCCTGCTTCTTCTTCGTCCTCCTCTTTGCTCCCCTTAGCTGTTCCCAGAGCCAAAATAGATGCGACTCGAGCGATTTGAATGCTCTCCGGGGCTTCGTGGAAGGCCTCAAATCGAGCGCTCTTCGGTGGAGCTTTAATGGGTCTTCTTCATATTGCTGTAATTGGGTTGGAGTATCCTGTGATTTGGACTCTGTTTCGGTGAACAGGGTGATTGGTTTGGATCTCTCCAATAAGAGTTTAAAGGGCTCTGTCTCTTCTTCTCTGGGTGGATTAGATCAACTGAAGCAGCTCAATCTCTCCTACAATTCCATTCAAGGGTCGGTTCCTGTGGAGCTATTCCATCTTCCCCAATTGGAGCTCCTTGATCTTAGTATGAACATGTTATCCGGTCTTATCCCCGCGGATTCGAACCTCCCGTCGATTCAGGTATTCAACATCTCCTTCAATTTGTTCAGTGACGCGCACCCGATCCTCGCTGGATCGAGCAATCTATCAATCTACGACGTCAGTTCGAATAGCTTCTCTGGCCCGGTCGATACAGGTATCTGCAATTCCTCTGATTCCATTCAAGTCCTTCGGTTTTCGGCGAACATGTTCTCCGGGGACTTCCCCGCCGGCTTCGGGAACTGCAGTTCCCTTGCCGAGCTCTCGCTCAGTAAAGCCGGCCTCACCGGAACTTTGCCTGACGATCTGTTTACACTGTCCTCATTAACCCACCTAAACCTTCAGGGGAATTCACTGTGTGGTAACGTGAGCAGCAGCATTAGAAACCTTTCCAACCTTGTTTATCTAGATATTTCCTACAATAATTTTTCCGGGGTGATCCCGGATGTATTTGATAGCTTAAATAAGCTGGAGTTCTTTAGTGCTTCATGCAATGAGCTCACTGGGGGTTTGGCCCCTTCTTTGTCTAGTTGTTCGACACTCACTACTATTAGCTTGAGAAATAATTCTCTTACGGGAACCATCGATCTTAACTTTACGGCCTTGCCGAGGTTAAACGCCCTCGACCTGGGATCGAATTTGTTCTCCGGACCTATCCCTCCCGATCTTCCCAATTGCTTGCAGATGCAGAGAATAAATCTTGGCAAGAACAATCTGGTCGGCGAAATACCCTCTAGCTTCAACAACTTCTCCTCTCTAGTCGTTCTCTGGCTCGCCGAAAACAACTTCTCCAACTTATCCTCGGCGCTACAAATCCTGCAGAGCTTGCCCAATCTTACATACCTTGTGCTCGCTCAGAACTTTCGCAGTGGTGAGTTGATGCCGTCGGAAGGGATTCAAGGATTTGCTAACACGGAAATCCTTTCCATTGCGAATTGTAGTCTTTCCGGTTCTATCCCGCCATGGCTAGCGAATCTGACCAAATTAAAAATCGTGGACATTTCCTGGAACCATTTAACCGGGACAATCCCTTTATGGCTGGAAAATCTTGATGATCTGTTTTATCTTGACATTTCAAATAACTCGCTCACCGGAGAAATTCCTACCGGCTTAACGCGTATGAAGAGCCTTGCGTACGGTGGCTCTTCACAACATATTGGCCTTTTGATCGAGAGAAATTTAGGTGGTAATTTTCTACAATACAGCAGCTTTCGACCGTCAATAATTTTGAACAATAACAAGCTTGTTGGGTCGATCTTGCCTGGGTTTAATGGCCTTACAAATCTCCACGTGTTGGATTTGAGTTGGAACAATATCTCGGGAACTATACCGGATTTATCAGGCATGTCAAATTTAGAAACTCTAGATTTATCACACAATCATCTCACCGGTATCATACCGACCTCTTTTACTAGATTGAGTTTTCTTTCTAGCTTTAATGTGGCGTATAACAATTTATCCGGACAAATTCCAACGGGAGGTCAATTTGATACACTCAATGATCCCTCAATTTATATCGGCAATTATTATCTTTGCGGACCTCCAACTGAAAATAACTGTTCTAAAGAAGAGCCAAACCCTTATACTAAAGGAGAAGGCAATGATGAAACGAAGACAACTTGGTCATACTTTGGAACAGGAGTAGGATTTGTCGTTGGATTCTGGAGTGTATGCGGAATCCTAATATGTAAGATGGCTTGGTGTCATACTTAATTTAGATGATTGATAAGTTATTCGACAAAATATATGTGATTATAGAGTGATTAGTATGAGGAGGTTGAACTGAAAAGAGTGCAGATGCTGACCAATTTGTTCAATTGTTATCATTCTGGTTAGTAAATTAGTCCTGATGTATAGTGTTTCTTATTTTTACATTGCATGATATTTGCTATTATAAAGATAAAAATGTATAACATTTACTTGAACTATAAGCAAATTTGAATTGATTTTCTAGTCTTTCAAAAATTTAATTTTATTATCTAATCTTTTAATTTTTTTGATTTAAGTCAGTCAGCAGTACTTTGATTTCAAATTTTGAGTATTTTACTTATTTTTACAAGTTGGGTTACTGTATTTTTAGCAATTCTTGTAAATATCAATATCAATTTATTACAGTAATTAATTAATTTAAAATTTGAAGTTTATGTACTGTCAACTTATTTAAATTAAAAAATTGAAAGATTGAATTATTAGAATTAAAAATTTTAAAAGATTAGATAGAGCCAATTTAAAATATTCTATAAATCTTATATGCTATTATCATTTATAAATTCACAAATAGATTCTCCCATTATAATATTTTGCAGTCATCATTTGAGGAGGGGGCTTGTGCTGCATAACCTTTACACATTTCTTTTACTTTGTCCACTTATTAATTCTTGCTATGTAATTAATTGATGCTTGGTAATAAGATTAATTCATAAATTTATCAAACTAACATTTAATTCGTGCAATGTAGAGAGTTATAACAATTAATTAATAATTTATATTTCTAAATAATTTTATGGTGATAAATTTATTTGATAATGAGATAGCATATTACCGCTTTATTTATTTGGTGGATGAACTTAAATACAATCTGAGATAGGCAGGTCTCATAATTGTAAACACGAAAAAAAAAAGTGGAAAAAATTAAATCTCAACGGGCGTACAAGGAGTTCCAAATATTTCTGAGCGAACGAATCTCCGTTGATTAAAAGCTCAGTACCTGCTTTTTCAGTTCGAATATTTTTTCATTCCTCTCCAACTATGTAACTCAAAAGGAGATTGACAATAGTCGCAAGTTCCCTTCCCCTTTGAGCTCCACCCTCCATGAATAGGCGCGGGCGAGGACCTCTACTTCGCCTCCATCACGCTCGCACGCATCAGTGGGGGCGGAGGCGAGGCAATGGGGATGGAGACAACAACGCGCCCTGTATTGCCTTCGCCCTCACCTATGCACGCAAGCTCAGTAGAGGTGGCGTGGGGGGTTCTCATTCACTACGCTCGCGCAAACTCGGCGGGAGGAAGGCAAGGCGGGCCGCCGCTGCCTCCGCCTTTTTGGCATTGCCGCGCTCTTTTCTACCTTCACCGTAAGTGTTGCTAGCTCAAGATGGGCACAGAAGAAGCACGAAGTAACATAGGTGAAGGAAGAGGAAGAGGAGGAGGAGGAGAAGGAGGAGGAAAAATAGTGCAACTTTCGTCCAAAGAGTGCAATTTTCGCTTAAAGAGTATAATTTGTCGAATCTTTGGCGCTAACAATTAATCCCAAAAGCTTAAGTTGTTAGAAATACGCAATCAATTTTCTTAAAGCATACTGATATAGCGCCCATGGGTCTCAACCGGACTCAACCCATCTGGACGTTAGGCTTATTGTTGGGCCTCTTGGGGTTAGGTATATTGTGGACGGAAGCCCTACTCAACTTATTGGGCTCACCCAATTCAACTTATTAGTCTCCTCAGCCTCTCGTTATGGAGCAAGAAGTTGGGCTTATTTTTAAACTATAAATAAATAGCCAACACAATTTTTATCTCAAAGAGTGTAACTTTCGTTTAAAACATGTAAAATTCTTCTGAAATAGGATAACTTTATTTTAACAGTATAATTCCATCTCCTTCTTCTTTGGTGGCCTACTTTTTTCCTCCTCCCACGCATCTTTTGTTTTGCCTTTGCCCCCATCGATGTGTGCCGGCGCGGTGGAGGTGAGACTAGGGTCCTCACCCGCACCCGCGAACCCCTTGCAAGGCGGAGGCAAGGCGGGCCGCCTCTACCTCTGTCGCCCTCTTCTTTGGCGACGTCGAGCTCTTCTCTACCTGTACTGTGCATCGCCAACTCCAGATGGGTGCAGAAAAAATACGAGAAAGTAGAAAAAAAAAGAAGGAGGAGGAGAAAAAATAGAGTAACTTTTGCCCAAATATTATAACTTTCGTCTGAAGAGTGTCTTATATTAAAAAGTACAATTTTTATCTTAAAAAGTGTAACTTTCGTCTAAACAATACAATATTTTTAAAAAATAGTACAACTTTATTTTACCAGTATAACTTTATCTTTTTTTTTTTTTTCATTTTTCTGTAGTTCTTGACCTTTCGGTAGAAAATAAAATATTTTTAATTTTTTAATTTTTATTTTATTTTTTTGCTCTTTATATCTTTTTTTTTGCTATCGTTGTCTCTTCCTCGCCCTCTAACACAGTTAGTCATCATCCTCGCTACCACCATAAATCCTGCCGGAGCGCCGCCTCTTGAAGCCTTGCCCGTTCCCGCTGTGCCCACACCCGCAACATTGTGCGTATCAAATATAAGCAGGCACGGGCGTGAGTGCGGTGGAAGCGAGTTCACCGTTAAGGGGCTTGGACGTCACATGGGGCGAGGGTGGTAGGGCGTGGGATCGAAATGGCAAGCTCGAAAAGGAGAAGAAAAGGAGGACGAATCTTGAACTAAAAAAAAAAAAAAGAAGAAGAGAGATCAAGGAATATGCGTATGTAGTTCTGTTTCTTAAAAATTCAAATTGAATTTGTAAAAATAAAAAAAATGGTCTATTTTTATGAAAATGCAAAATCGATAAATTATTTATACAAATTAACTAAAAAATTAAATATAATAGTTAAATATTTATAACGTTATACTGAAATCATTGATACAATCGATGGTGATTCACTCTTTGAGCTATTATGGAGTAATATTTCTGGGTCGGTTGGAAAACTTTCGAAATAGAGTTTAATTTACGCCGTTTTACTCCGTTTTGTAAAAAGTTTTATTTTTTTATTAGTTGGTCCGTTTGGATGGCTCAACAATATAAAAAAAAAAAAAAAAAGATAACAACGTAATTTTAATACTTCAGAGTATTTTTGAAAAAAAAAGAGTTGGCGGAAAAATATTTTTCATTTCTGGGTACGACTTTTCACTCGTCCTCTTTCACATTTCACCTATTTTTAAAAATTAAAAATTAAAAATTAAAAATTAAAAATTAAAAATTAAAAATTAAAAATTAAAAATTAAAAATAAAAATTTAAAATAAAAATAAAAATTTAAATTTAAATTTAAAATTTGAAACTAAAAAATTAAAAAATAAAATCTAAATTTAAATTTTAAAATTTAAAATTTAAAATTCTAAATTGTAAAATTAAAATTTATTATATTAAAATTAATTTATAATTTTAAAATTAAATTAAAATTTATATTTTTAAATTAAATTTTTTGTATTGAAAGTTTAAATTTAAAATAATTTTTTTTTTTTTAAAAGTTCATGATCGAAATAATAAATAATAGAGTAATATTTTTACAGAATATTAAAATTTTTAAAATATCAAATACATTGTAAAATAATTTTTTAAAATTTTTTTTAATAATTGTTAAACGGATCCTTACTGTTTGATCTAATTTTAAAAATATTAATGAGAACTACCTTAATTTCCTCGGAAAACTCTTCTCGTTCCCGCAATATATATTCGTCCTATGTGTATGTTTTGGGCCATTTGGGGGAGTTTTGGGCGATGTCAGATATATAGGCTTAATAATCAATAGTCAAGGTTCTATATATTCTCTATGCAGAAAATTAAGTATGAATTTTTCAATTTGTCTAAACTAGTT
>CM054945.1:21273532-21354398 GCA_029168755.2 Tillandsia fasciculata | reverse complement strand
TTCTCTAGCTCGCTGCTCCGATACCTCTCCTAGCTCCGATCCCTCTCCTAGCTCCGAGCCAGTGCTCGATCCCTCTCCTAGCTCGCTGCTCCGATCCCTATCCTAGCTGGTCCCGATCTGAGCGATCATCTTTCCCGGCGCGGCACGGTAACCGGGTACGTGATCGTTGGCCTCTTGCGTCCCGGGGGGAACCCTCTCCGCCTCATCTCTCTCTTCGGGACATCACCCGCTTACCCCCTTTGGTCCGATCTGACGCGAAGAGTTTCCCCGGCGCGGCATCAAGCAACGGGGATCGTAGATCGGTGGGCTCTTGCGTCCCGGAAACCTCTCCGCCTCCATCTCGGCATTCGGACCAACCCCCTCTTTCCCATGTTGGTCGATCCGAGATATCCGCTTCCGCGGCACGCCACGGTACTACAAACGCTAGCTTTTGGGAAGCCTCGGACAAAAGGTAAATAATGTGGCCATCTTGTTTTCAGAGAAATGTGTGCTTTTTGAAGTAATTGTGCATCTTGTTTGTGAGTGAACTTGTTGTGCTGCTGGAAGTAAATGCTGCCATGTCGTAGAGCTATAATGTGTTGCTGGTACTAATTTTGCCATGTGTTTCTGATAAATTAGTGCTGCGGTGTACTAATGGTGCCATGTTGTTTGAAAGAAATGTGTGCGTGATTGTACTAATTGTGCCATCTTGTTAGAGGGACAAATGTGTGCTTTTGAAGTAATTGTGCCATCTTGTTGTGAGAACTGTGTGCTGCTGTGAAGTAAATGTACCATGTTTAGAGATAAATTGTGTGTTGTTTGTACTAATTTGCAATGTTGTTAAGAGATAAAATTAGTGCTGCTGTTACTAATTGTGCCATATTGTTGAGAGAAATGGGTTTTGGTTGATATAATTGTGCCGGGTTGAGAGAATGGGTTTTGGTTGAAATAATAGTGCCATTTGTTAGAGAGAAATAGGTTTTGGTTGAAATAATAGTGTCAATCTTGTTTGAGACGAAATCGGTTTTGGTTGAGAGAAATGTGCCATCTTGTTTGAGAGAATGAGTTTTGGTTTAAAATAAAAGTGGCATCTTGTTGAGAGAAATGGGTGGTGGTTGAACTTCTAATGCTTTTTATTTGTCTGAAATGTATTTGGTTGCATTCAATAAAATTTTCTATCATTTTTAATTTTTTAAAATATATAAAAAATAAATTGTTAATTTTATATAAATTTTAAAAAATGTAACTAAATTAAAAAAAGAAATAAATATTAAATCATTTAATATTTATTAATATTATAAAGTGTAAATTAGTAAATTATAAATATTTAATCCCTCAATTCTTCTTATTCCACTATTCCCAACCAAACACAATTTTTTCTATTCGTTCTTATTCTTCTTATTCCTCTTTAACTTACAAAACACAATTTTTTTTAAACCGGTATTACTCTTAAACCGAACCAAACGCAAATTTACTCTAGTTCGGCTTAAACCATATTTATACCTATCCCGGTATAACTAAACCACCCTTAAAACCCGAAACCAAACGGGAGCCTAAGTAATCTGGTGAACCTGATAATTAATAATTTTTTTTTGGGTATCATGACCTTTTTGTCCTTTCTTTTTGTTCGACTTTGAGCAATTGGTCAAAAAATAATTTTTTGACTAATATATATATAGTATATATATATATATATATATATATATATCTATATATTGTCGGTTATTAGGAAAAACCTTTTTTTTTTTTTTTAGATTTTCTTTTCAGATTTTATGAAAAAAGCCTTCTTTTCGTTTTTTAATTTTTTTATTTTAAAAAAATTATGAACACAATTTTATTTTCTCTGAAAATAATCTTTTACCATTTTATGAAAAACTAAACAGCACCTTAGTCGGTTTCAACTAAGGAACCATTTGATTATATATAATTATAAAAACAGTGTGTTAAAATATGTGCAGCTACTCCTAATCTGTGTGATTCTATATAGTTGCAATTATTATAGTTATACTTTTTTTATTTGATAGGTTGTAATTGAGTTTTGTATTTATAAATTTTATTAATTTTTAAATAGAGAGTTTAGATTACCCCTTTAATTTGAATAGTAAATAATTATTTTTTAATTATTAATTAAAATTTTATATTTATATATAATTTTATAATTATAAAATATATATTATAAGATAATAATTAAGTATTATAAACTTATATATTCGGAGATGATTGCATTATAAAAGATAAAAAAATAATATCAATTCAATCAAGGTACGAAAAAAAATCGCACGTTGTTGTTATTATTTTTATTGAATGGATGAGCCGACTATAATAAATAATTTTATTAATTATTTAAATTTATTATCTATAAATAAATAAATGAATATATGTAAATTGTTATATTTATCAATAAATTTTCAACCTATCAATGAACACAATTTAAAATTTTTAATTTATTTAATTTTAATATATAAATCAAATTTTAAAAATTCATTATAATTCTGTTTTATTAATTTTAATAATTGTAATTAATTAAAACTTATTAAGTTAAAATACACAATTACATCTATAAAAATTTAGAATAAAATTACTTTTTATATTTTAAATAGAATTAATTAAAAAAATTAATTTTTTTACACAAAATTTGTATTTGCTTAATTTTTTTATTACTATTTATTATTTACAAGTTAAAATACACAAATCATATATATATTTTTTTGTGCAGTTACTACTGTAGCGTGGACTCAATTATACTAAATCAAAACATATAAATTAAAATTTATATGCATTTGAGGTGTTCTTTCCGATCACACTTATACTATATCTTATATTTCAAATCAAATCAAAATTTTTTTTTTTTGTTTGAGATATAAGTATTAAAATTTTATATTAAAATAATTAGGATGGAATGAGCAAATATTAGAAGAATACTTCTTTTGGTTGGTCAATTGCCACATTTTAGACTTATTTGTTCCGTTCTCTCTCCAAGCCTCTGTTAGTTCAGACAGAGTCCTTTACAAGAATAGATCACACTCTAACATTTATATTTAGTCAATTATATACTTTTTTTTTTTTTTTTTTTTTTTTTTTTTTTTTTTTTTTTTTTTGGAAGAAAAAGTATAATAAGCATATTTTTTCTAAACACTATAATGAAATCAGTGAATTTCAACGAAAAATTTACTTGATTGAAAACACTGCTAACTATATTGTAGATTTTTTTTGTTCGTTTTTTTTTTTTTTTTTTTTTTTTTTTTTTTTTTTTTTTTTTTTTTTTTTGTGTGTTGCGTGGTGCGTGCACTAGCACCGGGTGGGCCTATCGACCAGAAAAAAAAAAAAAAAAAAAAAAAAAAATCCCTATTATGAGAAATAATTGGTTAAAATGTACTATACAAATCTCTAAACTTAGCCCGATTAAAAAAAAGAATTTGACATTCACTAAAGAGAATTCTATGAGAGAACTTTAGACTTTGCACGTAGAAGAAGCGATCTAGAGGCGCAGCTCCGGTACATGCATGTCACATTTACCTATATTATGTATATCTAAATCAATCAAATTTTTTATTTTAATACAAAAGTATAAAATTTTGTTTTCAAAAAAAAATTATGATGTGATGTGTGAATATTAGGATAACAATTTAATTAATTAGTTGAGAATGTGATGACGGTTAAGAATAAAAACACACAGATGAAGAGCATTCAACGTTTCTTGAAACACATTTATTAAATAGACTTAGACTTATATATAATCTCTTACAAATTTAACAGAAAGAAAAAAACTCGCAAACTATTTAATTGTAACTAGAAGAATCCGAAAATTTCAAACAAATAGCCTAAAGACGAGGACATAATGAAGACTTTATCAAATATAATATCTTAACTAAATTCCTTGACTTTCCCTTTCAATGACATGGTGCAATTAATGGTGACCATTTTAGAAATTTTACTCCAAGTAGCTCGGTCCAGACAGAGACCTTTACAAGAATAGGCTCATTAAAAATGTTGAAACAAACTCTTTACTTAATCATCATCTCCCCAAGGTTACCCAGGACGGTGTCCCCATTTTAAGGAGATAATTAATATATAATACTATATTTTTACAAAGTCTTAGAATTATAAATTTAATTTTAAAATTCTTAAATTATCAAAATATATTTTTCTAAAACTTCAAAATATACAATAATATTGCTACAGGTTGAATACTATTAGTTGTTAATAAAATTTCACCATTTAGAAAACCATGCCCTTGTGGTATAATATACTCTTAAAAATATATTTAGGTATCGTTCGGATGTGCTTATACCGGAATGAGTTTATACCAGGTATAGGTATTAAAGTAAGGGATAAAACCTGGTTAAACCTAAATTGTGTTTGGTTGTGAATGAGGAATAAAACCTGGTTTAAACCTGGTAGAAGCAAAATAGGGTTTGGATTGGGGATTGAGAAAAAAAGAGGTATAAAGTTGACTTTTTGGTTTAATGACGATGTGACCTTACTTTATAAAATTTTAAGTGGGATTAAAAAAGAATGTTAATTTTAAAATATTAAGTAGGAGTAAAAAGTTTAATTTATAAATTTATATAAATTTAAAAAAATTTATAAAAATATTGTATAAATTTTAAAATTAATAATTTTTAAAAATAAAAATAAAATTTTTAGATTTATTTAAAATATAAAATTAAAAAAAAATTAAAATTTATAAAATTTTAAATTTTAATAAAATATTTTTTTATAATTTAAAAATGTTTAATTTCAATAAAAAATAAAAAAAAAAAAAATAACCCTGATGCATAAAAGAAAAAAAAAAACGAAAAAAAAAAAAAGAGGGAAAATATATAATTAATATTAAAATTATATTATTTTTTAAAAAATTTATAAATTTTAAAAAAATTATAAAAAACGTATATAGAAATTTACAATTTTAAAATTAATATTATTTTTTAAATTATAAATTTATAACTATATATAATTTAATCAATAATATAAAATATTTATAGTTTTAATAATTTAAATATTTTTAAATTATTAATTTAAATATACTTATAATTTATTTTTTTAAAAAAAAATTAAATTTTATAAAATTAAAAATTATAATTTAAATATTTTTAAAAATTTAAATATTTTAATTAAAAAAAACTCAAAAGCAAATATACAAAGAAAGGGAAAAAAAAAAATTAAAAAGAAACAAAAAAAAAAAACAAATACCCTTCACAAGGCTCTGACAGAGCCTTGGGAAGGGATTTTTTAAAATATAAATTAAAAATAATTAAATTTATAAAATTTAAACATTTAAAATATAAATATTTTTTAAAATTTAAAAATTTTAATTAAAAAAAAAAAATCTGAAGCATAAAAACTAAAAAACGAAAAAAAACGAAAAAAAAAAAAAAAAAAAAGAAAAAAAAAAAAAGGGAAATGCTTGGGAAGGGGGCGGGGAGAGAGAGAGAGAGAGAGGAGAGAGAGGAGGGGGTTTATACCAGGGGGTTGGGATAGGGTGGGGATATCCCAACCCCATAATGGGGGATATTCCCGTTTGGGAGTATATCCCCAAACGGGGATATCCCAATAGCGTTTGGGTATAAAGGGGGGATATCCCCCTTTATACCACATCCAAACGCAAGCTTAGAATTTATATTTATATACTATTTTTTTTTTAAATTTTTGTAACGTGTTAGTATTTTCTTCATTTTAAAAAATAGTATGGACTTAAAATAAAAATAATTAACGAGATAGATCTAACTGTGAAAAATTTGATAGCACTAAATATTTGGTGCTATCGATAAGTATACTAGCTGAACTTTTTTTTTGACTACTAAAATATATAGTATATTAGTGCTACTAATATTTTAATTTAATCTAGAATTTAATAAATTAAACAAAATCTTTCAATAAAATCATTGATTACTAAAACAATTATTCTATATAGTAAATAAATTAGCTAAATAATTATTATGTTAATTTAAAAACTAAAATATTCAACCTATTCTTATTATTCAAGTTATTCAAAAATTTGCAAGTTAATTAAGTTAAATATAGTCACCCGTAGTAGTTTCAATTCACGTCAAGAAAAAGAATTAAAACATAATTTTCTATTGTCATATAAATTATTACAATAACATGCAAATAATTTTTAGTGAACTAATAAAAAATTAAAAAGATTAATTAGGAATTAAGTACCTTAAACTTAGTGTTTAGAATGAATCCTACAAATAACAACAGACATATTAATGTTGAGAGACCGAGCCAAAGAAAATTAAAAGTCTTAAGAAATTTAAAAATTTTATACAATCATAACTAACTCTTATGTATGAAAATATAAGATAAATTAATATTTTAAAAATAATATGGTTATAAGTATATTAATATTTTAAAAATAAAAAAATATAAAAAAAATAGTTATAATTCCGTGCATTGCACGGGCAACTTACTGGTGTGTGTATATATATATATATATATACACATGGAAAAGCTTTCTCCATGTAGTACTGTGAACAATATAATTAAGCTCTTCTCCTTCACCACCTTTCTCCTTCACCACCTCCACCTCTTCTTTTTCCTCCCAAACTGTTTGGAATTTGCCCAAAATCTCAACTGTGTTTTGCTATTCCTCGATTCTCTCCCATAAAAGAGCATCCTTTACCCACTTCACCCTCTCTCGTCTTCTGAGTACTTGTTGAAATGGGAAACAACAGCGAACTTCCCTGCATGATCTTCTTCTTTCTTTTCCTCCTCTTGCTCCTCTTTGCTCCCCTTAGTTGTTCCCAGATGAAACAAAGCTGTGACTCGAGCGATTTGAATGCGCTCCAGGGCTTTGTGGAAGGGCTCCAGTCGAGTGCTCTTGGGTGGAGCTTTAATGGCTCTTCTTCAAATTGCTGTAACTGGGTTGGAGTATCCTGTCAATTGGGCTCTGCTCCGGTGAAGAGGGTGATTGGTTTGGATTTCTCCAATAAGAGTTTAAAGGGCTCTGTTTCTACTTCTCTGGGCGAATTAGATCAATTGAAGCAGCTCAATCTCTCCTACGTACAATTCCCTTCATGGGTCGGTTCCTGTGGAGCTATTCCATCTGCCTCATTTGGAGCTCCTTGATCTTAGTATGAACATGTTATCCGGGTCTATCCCTGCAGAATCGAACCTCCCGTCGATTCGGTTATTCAACATCTCGTTTAATTCATTTAATGGCACCCACCCGATCCTCGCGAGATCAAGCAATCTATCCGTCTACGACATCAGTTCGAATAGCTACACGGGCACCGTCGATACAGGTATCTGCAATTCCTCTGATTCCATTCACGTCCTTCGATTCTCGGTGAACATCTTCTCCGGGAATTTCCCACGGGGCTTCGGGAACTGCAGTTCCCTTACTGAGCTCTTGCTCGATACAAACGGCCTCACCGGAACTTTGCCCGATGATCTGTTTACACTATCGTCCTTGACCCAACTAAACCTTCATGGAAATTCACTATCTGGTACTGTGAGCAACAAAATTAGAAACCTTTCCAAGCTTGTTTATATAGATATTTCCTGTAATAACTTTTCCGGGGTAATCCCGGATGTATTTGATAGCCTAAATGAGCTAGAGTTCTTTAATGCTTTATCCAATGAACTCACTGGGGTTTTACCCCCTTCTTTGTCCAATTGTTCAAGACTCACTACTCTTTGCTTGACAAATAACTCTCTTCGGGGGACCATCGATCTTAACTTTACGGCCTTGCCCAAGTTAAACACACTCTGCCTCGGGGAGAATTTGTTTTCCGGTCCTATCCCTTGGGATCTTCCCAATTGCACGCAAATGCAGATGTTACGTCTTTCTAATAACAATCTTGTTGGCAAAATACCCTCTAGCTTCAAAAACTTCACCTCCCTATCCAGTCTCTTTCTCCAGAATAACAACTTGTCCGACTTATTATCGGCACTACAAATCCTACAGAACTTGCCAAATCTTGCAAACCTTGCACTCAATCATAATTTTCGAGGTGGTGAATCAATACCGTCAGAAGGGATTCAAGGATTCGCTAAAACGGAAGTCTTTATCATTGCGTATTGTGCTCTTTCGGGTTCTATCCCACTGTGGTTGGCGAATCTGACCAAATTGAAGCTCTTGGACATTTCCCGGAACCATTTAACCGGGACGATCCCTGTATGGTTGGCAAATCTCGACAATCTCTTTTACTTGGACATGTCAAATAATTCGCTCACCGGAGAAATTCCTGCTAGCTTAACACTTATGAAGAGCCTTGCGTGCAGTAACTTATCACAGGAGAGCTCAGCATCACAAAATTTTCAGAGTTTCATAGAAAGAAATTTCGGTGGAAAGACACTTCGATACAATCGATTTAGCAGCTTTCCACCGGCGATAATTTTGAGCAATAATAAACTTGTTGGGTCGATCTTGCCTGGGTTTAATGGTCTTAAGAACCTCCATGTATTGGATTTGAGTTTCAACAATATCTCAGGGACCATACCCAATTTATCGGGCATGTCAAACTTAGAAAGTTTAGATTTATCTCACAATCATCTCACCGGTGTCATTCCGCTCTCTTTGACTAGGTTAAATTTTCTTTCTAGCTTCAATGTGGCCTATAACAATTTAACCGGACAGATTCCAACAGGAGGCCAATTTAACACACTCAATGATCCATCAATTTATATCGGTAATTATTATCTTTGTGGACCTCCAACTAAAATTAACTGTTCCAAAGAAGAAGCAAAGTCTTATGCTAAAGGAGAAGGCAACAACGAAACTAAGACAACTTGCATGGTCGTATCTTGGAATGGGACTTGGATTCGCCACTGGATTATGGGGTGTGTGCGGAATCCTAATATTCAAAAAATCTTGGAGTGATGCATATTTTGAGATGATTAATAAATTATTTGATAAAATATATGTAATAATAGTAATAAATATGCGAAGATTGAACAGAAGAGTACGTGGATGAAGACCAAATTCTTCAAGTTATTACTTAGGCAGTTTGTAAGTTAGTCCCATTGAAGGGTGCATTTCTTACTTTTTATGTTGCATAGAATTTGCCATTGTAAATTCATGTACAGTTTGTATCCTACATGGTATGTTTGTGCGGTTATCATTTGAGGAAGTGGGCATGTGCTGCAAAGCCATTGTACTTTTTTTTTAAAAAATATATAAAAAAGTATAAAAATTATTTGAATTATAAATTATTGTGAATCAGCTAATCAACCGTCAAATTGTGATTTTACTATACAATCTCTCAATTTGTATGATTTGAACCAAACTATATATTCATTAAAGTAATTCGTTTAGATTTGAAGTCAAAATATTACTAATTTAATCAAAATAAATAAATTAAAAGATTTGATAATAAAATTCAAATTGTAAAAAAGTTGGATAGCCAACTTAAAATAATTTATAGTTTAAATAAGTTTTATCCAATTTTTTTTTTTCAATTTTTCAATTATCAATTATTCCTAACTAATTAACTGATGCTTGCTAATAAGATTTAACTATTTGTCAAACTAACGATCAACTTGTGCATCGTATAGAATCTATATATTTATAAATAAACATATATTAATCCTCAATTGTTTTAAGCCCCGTGCCTTCGCTTTTTTTCTTCATTTTACGCGTAAGTTATAAATTTAAAAAATAAAATAAATATTATAATTTATCTACATCAATATTTTAAAAAAATATATAAAATTTTTAAAGTCACTATAGTGCAAGAGAAAACTTCCATCATCCTTTCATGGAGTCGTCAACTCATTTCTCTCTATTTATTTTCTTTCCCCCAAAAAGAAAAATCAACTGATTTTTTTTTTTTTTTCCTCTGAAACTCTTAATAAGGAGTTAGGATTTTATTTTATTTTGTTATCGAAGCTTTCTTCGATAGTACGATGATCGCGAGATCATTGATTTGGTACTGTTCTATTCATTTTCTATCTCTCTTGCAGTATTTTTCTTTTATATCTTATTTGATTTCAAATCTTTTTTTTTTTTGTTTTTTAGGCAGCTATATGCCGAATTTCAAATGGCGGCTTTTATATCAGTAAAATAAATATAAATATAAATAATTTTCTGTTGCTCATCGTCCTATACTGGATTAATTTTATACATTCATACAAACTGGATGGCGTCAACTTGTTACTATAGAGCAATTCCTGTGTCAAGCTTGCTCTATCTGTGGTTAACTCATCTTTATTATTCAATAATTTTAAGCTTTAATTTATTATAAAAATCTATTATTAAACATAATAATAAATTGATATATTTTTTAAAATCATAAAATAATAAAATTTAAATTATAAATAAATAAAATATTATAACTTTGTTATTTTGTGATTTATAAAATGTAGCTAGATGGATTTGTGCATTCTACATCTACATCGGCATGAGAGTGACATCAGAATCGAAACAACCCTTTTCAGATTATGAAATCGACCTCAAATACTCGACGGCGAAACACCGCAGTTCTCCGCAGTTAGATGAATCTGTGGCGAGCCTTTATTATAACATAAAGTCTTTTAGTCTTTTGCTGCAAGTTATGGGAGCTACAGACTACGTTGCCAATTAGACTTACTTAGTGATGAAAATTCCGTACCAGTGTTTAGTCAACATTATCTATGCTACAGCATTCGCTTCTCCCCTCTCCTCCCTCTCTCTCTTTCTCTCTCCATCTCTCGCCATTATTGTGAACTACGTAAGCTCTTCTCCTTCACCACCACCTCCTCTTCCTCTTCCTCTTCCTCCCAAGCCACTCGAAGTAGAGTTTTGCTAATCCTCGATACTTTTCCATAAAAAAGTATTATAATTTGATTTAAATTTGTATTTATCTAAATTGAAATTAAATTCTAATCTAATTAGGATAATATGAGATTTAGATTGTTGGGTAAAACTAGAATTTAATTAGGAGTTTAATTAGACTACAAATCCTAATTAGATTCTAGTTTTGAGGCATATATTATATATAGCATATCCGGCTACTTTAATGAACCCGCAACTTCTAATTAGCGGAAGCGCTAATTAATTTAGTCCAACCAAGGAAGATACGTGTTCTTGGTGTTGGTACATACGGCTATATTAATGAAGCCGAGATTTTAATTAGAGGCCATACTCTAATTAATTTAGCAACCCATGAGAGAGGCCGAATTGGAGAAGTCATATGTTGCTAATGAAGCCGGCAATTAATTAAAAAATTGAAGCTCTAAGGTGAGGGCGTCCATACGATTGGATTCTTAGGAATCGTTAGGGTGGACGTAAATTTTGATATTTCGGATTTATTTGGAGTTTCGGTTTTCTGGAGAGATATAATTTTTGTATTCTTCTTTTGACTTTAATAAAAGTCTTTGCTCTGTCTTCGCCCGTGGATGTAGGCCGGTGGCCGAACCACGTAAAACTTGGTGTACACTTTACTTTTCTTTTCTTATATTATTTTTTTTTGGATCTATTTTTCGCCGTTTCGATTTAACAAACTGGTATCGGAGCCTTCTATTCCCTTGAGGATTGAGAATTATGACGACGAAGTTCGAGATCCAGAAATTTGATAGCACCAACAGTTTTACATTATGGCAAGTAAAGATGTGTGCTATCCTAACGCAGCAAGGATTGCAAAAGGCACTGTTGGGAAAAGAAAAGATGTCCGATTCGTTAACGGCGGAGTAGAAGGAGGAGATTGATGACAAAGCTCTTACGGCAATACAAGTATGTTTATCTGATGAGGTCTTGCGAGAGGTCTTGGATGAAAAGACCGCTGCAGGGCTTTGGCTTAAATTGGAATCTTTCTACATGACGAAGTCTCTCACCAACAAGTTAAATTTGAAGCAATGTCTCTTCATATTGCGCATGGCGGAAGGTACCTCTATTAAATCATATTTAGATGAATTTAATTCTATTATTATGGATCTTCGCTCGATAGATGTTAAGATCAATGAGGAAGATGAAACCCTTTTATTATTATGTTCTCTACCACTCTCTTATAAGAATTTTCGCGAAACCTTCATTTTCGGTCGAGATACTCTATGTCTCGATGATGTCAAATCTTCTTTATTATCAAAGGAGAGGATTGATATGCAGATAAGTAATAAGACAGGTGGAGTTTCAGGAGAAGGTTTAGTTGCTAGAGGGAGGTCTCGGGAAAGGGGTTCCGGTAATAGAGGTACATCGAGATCAAAGTCAAAACACAGTAATCTGATTTGCGGCTATTGCAAGAAGAATGGTCACATAAAAGCTGATTGTTTCAAGTTGAAAAATAAAGAGCAGCGAAAAAATAACGGTGATAAGAATCAAGATCAGAAAAACACCAATGCTAAACCAGAAGCAAGTGTTGCAGCAGGAGAATCAGATGGCGGCGATATTGTCTTCACAGTTACGGATAAGACACGCAGGCAGGATGAGTGGCTTATGGACTCCGTATGTTCCTTCCATATCTGTTCACATAGAGATTAGTTCTCGACGTACAAGCCTATTGATGGTGGAGATGTATTGATGGGAAATCACTCTAAGTGTACAGTTATTGGTATTGGCACTGTTCAGGTACGTATGTACGATGGAGTAGTGAGGACTATATCTGAGGTTCGGCATGTTCCGAATATGAAAAACAATCTGATTTCATTAGGTACACTTGATGCTAAAGATTTTAAGTATTCTTCGACTGATGGATTAATGAAAGTCGCTAAAAGAAATCTTGTAGTGATGAAGGCCAAGTTGACCGACATGTTATATGTTCTACAGGGTTCCATGTGACAGGTTCAGTAGCGGTGACTTCTTCCTCTATGTCAGATTTAGATAGCACCAAATTATGGCATATGCGACTAGGCCATATGAGCGAGTATGGTTGTAATATCACAGATTTTTGGTAACGTTTCACACTCCGGCTAATAAAGATTATGTTTGGAGAAATTGGAGTAACGAGATTACTTAGGTGGGTAATCTCGATGTACGGGTATTTTTCTGCGATAGAGCTCGGAAAACGGAGAACGGCAGTGCGATCGGATCCGGATTCCGACTTACGGAACCCCCAGAAAGGGATGGTTAGGATCGCGGTGACCGGGAGGTGCATCGAAATCCGTGCAAGTGATCGTGCACGCTTTTCGAGAAGATAAGAAATTATCCTTAAGGAATTATCTTTAAGGAATTATCTTCAAAGAATTATCGTTAAGAAATTATCTTTAAGGAAATATCTCTAAGAAATTATCTTTAATGAATTATCTTTAAATAATTATCCCGAAGGATTATCTGTGAGGAATTAATTAATTGGAGTTCAAAAAATATTCGAGGTGGATTTTGACGGTACGTACATATGAAAAGGGAAAATAAAAGAAATAAATTAATAATAACGAGATTTATTTATTCTCCGTATACCGAAAGGAAACCCTAGTATTAAAAGATCGCCTCCTCAAATCCTTCCCTTTTGTGTGCGTGCTGAAAACCAAATGAAACCCTAGTTTGAAAAGAGAGAAAGGAGAAAAGAGAAAAGAAAAGGAAACTCTAACCGGGGGAAAAAGAAATAGAGAAGGAAGAAGCAGAGGAACCCGATCGCCCCGATCGACGTGCCGGAGACCGGAGAACGAGACATCACCGCCATCGGAGGGCAGATCCGGATTCTCACCACCGCAAAGAACGGAGATCGGGATCGCGTTGCCTCCTCCATCGGAAAAAGGTTAGGAATCGTTATTTCTCTCCTTCGTCGGTTTAATCGTGGATTTTTCCATGTTCTTTAGAGATCGGTTTAATCGGTATGTTGATCACGGGTTTTTGATGGTTTTGATCGGTGATTTGTTCGTGTTTCGACAGAGTTTAACTGATGGTTTTTAATCGGCTTGATCGGAGGTTTGATCGGGTTACCGATCGATGTTTTCGTTGGCCTCCGATCAATGGTTTTATCGTTGGAGCAATCCTTTGGGTTATTTTGGGTGTTCCGTTGGAGCATGGGGGGGGATTAACGGGAAGCCGCCGCCGCCGTTGTCAAACGGGAGGCCACCGCTGCCGTTATCATGTTCACGAGGTCGTCGCCGCAGCCGCCGTGGTCGCGTGGTCGCAACCGGAGCTCGAGAAGACGACGAAATCGGAAAATTAAAAGAAAATGCGGTTTACTGTTCACGGAAGCCCAGCCTGCAGCCCGCGGTCCAGGCTCCAGGCGTGGACCTGGCGCATGGTCGTCCCTCCCTTCGGTGAACCCCGCTGCACCAAGCTCGGCCCGCAAGAGGTGCACCGGCCCAGCCCGATCCGCGCGGTGCACGCACTGGGTGTGCACCCGGTGCGCGCCACCGCAGCCGCGGGAGGTGGACCCGATGCGTGCTCTTCTCGTGCACCGGCCCGGCCCAAGGAGCATGGTGCACGCGCCCGGGGTGAGCCCGGTCTGCGCCGCCACCTCTACTGTGCTGTAGACCCGGTCCACACCTGGTCCGTGCACCATCCGTCAGCCCGGAAGCCCGGTAGCTCCGTTTTCGGCCCATTTCGCATCGTTTTTGAGTGTTTTTGACCACGACGATATTTTTAACAACAATGTAGTTCTTCGGAACAGTTTTTGGTTCGACGATTTTTTTGTTGGATGACACGGTCCGCTTGGCACAGTGATTTTGATTTTTCGTCGGTCTATTGTTGCAGTGGTCGGGACCACTGTTTTGCCTATTTAGGGTAATAATGTTAAAAGGTATTTTTGGTTATTTTATTAGGCCGCGTGAAGTTCGGATTTTCCTAGGAGGGACATGGGCGCGGTCATTTATCTTCATTCAGGTGGGTACCTTTGATTAATTTCGGTGCAGGGTCGTTTCCGAGTATTTCGTTTGATAAAGTAGATATTTTTGGTAAAAGTGACTAACCCCATTGCATGTAAATCCCATATTCTATTCGCATTGAGGCGGCTGCGGTCGCATGATTGTTTTACTAATCTTACTAACGCGGCTGAGGTCGCCACATTGTTTTATACTCATATTGCTTACACGCACACCGGCGGTTTGGCCACCGCACAGGGTGTATTTTTTCGGAAAGATGGTAAGTTGTTTTACCCATGTACCCCACAAGAAGAGGTTAGTGGGGACCCCTCAAGGAGAGGCGACTGCTACTTGGGCAGTGGAGGGGTTGGAGGGACCAAGAAAATGACTTCGGTATTCTGGGGTTGGGGCCCAGCTTGTTTCGGTATTCTGGGGTTGGTGCCCAGCTTGTTTTGTGATAGGGATTTAGTGATACATGAGGGGGAAGTAAATGCTCCGGTGTATCGGTTTGTCTTTTCAGTTATTGCATTTACTGTTTACATCTACTTTATCAGTCACTGACTACCCACACTGTGACAGGTCCGAGCAGGGATGGGAACCGGGACGACGGTGAGGCAACAGTTAGAGGACCCCAGCCCTTGAGGCTATTAAACTTTATTGTTTTATGGTTATCTTTTAGTGTGTTTGGTTAATCTAGCTGTGATTACTTGTGCATGGTTTCTTGTGGATGTTGGATTGAGGACTTAGTATAGAATTATCTTCTCTCATCTATGAATGTTAAGATGTGTAGTTGCGGCGTTTTCAAATACAAATATGGTTTCAAAAGCATTTTCAAACCAAGTGTCGTGTAGGCACTGATTCCAAAACCCGTGGATTTATCCTTTCAAGTAAGAGGGCCGCTTAAAAGAGTTTGCGAAAATATTTTGTAAAACCGGGTGTCGAGTGGACACCGACTTTCAAACCTATGGGTTTGTGGTGTAGTTCAATATGATAAATGCGATGGTATGGTTAAGTATAGTCTCTCCTTATTGTCGTTCATTGTTTGCATGGTTAAAGTATTTGTCGTGATTGGAACGCCGTGCATATACAAAGGAGGCTCCGCCTGTTTGGAAAGTGAATCTGTATATGTGGCGGGTCTGGTATGCACCGGAGGTGAAGTTCTTTTAAGAAAAAAAAAATGGTTATGTTTTCGTCTCTTTTAGAACCTCTGGGGCATGATAGATTATATGGTATCAGAGAAAATGACTTTAACCATGGTGATCAGTGACCAACATCCACAGAGTGTAATACCACAAGTAACTAACAATTTGATAACCAAGGTGTAAGTGTGTAAAGTACGAGCGTGAGCGCGGGGAAAGAAGGATAGAGTCCCAGTGTTTGTAGGTCAAGGTGCTAGACCAATTATGTAGTGTCCCAGTTTTTCCCCTGTGTTTTCCCCTGTTTGGGGGTGTGGAACACCTAGTGTTGGTGTGTTGGGCCCCAACATGTCAAAGGGGTGTGTTGTTTGGGCTTAGAGTGGATTTGGAAGTGAGCCTGACCTTCGGCTGACTTTGCCGAATTTTAGGAGTGGAATCAGGCTAAGCGGAGGCCGTATTTGGATTCAGCGCGGAAAAACGCTTGAAAACGGCTATTTACTTATTTAATTTGGAGTCCGGATGCCCAAAAACGGACCCCCGGAAGTTTTCTGCGCAAAATGGTGCATGGGGGGATCTGTGGACCGGCCGGGACACGTGGCGCCTTGTTATTGGGCCGGCGCACGGCTCTCGGTCCACGGAGCGGGCCGCCGGTGCACGGTGCACCGGCGGGCCACGTGGCAGACGCCCGTTGGTCCGGTCCAGGGCGCGCGGCGCACGGGAGGGTGCGCGGGCAGCGCGGGCAGGCCGGGCAGGCGCGGGGTTGGGCGAGGTGCACGGTGCACCGGGGCGCGCCACGTGGCGGCCCCGGGTTGGTTGGCGCATGTGAGCGGGGTGCACCCGCGGGCGCGCACCTGCGGCCGTACGCACGTGGCCGTACGCACGCGCGGCGCAGGTGCGCAGGCGGCGCCCGGCGGGCGTGGCGGGCGGGGAAGCGGCCGCCACGTGGCGCCCCGCCATTGGCGGGCGCCACCCACCCCGCCGCCCCGCAGGGGGACGCGTGGCGCGTCCCCGCTGGGCCCGCACGGCTGCCGCCTGTTTGGCGGACGCGTGGCGGGCCCAGGGCCGGGTTGGACGGACGGTCGGACGGGGTGGGATCCCGTGTGCGGCCCGGGTTGGGCTGGGCCGCACTGTAGCCGCCCGAATCCTGGCGGGCCGGGCCGCACTGTAGCAGCCCGAATCTCCCCCTGCGCCCGAAAGTGGGGACACAGGGGGAATTATCCCAATTGTTTTTGGGGGCCTATAAATAGGCCCCCTCCCCTCTCTTCTTGGACTTTTTCCGAGAGAAAGAGAGAGAACCAGGGTGAGGTGTGTGAAGAGAAGTTTTTCCTCTCACATTTTTCTACCTCGTGGTGCGTTCCCAGATTTTCGGGAAGATCGACAGCGGCGTTCCGGATTTTACAGTGTGCCTCGGTTTTCCCCCATTTTCGGCCCGTTATCGTCGCTTTTCAGTCCGAGGAGTCCCCTGCGCAGTACAGAGGTCCGATTCCGACGATTTCTGCGCCAGTGTGTTCCTAAGAGGTAGGGCTTCGTTTTCCGTGTTGATAGTTTCTTCGGATTCCGATTTCTTGGCACGTTTCCCGAGGTGATTTGACACCCCATTTTGCTGTTTGGATCTTTGGACAGCGGCAACTTCGACGAATTATTTCTCCGCGTAGGAATATCGGATCGGGGTGATTCAAGAGTCGATTTTGGGTGATTTTTCGCGAGGAACGCAACCGTGAATTTTCTGTGATTTTAGGAGCTCGGGACAGAGGTGAAAATTCCTCGTTTTGCGTGCTGATTTTAAAATAGCAAATGTGTGTTTAGAAATTGTTATATTTACACCGTGTACACTTATGTGATGTTGTAGGACATTGTTACAGCTGACGGTGTGTTTAGAGGACAGCGGGTATTTTCTGGGTACATCGTGCACGCTTTTCGAGGTGGGTGGTTGCGTATCCCTCCTTGTTGATTTGCACACTAGGAATAAAAGAGTTTCCCAACTATGCATGTGATAGATAACCTGTGATATATAAATCTATTGTTTTAGCCCCTAAATTAATTTAGTAGCCTCTATGTGATAAATCTGGGACAAGAAATTGGACAATTGCTGTATCGTGAACCGCATGCAATTTAGTAACCCAACAATATTTGTAAAATGATTCTAAAGTATTTTCACATGAAACTTAGCTCCTTTCTAAATGTTTTTAAAAGAGAACACTTGCATGCTCATTGGACATCTAGTTAGGCCACTATCTTACTGCAGCACTATATTATGGGACTTGACTTAGGAGAAAACATGTGTTATTGTTATTCTTCTCTATCGATGCATGATGCTCGAGTCTGATCGGGATTTTGGAGATAGTGGTGTCTGGACTTTGAGTTTGGGACAGTTGGGACTGTTTTGGGGGATTGTGGGGCATAGTGGCAACCGCGGATGTTAGGCGGTTGACCAGATGTTTATACCTTATCAGATTGGGACTTATGGGTTCAGCGGTGACCGCGGATTGTGGGCGGTTGACCGGATGTTGTTATCACATCAGATTGGGGATCGGGGTTGCATTAGTGGATGGAGTATTCCCACTTTGATCATGGTCATGATCCAGTCCTGCTATTGTGAGACATTGGTTACAGTGATGATTGATACAGAGATACTTTACTCGTGTGGGTCGCTCCCCTCGAGTGCCACTCCGGAGTAGGCTTTTAGACCGTGATGGGTGCCGGTCAGTTGGTGAGTTGTGAGTGATGACAGAGCAGGCAGTGCCAGTATTTCCTGGCCCACTGATTGGGTTTTCTTTGGGCAGTCAGCTTTATAGTTGCATCTATACAGTCACCTTTTGGCACTGCATTTAGAGGCATAGTAGTGGTAGTTTCTTTTCAGCAGTCTTTATTGCATACCACTGTTCTTTCCTTTTTGCCTCTTTATTCCTAGTGGGTGCGTCAGCATCAGAGGTTTTACCCACTAGGGGAGGCTACTGGTTTATCTAGTAGTTCTCACCCCCATTGTTGTTTCTTGTTCTTTCTTCCCCTTTGTTTTGCAGAGTCGACTGTGGGAGCTGCTGGGCCTTCGGCAGCAGATCGAGGTAAGAGGATCGCCGACTAGCTAGATCGTCTACCCCGAGCGAGAGTTTAGCTAGACTATTACTGTACTCCCCTTTTGTATCTCAGACATAGTAGTTTACTTTTGGGTCTGGCTGTGGCCAGCTGGTTGTATTACTTTGGTGAGCTGGGAGTTTATTGTACTTTTATTTCAGTTTACTGTTTTTCCTTCAGTCTGAGATTATTGTTAGTTTTATTAGTTCAGCTCTGTTATGCTCTTCTATTGTATATTATCTATCTGAGCAGGTTACCAGCGCTTCGTGTACATGGAAAATTCTGTGTGCACGGCGGATCTGTTGGCGGGCCCGGGTTCTGGTTACCCCGGGGCGTGACAGATTAAGTTGGTATCAGAGCTTAGGGATAGGTCAGTTGGGACTTAGGAAACCCTAGGCTTTTGGCAGACCCTAGGATGATAGGGCGTGAGAGGCGTGACACTTTGCGAAAGTCGTTGATTTATTTATTGGACTCTTCCAGTGAGTGAGGAGGGATCGACATACCCAATTTCTGGGGGACCGTTATGTTGGCTGCAGACAACATAAAGTCGCAGAAATTGGGGGATGTCTTTGACTTTCGCTTGATTGGGTCGTCTGGGGTTATGTTACTGATTCGTATTTTTCCTTGTGGCAGGATGCCTCCCCGACGTCGGATTCCCGCTCTGGGTGCCCCTACACCCCCTGGTGAGCCGGAGCAGACGGGGTCCACTGAGATTGCTGAGTTGCGGGCCATGATGGCCCAATTGGCGGAGAGCCATCGTCAGCAGCAGCAGAGGATTGATCAGCTGCTCGCGCAGAGAGAGACACCACCCCCAGCTGTTCCTGAGGCCTTTGTGCCCCCTGTTGCCCCTTTTGTGCCGTCAGCGCCATCTTCGAGTAGCGGGGCTCCTGGAGCTGTACAGCCTTTGACTGCGGAGGAGGAGCGGGATTTTGCTGACAAACTCGCCCAGTTTGTTAAGCGGGGACCACCGAGATTTTCAGGGCGGGATGCCCCGCCCTCGGCTGTTGGGAAATGGCTTTCTGCGATGGAGAAGCTTTTTCGGGATTTCTTCATCGACCCGAAGTATCGAGTGCACATGGCGGTGCACTGTTTGGACGGGGATGCTGATTTTTGGTGGCAGCGGGTGGAGCCACTGGAGTTCCGGATTTCTCGGCAGCTGCCCTGGGAGGAGTTCCGACGGTTGGTGTTGGACACTTATTTTTCGACCAGTGTGAAGAAGAAGTTGGAGGACGACCTGAAGAACCTGCAGCAGGGCGAGCGATCGACCCATGCCTATTTCCAGGAGTTCATGGAGTTGTTGAACTGCGTGCCCTACGTTGCTCGTGACGGGCCGCACCAGGTTGAGATGTTCGAGGGAGGCCTTCGCCCAGAGATTTACACCCTGGTGCATGCTCAGAGATTTCAGACTCTGGATGCAGCCGCAGAGCATGCACAGTGGGTGGAGAGAGGTGATCAGGTGGTGGCCAGACAGAGGGCTGCGGTCGCTCAGGGCTCCGACAGAAAGCGACCAGCCCAGGATGAGGGGGGACAGGCCAGTACTTGGAGGCCGCCCCGACCGCCACCGCCTCAGTTTCAGGGCCGTGGGCGTTCGGAGCGGCGAGGGCCTGGTGGATCCCAGAGGCCCCAGCAGCAGCAGCAGCAGCAGCAGAAATCGCAGTCGTCGCAGCGCGGATCTCAGCGGCAGCCACAGCGACAGCGACAGTCTCAGCAGCAGCAGTCCCGACAGACACGGGCTCCCAGCAGTTGTATTTTCTGTGGAGGTCCGCATTTCCCCGGCACCTGCGACCAGCGGTGGGGTCGTTGCTATGGATGTGGACAGCCAGGGCACATTCGAGCTGCGTGCCCCTTTTCGACCTCAGCCGCCCCTTCTTCAGCATCTGCCCCAGCATCATCGCAGCAGCGGTCGACGGCTCAGCGGCCATATGCTCCAGCGAGCAGGCCATCTTCCTCCCATTCCACAGATTATCGCCCTCCAGCTCAGAGTGGGCGGGTGTATGCTGCACAGGTAGAGGATTCTTCAGCAGCGGACCATGTGGTAGCAGGTATCACTTTACTTTCTGGCATTAGGACTCGCACCTTATTTGATACTGGAGCATCGCATTCTTTCATTAGTAGATCTTTTGCATCATTACATGGGTTAGAGGTAGGACTTTTGCCACGTGCACGAGAGGTACAGATTCCCGATCACACTTTGCTCGTGGAGGAGTGTTGTTGGTCCTGCCCGATGCAGATCGAGTCCTGGATTATGCCAGCAGACCTGTTGGTCTTGAGACAGCTGCAGGATTTTGATGTGATCTCGGGATGGACTGGCTGGCTCGGTATTTTGCGACTATTGACTGTGCCGAGAGGACTGTCACTTTTAGAGAGCCAGACCAGGAGGTGTTGGTGTACCGGGGATGTCAGAGTGCTTTCTTTGCCTCTATGGTTTCGACTTCCCGAGCGAGGCGGATGATTCATCGAGGATGTGTAGCCTTTTTGGCTAGTGTTGTTGAGGGGCCTACGGCGGCACCGGGACTCGGGGATATCCCTATCGTCCGCGAGTTCCCGGATGTGTTTCCACCTGAGCTGACTTGTATGCCGCCCGACAGAGAGATTGAGTTTGTGATTGACGTAGTCCCAGGAACTGCGCCAATCTCTAAGGCTCCTTATCGGATGGCACCGGCTGAGCTGAGAGAGCTTAAAGCACAGTTGCAAGACTTGATGGATAAGGGTTTCATTAGACCCAGTGTGTCGCCCTGGGGAGCACCGGTGCTATTCGTGAAAAGAAGGATGGGTCACTTAGACTGTGTGTGGACTATAGGGAGCTGAATAAAGTGACCATTAAGAACAAGTACCCTCTGCCGCGCATCGACGATCTCTTTGATCAGCTGCAAGGGTCTTGTGTCTTTTCCAAGATTGATCTACAGTCTGGTTACCACCAATTAAAGGTGAAGGCCGAGGATATTCCTAAGACTGCTTTCAGATCACGGTACGGGCATTATGAGTTTACAGTTATGCCATTTGGATTGACTAATGCCCCTGCCGCCTTTATGGACTTGATGAACAGGATATTTCGGCCATTCCTGGATCGATTTGTGGTGGTGTTCATAGATGATATCCTGGTTTACTCCCGGAACGAGGCCGAGCATGAGGAGCACTTGAGGACTGTGCTACAACTTCTGCGGGAGAAGAAGTTGTACGCCAAGCTGACAAAGTGCGAGTTTTGGCTTCGGGAGGTAGCTTTCTTGGGCCATGTGATTTCCGCCGCCGGTGTGGCAGTAGACCCGGCGAAGATTGAGGCAGTTCGTGATTGGCCCCGACCGACGACTGTATCAGAGGTGCGCAGCTTCATGGGATTAGCTGGTTATTATCGTCGGTTTGTGGAAGGCTTTGCGAAGCTTTCCACACCCCTCACTCGGTTGACGCGTAAAGGGGTTAAGTTTATCTGGAGTGAGGACTGCCAGAAGAGCTTCGAGGAGCTGAAGGACAGACTGATGACTGCTCCTATCCTTTCCCTCCCTGTTATGGGGAAAGGATATGTGATCTACAGTGACGCATCGCACAGTGGACTGGGTTGCGTGTTGATGCAGGATGGGAGGGTAATTGCTTATGCATCGAGACAGCTCAAGGATTACGAGAAGAATTACCCTACCCACGACTTAGAGCTCGCTGCCGTGGTGTTTGCACTGAAGCTTTGGCGCCATTACCTGTACGGGGAGCATTGTGAGATCTACACCGACCACAAGAGCTTAAAGTATCTGTTCACACAGAAGGAGCTTAATTTGAGGCAGCGCAGGTGGTTAGAGCTACTAAAGGATTATGATGTGGATATCCTTTACCACCCAGGCAAGGCTAACGTGGTCGCTGATGCTTTGAGCCGGAGAGCAGTTCAGAGTTTGTCTATGTTGATCACAGACCAGGCGCCCCTATTGGAGGAGATGAGACGGCTCGAGATAGAGGTTGTGTCCCCTGGGGTCTCTGCTAGACTGACGTCATTAGTCGTGCAGCCCACTCTGCTGGACAGGATCAGGGAGAAACAGAGTGAGGACCCCCACTTGACCAGGATTCGAGATCAGCTTCCGAGTGATCAGTCAGGGGATTTTACAGTGGATGCTGCGGGAGTACTGAGGTACAGGGACCGAGCATGTGTGCCAGTGGATGCTGAGATCAGAGAGCAGATATTGAGAGAGGCCCATTATACACCTTATACCCTTCATCCTGGGGGGACTAAGATGTATAAGGACCTCAAGGCACATTTTTGGTGGAATGGCATGAAGAGGGATGTTGGGAGATTTGTGGCCCAGTGTTTAACTTGTCAGCAGGTAAAAGCTGAGCATCGGGTGCCAGCTGGCAAGTTACAAAGTCTCCCATTCCTGAGTGGAAATGGGACCACATTACCATGGACTTCGTGGTCGGATTGCCGAGGGCACAGGGCGGAGCAGATGCTATCTGGGTAGTTGTGGATCGACTTACTAAGTCAGCGCACTTTTTGCCTATGCAGACTACTTGGCCACTCGATCGACTAGCCCAGCTATACCTTGATGAGATTGTGAGATTGCATGGAGTACCCGCCTCCATTGTGTCAGATAGAGATCCGAGGTTTGCCTCGCGTTTTTGGGGGAGTTTGCAGACCGCGATGGGGACTCGGCTCAGATTCAGTACAGCTTTTCATCCCCAGACTGATGGGCAGTCAGAGCGGACTATACAGATCTTGGAGGACATGCTGAGGGCTTGCGTCTTGGATTTCGGCGGGGGTTGGATTCGGCACTTATCCTTGGTTGAGTTTGCGTACAACAACAGCTTTCAAGCGAGCATACAGATGGCTCCGTTTGAAGCGTTGTATGGACGCAAGTGCCGATCACCACTTTATTGGAGTGACGTAGGCGAGAGACGGACCTTGGGGCCAGATATACTGCTAGAGGCAGAGGAGAAGGTCCGGGTGATTCGACAGCATCTTCAGACCGCTCAGAGCCGACAGAGGAGTTATGCTGATGTTCGGCGACGAGACTTAGAGTTTCAGGTTGGAGATCATGTATTTCTGAAAGTCTCGCCGTCCAAGGGGATCAGGAGGTTTGGCATTCGCGGGAAACTCAGCCCCCGATACATTGGACCATTCGAGGTGTTGGAGCGTATCGGGCCTGTTGCTTATCGACTTGCACTTCCCCCGAGACTGGCTGGTGTCCACGATGTTTTCCATGTTTCCACACTGAGGAGGTACGTCTTCGACCCGTCGCACGTCATCGACTTTGCACCCCTCGCGATCAGCGAGGACTTGAGATATGAGGAGCGCCCAGTGCGGATTCTTGATCGAGAGGTGAAAGAATTGCGCAATCGGACCATTCCCTATGTGAAGATCCTATGGAGCAACCATGATGATCGCGAGGCGACGTGGGAGCCGAGTCAGAGATGATGGACGCCTACCCCTACTTGTTCGAGGCTCTGGATTGAGGTATGATTTTAGTTTCGAGGACGAAACTTTTGTTAGTGGGGGAGGATGTAGTGTCCCAGTTTTTCCCCTGTGTTTTCCCCTGTTTGGGGTGTGGAACACCTAGTGTTGGTGTGTTGGGCCCCAACATGTCAAAGGGATGTGTTGTTGGGACTTAGAGTGGATTTGGAAGTGAGCCTGACCTTCGGCTGACTTTGCCGAATTTTAGGAGTGGAATCAGGCTAAGCGGAGGCCGTATTTGGATTCAGCGCGGAAAAACGCTTGAAAACGGCTATTTACTTATTTAATTTGGAGTCCGGATGCCCAAAAACGGACCCCCGGAAGTTTTCTGCGCAAAATGGTGCATGGGGGGATCTGTGGACCGGCCGGGACACGTGGCGCCTTGTTATTGGGCCGGCGCACGGCTCTCGGTCCACGGAGCGGGCCGCCGGTGCACGGTGCACCGGCGGGCCACGTGGCAGACGCCCGTTGGTCCGGTCCAGGGCGCGCGGCGCACGGGAGGGTGCGCGGGCAGCGCGGGCAGGCCGGGCAGGCGCGGGGTTGGGCGCGGTGCACGGTGCACCGGGGCGCGCCACGTGGCGGCCCCGGGTTGGTTGGCGCATGTGCGCGGGGTGCACCCGCGGGCGCGCACCTGCGGCCGTACGCACGTGGCCGTACGCACGCGCGGCGCAGGTGCGCAGGCGGCGCCCGGCGGGCGTGGCGGGCGGGGAAGCGGCCGCCACGTGGCGCCCCGCCATTGGCGGGCGCCACCCACCCCGCCGCCCCGCAGGGGGACGCGTGGCGCGTCCCCGCTGGGCCCGCACGGCTGCCGCCTGTTTGGCGGACGCGTGGCGGGCCCAGGGCCGGGTTGGACGGACGGTCGGACGGGGTGGGATCCCGTGTGCGGCCCGGGTTGGGCTGGGCCGCACTGTAGCCGCCCGAATCCTGGCGGGCCGGGCCGCACTGTAGCAGCCCGAATCTCCCCCTGCGCCCGAAAGTGGGGACACAGGGGGAATTATCCCAATTGTTTTTGGGGGCCTATAAATAGGCCCCCTCCCCTCTCTTCTTGGACTTTTTCCGAGAGAAAGAGAGAGAACCAGGGTGAGGTGTGTGAAGAGAAGTTTTTCCTCTCACATTTTTCTACCTCGTGGTGCGTTCCCAGATTTTCGGGAAGATCGACAGCGGCGTTCCGGATTTTACAGTGTGCCTCGGTTTTCCCCCATTTCGGCCCGTTATCGTCGCTTTTCAGTCCGAGGAGTCCCCTGCGCAGTACAGAGGTCCGATTCCGACGATTTCTGCGCCAGTGTGTTCCTAAGAGGTAGGGCTTCGTTTTCCGTGTTGATAGTTTCTTCGGATTCCGATTTCTTGGCACGTTTCCCGAGGTGATTTGACACCCCATTTTGCTGTTTGGATCTTTGGACAGCGGCAACTTCGACGAATTATTTCTCCGCGTAGGAATATCGGATCGGGGTGATTCAAGAGTCGATTTTGGGTGATTTTTCGCGAGGAACGCAACCGTGAATTTTCTGTGATTTTAGGAGCTCGGGACAGAGGTGAAAATTCCTCGTTTTGCGTGCTGATTTTAAAATAGCAAATGTGTGTTTAGAAATTGTTATATTTACACCGTGTACACTTATGTGATGTTGTAGGACATTGTTACAGCTGACGGTGTGTTTAGAGGACAGCGGGTATTTTCTGGGTACATCGTGCACGCTTTTCGAGGTGGGTGGTTGCGTATCCCTCTTGTTGATTTGCACACTAGGAATAAAAGAGTTTCCCAACTATGCATGTGATAGATAACCTGTGATATATAAATCTATTGTTTTGGCCCCTAAATTAATTTAGTAGCCTCTATGTGATAAATCTGGGACAAAGAAATTGGACAATTGCTGTATCGTGAACCGCATGCAATTTAGTAACCCAACAATATTTGTAAAATGATTCTAAAGTATTTTCACATGAAACTTAGTTCCTTTCTAAATGTTTTTAAAAGAGAACACTTGCATGCTCATTGGACATCTAGTTAGGCCACTATCTTACTGCAGCACTATATTATGGGACTTGACTTAGGAGAAAACATGTGCTATTGTTATTCTTCTCTATCGATGCATGATGCTCGAGTCTGATCGGGATTTTGGAGATAGTGGTGTCTGGACTTTGAGTTTGGGACAGTTGGGACTGTTTGGGGGATTGTGGGGCATAGTGGCAACCGCGGATGTTAGGCGGTTGACCAGATGTTTATACCTTATCAGATTGGGACTTATGGGTTCAGCGGTGACCGCGGATTGTGGGCGGTTGACCGGATGTTGTTATCACATCAGATTGGGGATCGGGGTTGCATTAGTGGATGGAGTATTCCCACTTTGATCATGGTCATGATCCAGTCCTGCTATTGTGAGACATTGGTTACAGTGATGATTGATACAGAGATACTTTACTCGTGTGGGTCGCTCCCCTCGAGTGCCACTCCGGAGTAGGCTTTTAGACCGTGATGGGTGCCGGTCAGTTGGTGAGTTGTGAGTGATGACAGAGCAGGCAGTGCCAGTATTTCCTGGCCCACTGATTGGGTTTTCTTTGGGCAGTCAGCTTTATAGTTGCATCTATACAGTCATCTTTTGGCACTGCATTTAGAGGCATAGTAGTGGTAGTTTCTTTTCAGCAGTCTTTATTGCATACCACTGTTCTTTCCTTTTTGCCTCTTTATTCCTAGTGGGTGCGTCAGCATCAGAGGTTTGACCCACTAGGGGAGGCTACTGGTTTATCTAGTAGTTCTCACCCCCATTGTTGTTTCTTGTTCTTTCTTCCCCTTTGTTTTGCAGAGTCGACTGTGGGAGCTGCTGGGCCTTCGGCAGCAGATCGAGGTAAGAGGATCGCCGACTAGCTAGATCGTCTACCCCGAGCGAGAGTTTAGCTAGACTATTACTGTACTCCCCTTTTGTATCTCAGACATAGTAGTTTACTTTTGGGTCTGGCTGTGGCCAGCTGGTTGTATTACTTTGGTGAGCTGGGAGTTTATTGTACTTTTATTTCAGTTTACTGTTTTTCCTTCAGTCTGAGATTATTGTTAGTTTTATTAGTTCAGCTCTGTTATGCTCTTCTATTGTTTATTATCTATCTGAGCAGGTTACCAGCGCTTCGTGTACACGGAAAACTCTGTGTGCACGGCGGATCTGTTGGCGGGCCCGGGTTCTGGTTACCCCCGGGGCGTGACAAATTAAGTCTAGGACTAACTTGGTTTCTTTGTTTGCATGGTTAATGGCCCGAAGCCGCTCTTCAATTGATGGTACAGAAGAGGATACGACAGTTCCGGCAACAGTGGAGAAACGGCTACTCCAACAACGGTTACGCGATATGGCTGAGTGCTTTCCCTTTTTGTTAGGAGAGACGAACCCCACACGGCTCGCCTTCACAAGGATGGTCTACATAGCGACACTATTCGGGTAATACCGACGGTGGGTTTACCCGCTTACCAAGAAATGATCGACAGGACCACTGTGGTGGGACGAGAATTGGCCGTTCCAGCACCCGGCAAAAGGATCATGAGCCTGCCGGGGGCCGAAAACGACCCCAGCCATAACCCGGGAATGACTTTCCCAACGGGAGCCGACCACCCCAGTATCCGAAGACGCCGCAAGGGACCTGAAACATATCAGACAAGGAAACCGATACATCATGGAGTATCAACGAGAATACGTAAGGCTGGTCGATTGTGTTCCTTTTGTCATAAGGGATGAAGCTCACAAAGCCCGCCTCTTCGTAGATGGATTGTGGAGCAATATTTTTTGAAGTTGTGCAAGCAGCGGATTTTCACACTTTCCAGAAAGTGGTGGATAGGGCCACCATGGTGGGGCGCGGATTCGCGGTAACGCGCGCCCGACGAGAGAAGTTGGAGTACAATAAGGATAAGAAACGATCCCAGCCCTTCTCGGGAGGTGAATTCCCTAGCGGGGACCGGCCTTACATCATCTGCAGAGGGGCACCCCGGGGGATTATTCGTTTCCGGAAGCACGACCATTGCTCCTGATGTGACAAACTGGGACAGTTCCGCTTTAACTGCCCCGAACCAGGGAACAATTCTGCGGAGTCGCGACACGGATGAGAGGTCTTATGCGACGACACGACAGAGGACGCACTACCCGAGGAAAGTAGTAGCAGAAAAGACCCCTTACAAAGAGTAATATTGGTCTTGACCCCAGGGGGACCCTTAGAAGCGAATTTTCTGTACCTTCCTGCCCAATAAGGTTGGGAAGACTCAGTTGTCCTTAGTGTTGGCGATTTATTTATGGGTCAAATAGGTCCAACTTTCTGCCTCGAGATAATAGGCCCAGGGGTCTAGTAAGTCGAGTTGGGTGAGCCCAATAGGTTGAGTGGGCTGCGGTCCACAATAGACCTAATGGCAAGAGGCCCAACAATAGACCCAACGTCCAGGTGGGTTGAGTCCGGTCGAGATCTGTGGCGCGGTGTATGTACGCTTTAAGCGAATTGGTTGCGCATCTCTAAAAGCTCAAGCTTTTGGGGTTAATGGTTAGCGCGCGCCCACGATCCGACATTTGTGACTTAGTGGTGTCACTGCTAAGAGAATTCGAGAGGATACTCGGAAGGGATGGGCTTACCGAGTAACAGGTGCTAGTCGATTGCGAGAAATCGAGCGTGCCGTCGTGGGGCACACCCGTTCTATTCGTACGAGAGAAGGACGGGAGTCTGCGATTGCGCATCGGCAATCGGGGAATAGATAAGGTCATAGTAAAGAATAATTCCCCACTTCTCGGACCTATTCGACCAACTACTAGGAGCGATGGCGTCTTCAAAGATTGATCTGCAGTCCGGCTATCGCCAGGATAAAGTCCGGAGAGATGACATATCGAGAACAGTCCTTCGAACTCGGTATGGTCATTACGAGTTCACGGTTATACCGTTTGGACTCATTGTCGCTCCAGCGATGTTCATGAAAGTGATGAACAGGATCTTGGAACCTTTCTTAGACCAGTATGTAGTAGTCTTTATAAACGACATCCCGATCTACGCTCGCACAGACAAAGAGCACGAGGAACACTTGCGAGTGATCCTCCAGACCCTCCGGTACCAGAAAGTGTATGCCAAACTCAAAAGGGGTGAGTTCTGGCTCCGTGAGGTAGACTTGTTGGGACACACAGTCTCAGTATTGGGAATAGTGGAGGACCCAAGGAAGATAGAATCCGTGACCGACCGGGCTCGGCCAACGATGGGGACAGAAATCCGAAGCTTTCTAGGACTGGCGGGGTACTACAGACGTTTCGAGGAAGACTTCTCAAAGATAGCCGCTCCCGTGAATCGACTAACCCGAAAAGGGGAGAAGTTCGTCTGGACGGCTCAATGCCAGAAGAGCTTCGAGGAGCTTAAAGACGAACTCACGCGGGCACCAGTACTCACGTTGCCAAAGCCCGGTGAGGACTACGAGATCTATTGTGATGCCTCTCGAAGGGGTCTTGGAAGCGTATTGATGCAACAGGGGAAGGTCATAGCTTGCGCATCAAGACAGCCCAAGGATTACGAGTAGAACTACCCGACGCACGACGTGGAGCTCGCGGTAGTCGTGTTTGCTTTGAAGCTCTCGAGGCACTACCTTTATGGGGCGCACTGTAATGTGTTTTCCGATCACCAGAGCCTCAAAGACCTGTTTACACAGAAGAAACTGAACTTACGGCAAAGGCAATGGCTGGAACTACTAAAGGACTACGATTTGTCCATCCACTACTACCCCGGGAAGGCAAATGTAGTGGCCGACGCCTTGAGCCAGAAGGGACAGACGGGGGGAAACGGCATTGAGCACCCTTACCCAACAAGATCGTCTAATTGTAGAATTCTCGCAATTGAGACTGGAGGTAGTGCCAGCAGGTGCAGTTGGGAAACATCGGTCCTTGGTGCTGGAGCCTACGCTGAATGAGAAGATCAGGGAAGGCCAAACAACGGACACGCAACTACAACTTGTGCGGGACAGAATATCCTCGGAGCAAAGTGAGGATATTACGACTGGCACGAAAAATGCAATAAGGTTCTGGGGACAAGTTGGCGTGCCCGACGTGCCAGAATTGAGGAAAGAAATTCTGACGGAAGCGCATAATGCACCCTATACTACGCATTCCGGGGGTACAAAAATGTACAGAGACCTGAGGCAGACCTTTTGGTGGCCCAAATTGAAGAGTTATGCGGCGCAATTCGTGGCGCGATGTTCGGTGTGCCAACAGGTGAAAGCGGAACATCAGCGACCGGCGGGAAAACTATAACCATTGCCATACCGAAGTGGAAATGGGAATGGATTACTATGGACTTCGTAACCGGTTTTCTGCGATTGCAATAAGGACATGACGCGATATGGGTCATTGTGGACCGTCTGACGAAATCGGCCCACTTCCTATCGATTCACACGACGTGGAGCAAAGATCGGCTGGCACAGACCTATATCGACAAGGTGGTGAGATTGCATGGAATACCATCATCGATAACTTCTGATAGGGATACGCGTTTTGTGTCCAACTTCTGGCGGAGTCTGCAGCAGGCACTGGGGACCAAACTGCAGTTTAGCACAGCCTTCCACCCGCAGACGGACGGGTAATCGAAACGAGTGATCCAGATTCTCGAAGATATGCTTCGAGCTTGTGTGCTAGATCTGGGCGAGGGATGGTCACGTTATCTACCCCTCGTGGAATCTGCCTATAATAATAGCTATCAAGCTAGTATTCAGATGGCCCCGTACGAAGCTGTGTACGGACGCCGATGTCGATCGCCTATTTGCTGGGATGACTTGAGGGAGCGGAAGCTTTTGGGTCCAGACCTTGTAGAGAAAACGGAGGCAAAAGGTGTGCCTTATCAGGCAGCGGCTGTTGACCGCCTAGAGCCGGTAGAAAAGTTACGCGGACCAAAGGCGACGGGAATTAGAATTTGAGGTAGGGGACCATGTGTTGTTATATGTATCACCATCTAAGGGGACAAGACGGTTCAGCATACGAGGGAAGCTGAGCCCACGGTATATGTGACTGTTCGAGATTTGGAGCGCGTGGGCCCGGTGGCATACCGGTTGGCCGTACCGCCAAATTTTGAACGGGTGCATAATGTATTCCACGTCTCGATGCTCCGGAAGTACCTACTCGACCCGTCGTACGTCCTCGATGCCTCGGCCATTGAACTGTGGGAGGATTTGAGCTTTGAGAAAACGCCGATACGGATCTTGGCAAGAGAAGAAAAGGAACTTCGTAACCGGACGATCCCCTACGTAAAGGTGCAATGGAGTAATCACGAGGAGCACGAGGCGACGTGGGGATTTGAGACGAAAATGAGGGAGTGTTACCCTGAGTTATTTAGTGACGGTTGAGGTTAAGTTTCGGGGCCGAAACTTCTTTTAAGGGGTGAGTGGTGTAATATCACAGAGTTTTGGTAACGTTTCACCCTCTGGCTAATAAAGATTATGTTTGGAGAAATTGGAGTAACAGGATTACTTAGGTGGGTAATCTCTATGTGCGGGTATTTTTCTGCGATAGAGCTCGGAAAACGGAGAACGACGGTACGATCGGATCCGGATTCCGACTTACGGAACCCCCAGACAGCTTTTCTCCATGGAGAACTTGAGGAGCAAATTTATATGAAACAGCCAGAGGGATTCATTATTGAAGGGAAGGAGGACCATGTTTGCCTGTTAAGAAAATCGCTTTATGGCTTGAAGCAGTCTCCTCGACAATGGTACAAACGATTTGACTCCTTTATGACAGGTCACGGATATTCAAGAAGCAAGCGTGATAGTTGCGTATATTTTAGGAAGCTTGATCAGGGATCTTTCATATCTTTGTTGCTCTATGTCGATGATATGTTGATTGCTTCCGACGACATAGTTGAGATTAATAAGTTGAAGGCTTCATTAAAGGGTGAGTTTGAGATGAAAGATCTGGGTGCTGCTAAGAAAATTCTTGGTATGGAAATTAAGAGAGACAAGAATTCAGGACTTCTGCATTTATCACAAGAAAAATATATAGAGAAAATTCTAAAGCGTTTCAGTATGGCAGACGCAAAACCGGTGAGCACTCCTTTTGCGGCGCATTTCAAACTTTCGGCGGAGTTATCACCACAATCCGATGATGATAGGGAGTACATGTCACATGTTCCATATTTTAGCGCTGTCGGGAGCATCATGTATGCCATGGTTTGCACACGACCGGACATCTCTTACGCAGTGAGCATGGTTAGCAGATATATGACCAATCCTGCTAAGGCTTATTGGCAAGCTGTTAAGTGGATTATGAGATACTTACGAGGTACCACTAGCATTTGTTTGGAGTTTGGGAAGTGTAAGGATGGTGTGGTTGGATATATTGATTCGGATTTCGCAAGTGATTTGGATAGGAGGAGATCACTTTTATGGTATATTTTCTCTATTGGAGGATGTGCAGTTAGTTGGAAAGCTTCATTACAACCCATTGTCGCCTTGTCCACGACCGAGGCGGAATATATTGCTATGACAGAGGGTGTGAAGGAAGCTATATGGTTAAGAGGCTTATATGGAGAGCTTACTTCTTGTTGGGAGCCGACGATTATTTATTTAGATAGTCAAAGTGCTATTCATTTGTCTAAAGATCAAATGTTTCATGATAGGACAAAGCACATCGATGTAAAGTTTCACTTTGTTCAGGATGTGATCGGAAAGCGCACAGTGACTGTTAAGAAAATTGGTACCGAGGACAATCCGGCGGACATGCTTACTAAGTCTCTTACAATTGCCAAGTTCAAACATTGTTTGGACTTAGTGGCAGTTAGCAGTATTTGAGGCCCTATGGGGCGTTTGGAGAAGACGGAGCACGAAGCATTAAGGTAAAATTAAGTCAAGGTGGAATTTTGTGGCAATCTCAACACAGCGGCTAAAGAATACAAATCAAATCAAAGTGGAGATTGTTATAATTTGGTTTAGATTTGTATTGATCTAAATTGAAGTTAAATCCTAATCTAATTAGGATAATATGAGATTTAGATTATTGGATAAAACTAGAATTTAATTAGGAGTTTAATTAGACTATAAATCCTAATTACATTCTAGTTTGGAGGCATATATTATATATAGCATATCCGGCCACTTTAATAAAGCCGTAACTTTTAACTAGCCGAAGCGCTAATTAATTTAGGTCAACCAAGGAAGATACGTGTTGTTGGTGTTGGTACATACGGCCATATTAATGAAGCCGGAATTTTAATTAGAAGCCATGCTCTAATTAATTTAGCAACCCAAGAGGAGAGAGGCCATATTGGAGGAGCCATATGTTGCTAATGAAGCCGGCAATTAATTAAGAAATTTAAGGTGAGGGCGTTCATATAATTGGATTCTTAGAAATCGTTAGGGGGACGTAAATTTTGATATTTCGAATCTATTTGGAGTTTCGGTTTCTTTGAGAGATATAATCTTTGTATTCTACTTTTGACTTTAATAAAAGTCTTTACTCCGTCTTCGCCCGTGGATATAGGCCGGTGGCTGAACCACGTAAAACTTGATGTGCACTTTACTTTTCTTTTCTTACATTATTTTTCTTGAATATATTTTTTGCCGTTTCGATTTAACAGTATTTATAATTACAGTGTAGTTACAAAAATATGCAATCAAACGACCCATAAGAGGTGTTCTTTTATGTCACACTTATACTTATATTTCAAACCAATCAAATAATTTTTTTGAGATAAAAATTTTAAATTTTATTTTAAAATAAGTATGATGAAATGAGCAAATATTAGGAGAATAATTCTTTTGGTTGGGAACTTAACAATTCAGTGCAATTGCGACATTTTAGACTGAGTGCGGTCCTCTCTCCAAACCTCGTTGTTAAAGGAAATAATCTCCACATACTTACTGCCATATGTGCATTCATTCACCTTCCATATTCTTCTTAATTATGTACCATATTTATCATTCATTCTTTTCCTTTTGGGGTTGATTGATAATTTACCATGTAAGTCTTATTCTTATATTATATAAAGGGTGAAAACCCTCATGAATGATATATTCAATGAAGTCCAATTCTACATTTTTCTAGTTATTATGGTATCAGAGCCTGAGACCGAGCCCGAGCCACACGCCAAGGCGGCGCAGTCTGTTCGATGTGCTTCCCAGTTCGGACCATGACAGCACATTGCCCGCCAATGCAGCAGCGACGGCAGCTACTTCTGCTGCTGGTCCAGTCGACCCGAGTTCCAAACCACCTATGTCTTCCGAGTTGGAAGCTCCGCCTGCTGTCGAAATTGAATCCCTCGTTATAAGCCTTTTTCCGATGTACATCATGACATGCGATCCAGCCCTACTGCACCAGCCTCACGTCCATCGCGTGACTTGTCACAAGTACAATGCAACTACTGAAGCAACTGAGAATGGCCAGCATCGTCTCCCATAACTCCTCCTGCAACCTCGCCCTCCCCTGCTTCAGCTCCGTCTCCTGCTCCGCTAGCACCGTCGCCGGCTCCGCTGGCACCTTCGTCTGCTCCGCTGGCACCTTCGCCGGCTCCGCTAGCATCGTCTCCGGCTCCGCTAGCACCGTCTCCTGCTCCGCTAGCACGTCTCCTGCTCCTGCTCCACTAGCACCGTCTCCTGCTCCGCTGGCACCTTCGTCGGCTCCGCTAGCACCGTCTCCTGCTCCGCTAGCACCGTCTCCTGCTCCGCTAGCACCGTCTCCTGCTCCTGCTCCGCTAGCACCGTCTCCTGCTCCGCTGGCACCTTCGCCGGTTCTGCTGGCACCGTCTCCTGCTCCGCTGGCACCTTCGTCGGCTCTGCTGGCACCGTCTCCTGCTTCGCTGGCACCGTCTCCTGCTCAGCTGGCACCGTCACCAGTCCCTGCTGCAACTTCGAATTCTCCGTCGCCAACGCGGAATGCACCGGGAGAGCCGAATGCGCCGGGGAGTCCGATCGCGTCTTCCCACGGGGGCGGAGGGTTTTCGCCGCCCTCGTCTCCTCCGGGCCTTCGCCGCCCTCGTCTGCTTCCCCTGTTCTGAAAGCATCTGGAATTGAGATTGCATAACCAACCTCCCCCAAACCCCCCGCTACGTCCTCGACCCCGACCCCAACCCCTCCGTTACCTCCCCCGCCGTCTACTTCCCCATCCCCGTCCCTCTCCTCGTCCCCAGCATCATTATAATCAGAAAATTATTAAACTTCAATATATTCCATCAAAACAACAAGCTGCTGACCTTTTTACCAACACACATTCCTTGGAGCGTTTTCGAACTCTGGTATCCAAACTTCAGCTGATTTCCAACAAACCATCTTCAGTTTGAGGGGGGGTGTTAAAGGAAATAATCTCCACATACTTACTGCCATATGTGCATTCATTCACCTTCCATATTCTTCTTAATTATGTACCATATTTATCATTCATTCTTTTCCTTTTGGGGTTGATTGATAATTTACCATGTAAGTCTTATTCTTATATTATATAAAGGGTGAAAACCCTCATGAATGATATATTCAATGAAGTCCAATTCTACATTTTTCTAGTTATTACTCGTCAGTTCGGAGTTCAGACAAAGACCTTTCGTTACAAGAATAGTATCCACAAAGAGTGAAAACAACTCTTTACCCAATCACATTTCCACAGGTTCTCTCAAATGTCACTTTTAGTCTCTTATTAAGGCTGGAAGAAGTCTTGTGTGCAGCAGTTACATCACATTATCTATAATTAATTATTTTTTTTTATAAAAAAAAATATAGTTAATATAAGTTTTTTAAAAATTTTAATAGAATTCGCAGATTTTTTAAAAATAATTTGATTGGTTGAAAATATTACATCACTTTATGCAATAACTATATTATATATATATATATATATATATATATATATATATATATATATATATATATATATATATATATATTCTTGTGGATGAGTGTGTCCGTGCTTGCGTGTGCGCTTACGCACGCGCAGCGGTGGGCCTATGGGCAGATAAAAAAAAATAAAAAAAACCTAATATGATAAATAAGTGGTTAAAATGTATGGCCAATCTCTAAACTTTAGCCTGATTTAAAAAAAAAAATTCCTAATTTTTGGTTGTTTTATTTTAAAAAAAAAATATATAGAAACTTTTATTTTGTTTTTTGATTTTTTTTTTTATCTGAAAGAAAAAATATGGAAAAAAAAACATTTTATGAAGAACTAAACTAGAAGGTGGCATTCTATGTCACATTTAGACTATATTACTTATATTTCAAATCAATCAACTTTTTTTTTTTTTTGATACAAAAGTATAAAATTTTGTTTTAAAAAAAATTATGATGAGATATGTGAATAGTAGGAAAACAATTTAATTAGTTGAGAATGTGGTGACATGGTGCAATAGCGACTTTTTTGACCTTTTAATTCCAAGTAGCTCGGTCCAGACAGACACCTTTACACGAGTAACATCATTAAAACGTGAAAACAACTCTTTACTTAATCACATCTCCCCAAGTTTACTCAGGAGGTGTCCACATTTTAAAGGAGATAATTTCATATATAATATATATTTTTACAAAGGTTTAGAATTATAAATTTATTTTTAAATGTTTTAATTATTAATTATATTTCTCTAAAACTTCAAAATATACAATAATATTTCTACAGGTTGAATACTATTAGTTGTTAATTAAATTTTCATCATTTAGAAAATCATGCCCTTGTGGCAATATACTCTTAAAAACATATTTGGAATTTATATTTATACATTAATTTTTTTAATTTTTATCGCGTGTCAACAAATTTTTTTTTTATTTGTACGTAATGAGCCGACTTAAATCTCTCTCTCTCTCTCTCTCTCTCTCTCTCTCTCTATAGTACGTAGAACTTATATACTTTCAAAAATACAGGTCTAACTATACTTGTGAGCTTTTTACTATTAAATTTGTATTGAGATTCGTGTTATTGTACTTTTTCCTTAGTAGGCTTTATAATAGTATAAATCTCAATACAAATTCAATGATAAAAAATTTACATATATACTTGGACTTGTGCTTTTAAAAGTATTTAAGCTCTACTTTCTCTCTCTCTCTCTCTCTCTCTCTCTCTATATATATATATATATATATAATTGAGTTCCTATGCTTTTAAAAGTATCAAGTCATTAGTGTTTATAGATTTTTAGCCATTGGATGAAAAGACATACAAGTACCAATAACTTGGTACTTTTAAAAGTATAAAAGTTCAATTATATATATATAGTAAAGCTTATATACGCCCAAATATATTTGTGAATTTTTTACCCTTAGATTTGCATTAAGATTTGTGCTATTTATTTATTTTTTTCTCTTTCTTTAGTTGACTTTACAAAAACACAAATTTCAATGCAAATTTAATAAAAAAAAATTTACAAGCATATTTGGGCTTGTACTTTTGAGAGTATATAAGCTCTACTTTATATATATATATATATATATAATTGGGCTCCTATGCTTGTACAAGCACCAAACAATTAGTGCTTGTAATTTTTTACCATTATATTTGTATTGGGATTTGTGCTGTTGTAAAGTCAACTCAATAGAGAGAAAGATAAAGTAAAAATCACAAATTCTAATATAAATCTAATGGTAAAAAACTTATAAGCACCAATTGCTTGGTGCTTGTACAAGCATAGTAACTGAACTTTCTCTTTCTCTCTTTATATATATATATATATATATATATATATATATATATTACTATGTTAGAATTTTAACTTTTGAATGAAGGAATGTGCGGTTAGAATGATAATGGACATCTAAGATTTAGTGGGTGGTTAAAAAAATATTATGAATGAAGTGGTAAAAATGATCAAAGAAATAGATCTAATGACGAAAAACTTAGTAGCACCAAATGCTAGATGTTATTAGTAGCATTGTAGTCCGACTATATATATATTATAATTTTATAGTACTAAATGTTTGATACTATCAATAGTATAGTACCTAATTTTTTTCGACTATTAAAATATATAGTATATTAGTGCAGCTAATTTTTAATTTAATCTAGAATTTAATAAATTAAACAAAATCTTTAAATAATATCATTGATTACTAAAACAATTATTCTATATAGTAAATAAATTAGTTAAATAATAATTTAAAAACTAAAATATACAACCTATTCTTATTATTCAAGTTATTCAAAAATTTGCAAGTTAAGTTAAATATAGCTACCTGTTGTAGTTTCAATTCACGTCAAGAAAAAGAATTAAATCATAATTTCCTATTATCATATAAATTATTACAATTAGATGCAAATAATTTTTGTGTGAACTAATAAAAATTAAAAGATTAGGAATTAAGGTACCTTAAACTTAGTGTTTAGGATGAGCCCTACAAATAACAACAGACATATTGTTGAGTGACAGAGCCAAAGAAAATTAAAAGTCTTAAAAAATTTAAAAATCTTATACTATCACAACTAACTGCTATGTATGAAAATATAAGATAAATTAATATTTTAAAAATAATATAGTTACAATTTATAAGTATATTAATAATTTAAAAATAAAAAAAAAATATAAAAAATATAGTTATAATTCCGTGCATTGCACGGGCAAATTACTGGTGTATATATATATATATATATATATATATATATATATATATATATATATATATATATATACATGGAAGCTTTCTCCCTATAGTGCCGTGAACAATATAAGCTCTTCCTCTTCACCACCTCCTCCTCTTCTTTTTCCTCCCAATCTGTTTGGAATTTGTCCAAAATCTCAACTGTGTTTTGCTAATCCTCGATTCTCTCCCGTAAAAGAGCCTCCTTTACCAACTTCACCCTCTCTCCTCTACTGGGTACTCGTTGAAATGGGAAACAGCAGTGAACTTCCCTGCTTCTTCTTCTTCCTTCTCCTCCTCTTGCTCCTCTTTGCTCCCCTTAGCTGTTCCCAGAGCCAACAAAGCTGCGACGCGAGCGATTTGAATGCGCTCCAGGGCTTCCTGAAGGGGCTCCAATCGAGCGCTCTTGGGTGGAGCTTTAATGGGTCTACTTCAAATTGCTGTAATTGGGTTGGGATTTCATGTGATTTGGGCTCTGCTCTGGTGAAGAGGGTGATTGGTTTGGATCTCTTCAATAAGAGTTTAAAGGGCTCCGTCTCTTCTTCTCTGGGGGGATTAGATCAACTGAAGCAGCTCAATCTCTCCTACAATTCCCTTCATGGGTCGGTTCCTGTGGAGCTATTCCATCTGCCCCATTTGGAGCTCCTTGATCTTAGTAGGAACATGTTATCCGGGCTAATCCCTGCAGAATCGAACCTCCCGTCGATTCGGGTATTCAACATCTCCTTCAATTCATTTAATGCCACCCACCCGATCCTCGCGAGCTCGAGCAATCTATCAGTCTACGACATCAGTTCGAATCGCTTCTCGGGCCCCGTCGATACAGGTATCTGCAATTCCTCTAATTCCATTCACGTCCTTCGGTTCTCGGTGAACATCTTCTCCGGGAATTTTCCACATGGCTTCGGGAACTGCAGTTCGCTTACCGAGCTCTCACTCGATACAAATGGCCTAACTGGAACTTTGCCCGATGATCTGTTCACACTATCCTCACTAACCCACCTAAACCTCCGGTGGAATTCACTGTCTGATATTGTGAGCAACAAAATTAGAAACCTTTCCGGCCTTGTTCATGTAGATATTTCCCATAATAACTTTTCCGGGGTGATCCCGGATGTATTTGATAGCCTAAATGAGCTGGAGTTCTTTCGTGCTACATCCAATGAACTCACTGGGGTTTTACCCCCTTCTTTGTCCAATTGTTCAAGACTCACTACTCTTTGCTTGTCAAATAACTCTCTTACGGGAACCATCGATCTTAACTTTACGGCCTTGCCGAGGTTAAACGCCCTCGACCTCGGATCGAATTTGTTATCCGGACCTATTCCTTCCGATCTCCCCAATTGCACGCAAATGACCACTTTAAATCTTGCTAGGAACAATCTCGTCGGCGAAATACCCTCTAGCTTCAAGAACTTCACCTCCCTGTCCGATCTCTCGCTCTCCGGAAACAACTTCGCCAACTTATTCTCCGCACTACAAATCCTACAAAACTTGCCCAATCTTACATACCTTGTGCTCACTAAGAACTTTCGCGATGGTGAGTCGTTGCCATCGGAAGGGATTCAAGGATTCGCTAACACACAAGTCCTCGTCATCGCGAATTGCGCTCTTTCGGGTTCTATCCCGCCGTGGTTGGTGAATTTGGCCAAATTGAAGGTCTTGGACATTTCCTGGAACTATTTAACTGGGACAATCCCTTTATGGTTGGGAAACCTGGAGAATCTCTTCTACTTGGACATATCAAATAATTCGCTCACCGGAGAAATTCCTACTAGTTTAACACTCATGAAGAGCCTTGTTACAAGTAACTCATCGCCAGAAAGGACGACATCACACGATTTCCCCTTTTTCATGAAGAGGAATTCTAGTAGGATGGGTCTACAATACAATCAAGTTGGCAGCTTTCCGCCGACGATAATTTTGAGCAACAATAAGCTTGTTGGGTCGATCTTGCCTGGGTTTAACGACCTTGTGCAGCTCCATGTGTTGGATTTGAGTTGGAACAACATCTCAGGAGCTATTCCCGATTTGTCGGGCATGTCAAGCTTAGAATCCTTAGTTTTATCGCACAATCATCTCACAGGTACCATACCGCCCTCTTTGACTAGGTTGAATTTTCTTTCTTACTTCAATGTGGCGTGTAACAACTTAACCGGGCAGATTCCAACAGAAGGCCAGTTCTCAACTTTCTCTAGAGAAGATTTTGAAGGAAATCCCGGCCTATGTGGCACTCACTCGACTCGTCGCACAAAAAACGCTTCTTTGACTAAAAGTAACTGCTCCAATGAAGAACAAAATTGGTTGTACGTTGGGATGGAACTAGGATTTGCCATTGGATTCTCGAGTGTATATGTTGTTATGTTATTCCGATAAATTATTTGATAAAATATATGTGAAAATAGCAATAAATTAAAATGGGAACGTTTTTTTTTTTTTTTATTTTTATTTTTTTATTTTTTTATTTTAGAATAAAATAGCATACTACCGTTTCATTCATTTGAACAATGAACTTGACTACAAACTGAGTAAGTGGATGTAGACCAAATTATTCATGTTATTATTTTTCTAGTTCGTAATTTAGTCCTGTCCTATGGTGTTTCTTATTTTTAAGTTGCATGGGATTTGTCATTGTAAATTCACTTGTATTCTACTTATAGCCATTGTAACTGTGTTGCATAACCATTGTATTTTTTTTTTTGAATAAAAATAATATAAAAAATATCTGAATTATAAATTATTTTAAATAAACTAATCAATCGTTAAATTGTGATTTTATTATTCAACCTCCCAACCTCTCAATATATAATTTGAACCAATCAACATTATTTTGATTTCAAATTTTGAATAAATAGATTATTTATATATATAAATTTAGTTAATATATTTTATATAATTTTTGTAACTATATATTTATTAAAATAATTTATTTAGATTTAAAGTCAAAATATTATTAACTGATTCAAAATAAATATATCACGCTCCGAGAGTAATTTGAGAACTCAAAAAATAAAAAATCTTTAATTTGTGAAAGTATAATTTGAGAACTCAAAAAATAAAAAATCTTTAATTTGTGAAAGTATATATATATATATATATATACCGTTCTTAAAATGTAAATAGATCCGCTACAAACATAAAATCTATCTATACAAATGGATAGAATGGATAGAATCTCTTCTATATATGCACGACGTAAATACCTTTATAATCACAATTATCAACCACATATCATAAAGTTACATAAATAAAAAAAATAGGTTGTGGAAACTAAAAGGTATTCAAATTAGGGATTGAAGTGCCGCCCGTGCCGGGGCGGCACGGGCGGCACGTACCGTGCCCCTCAATGAGGGGCACGGTACAGGGGGGGGTCTCGCACCCCCCCGTCTCGAGCGATACCCACAGGGTATCGCTCGAGACGGAGCGATACCCTGTGGGGTATCGCGGGCCGTGCCGGCCCGTGCCGGCCGGCACGGCCCCGTTTTCCTTTTTTATTTTTTTTATTTATTATTATTTTTTTTCTTTAGATTTTTTTCTGTATTTTTTAAAACAGGCATAGTTAGTGTTTTTTTTTTTTTTTAGTCACATGTGTACAGTAATGCATAGTAATTATATATGCATAGTAATTATATTAGGGTTTTTCCTTAGCCTAATATAGTAATTATATTAGGCTTCGGGCTCGGGCCTAGCGGCCCGAGCCCTTCGCTTCCACCACAGACATCCACAAAATTTCGAAGTCGCACCGCGAAGCCGTCGGCGAACCTGAATCATAATATCGAAGCGATTCTGATTTGAGTCACAACTAACAAGTATGTTAATTGGTGAGTGTAGTAAGCTATATATAGTCAATATTCATAATTTTTATTCTCTATGCGATATAGTTATTTCTATTCTCTATGAGATATAGTTATTTCTATTTAGAATTTATTTATTATATTGTTATTTCTATTCTCTATGAGATATAGTTGTACTTTATATATTAAAAATAATTATCAGTATGTCAATTGGTAAGTGTATTAAGCTATATATATAGTCAATATTCATAATTTTTTGACTAAACAGTTCAAAACAATATTATAAGAGCTTATTGGAAACAAAAAAAATAAAAAAAAGCCGTGCCAGAGCGTGCCACTGGGAGGTCATGCGTATCCATCGGCACGCAAGCATGCCACGTGTCGGCACGGGGGCGTGCCGGTACCGTACCGTGCCAGGCGGCGAGCGGCACGCCCCCGTGCCACGGCACTTCGAACCTTGATTCAAATATATGCAGATGATAGGAGTTAAATATTTTAAATACAAACAATTTGAAGACTACGCACACCCGATGCATTCATTTTAAGAAAGAATAAATTTTTAAAAATCACGTCTACTCGACGTATTATTTTAAATACAATTTAATGAAAACTATTTAAAATCCGTCTCAATACGACATATTATTTAACTATTAAAAATAAACGACCATTCCAACATTCATACTTATTCACTATAGACTCACACCCCACTAGTCCAACCACGAATAGAATAATATAAATAAAATAACTAGCAATAATAATAATAATAATAATAATAATAAATATATCTAAAAGGAAGTCTAAAGACTCGCTAGGCGGTGTCCTCACGTACAACCCGTCCCTCACCTCCACTCGTATTTTAAAAACAGTGGGATGAGAAACTTGAACTGAATTATATTTTTCAGTGGGTATAACACGCCGACAAATACAAATCGTACTCACTGCGCAATACGATGAAAATAAACTGAAAAGGAATACTAATACTGAATAAAAGTAAACCATAGGAACAACAGATATCAAAAAAATTGTAAAACACAAATAGAAAACCACTACTATAACTATCATCCAATAATACATGAAAATTAAAAGGTCAGACAACAAAATTTAAATTGTGAAAAAAGTTAGATAGTCGATTCAAAATAATTTATAGTTCAAATAAATTTTGCTTTTTTTTCTTTTTCTTTTTTTCAATTATCAATTATTCCTAGCTAATTAACTGATGCTTGCTAATAAGTTTTAGCTATTTATCAAACTAGCGATTATTTTCAATAGTTATCACAATATATGGTTGCGTTATCACATGCAACAGCACAAACTATTGCAGTAAAATATATTTTACAATAATTTAAATTTTGACTCAATTAAAATTGATGTAATAAAATAAAATTGTTGTAGCGATATATCTTCAAATTTAAATATTCCAACTTTACTATATCTTTAGCTCTAACTTTCCGTGTCTCTTGGGGGTTCGCGGTTACCGGATTCACTATAGTATTTGCTGTTATTGCTTCTCTCTCTGTTGGTTCTGTGCACCTTGGTGGTGTTGTTGACATTGGTTTGTTATTCGGCCACACCCTCCACTCGGGTGACGGTATTCTGGTGTCCCGCACCACTTGGGCTGTCCCGCTGCGGAACGCGTTTGGCCAGGGGATGCCCCACGCTGCCCCTCTGCGCTACGGGGACCGCTCGAGGGAATCGGATGCTGCTGTTAGCGTTTGGCCATGTTAAACCTGTTCCATATCTTTTGCTGGAACGTTCGGGGCCTTAATGACCTGAACAAACGATGCCTGGTTAAGTCGGTCGTTACCAAACTGAAGGCCGCTGTGCTCTGCCTCCAAGAGTCCAAGGTGGCATCCGTATCGCGGTCCTTCCTCAGGTCCTTTGCTGGCCCCCATTTCGACAAATGTATGGTTATCAAATCGAACGGGGCCTCAGGTGGACTAATAACCTGTTGGAGCTCCAAAGTCTTCAACTGCACGGGGACTCTCCTGAGGAAACACTCGTTAACGGTGCAGTTGACCCACACCCGCAGCGGCAACTCCTTCTACGTCACTAACGTCTACGGCCCCCCCACTTGGGAGGGGAAAGCAGAGTTCTGCCAGGAATTAGTTGACCTCAAAGGCGACTGCGGGGGGAGGTGGGTTATTTGCGGGGACTTCAACCTAACCAAGAACCCTCTGGAAAGAAGAGGCAGATGCGGGAGTGGTCGGCTTATGTCCATGTTCACCGACCTGATCAATGAGTTGGAGATGCTGGATCTTCCGCTTAGCAACCAGCAGTATACCTGGTCCAACCTTCATTCCAACCCCTCCCTGGCTAAACTTGATCGCTTCCTCATCTCTACAGATTGGGACCAGCACTTCCCACTCTCTCGAGTAGTCGCGGGCCCGAGGATCACCTCGGATCATTCGCCTATTATCCTCTCCACCAGTCACAAGCTATGCCCTCCGCGCTTCAGATTTGAGATGGTCTGGCTCCTACGAGAGGACTTCTGCAACAAGCTCCCTGTCTGGTGGAACGAGGTCACCCCCAAGGGCTCTGGCATCCATACAATGGTGGCAAAGCTGCGACACTGTCGGAAACGTATCAAGGAATGGTGCTCCTCGTGTTTCTACAGCGTCGCCAAAACCAAAAATGCTCTAGCGAGTGAGATCCAGAAGCTCGACGTCTTAGAGGAAGGAGTCGACCTCTCCCCACAACTGTTGGAGAAGCGTGCCCAGCTCAAATCCCAGCTCAGAAGGGTGATAATTGACGAGGAGATCCTCTGGAAATCTCGAGCCAATCTTCATTGGCTGAAGGAGGGAGATGGCAACACTAAATTCTTTCACGCCATAGCCAATGGGAGGAAAAGACAAAATACACTCGGAGATATGGTAGACAACGGACAATCCATTCGAAGGGAAGAAGACAAGAGGGAATACTTCTATGATTATTTTAAAAAGAGATTCGACCATAACAACCGATATCGGGACTCGATAGGAAATTGGGACGAGCTGTTCGGAGCTAGAAAACTAAGCCGACCGGACGACCTTACGGTCCCCTTCACCGTAGAGGAGATCAGAAAAGCGACCTTCCAACTGGGCGCTGGGAAAGCACCGGGACCGGACGGTTTCAATCTGGGATTTTTTCAAAAATTCTGGGAGACAGTCAAGTCCGATCTACTTATCATCTTCCAGGACCTTTATAACGGCTCACTGAACTCTTCCCCCCTGGACTACTCTTTCATCTGTCTGGCACCCAAGAAGGAGGGGGCCAACTCGGCTAATGAGTTTAGACCCATCAGTCTCATCAACGCGGTACAGAAAATCATCTCTAAGGTCCTAGCCAACAGACTGGAAGGAGCACTGAAGGACGTTATCTCTCCTGCTCAGTCGGCTTTCCTCAAAGGGAGGTCCATCCTGGATTCATTCGCAACCGCCACCGAGCTTGTCAACTGGAGCTCAAAAGTCGGGCTAGATGTGGTGGGGATTAAGGTGGACTTTGAAAAAGCTTTCGACTTGATCCACTGGGACTTTGTATTGCTGGCTCTGTCCGGTATCGGAGCAAATAGCAGGTGGTGTGGATGGATCAAGCAATGCATCTGCAACGCTAAAGTGGCAATTCTGGTCAACGGTGTACCCTCGAAATGGATTAAGACGACTAGGGGACTTAGGCAGGGGGACCCCCTATCACCCTACCTGTTCATCTTAGCGGCGGAAGGGTTGACCAGAATGACCGAGAGGGCTGTTTACAACGGGCTTCTGAATGGAGTGGGACCCACGACGAATTCCAAAATCTCCATCATCCAATATGCAGATGATACACTCTTTTTCTGCGGTGCCAAGAGGAACCAGATTGAAAACCTGCAGTTCATCTGGAATTTGTTCGAATGGGCTTCCGGACTGAAGGTTAACCGGATGAAGACGGAACTCTTCTACTTGGGTACGCAGATCGACAGGGGGAGGGGCCTCGCCAACACCCTGGGGTGTAAGCTGGGAGAGCTCCCGATCACATATCTTGGACTCCCTCTATCTAATAAACATCTTCGAAAAGAGGACTGGCGGCGGGTCATCGGTAAGTTCGAGAACATGATCGAGGGGTGGAAAGCTAAACTTCTATCTCAAGGAGGTAGGTTAGTCTTAGTGAACGCTGTACTGACGAACCTCCCTATTTACTACCTATCAATGTTTCGAGCCCCTAAGTGGGTTGTCAGACGCTGCGAGGCGCTGCGCAGAGCGTTCTTCTGGAAGGGGCTATCATCGGTGAACGGAGGACACTGTCTCGTTAATTGGAAGACCGTCTGCAGAAGTACTACAGAGGGTGGACTGGGCGTCCTGAACATGGAAAACATGAACGTAGCGCTACTCGCCAAGTGGTGGTGGCGTTTTTTCTCGGACAAGACTCTCCTTTGGGGACGCCTTATACATGGAATCTACTATGGTCGGAGGAAGCCGCTGCGAGAGGGTTCTTCCTTCAGACCACATTCACAGTGGTGGCGCAACGTCCTCACTACCAGGGACATCTTCAGATGTGGGGTGACGTTTTCACTTGGGGATGGGCACGACATTAGTTTTTGGACGGATATTTGGGCCGCTCAAGCATCCCTGCGAACCCTCTTCCCGGCTATTTTTGATGCAATCAGCGTGAAGAGATGTCGCGTGAAGGATTGCTGGGGATTGAACCAGTGGAAGTGGAACTTCATTCTTCGGGGGTTCTCCCCTGGCAACACAAATGACCGCGTATCAGTTAACCTTCTCAGGGAGGTAATCGAGGATAGCGCTATCACCTCCGCAAAGGATGTTATTCGATGGCGATGGTCTCAGTCTGAGATCTTCTCGGTGAAATCTCTCTACACATTCCTACAGAATAGTGGTATCTCGGAACTCAGATTTCGGGAACTTTGGAAGATCAAAGTCCCCCTCAAGATACAAATCTTTCTTTGGCTAGTGCTGAGGGGCAAGGTTCGCACCAAAGATAACATGACAAAACGGGGGTGGACTGGGGATGGCAACTGTGTCCTATGTCTGGACGAAGCTGAGACGGTCAACCACCTATTTCTGGGATGTCAGGTCACCAGAAGTATCCTCCAAGCTGCTATGATCTTCGGTGCCCCTATCAACTATTCCGCGACGGCTGCCGAGCTATGGAACGAGATAAGTCAGAGAAGTGGCTATAGGAGAGACAGAGAGCTCGCATGGATCGGCGCTGTATGGTGGACGATCTGGCTCGAACGCAACAGGAGGACCTTTGAGAGCCGCAAGAAAACAACGGGAATCCTCTATAAAGATGCTCGCGACCTCCGGAACTGGTGGACTCAGTGCTAATTTTTTTTTTTTTTTTTTTTTTTTTTTTTAGGCCCCGCTGCCTACTCCTGTAGCCAAATTCATACCCCTCATGAATGAAGCGGTAGCATGCTACCTTCTCTCAAAAAAAAAAAAAACTTTCCATGTCTCTTGCTCTCTTTCACATAGCTCAATTTCAAATATTAAACTTTAGGATAAAATTCAAACTCATTTTCACTTTAATATTATATGATTTTGAACTTTATTTCACTGTAAAAATCTTTCTTTTTGGATAGAGAAAATTGGCTTTGACAAGCCCAACCTGATGCAGAATTTATTTTAAGTGTTTGAAGTTCAAGTCCAATTTGAAAAAAAAGTGGCCGGACCAGATCGTGCGTGTCTCGACTTGATTTCGAACCAACTAATAAAGAGACTGGAAGTTCAAGCCTTGTTTGGCCTCTCGGGGCTCTAATTATTAGCTGTTTCAACCCATCTCGTTCCAGCGTTAAACGATCCGATATGTGAAAATCGAATTTGATTTGTCTTCTTTGTTTTTCTAAACATGATTTGTTTGTATAGAATACCTTTTGTTAGTAACATATAGATAGATAGTCTGCAGTCTACTAATTTTTTTTTATTCTTTATCACCAGAAAATATTATTGCGGCAATGTGTGCTGCACTTCTAAAATTCAATCATAATTGCTTCAAAATCAAAATATACTCATTTAATGGTACTCTACATTCACTGGAAATGTTACATATAAGAATTCAAAAGTTTTGGATTTCAAAGAGCTCTCTTTTTACGCTGTCCGTTTACTGGAAGCATCCTTCAAGCCTCTATTCTGAATTTCGCTACTCTCAACTACTCCCCTACGGCAGCTGCAATTTGGAATCTCTCCCGTCAGAGAGGTGGCTCAATGCGTGATAGAGAGCTCTCGAGAATCGCTTCAGTTTGGTAGACTATTTGGCTTGAACGTAACAGGAGGATCTTCGACAAGAGCAAGAAGACAGCGGGTTGTCTAAATAGGGCGGCTCATGACTGTTCGGAGTGGTGGACACAGCTTACTCTTCCTCTTTAGCTTTTTTTTTTTTTTTTTTTTTTTTTTTTTTTTAGGCCTTGTTGCCTATCCTTGTTGCCTAATTCACCTCCCCTTTGAATGAAGAGGTAGCATGCTACCTTCTCCTCAAAAAAAAAAAAAAGAATTCAAAAGTTTTGAATACCTATTTCTTTTAGATCTCATCAAACAATATAATACCTTTCGGCATTATCGAATCTTCGGCTACTTTCTGGGATCTGGGTACGTACTTTATCAAAAGTATCCTAGCTTATACAGCTTCAATAAAAAAAAGACAATGCCTCAGTCAAAACGCTTCTAAATTCTTGAGGAGAACTGGAGCAAGCAGAACTACTACAATTGCTTGAGGGGAGAAATCTCACAAGCAACATTGAATTAAAAAAAAAACATTGAATTAAATTTTCTGAAGGTGGAATAGAGAGGCAGATAGATGCTCAACTAAGTTAGCATACAACTTCATCACACACAGGGTCACTTTTGGTAGGGAATCTTTGTCGTATGTGGAAAGTGAAGTGTTAGCAAATAGAGACAATATCTGTAGCGATTTGGTCCACTAGGAATAATAATTCGTTGGATCCAAATCACATTTCAAAATACTTAAGTTAAATTATTAATATTAATATTCATGTCTCTTATATATCCAATCAAAATTTTATTTTTATCCGATATGGGATTATATATTGGAGTGTCACAGATTCCTTCCGTTTTGCCCTGACGTTCTCGTTAGCCCAAATACACACAACCCAAGATCACCAAGCAATGTGAGACTTATCTCACTATATTTGTTATTCATACCCTAACATATTCTGTCATCTTATCCTTCAGATTCTGAGTCAGCTGAGACTCGTCACACACTTTCGGCTGGTGATTAGCCCTAATACTAAATGTAAAGACCCGACCCACTATCAATAATAATTCGTTGGATTCAAACCACCGGCCTAAAATATTTAAATCCAATTAAAAAACTTACAACCACAATCATCAGGCAATGTGACTCATCTCAATAGCTTTAGTTGATCTTGTAGGGAGCCACTCTCCGCCCACAACGATCGTTAACTGAAGAACCACCCCACTTCCCAGGAGAGTCACCCATTATAATATTATTCTAGTTCTAACACACTTAACTCTCTTAATCTTTTAGACCTAATCACCGCTCAACTTGCTATAGCAGGGTTAAAAACTCACAATCATTAGGTAATGTGAAACTCGTCTCACAAGCTTTAATTAGGTGACCTTGTGGGGAGCCAATCTCCACCCACACCAATCGTTAATCGGAGAGTCGCCCCACTTTTCAGAAAGTCACTTATTATAGGACTACTCTAATTTTAGCACGCTTAACTCTCTTAACTTTTTGGACCTAATCACTGCCCAACATACTAGAGCCAGGTTAAGAAATTTAGTCATATATATTATATTTTATATATATGACTATTTTAAATCCTAGAGTGTCACATTATCCCTCCCTTTTAAGTCCTAATATTTTCGTCATGCTTAAGCACACACACAAGTATCAGGCGATCTGAGACTTGTCTCGCCAGTTTTAGCCAATTTTGTGGGGAGCCACGCTCAATTCACAACGGTCATCAGCCAGGGAAGCCGTGCTCTGGCCGTTGTATAATTCTGGCTCAGCTGAAATTCATCTCACATTTTCGACTGGTGATTGGCTCTGATACCAACTGTGACGCCCCACTTTCCAAAGAATTATCTATCTTAGAATTACTCTAGCTCTAGTACACTTAATTCTCTTAGTCTCTTAAATTTAACCATCATTTAAAATATTATAATCAAATTATTATTATTAATATTTATATTTTTAATAATTATAATTTTATTTTTATTCGATACGAAATTATTAGAATGTTATAATATTTCTACGCTCAACGAGTACGAGATCAGGCACAAATTCGAAGATAAATGAAATTGTTCTCACAGCGAACAAGGTACGACACCCTGCGAGAAATTTGGCTAAGAGCAAGAATGAGATGCTCAGATATTGTGGACAACTAATTTGAAACCATGTGTGAAAAATCAGACCGTATAAGTCAAATCTGATTTTTTATTTTTTATTTTTTTGTAAAATATTCTTTGTTGGTCAGTGTAGATAGTCTGCAGTCCTTTATTTTCTTCTATCTTTAAGAAATTAATGGTTGCAAGCATTTCTAAGCTTCAATCATATATGCATTAAAATTAAAATCTAATATTTTTATCATATTCTACGACATTAAATGACATTAAATGTATGTAAATAAAAAAAATTAAATATTAATTTTTTTTTTATAGATCAAACAACATAATCTCTTTTCATTTTGTCCAATGATTTTGTGCTAAAATAACAAGTAGGTTTTCAAAACTAATAAAATTTCACATACAAGCATAACTAACAATGCATAAGCAATTTGATGTACCAGGTGAATGTAATAATTTTTGCCAATTTTATACTTTTCATTTCCGTTTTCTTAAGAAGGTTTTTATTTTTCTGAAAAATATTTTTAAAAATAAATTTTTAGCTGAATTTTTTTTTTTTTTTTATCAGTTGCCACAAAAAATTATTTTTAGATTTTTATTTCAAATTATATGAAAAAGAAACTCTTTTTCGTTTTTCAACTTTTTTTTTTTATTGGAAAAAAAACCTATGAATTTTTTTTTTTTCTTCTTGTCCAAATTCCAACTAGGAGATGGTCTTCTTTGTTACATTTATACCACATGGTGACGCGGTGCAATTGAGACATTTTAGACTTTTTTTTATTTCGGATCTCTGTTAAGTTCAGACAGAAACCTTGCTGGATCAATGAAAAGTAAAATCAATTTTTTTATTCTATCACATTTCCATAAGTTTATAGAAAAGTTCATGTTATATATATCTTTGGGCTGCGTTTGATTTAGATATAAATTAAAATAATTTATTTTAAAAATATATTTAAATTTAGAAATAAATAAAAATAAAATTAATTTTACCAATCAAATTTTTATTTCTAATTTTGTTTCTCAACCAAATTAGAAATAAAAATTTGATTGGTAAAATTAATTTTATTTTTATTTATTTCTAAATTTAAATATATTTTTTAAAATAAATTATTTTAATTAGAAATAAAATTTGATTGGTAAAATTAAATATCTTTATGTGTTACAAAGATATAACTAAATAATTAAATATCTTTATGTGTTATAACTATATGAACTTACTATAAGTTCAACTCAGAGTCCCATTTTAATGCACAATAATACTTTAATGTACAAATATAAGCGAAGCAAGAAAAAGGTTTTCAATTTGGCTTTTCCAGATCTCTCATCTGGTCAAGGGTACACACTTCTCTTTTTATCATTATTATATTTCATTCCCGGTGATCCTGTCCCGCTAAACACAAATCTTTTCATGCACATAAATGTGCAAAATAAAATGTTCTTATTCAAATAAGAGTAGTCACTGAAGTCTTTATACAAGAAGAAAAACTCAAACTGTAAATGAACTCAAGATAACAATATGATCAACATGAGAAAGTCTATTATATAATAGTTAAATCATGTCATTTATATTTAAGTTAATTATTTTTTTAAAAAAAATATAATAATAAATATATTATTTGTAAACGTCATAATAAATTTGTAAACTTTTAAAAAATAATTTAATTGATTGAAGACACGATATCATCCTAAGCTATATTTTAGACTTTTTTATTTTATTTTATTTTTTATTTTTGTGGTTGAGCCTTTGTGTGCGCACTGAGTCTCGTTAAAATGTATAGGCAATCTCTGAACTTTAGTCCAGTTTTAAAGTGTTTTTTTTATTATTATTTTTAGTTTGTTTTATTTGAAAAAAAAAGAGCTATGGAAACTTTTATTTTGTTTTTTGATTTATTTATCTGAAAGAAAAACTAGGGAAAAAAAACTTATAATTTCTTCTCTGAAAATATTTTTTCACCATTTACACAATATTATTTATATCTCAAACCAATTAATTTTTTCTTGAAATAAAAATATATTTGTTTTAAAAAAAATTGTAATAAAATATGAATATTATAAAAATAATTTAATTGGTTGAGAATGTGATGACATGGTGCAATCGTGATATTTGAGACCGTTTCCTCCGAGTAGCTCGGTTCCGAAGTTTACTCAGGAGGTGTCCACATTGTAACAGAGATAATTTTTAAAACTTGTCTACTATATATATATATATATATATATATATATATATATATATATCATAAAGTTATTAGATTTTTTATTTTTGAATGAAAAGATGTATAGTTAGGATAATAGTGAATTTTTAAAATTTAATGAGTTGTTAAAAAATAATATATATATATCTAACAACGAAAAATTTAATTGTATCAAATGCTTAATGCTATCGAAAAAATAACAATCGGATGAAACAATATACACTTAGAATGATAGTGATCCTCTAAAATTTAATAGATAATTATTAGAATAATTTAATTTAAAAAATAAAAATGATCAAATGGATAGATTTAACGATAAATAACGGTAAATAATATTTGTGAGCTTATAACATAATGTAAGAATTTAGGGTATTTAATATTAAAAATTATATAACTTTGATTTTTATTCAAGGACTTTTTTTTTTTTTTTTTTATATATATATATTCAATGGCCAATTATATAGTTGTACATGTATAGGTATTTTTGACAACTATAATATATAGTATATTAGTGCTGCTAATTTTTTAATTTAATTTAGAATTTAATAAATTAAACAAAATATTTCAATATAATAATTGATTACTAAAACAATTATTCTATATAGTAAATAAATTAGCTAAATAATAATTATATTAATTTAAAAATTAAAATATACCAACTATTCTTATTATTCAAGTTATGAAAGTTAATTTAAATATAACCACGTGTTGTAATTTCAATTCACGTCAAGAAAAAGAATTAAACCATGATTTCCTATTATCATGTAAATTATTGCAATTAGATGCAAATAATTTTTAAGTGAACTAATCAAAAATTAAAAAGATTAGGAATTAAAATACCTTAAACTTAATGTTTAGAATGAATCCTACAAATAACAACAGATATATTGTTGAGATCAAAGCCAAAGAAAATTAAAAGTCTTAAAGAAATTTAAAAATCTTATACTATTGTAACTAACTCTTATGTATGAAAATCTAAGATAAATGAACATTTTAAAAATAATATAGTTCTACGTATATCAATAATTTTAAAATAAAAAATTAGTTATAATTCCGTGTGCACTGCACGGGCAATTTACTGGTGTATATATATATATATATGCACATGGAAAAGCTTTCTCCCTGTAATAGTGTGAACAATATAAACTCTTCCTCTTCACCACCACCTCTTCTTTTTCCTCCCAAACAACTTGGAATAAGCCCAAAACCTCATCTGGGTTTTGCTAATCCTCCATTCTCTCCCATAAAAGAGCCTCCTTTACCCACTTCACCCTCTCTCCTCTTATGTACTCGTTGAAATGGGAAACAGCAGCCAACTTCCCTGCATGATCTTCTTCTTCCTTCTCCTCCTCTTGCTCCTCTTTGCTCCCCTTAGCTGTTCCCAGAGCCCACAAAGCTGCGACTCGAGCGATTTGAATGCGCTCCAGGGCTTTGTGGAAGGGCTCCAATCGAGTGCTCTTGGTTGGAGCTTTAAAGGGTCTACTTCAAATTGCTGTAACTGGGTTGGAATTTCATGTGATTTGGGCTCTGCTCTGGTGAAGAGGGTGATTGGTTTGGATCTCTCCAATAAGAGTTTAAAGGGCTCTGTCTCTTCTTATCTGGGCGGATTAGATCAACTGAAGCAGCTCAATCTCTCCTACAATTCCCTTCACGGGTCGGTTCCTGTAGAGCTATTCCATCTCCCCCGTTTGGAGCTCCTTGATCTTAGTAGGAACATGTTATCCGGGCTTATTCCTACAGAATCGAACCTCCCGTCGATTCGCTTATTCAACATCTCGTTCAATTCATTTAATGGCACCCACCCGATCCTCGCGAGATCGAGCAATCTATCCGTCTACGACATCAGTTCGAATAGCTTCTCGGGCACCGTCGATACAGGTATCTGCAATTCCTCAGATTCCATTCACGTCCTTCGATTCTCGGTGAACATCTTCTCCGGGAATTTCCCACGCGGCTTCGGGAACTGCAGTTCCCTTACTGAGCTCTTGCTCGATACAAACGGCCTCACCGGAACTTTGCCTGATGATCTGTTTACACTATCGTCCTTAACCCAACTAAACCTTCAGGGGAATTCACTATCTGGTACTGTGAGCAACAAAATTAGAAACCTTTCCAAGCTTGTTTATATAGATATTTCCTCTAATAACTTTTCCGGGGTGATCCCGTATGTATTTGATAGCCTAAATGAGCTAGAGTTCTTTAGTGCTTCATCCAATGAACTCACTGGGGTTTTACCCCCTTCTTTGTCCAATTGTTCAAGACTCACTAATCTTAGCTTGAGAAATAACTCTCTTAGGGGGACCATCGATCTTAACTTTACGGCCTTGCACAAGTTAAACACACTCAACCTTGGGTGGAATTTGTTTTCCGGTTCTATCCCTTCGGATCTTCCAAATTCCACGCAAATGCAGATCTTAAGTCTTGGTAAGAACAAACTTGTCGGCGAAATACCCTCTAGCTTCAAAAACTTCACCTCCCTATCCTCTCTCTCGCTCTCAGGAAACAACTTCTCCAACTTATTCTCGGCGCTACAAATCCTACAGAACTTGCCAAATCTTAGAAACCTTGTACTTACTTTGAATTTTCAAGCTGGTGAGTTAATGCCGTCAGAAGGGATACAAGGATTTGCGAATACGGAAGTCCTTGTCATTGCGTATTGTGCTCTTTCGGGTTCTATCCCGCCGTGGTTGGCGAATCTGACCAAATTGAAGGTCTTGGACATTTCCTGGAACCATTTAACCGGAACGATCCCTCTATGGCTGGGGAATCTTGATAATATCTTTTACCTGGACATCTCAAATAATTCGCTCACTGGAGAAATTCCTAATAGTTTAACACTCATGAAGAGCCTTGCAATTGCGTCCGGTAACATAGGACACCAAAGCGCGGGGACACACGATTTTCCCTTTTTTATCCTGAGAAATTCCAGTGGAAAAGGTCTACAATACAACAAAGTCAGCAGCTTTCCGCCGTCGATAATTTTGAACAATAATAAACTTGTTGGGTCGATCTTGCCTGGGTTTAATCGCCTTGTGAACCTCCATGTGTTGGATTTGAGTTTCAATGATATGTCGGGAACTATACCCAATTTGTCGGGCATGTCGAACTTAGAAAGCTTGGATTTATCCCACAATCATCTCACCGGTCCCATACCGCCATCTTTGAGCAGATTGAGTTTTCTTTCGAGCTTCAATGTGGCCTATAACAATCTATCCGGAAAGATTCCGACAGGAGGCCAATTTTCTACATTTAATGATCCGTCAATTTATATCGGTAATTATTATCTTTGTGGACCTTCGACTAAAAACAACTGTTCCAATGATGAACCAAATCGTTACCCTAAAAGAGACGACGACGACAACGGAGCTGAGACTATGTGGTTATATCTTGGGATGGGACTAGGATTTGCCGCTGGATCCTGGAGCGTCTATATTGTTCTATTATTTGGAAGATCATGGAGGATTGCTTATTTTCAAATGATTGATAAATTATTCGATGATATATACGTGATGGTAGTATTAAGATGGAGGAGGTTGAATGAAAAAATTGGTGCACAGAGACCAATTTCTTGAAGTAATTAAGTAATTAGTCCTGTACGTTGCATGGGGTTTTGTTAGAATAAATAGACAACTTGTCTCCCTGCGAATAATGTTTTTGTTTAGTACTATAATTTCTACTACATGTGCCGTGTTGCTTTAGCATTAAACTTTTTGTTATGTTTATTTTTCACTTATATATTATTAATTTCTTGCTAGTATATTATTTGTTTATTGTTTATAAGATTCAACTATTTATCAAACTAACGATTAATTCATGCAATGCATAGAATTATAACTATTAATTTATAATTTATAATCATATATGATTTTAAGGATTTTAAGGCGAAAAACTATTTTATCTATAAAATTTCCTTCATTTGCAGAAGAAATATTATAACAATTGATAACTATTAGTTGCAATAATAATTTTTGGCCACAAACAATATCAACATCCCTGCAATTAATCTTATGACAATATATGGTTGCCTTATCACAACAGCACAAACTATTGCAGTAAAAATAATTTAAATTTTGACGCAATTTAAATTGTTGTAATAGAATAAAATTATTGTAGCGATATATCTTCAAATTTAAATATTCCAACTTTACTATATCTTTAGCTCTAACTTTCCAAATCTCTTGCTCTCTTTCAAATAGCTCAATTTCAAATATTAAACTTTAGGGTAAGCTTCAAACTCATTTTCACTTTAGTATTATATGATTTTGAACTTTATTTCACTGTAAAAATTTTTATTTTCCATCTATGGAGAGAGGAAATTGGCTTTGCCAAGCCCAACCTGATGCAGAATTTATTTTAAGTGTTTGAAGTTCAAGCCCAATTTCAGAAAGAAAGTGGCCGCACCAGATCGTGCGTGTCTCGACTTGATTTCGAACAAACTAATAAAGAAACTGAAAGTTAAAACCTTGATTGGCCTCTCGCGGCTCTAATTATTAGTTTTTTCAACCCGGCTCGATCCAGCATTAACCGATCCGATATGTGAAAAATCGGGACCTATCCGATATGTGAAAAATCGGGACCTATCCGATATGTGAAAAATCGGGCCCTGTAGGTTGAATTTCATTTTTTTTTTTTTTTTTTCTAAAATTGATTTGTTTGTATAGAATACCCTTTGTTACTACCGTATAGATAGTCCGCAGTCTACTAATTTTTTTCATTCTTTATCAACACATGATATTATAGTGCCGCAATATGTGTGCTGCACTTCTAAAATTCAATCATAGTTGCTTCAAAATCAAAATCTACTTATTTAATAATACTCTACATCCACTAGAAATGTTACATATAAGAATTCATAAGTATTGAATACCTATTTAACTTCATCACACACAGGATTACTTTTGGTAGTGAATCGTTGTTATATGTAGAAAGTGAAGTGCCATTTAGATTAAAGTTAAAATTTTCGTTTCGCTAGCAAACATAGACCATATTGATGGAATTTATTTGGCATAAAATAAAATCAAATACATATCAATATTCAGGATCATAAATAAAACTGTAAAATAACTTACAGAGCGCCATCGAGAAAAATTCTTGATTAAACAGCGGAAGCAAGAGATTCGGTTGCAATACTAAACAGTACCGACCGAACTAGGTAATCTGATTTCTCCTCCTTTCTCAGACACTCTTTCGTATGGTGTGGATAACCAGAATGCACATGAGTAGGTGGCAGGACCAGTACCCCTTTATATAGATTCCAGATCGACTTCCCATCAAAGTCGGTTAGGATTCTATTTAATTTAAATGGATAGGAAAGGGATAAGATATACCATATCAAGTAATTCTATATATTTTAGGATTGACCTTATCTATAGTAAATCCAAATTTAAATATAATTAATTAGGCCACATATATGGAAATCCTAACAATCTTCCACTTGGCTTATATTAATTATATTTCATGAACGGATTTCTATATTCCAAACTTTATTGCGCATTATTGGAAACTTTATGGTCAAATACCTTAGAACTCACTTGATCCTTAACTCAAACTAAAAGACTACAATGATAGGAACTATGGCGGTCCACCTCTCTATATTGAAATTTTCCTTCCATAATTACCATATCATCTTCATCTCCTAGCCAAGCACTTTATATGGCACAACTTTATGAATGAACTAAAACTTTATGTCCATTCGTTAACAGACAAAGCTTTATGTCTATTAAACGGTCCAATACAGCTGCATTAAAACTGTAACTTTATTGAAAAAAGATAAAAATAGTGTCATAATCTTATACATCAAAAGAACTCATTAGACCCATGCTACAAACATGATCTTTATATGACCCAGGTGCTAGCCCCTTGGTCATTGGGTCTGCAACCATACACTTGGTACTGATGTATTCAATTCTAACATATCCTTCATTTATCTTTTCTCTCACCACAAGATACTTGGTGTCCAAGTGTTTACACCCCGTCGTAATCTTGTTGTTATTGGCAAAGGAAACTGCAGCTGAACTATCACAGAAAATCTTTATTGGACGAGCAATGAAATCCACAATCTTTAAGTCTGTGATAAAATTCCTAAGCCAAATAGCCTGTGATGTGGTCTCATAGCATGTAATGTACTCTGCAGCCATGGTCGAAGGAGCAGTGATACTTTATTTGCTGCTCTTCCATGAAATCGCTCCACCAGCAAGTAGAAAAATATACCCAGTTGTAGACTTTCTGGTATCTGGGCATCCCGCAAAATCAGAGTCTGAATATCCGATCAACTCCAAATGATCTGATCTCCTGTATATCAGCATATGATCCAAAGTACCCTTCAAATACCTCATAACTTTCTTAGCAGCCTTCCAATACTCCATACCTGGATTACTTTGATACCTGCCAAGTAATCCAATGGCAAAAGCAATATCCGGACGTGTGCACGTCTGTGCATACATAAGACTACCAACTGCAGAGGCATATGGTATGATTTTCATCTGTTCAATTTCTAATTGGTTCTTGGGACACTGAAAAGCATTAACCTTATCCCCTTTCTGAACGGGAGCAACACTCGGTTTATAATTATGCATTTCAAAAATTTTCAAAACTTTCTTTATGTAGACCTTTTGAGATAGACCGAGTAACCTTTATGTCTATCTCTTTTAATTTCAATACCAAGAACATATGAGGCCTCACCTAAATCTTTCATTTCAAAATTTTGGAAAAGAAATTCTTTAGTGTCATGCAATAGTCCGAGATCGTTACTGGCAAGCAAAATATCATCAACATAAAGGACTAAGAAAATTATTTTACTCCCACTAACCTTCAGATATATACATTGATCAACAATGTTTTCTTTAAAACCAAAGGTTAAAACGGTTTGTTTAAACTTTAAGTACCATTGTCGGGAGGCCTGTTTTAGTCCATATATTGATTTCTTTAATTTGCATACCAAGTGCTCATTTTCTTTTTGCGAGAATCCTTCAGGTTGACTCATATATACCTCTTCATGAAGATCTCCATTTAAAAAGCAGTTTTTACATCCATCTGGTATAGCTCGAGATCGTAATGAGCAACCAGAGCCATAATCACACGGAAAGATTCCTTTCTCGATACCGGAGAGAAAGTCTCTTTATAATCAATGCCTTTTTTCTGAGTAAACCTGTCACGCCCCGAGTCCGCCAATTTGTACGGTTCGGGCACGCTAACAGACCCGCCAATCGGGTAAAACCTTTTTCTACCCGAAAGGAACGGTAACATCCATAATAACACAACAAGTGTATGCGGAAGCTCAATATCAGAGTACTAAAAATCACTATAAATTTAAAACTTTCATTCAATAACTAATGCGGAAATGAAAGCATACAGGAGTGAACCATAAATTAAACTTATTACACTTTACAATTCTGAACTTGCAAATAAATTATTACATTTCCTTTACATAATTCCTCACCATACAAGATTCACTCAAGAAATATAAAAATGGTACCTCTGCTAGACCCTCTAGGTCTCTATGCTGCTGGGCTCTTGCCCCTGTCGTATGCCTCGCTGTCGTCTGCATCTGATCTGTCTCGACCGCTGCATCCATTCCCGAACCTGTGGGGGGGGTCACCCAAGGGGTGTGAGAACTTACGAGCGAGTTCCCAGTGGGTTCAACCACCGAGAGAGAGTGTCCTACACCACTTGGTCCAATGGAAGCAATAATAATAGTGTGCTAGGAAACTAAAATCCTCAACATCAATATGCAGCTATGCAATAATATATCACTACACTATCTGTGTACAACCATCGACCCAGCACTACTCTGTCTAGCCACACTAGGCTGCTAAGCACCAACTCGGCCACTATGCCGCTGTATACTGGGTTCAACTAACCCGGCCACCCTGGCCACTCTATTTTTCTTTATTCTTTAGATTCTGGTGCTTTAGTTCAAGTTAACCCTTGGAAATTCTTATCCAACGGGCCCGAGCCCGGTAGTCATGCTACCATAAGATAAGATTTCTAAGGTTGCCGATAACACTCGCAAGTGTTACCCCGTCCTGCCGGGGGGACTTGTCATACGGGACACTGCCCGATAGGGTCACTGCCCAACTCTGACAAGAGTACTCTATCTACCAGTCGTACGGGTCGCTGCCCGGGAGAGGGACCCTGTCCAACTCCTGACCGTTGTACGTTCGCCCCCGGAGGTACGCCCGTTTTATCTTTAATTTTTCTTTCTTTTCTTTTTTTTTTTTTTCTTTCTCTTTTATTTTAGTTCTTAGCCTCTTTGCTTTTGAACACTTGCTTTCCTTTCTTATTCGAGCTTATAGCTCCCATCTTGCCACTGGCAATTCACTTTCTCTTTTCTTCGAGCATTTAGCTCCTTGCTTTCACTTTTAGCCCTTCGAAAGTACCTCGTCCGACGGGTCACTGCCCAGGGAGTCCTGCTCCACTTGACGAGTCTCAAATTCGAAGGCGTCATTAATATCCTCTTTATTCTCTTTATCTTAAGCAATTTGCTTGTCTTGCTTTTAACCAATTTTTAGCTCTATTTGAGCAATTTGATTGTCTTGCTTATTAATCACTTTTTCATCTCTTACCCAGGTCTTGCCATAAGGATAACTAGAGAGTCTCCTGGACTCTTAAACATTTCTCTTTTATTTCTTTAACTCAAATTGAAGTTAAAGTTATTATCCATTTGCCCAGACACCCTATGACCTTCTAGGGTTATATTTGATCAGCTTTTAACCTTGGGATCTTATCCCACTTTCCTGATTCCTCATTGAATCCTAGAGTTAACTTAACTCTATTTTCCTGTTCCACTATTAACTTAGAGTTACACTGACTCTAATTCCATGTTCCACTGTTATTTTAGAATTACATTGACTCTACTTTTCTGTTTTCCCTTTCATATCTCCACACTTGATCCACCCTTTCCATCCTCCTGATTCCTTACTGAATCCTAGAGTCAACTTGACTCTATTTTTCCTGTCTGTGAGTTTAAACTCTTCTAGCTCAACTTAGGTTCCCTTTACCTAAGTCCCATGTCATACCTGTCCTAGAGTTCCATGACTCTATGCTGACCTCTAGTTCACCTTAGGTTTCCTTTACCTAAGTTCCATGTCATACTCATCCTAGAGTTCCTTGACTCTATGTTGAACACTAGTTCTCCTTAGGTTCTCTTTACCTAAGTTCCGTGTCATATACACCCTAGAGTTTTCTGACTCTATGTTGATCACTCTATCCAGTGTCCTTAGGTTATCACCTAAGGCCATGCCACTCATCCTTCCTAGGATAACTCCTAAGTTGATGTCACTCGTCAAACCCCTAAACTAGGTTTTCTCCTAGTTTTACTACCAACAAGTTCTGTTCCCTTATATCACATGATTCCTAGGGTTGTACCCTAACATGATCACAGTCATCAAGTAATTACTCATTTCTACGCATGCAATTATTTTCATATCCATCATAAAATAATATTTATTCTCTAAGTCCTTTTTGCACATGAAAATGAATTATCTCCTTTTGGCAACTGACAGTTGCATTTATCATCTGTGTCCATCTACACATACAAATTTATCCCAATTGTGGATAAATCATAAATATCACTTTTCCTCTAAATTTCTCTACACATGCACATATATCATCTGTTATTGGCAACCAACAGTTGCTCTTTTCATCTGTGTTCCTCTAGACATGCAATCTTATTCATAATTACCTAACGCCTCTAACAGGCTACTATCATGCTTCGAATCGAAAAGCAAAGGAGCAAGGGGAGAGGTCACCCAATTTCGGCAGAATTCCCCACCTTGTAGTGTACCCAATTGCTTGTAGACACTTGCAATTGGTCTCCGCGCGATTCCACTTGTTTCCTCGAGCTTGCACGCAAAACGGTGCACATTCCTCGAGTCTGCACGCAAAACGGTGCACGTCCTCCAAACCTGCACGCAAAACGGTGCACGTTAATAAAATTCGCACGCAAAACGGTGCACGTCATTTCAGCCTGCACGCAAAATGGTGCACGTGAATTCAATCTGCATGCAAAACGGTGCACTTACCTCAAATCTTCACGCAGAACGGTGCATGCTTTACTGTAGGGTCGCACGCAAAACGGTGCACGTTTTTCTAGCCCTGCACGAAAAATGATGTATAAAATTATAAACTGCACACAAAACGGTGCGCGATAAAATGATCTGCACGCAAAACGGTGCAAGTTTAACTGTAAGGTTGCACGCAAAACGGTGCATATTTTTCTATCTCTGTACGAAAAATGATGTATAATATTATAAACTGCACACAAAACGGTGCGCGATAAAATGATCTGCACGCAAAACGGTGCAAGTTTAACTGTAAGATTGCACGCAAAACGGTGCATATTTTTCTATCTCTGTACGAAAAATGATGTATAATATTATAAACTGCATGTAAAATCGTGCACAACAACTCAATCTGCACGTAAAACGGTGCACGTACCTCGGATTGCACGCAAAACGAGGCGCGCCAAAATTGTCCCCGACAGTCCGTGCAGCAACGGTACAGTAGAACTCAATCCTTAACACGCAAAACGGCACGGGGTCAAATCCAAAATTCAAAAGGAAACCTCAAAACTGTGCCAAAAATACCGTAAAAATAACACGCGGGACTTATCTCGACAATACCGCGCCCGCCTATCCAATTTTTGGAACACTTCGCGCGCTTTACGAGGTCGCCGACGTGTCGCTCCAACCCACGAGATTCCCTCTCCCTCTCCTCTCTCTCTCTCTCTCTCTCTCTCTCTAGTGCTCGGGTGAAGAAAAGAATGAGAAAAGGGAAAGCTACGCGGGGGAGAAGAAAGAAAGAAGAAGAAGAAAAAAAAGAAAAAGAAGTTCTGTGGACCCGGTCCACAAAGTCCCTCCAATAGAGAACCACCATGTGGCGGTCAATTTTCAAAATTTGAAATTCAAAAGCCCCGCCTCTGCGCCAGGCGCTACGCCCGCGCGCCACATGGGCGCAGCTGCTGCGACTGCTGCCACGTGGCGCCCCACGCGCGATCATATTTTATCCGTTTTCGCCCCGTTTTCTGTCCGTTTCTCACCCGTTTGCGCCCAAATTTGACAGGCGACTTCGCTTTAGCTTAATTTATCACAGAAAAATTTAAATTTTCAGTTTGGGCCATTTCTGGGCCACCAAAAGCCTCGCTGTATCTAGAATCACTGGCGGACCCCGTTCTCGCAATCCTGATATCCTATCAACCGAAATTTTTACTGTGACCTTAAAACATAATTACGAAGCTCCCCAAATTTTCTCAGAATTTTTCGACACTGTTGGCGGAGCCCGTTTTCACTATCGGGTATCCGATCAATGCGAAACTTTTTCTGTGGTCTTAAAACATATTTACGGGGCTCCCGTAATTTTTTTCGAAATTTTCTGACACTGTGAATTTTCTACTAAAAATCTGGGCCCCCTTTCTCAAATAAATTTTTAGATCTCTCCATTTTAACCCGATTTGGGCCCAACACGCTTCCAAATATTCTTTACTTCCTTAACTTTCATAACAATAGTATTTTATACTATTTTTATTTGCACTTATTTATGTGCCAAAAATCCGGTACTTTACAAAACCCTTTCGCCACAAGACGGGCCTTGTATTTCTCTATGTTACCTTTGGAGTCCCATTTGATTTTATAAACCCATTTGCATCCTACAGGTTTAACTCCTATAGGTAACTCAACAAGATCCTATACTTTATTGTGGTTCATGGATTCAATCTCATCTTTCATGGCATTGTACCATTCTGTTGCATTACTGTTATTTATGGCTTCGGAAAAACTAAGAGGATCATCAAAATTCTGACCATTCTCATAAAGATAGACAATATAATCGCTAAACATAGCCGGTCTTCTCTGTCTTGAGGATCTTCTTAAATCTATCTGATCATCCACTTGTAAATCTTGATGTGGATTATCAATGATAGGTTCACCTTCACTTTGTGGTTCCAAAATAACTTGTTGTTCTATTGGAACTGGAACCATCAAATTATTAGGAACAATAATGGGTATATTCTGTACAGAATCTAAATGCTCTTGAATTTCATCAAATTCAACGAATCGAGGTTCAGAGCTCCCACTAACTGTTTCATCCTCAATAAACCGTGCTGTTTTAGTTTCTGCAATCTTTATAGGAAGTGATGGACAGTAAAACTTATACCCTTTGGACCTTTCTGAATAACCAATAAAAATTCCTGAAATGGTTCGAGGATCCAATTTCTTTATTTGTGGGTCATACAATTTGGCCTCAGCTTGACAACCCCATGTATGAAAATGTCTTAAACTGGGTTTCCTACCTGTCCAAAGCTCAAAAGGAGTCTTAGTGACAGCCTTAGTAGGGACCTGATTAAGAATATATATGGCAGTTTTGAGCGCCTCACCCCACAATGATATTGGAAGGGTAGAATTACTGATCATACTCCTGAGCATATCAATTAATGTGCGATTCCTTCTTTCAGCAACACCATTCTGCTCAGGTGTGCCTGGCATGGTGTACTGTGGAACAATCCCGCACTGCTCTAGAAACTTAGCGAAAGGCCCAGGAATTTGGCCTTTATCTGTCTGTCTACCAAAATATTCACCACCCCTATCTGATCTGACCACTTTTATCTTTCTCTCGAGTTGATTCTCTACTTCAGCCTTATATGCCTTAAAGGCATCTAATGCTTCAGATTTTTCTTTAAGCAAGTAAAGATAGCCATATCGAGAGTAGTCATCAGTAAATGTGATAAAATATTTATGGCCAGTAAACGTAAGAGGGAGAGGTCCGCATATATCCGTATGAATCAGCTCTAATGTTCCATCACACCTTTTGGCACCTTTAGAGGAGGTTTTGGTCTGCTTCCCTTTATGCAGTCCACACACGTTCCAAAATCAGAGAAGTCAAGATCATCCAAAATTCCTTCTCTAATTAACCTTTGGATTCTCTGTTTCGATATGTGTCCCAACCTCCTATGCCATAACATGGATGACTTTTCATTATTAATGCCACGTTTTGATCCAACATTTTCGTGCATGGTAAGAAGGATTTCACTATACGAATGATCTAAAGATACTTTATATAGATAATTTTCCAAAACACCAGAGCCAACTATCTCAGATTTGTAGGATAACGAAAAAACTTTATTATCAAAATTGAAACTATATCCCAAACCAACAAGTTTCGAAATAGAAATTAAATTCTTTGAAAAATTTGGAACATAAAAAGTATCACTTAGATCCAAAACATAACCACCAGAAAGAACTAATCTAAATGTTCCTACAAATTTAACTTTAGTTGGATTTCCTTCAGCAGTATAGATAGTGGCTTCATCTTTATTGGGTTTTCTGCGGTTTAGAAATCCATGCACGGAATTCGCCACATGGCATGTGGCACCAGAGTCAATCCACCAAGTATTAGATGGAACAGAAACTAAATGCAACTCATGCATCAAAACCAGAAATTTACCTTTCTTCTGGAGCCATTTCTGATACTTTAGACAGTCTTTCTTTATATGACCCTTTTTCTTGCAAAAGAAGCACTTGGGAGTCCAATTACTTGATTGGCTTTGTGAACCAGACATGACTTCCATGTTCTTCTTTTTTGAGTCATTCTTGCCTTTACCATTCTTAGTACGCTTTATTTGTCCTTTGTGAGAAACAAAGTCAACTGTATTTTATTTTTCTTGTATCAATCTGCCTTCCTCTTGCACACACATAGTCAACAATTAATTGATTGACCATTTATCCTTATGTGTGTTATAAGAGATCTGAAATGGTCCATATTCAGATGGTAAGGAGTTCAAAATAAAGTGCACTAAGAATGAATCAGATATGGTTACTTCAAGTGCAGTGAGCTGCGCTGCAATATCTCGCATTTCCATAATGTGCTCGCGAATCGAGCCATTTCCGGAGTACTTCATGGAAGACAGTTTATTCATTAGGGTACTTGCCAAAGCTTTACTGGAGCTTACAAACTGTTGCTCCACAGCATTTAAGAAATCGCGGGCTATCTTACATTCAGGAATAGAGTTCCGAATGTTTTTACCGACACGCGTCTTCATCAGCATCAAACTAAGTCGATTAGAGCGCTCCCACTTTTCCAAAGATGCTGTTTGGATTGGCGTACTTTGATCTGTAAGAGGAAGAGGTTTTTCCTCTCTTAGAGCCAAATCGAGATCCATACACCCTAATGTAAGCATAATCTGTTCTTTCCACTCCGAGTAATTAGAACCATTAAGCATAGGAACAGAATCACCAATAGGAACAAAGGATGAAGTCATAGCTGAAAAATAAAATGCATGTCTTTATTAATAAGAAACCACATCATAGTATTCCACACTAAAATTAGAAAAATATAATTTATATGACATCACAACACCTCCTTTGGGAGCAGAATTATGAGCATAAATATTTTTCTTTCTTTCTTTATGCATATACTTTATATGACATCATAACCCCTCCTTTGGGAGCAGAGTTACGAGCATAAATATGCAATTTCTTTATCAGAAATTAATTTAGACTTTCTGTAGATCGTGATAATTTTAAGTTTTCCATATGAAGAAATTGTCAGCTTTGGCCAGGCAAATTTCTCCAAACGAGTTACAAGAAAATTACCATCCTACACCACCCATATACCTTTATGTCTAGAATCATACTAAACAAAATCAATAGGGTGCAATTTCTACATGCACTTCTTTAAAGCGATTCATTCACTATTTCTTCTGAACGAGGCCGCTTTGGCTTGCACCCGAACAGTTGAAACAATAAATTAATTTGACTTAGTGCCGTATAATTAACATGAAAATTATCCAAAAGAACGCTACTTTAAAGTAAATTAATTTATTATTCTTTAGTTAGGGCCGCTTTGGCTTGCACCTAATTAATCGAAATAATAAATTAATTTAACTTAGCGTCTAGATTTAAATAATCTAACAACAATTATGATTATTTAATTTTCCATGTTATGTCTGATCAAAATAACACTTTATGATATACATAAGTATAGATGCAATAATTTAAAATATAACATTGCAATCATAAAAAAATGTATATCCATTATATCACCATAAATATCAGATAAATGAATTTATGATAAATTAATATTGTATGCAAAATTTAAATCCTTATGTGAACGGATTCTTTATGTTCACAATACTTTATTAACTCATGAATCGAAATAAGATGAATTAATAAACATAATAATTAAAAGTAATCTTTTATGAATTCGGAACAAATAAATAAATTTTAATAACAGATTAAAGTCCAATAAAAGAAAGATAGCCACAATCGTAAGAATTATATTGCCTCGGATCCAAAAGAGGCACAAACCACAAATTTATTTTTCTTCAATTAATTGGATTTCATCCAAACAACCCATAGAGTCCCAAAATTACGACAAACCAAAATGATGTAGTGGTGTCGTACAGTAAGGTCACACCGAGTGGCCTTATAACATCTTTTTCAAAATTGGGAAACTAAGAAATAACGATATCCAAATTTTAAAAAAAAAAAATAAAGCACATCAACAACAATAAGATGGTCATGAACAAATCATACGACGTGGCAATATTTCAAGAAAATCTTGACTATATATAATTAGATTCAAAGTCTAAAATCCGTTTTAAAAATAAATTCATCATTATTCAATTCAATTTAATAAAGCATACAATATTAAATTTATCTAACTATCTCTGATACCAATTGATGGAATTTATTTGGTATAAAATAAAATCAAATACATACCAATATTCAGGATCATAAATAAAACTGTAAAATAACTTACACATATCCCTACGCTCAACAAGTACGAGAGAGATCAGCCATAAGTTCTCAAATAAATAAAATTATTCTCAAAGCCAACGACGGCACTTCCCTATGCAAACTTTGGCTAGTGTAAGTGACAAAGGACTTAGTAGTTGATATCCGAGACCCAAGTTTAAAGCCTAGTTTCTTCACATTTCTAGCTAAATTTATCTAAAAAATAAACGAAGTTGGTAGCATGCTACCTTTCTCTCTCTCTCTCTCTCTCAAAAAAAAAAAAAAAAAAAAAAAAAAAAAAAAAAAACCTAATTTGGCACCATGTTCTGTACTATATACTGGATAATTTGGAAGGAAAGAAATACCATAATATTTCTACGTAAAGAGTCGCACTGTGAAGAACTAATTTGGAAGGCTAAATACTTAGCTACTAAAAGATGCATTTTACCATAGGTTTCGCAATTTGTCTTATGTAATTTAATCATCATCTGGCTCATATTTGTTGAGAAATTTATCAAATTTAATAACTTTTCTCACTTTTTAGCAAATGAAATTATGCCAATCAACAATCGAAAATGAAAAGAGTCAATAAATTTGAAAAAACTAGTTTAATTAATAGTTAATGACTAATATAATTATTAATTTTATATACTATTTAACTTAATTAAGGATAAAAAAAACTTAAATAAAAAGGAATCAGTAGTAGAAGTTGAAGTTCAAGCCCAGTTAATTTGCAAAGACCCGGCCGGACCGGGTAGGGGTCTCAGAGGATTGTGTCAACTTGGTCAGACCAACTAAAGAAATTGAAAACTCAAGCCTAGCTTGGTGATCTCTTGCCACTCGAATTATTAGTTTGGGTAAATTACTATTTTGATCTTCAAACTATAGGCAGTGTGACACTTTGACCTTTAAATTTTATTTTATTTTTTTATAATTTTCAGCTCAAATATTTTAAATTATTATAATTAAATTTAAAAATTCAATTTAATTAACTAAATATTGATAAATTATTTATATAGAAGTGATATAAAAGTATTGTGATTGATGATACAGTAACAATTAAGATACTATATCACTTCTACATTAACAAAAAAAATTACAATAATTCAAAATATTCGGATTGCAATTATAACAAACTAAACTTTTATGGACAAAATGCGACTTGTACAACTTTTAGGGGTTTAGATCTTACACCCCTCATTCTTAGGTTTAAAAAATTTCAAATAATTTTTAATAAAAATATACAAAAATTGATATGGCAAATAGTAGAATAATAATATTTGAATAGAAAAGATATATTTTGAAATATACCAACAATATTACTTGTTCTTATAACCAAAGTGTTGCTCCTCTCATAGTTTAAGGATCAAAAGTGTAATTTATCCTATTACCTATTACGTCTTTGTTCTACTCACTATATATGTGTGAAAAATCACTTTGTACAAGTCAAATTTGATTTATTATTTTTTTTGCAAAATATTCTTTCTGCGATCCTTTATTTTCTACCGTCTTAATCATTATGGTATCGTTTGGTTCGGGGATTAGTGAGAATTAGTAGTACCAGGTATAAGTATAAAGTTGAGTATAAGGTAGGATAAATGAAAATAGTGTTTGGTTGGGATATAGATTAGTACCAGGTATAAGAAAATAGTGTTTGGTTGGGATTGAAGAATAAGAGGGATAAATAGTTGACTTTTGAGTAAAAAGACGAAAATACCCTTATCTTTTTATATGTATTAAAAATTGATAAATAAATATTGTATTATAACTTTTTAAATATAATATTTGTAATATATATTATGTAATTAATTAGATAATATATAAAATTAGTGTTAATTATTTATATGTAAAAAATAATTAATATTTTATGAAAATTATAATAAAATTTTCTTGTAAGATATATAATTTTAAAAAATTATTAATTAGTGTTAAAATTAGTGTTAATCATTTTTTCTTATAAAATTTTTTATTAATTACTTAATTATTTAGATTTAAAAATTGATTATTATTATCTAAAAATTACAATAATTTTTCTGGTAAAATATAAAATATTAAAAAATTATTAATTTGTGTTAATTAGTATTAAAATTAGTATTAATTATTTTTAACACTAATTAATAAATAATTTGGTTATGATCCAGATTCTGATAACTCGACGCTGGGGAGCCTCGTCGCGTCGTCCCCGCTCCTAGGGCACGCGTGGGGCGCGTGCGCCCGCGCGGACGCGGCGGCGCCGAGGAGCTTCGTGGACGAGCGCCGCAGCGGCGGGGGGGCCGTGCATGTCGCGTTCTCCGGCACCCGCGCAGCGGCGGCGGCGGAGGACGCGGGAGGAGACGCCTTCCGACCGGTGCCCATCGGCGACGGCGGCGGCAGCGGCGGAGGTGGGAACTCGACGCAGGGGCAAAAGAGAGAAGAGAGAACCAAATGGGGGGAACCTTGTTCGGGGGTAGTGGGTATAAAATGGGGTTGTACCGGGACAAGAATCCAAATACCAGGATTGCTTGTTCAATTGTGTTTGGGTACAAAGGGGGGGATATCCCCCTTTGTACCCGAACCAAACAATACCTATAGAAATTATTGCTTGTAGCCCGCGTATCAACAATTGCATTTCTAAATTTCGATCATATACGCATTAACATTAAAAATCTAATCATTTTACCATATTCTACCACATAAAAAGTATGTGATAAAAAGTTTTTAAATATTATTCTTTTTATAGATCAAACAATATAATCTCCTTTTATTTTATTAAATTTGAGCTGATTTTCTGCTAGGATAACAAATAGGTTTTCAAAACTAATGAAATTTCAGATACAAGTATAACTAACAATGCATAAGCAATCTGATGCACCTGACGAACATAATAATTTTTGTCATCGTTGACCTCCGAGTCTTCCGTCATTTCTATACTTTCATTTTCTTTTTCTTAATTTTCTTTTTTTTAAATATTTTAAAAAATAAATTTTAGCTGATTTTTTTTTTTTTTCTCAATAGCCACAAAGATTTTATGACAAAGCCTCCTTTTTATTTTTTATTTTTTTTTATCTGAAAACAAATATGAAATTTTATTTTTTCTTCGAAAATAATTTTTTTACCATTTTGTGAAGAACTAAACCACCCCGCATTAATTGGTTCCAAATTCCAAGTAGGAGGATGGTCTTCTACGTTACATTTATACCACACAGTGATGTCGTGAAGTGATGCAATTGCGATTTTTTTTTTTTTTTTTTTTTATTTTTTTTTTTTTTTTTTTTGGTAGTGCTGTTCTCTAACCGGCATTTCAAATATCTTATGTTTATAAAGAGATTTTTAATAACACAACTTATTATCATAGAATAATAAATGAATAATATTAAAATTATAAATTATATTAAATATATAAAAAATTATAAATAATAATAATAATAATAATTAAATTAAAGTATTTTGTATTGTAATTCGAATTCAATGAGTTATTATTGTTAATAGACTGCATCGTTATATTTAGTACCAAAGTCAATCAGCAGTCGAAGATATATAACGAGTTTCGATTGAATCAAATTATGAACAATAAGATGATAGATTATATCAAAATTCGAATGACGTTACTAGCGAGACAAGGTTGGTATGAGACTATTGAGATAAATTTATATCGCCTCTCGTGATCGATTTTGAACTGTTCACATCACATGGTGATCGATTTTGAACTATGACATCAGGTCCAAACAAAAAAATATATATAAAAAATTAGAAATAATTATAATAATTAAATTTAAATATTTTAAACTGTAATTTAATTTAATAAATTATTATTGTTAGTGGACTAAATTATTACATTTTTACGAGAAGAGGATCAGTGAAAAGTAAAAAATTTTTTTTTGTTTTTTTCACTTTTTTTTTTTGTTTTTTGTTTTTTCACATCTCGAGGAGCTTACCCAAAAGTTCATGTTATATATCCTCGGAGCCTTTTGGGAGAATTTTGGATAAGGGGGGAATAACCCCCTTATCCCCAAAATATACCAAACAGGTAATTACGGGGGGGGGGGGGGGGGGGGGGGGGGGGGGGGGGGGGGGGGGGGGGATTTCCTAAACCCCCCTTAGCGGGTTATCCGCGGATAACCCGCTAAGGGGGGGTTTTAGGAATCCCCCCCCCCCCCGGTGTTTAGGCGAATTGAAGTGGGTTTGGTTGGGGCCGGCGCGGTTACGAGGTGAGAAACCCGTGACCTCCTCTGTCTTCTTCCTCCCTTCTCCGAGCCTTCTCTCCCTCTTGCTCCTTGCTCCTTGGCTCCTAGCCGCTCCTTGCTCCCAAACGTCGCTGTTGCTCTTGCTTACGAGCTGCTCCTTGCTACCAACGGTCGCTCTTGCGAGCTTCGCCGAGCAGTTGTCTTTCCTAACCGCTCATCTTGCGTCGCTGCTCCGATCCCTCTCCTAGCTCCGAGACAGTTCTATAGCTCGCTGGCTCGATCCCTCTCCTAGCTCCGAGCCAGCCATTCTCTAGCTAGCTGCTCCGATCCCTCTCCTAGCTCCGATCCCTCTCCCTAGCTCGAGCCATTGCTCGATCCCTCTCCTAGCTCGCTGCTCCGATCCCTCTCCTAGCTGGTCCGATCTGAGCGATCATCTTTCCCGGCGCGGCACGGTAACCGGGTAACGTGATCGGTGGCCTCTTGCGTCCCGGGAACCCTCTCCGCCTCATCTCTCTCTTCGGACCATCACCCGCTTACCCCTCTTGGTCCGATCTGAGCGAAGAGTTTCCCCGGCGCGGCATCAAGCACCGGGGATCGTAGATCGGTGGCCTCTTTGCGTCCCCGGAAACCTCTCCGCCTCCATCTCGGCATTCGGACCAACCCCCTCTTTCCCATGTTGGTCCGATCCGAGATATCCGCTTCCGCGGCACGCCACGGTAACTACTAAGCTAGCTTTTTGGAAAGCCTCACAAAAGGTAAATAATTGTGGCCATCTTGTTTCAGAGAAATGTGTGCTTTTTGAAGTAATTGTGCCATCTTGTTTGTGAGAACTGTTGTGCTGCTGAAGTAAATGTGCCATGTCGTAGAGCTATTTGTGTGTTGCTGTACTAATTTTGCCATGTGTTTCTGATAAATTAGTGCTGCTGGTACTAATTGTGCCATGTTGTTTGAAAGAAATGTGTGCTGATTGTACTAATTGTGCCATCTTGTTAGAGGACAAATGTGTGCTTTTGAAGTAATTGTGCCATCTTGTTGTGAGAACTGTGTGCTGCTGAAGTAAATGTACCATGTCTTAGAGATAAATTTGTGTTGTTTGTACTAATTTGCAATGTTGTTAAGAGATAAATTAGTGCTGCTTGTACTAATTGTGCCATATTGTTTGAGAGAAATGGGTTTTGGTTGATATAATTGTGCCATCTTGTTTGAGAGAAATGGGTTTTGGTTGAAATAATAGTGCCATCTTGTTAGAGAGAAATAGGTTTTGGTTGAAATAATAGTGTCAATCTTGTTTGAGAGAAATCGGTTTTGGTTGAGAGAAATGTGCCATCTTGTTTGAGAGAAATGAGTTTTGGTTTAAATAAAAGTGGCATCTTGTTTGAGAGAAATGGGTGGTGGTTGAACTTCTAATGCTATTTATTTGTCTGAAATTTATTTGGTTGCATTCAATAAAATTTTCTATCATTTTTAATTTTTTAAAATATATAAAATTAAATTGTTAATTTTATATAAATTTTAAAAAATGTAACTAAAATTAAAAAAAGAAATAAAATATTAAATTCATTTAATATTTATTAATATTATAAAGTGTAAATTAGTAAATTAAAATATTTAATCCCTCAATTCTTCTTATTCCACTATTCCCAACCAAACACAATTTTTTCTTATTCGTCTTATTCTTCTTATTCCTCTTTAACTTACCAAACACAATTTTTTTTAAACCCGGTATTACTCTTAAACCGAACCAAACGCAAATTTACTCTAGTTCCGGCTTAAACCATAATTTATACCTATCCCCGGTATAACTAAAACCCTCTTAAACCCGAACCAAACGGAGCCTAAGTAATCTGGTGAACCTGATACATGTAATAATTTTTTTTTGGTATCATTGACCTTTTATTTCCTTTTCTTTTTGTTAGACTTTGAGCAATTGGTCAAAAATAATTTTTTTGACTTATATATATATATATATATATATATATATATCTATATATATATATATATATTGTCGGTTATTAGGAAAAACATTTTTTTTTTTTTTAGATTTTCTTTACAGATTTTATGAAAAAAACCTTCTTTTCGTTTTTTAATTTTTTAATTTTAAAAAAATTATGAACAAAATTTTGTTTTCTCTAAAAAAAATAATCTTTTACCATTTTATGAAAAACTAAACAGCACCTTAGTCGGTTTCAACTAAGGAACCATTTGATTATATATAATTATAAAAACAGTGTGTTAAAATATGTGCAGCTACTCCTAATCTGTGTGATTCTATATAGTTGCAATTATTATAGTTATACTTTTTTTATTTGATAGGTGTAATTGAGTTTGTATTTATAAATTTTATTAATTTTTAAATAGAGAGTTTAGATTACCCCTTTAATTTGAATAGTAAATAATTATTTTTTAATTATTAATTAAAATTTTATATTTATATATAATTTTATATATTATAAAATTATATATTTATAGATAATAATTAATATTATAAAATTATATATTCGGAGATGATTGCATATATAAAATATAAAAAAATAAATATCAATTCAATCAAGCGTACGAAAAAAAATAGCACGTTGTTGTTATTATTTTTATTGAATGGATGAGCCGACTATAATAAATAATTTTATTAATTATTTAAATTTATTATCTATAAATAAATAAATGAATATATGTAATATTTTTATATTTATCAATAAATTTTCAACCTATCAATGAACACAATTTAAAATTTTTAATTTATTTAATTTTAATATATAAATCAAATTTTAAAAATTCATTATAATTCTTTTTTATTAATTTTAATAATTGTAATTAATTAAAACTTATTAAGTTAAAATACACAATTACATTCTATAAAAATTTAGAAATAAAATTACTTTTTATATTTTAAATAGAATTAATTAAAAAAAATTAATTTTTTTTACACAAAATTTGTATTGCTTAATTTTTTTATTACTATTTATTTATTTACAAGTTAAAATACACAATCATATATATATTTTTTTGTGCAGTTACTACTGTAGCAGTTGGACTCAATTATACTAAATCAAACATATAAATTAAATTTATATGCATGCATTTGAGGTGTTCTTTTCCGTCACACTTATACTATATCATTTATATTTCAAATCAATCAAATTTTTTTTTTTTTGAGATATAAGTATAAAATTTTATATTAAAATAATTAGGATGGAATGAGCAAATATTAGAAGAATAATTCTTTTGGTTGGTGCAATTGCCACATTTTAGACTTATTTGTTCCGTTCTCTCTCCAAGCCTCTTTAGTTCAGACAGAGTCCTTTACAAGAATAGGATCACACTCTAACATTTATATTTAGTCAATTATATACTTTTTTTTTTTTTTTTTTTTTTTTTTTTTTTTTTTTTGGAAGAAAAGTATAATAAGCATATTTTTTCTAAACACTATAATGAAATCAGTGAATTTCAACGAAAAATTTAATTGATTGAAAACACTGATAAATATATTGTAGATTTTTTTTGTTCTCTCAGTTTTTTTTTTTTTTTTTTTTTTTTTTTTTTTTTTTTTTTTTTTTGTGGTTGCGTGTGCGTGCATGCAACGGGTGGGCCTATCGACCAGAAAAAAAAAAAAAAAAAAAAAAAAAAAAAATCCCTATTATGAGAAATAATTGGTTAAAATGTATATATACAATCTCTAAACTTTAGCCCGATTAAAAAAAAAGAATTCTTGACTTTTATTTTTCACTATGAAGAACTAGCTAGCTAGGAGGCGGCATTCTATGTCACATTTACACTATATTATTTATATCTCAAATCAATCAAATTTTTTATTTTAATACAAAAGTATAAAATTTTGTTTTCAAAAAAAATTATGATGTGATGTGTGAATATTAGGATAACATTAATTAATTAGTTGAGAATGTGATGACGGTTAAGAATAAAAACACACAGATGAAGAGCATTCAACGTTTCTTGAAACACATTTATTGAATAGACTTAGACTTATATAATCTCTACAATTTAACAGAAAAGAAAAAAACTCGCAAACTATTTAATTGTAACTAGAAGAATCCGAAAATTTCAAACAAATAGCCTAAAGACGAGGACATAATGAAGACTTTATTCAAATATAATATCTTAACTAAATTCCTTGACTTTCCCTTCAATGACATGGTGCAATTAATGGTGACATTTTAGACCTTTTTACTCCAAGTAGCTCGGTCCAGACAGAGACCTTTACAAGAATAGGATCATTAAAATGTGAAAACAACTCTTTACTTCATCACATCTCCCCAAGGTTACCCAGGAGGTGTCCACATTTTAATGGAGATAATTTCATATATAATATATATTTTTACAAAGTCTTAGAATTATAAATTTAATTTTAAAATTCTTAATTATCAAATATATTTTTCTAAAACTTCAAAATATACAATAATATTTCTACAGGTTGAATACTATTAGTTGTTAATAAAATTTTCACCATTTAGAAAACCATGCCCTTGTGGTAATATACTCTTAAAAATATATTTAGGTATCGTTCGGATGTGGCTTATACCGGAATGAGTTATACCAGGTATAGGTATAAAGTAAGGGATAAACCTGGTTTAAACCTAAATTGTGTTTGGTTGTGAATGAGGAATAAAACCTGGTTTAAACCTGGTAGAAGAAAATAGGGTTTGGATGGGGATTGATAGAAGAAAAAGAGGTATAAAGTTGACTTTTTGGTTTAATGACGATGTGACCTTACTTTTATAAAATTTTAAGTGGATTAAAAAAGAATGTTAATTTTAAAATATAAGTAGGAGTAAAAAGTTTAATTATAATTTATATAAATTTAAAAAAATTTATAAAAATATTGTATAAATTTTAAAATTAATAATTTTTAAAAATAAAATAAAATTTTTAGATTTATTAAAATATAAAATTAAAAAAAAATTAAAATTTATAAAATTTTAAATTTTAAATTAAAATATTTTTTATAATTTAAAAATGTTTAATTTTAAAAAAAATAAAAAAAAAAATAACCCTGATGCATAAAAGAAAAAAAAAAACGAAAAAAAAAAAAAAAGGAGAAAATTATATAATTAATATTAAAATTAATATTATTTTTTAAAAAATTTATAAATTTTAAAAAAATTAAAAAAAATGTATTATAGAAATTTACAATTTTAAAATTAATATTATTTTTAAAATATAAATTTATAAATATATATAATTTAACGTAAACTAAATATATTTATAGTTTTAATAATTTAAATATTTTTAAATTATTAATTTAAATATACTTATAATTTATTTTTTTAAAAAAACATTAAATTTTATAAAATTAAAAATTTATAATTTTAATATTTTTAAAAATTAAATATTTTAATAAAAAAAACTCAAAAGAAATATAAAAAGAAAGGAAAAAAAAAAAAAATTAAAAAGAAACAAAAAAAAAAAACAAATACCCTTCCAGGCTCTGACAGAGCCTTGGGAAGGATTTTTTAAAAATAAAATTAAAAATAATTAAAATTTATAAAATTTAAAATTTAAAATATAAATATTTTAAAATTTAAAAATTTTAATTAAAAAAAAAAATCTGAAGCATAAAAAACTAAAAAACGAAAAAAAACGAAAAAAAAAAAAAAAAAAAGAAAAAAAAAAAAAGGGAAATGCATTGGGAATGGGGCGGGGAGAGAGAGGGAGAGAGAGGAGAGAGAGGAGGGGGTGTTATACCAGGGGGTTGGATAGGGTGGGGATATCCCAACCCCATAATGGGGGATATTCCCGTTTGGGAGTATATCCCCAAACGGGGATATCCCAATAGCGTTTGGGTATAAAGGGGGGATATCCCCCTTTATACCACATCCAAACGCAAGCTTAGAATTTATATTTATATACTATTTTTTTTTTAAATTTTGTAACGTTGTTAGTATTTTCTTCATTTAAAAAATAGTATGGACTTAAAATAAAAAATAATTACGAGATAGATCTAAACTGTGAAAAATTTGATAGCACGAAATATTTGGTGCTTATCGATCAGTATACTAGCTGAACTTTTTTTTTTGACTACTAAAATATATAGTATATTAGTGCTACTAATATTTTAATTTAATCTAGAATTTAATAAATTAAACAAAATCTTTCAATAAAATCATTGATTACTAAAACAATTATTCTATATAGTAAATAAATTAGCTAAATAATTATTATGTTAATTTACAAAACTAAAATATTCAACTATTTATATTCAAGTTATTCAAAAATTTGCAAGTTAATTAAGTTTAAATATAGTCACCGTAGTAGTTTCAATTCACGTCCAAGAAAAAGAATTAAAACATAATTTTCTATGTCATATAAATTATTACAATAACATGCAAATAATTTTTAGTGAACTAATAAAAAATTTAAAAAGATTAATTAGGAAATTAAGTACCTTAAACTTAGTGTTTAGAATGAATCCTACAAATAACAACAGACATATTAATGTTGAGAGACCGAGCCAAAGAAAATTAAAAGTCTTAAAATTAAAAATCTATACAATCATAACTAACTCTATGTATGAAAATATAAGATAATATTAATATTTTAAAAATAATATGGTTATAAGTATATTAATATTTTAAAAATAAAAAAATATAAAAAAAATAGTTATAATTCGTGCATTGCACGGGCAACTTAATCTGGTGTGTGTATATATATATATATACATGGAAAAGCTTTCTCCATGTAGTAGTACTGTGAACAATATAATTAAGCTCTTCTCCTTCACCACCTTTCTCCTTCACCACCTCCACCTCTTCTTTTTCCTCCACAAACTGTTAGGAATTTGCCCCAAAATCTCAACTGTGTTTTGCTATCCTCGATTCTCTCCCATAAAAGAGCATCCTTTACCCACTTCACCCTCTCTCGTCTTCTGAGTACTTTGTTGAAATGGGAAACAACAGCGAACTTCCCTGCATGATCTTCTTCTTTCTTTTCCTCCTCTTGCTCCTCTTTGCTCCCCTTAGCTGTTCCCAGAGCCAGCAGAGCTGCGACTCGAGCGATTTGAATGCGCTCCAGGGCTTCGTGAAGGGGCTCCAATCGAGCGCTCTTCGGTGGAGCTTTAATGGGTCTTCTTCATATTGCTGTAATTGGGTTGGAGTATCCTGTGATTTGGACTCTGGTCTGGTGAAGAGGGTGATTGGTTTGGATCTCTCCAATAAGAGTTTAAAGGGCTCTGTCTCTTCTTCTCTGGCCGGATTAGATCAACTGAAGCAGCTCAATCTCTCCTACAATTCCCTTCATGGGTCGGTTCCTGTGGAGCTATTCCATCTCCCCCGTTTGGAGCTCCTTGATCTTAGTAGGAACATGTTATCCGCTCTTATCCCTGCAGAATCGAACCTCCCGTCGATTCGGTTATTCAACATCTCGTTCAATTCATTTAATGGCACCCACCCGATCCTCGCGAGGTCGAGCAATCTATCCATCTACGACATCAGTTCGAATAGCTTCTCGGGCGCCGTCGATACAGGTATCTGCAATTCCTCAGATTCCATTCACGTCCTTCGGTTCTCCGTGAACATCTTCTCCGGGAATTTCCCACGCGGCTTCGGGAACTGCAGTTCCCTTACTGAGCTCTCGCTCGATACAAATGGCCTCACCGGAACTTTGCCCGATGATCTGTTTACACTATCCTCACTAACCCTCCTAAACCTTCAGGGAAATTCACTATCTGGTACTGTGAGCAACAAAATTAGAAACCTTTCCAAGCTTGTTCATATAGATAGTTCCTGTAATAACTTTTCCGGGGTAATCCCGGATGTATTTGATAGCCTAAAGAGCTATAGAGTTCTTTAATGCTTTATCCCAATGAACTCACTGGGTTTACCCCCTTCTTTGTCCAATTGTTCAAGACTCAATACTCTTTGCTTGACAAA
>CM054945.1:21229883-21273432 GCA_029168755.2 Tillandsia fasciculata | reverse complement strand
CTGTTTTATCATTGACATTTCAAATCAACTCGTCACCGGAGAAATTCTACCGGCTTAACGCGTATGAAGAGCCTTGCGTACGGTGGGCTCTTCACAAACCTATTGGCCTTTTGATCGAGAGAAATTTAGGTGGTAATTTTCTACAATACAAGCAGCTTTCGACCGTCAATAATTTTGAACAATAACAAGCTTGTTGGGTCGATCTTGCCTGGGTTTAATGGCCTTACAAATCTCCACGTGTTGGATTTGAGTTGGAACAATATCTCGGGAACTATACCGGATTTATCAGGCATGTCAAATTTAGAAACTCTGGATTTATCACACAATCATCTCACAGGTATCATACCGACCTCTTTTACTAGATTGAGTTTTCTTTCTAGCTTTAATGTGGCCTATAACAATTTATCCGGACAAATTCCAACGGGAGGTCAATTTGATACACTCAATGATCCCTCAATTTATATCGGCAATTATTATCTTTGCGGACCTCCAACTGAAAATAACTGCTCTAAAGAAGAGCCAAACCCTTATACTAAAGGAGAAGGCAATGATGAAACGAAGACAACTTGGTCATACTTTGGAACAGGAGTAGGATTTGTCGTTGGATTCTGGAGTGTATGCGGAATCCTAATATGTAAGATGGCTTGGTGTCCTACTTAATTTAGATGATTGATAAGTTATTCGACAAAATATATGTGATTATAGAGTGGTTAGTATGAGGAGGTTGAACTGAAAAGAGTGCAGATGCTGACAAATTTGTTCAATTGTTATCATTCTGGTTAGTAAATAAGTCCTGATGTATAGTGTTTCTTATTTTTACATTGCATGATATTTGCTACTATAAAGATAAAAATGTATAACATTTACTTGAACTATAAGCAAATTTGAATTGATTTTCTAGTCTTTCAAAAATTTAATTTTATTATCTAATCTTTTAATTTTTTTGATTTAAGTCAGTCAGCAGTAATTTGATTTCAAATTTTGAGTATTTTACTTATTTTTACAAGTTGGGTTACTGTATTTTTAGCAATTCTTGTAAATATCAATATCAATTTATTACAGTAATTAATTAATTTAAAATTTGAAGTTTATGTACTGTCAACTTATTTAAATTAAAAAATTGAAAGATTGAATTATTAGAATTAAAAATTTTAAAAGATTAGATAGAGCCAATTTAAAATAGTCTATAAATCTTATATGCTATTATCATTTATAAATTCACAAATAGATTCTCCCATTATAATATTTTGCAGTCATCATTTGAGGAGGGGGCTTGTGCTGCATAACCTTTACACATTTCTTTTACTTTGTCCACTTATTAATTCTTGCTATGTAATTAATTGATGCTTGCTAATAAGATTAATTCATATATTTATCAAACTAACATATAATTCGTGCAATGTAGAGAGTTATAACAATTAATTAATAATTTATATTTCTAAATAATTTTATGGTGAGAAATTTATTTGATAATGAGATAGCATACTACCGCTTTATTTATTTAGTGGATGAACTTAAATACAATATGAGACAGACAGGTCTCAGAATTGTAAACACGAAAAAAAAGGAAAAAATTAAATCTCAACTGGCGTACAAGGAGTTCCAAATATTTCTGAGCGAACGAATCTCCGTTGATAAAAAGCTCAGTACCTGCTTTTTCAATTCGAATATTTTTTCATTCCTCTCCAACTATGTAACTCAAAAGGAGATTGACAATAGTCGCATGTTCCCTTCCCCTTTGAGCTCCACACTCCATGAATAGGCACGGGCGAGGACCTCTACTTCGCCTCCATCACGCTCGCACGCATCAGTGGGGGCGGAGGCGAGGCAATGGGGATGGAGACAACAACGCGCCCTGTATTGCCTTCGCCCTCACCTATGCACGCAAGCTCAGTAGAGGTGGCGTGGGGGGTTCTCATTCACTACGCTCGCGCAAACTCGGCGGGAGGAAGGCAAGGCGGGCCGCCGCTGCCTCCGCCTTTTTGGCATTGCCGCGCTCTTTTCTACCTTCACCGTAAGTGTTGCTAGCTGAAGATGGGCACAGAAGAAGCACGAAGAAACATAGGTGAAGGAAGAGGAAGAGGAGGAGGAGGAGAAGGAGGAGGAAAAATAGTGCAACTTTCGTCCAAAGAGTGTAATTTTCGCTTAAAGAGTATAATTTGTCGAATCTTTGGCGCTAACAATTAATCCCAAAAGCTTAAGTTGTTAGAAATACGCAATCAATTTTCTTAAAGCATACTGATATAGCGCCCATGGGTCTCAACCGGACTCAACCCATCTGGACGTTAGGCTTATTGTTGGACCTCTTGGGGTTAGGTATATTGTGGACGGAAGCCCCACTCAACTTATTGGGCTCACCCAATTCAACTTATTAGTCTCCTAAGCCTCTCGTTATGGAGCAAGAAGTTGGGCTTATTTTTAAACTATAAATAAATAGCCAACACAATTTTTATCTCAAAGAGTGTAACTTTCGTTTAAAACATGTAAAATTCTTCTGAAATAGGATAACTTTATTTTAACAGTATAATTCCATCTCCTTCTTCTTTGGTGGCCTACTTTTTTCCTCCTCCCACGCATCTTTTGTTTTGCCTTTGCCCCCATCGATGTGTGCCGGCGCGGTGGAGGTGAGACTAGGGTCCTCACCCGCACCCGCGAACCCCTTGCAAGGCGGAGGCAAGGCGGGCCGCCTACCTCTGTCGCCCTCTTCTTTGGCGACGTCGAGCTCTTCTCTACCTGTACTGTGCATCGCCGACTCCAGATGGGTGCAGAAAAAATACGAGAAAGTAGAAAAAAAAAGAAGGAGGAGGAGAAAAAATAGAGTAACTTTTGCCCAAATATTATAACTTTCGTCTGAAGAGTGTCTTATATTAAAAAGTACAATTTTTATCTTAAAAAGTGTAACTTTCGTCTAAACAATACAATATTTTTAAAAAATAGTACAACTTTATTTTACCAGTATAACTTTATCTTTTTTTTTTTTTTTCATTTTTCTTTAGTTCTTGACCTTTCGGTAGAAAATAAAATATTTTTAATTTTTTAATTTTAATTTTATTTTTTTGCTCTCTATATTTTTTTTTGCTATCGTTGTCTCTCCCTCGCCCTCTAACACAGTTAGTCATCATCCTCGCTACCACCTAAACCCTGTCGGAGCGCCGCCTCTTAAAGCCTTGCTCGTTCCCGCTGTGCCCACACCTGCAACATTGTGCGTATCAAATATAAGCAGGCATGGGTGTGAGTGTGGTGGAAGGGAGTGCACCGTCAAGGAGCTTGGACGTCACATGGGGCGAGGGTGGTAGGGCGTGGGATCGAAATGACAAGCTCGGAAAGAAGAAGAAAAGGAGGACAAATCTCGAACTAAAAAAAAAAAGAAAGAAGAAGAGAGATCAAGGAATATGCGAATGTTGTTCTGTTTCTTAAAAATTTAAATTGAATTTGTAAAAATAAAAAAATGATCTATTTTTATGGAAACACAAAATCGATAAATTATTTATACAAATTAAATAAAATATTAATTATAATAATTAAATATTTATAACGTTATACTGAAATCATTGATTCAATCGATGGTTGATTCACTCTTTGAGCTATTATGGAGTAATATTTCTGGGTCGGTTGGAAAACTTTCGAAATAGAGTTTTACGCCGTTTTACTCCGTTTTGTAAAAAGTTTTATTTTTTTATTAGTTGGTCCGTTTGGATGGCTCAACAATATAAAAAAAAAAAAAAAAAGATAACAACGTAATTTTAATACTTCAGAGTATTTTTGAAAAAAAAAGAGTTGGCGGAAAAATATTTTTCATTTCTGGGTACGACTTTTCACTCGTCCTCTTTCACATTTCACCTATTTTTAAAAATTAAAAATTAAAAATTAAAAATTAAAAATTAAAAATTAAAAATTAAAAATTAAAAATTAAAAATAAAAATTTAAAATAAAAATTTAAATTTAAATTTAAATTTAAAATTTGAAACTAAAAAATTAAAAAATAAAATCTAAATTTAAATTTTAAAATTTAAAATTTAAAATTCTAAATTGTAAAATTAAAATTTATTATATTAAAATTAATTTATAATTTTAAAATTAAATTAAAATTTATATTTTTAAATTAAATTTTTTGTATTGAAAGTTTAAATTTAAAATAATTTTTTTTTTTTAAAAGTTCATGATCGAAATAATAAATAATAGAGTAATATTTTTACAGAATATTAAAATTTTTAAAATATCAAATACATTGTAAAATAATTTTTTTAAATTTTTTTTAATAATTGTTAAACGGATCCTTACTGTTTGATCTAATTTTAAAAATATTAATGAGAACTACCTTAATTTCCTCGGAAAACTCTTCTCGTTCCCGCAATATATATTCGTCCTATGTGTATGTTTTGGGCCATTTGGGGGAGTTTTGGGCGATGTCAGATATATAGGCTTAATAATCAATAGTCAAGGTTCTATATATTCTCTATGCAGAAAATTAAGTATGAATTTTTCAATTTGTCTAAACTAGTTGCGACCCATTGAATGAATAATTAATTTTCCACGCATATGCGTGGCATAGCCTAAATATTCAAACATAGTAATTAATTTTAACTGTTTGAATTTCAAAGCCAATTTGGAAAAAATTGGCCTCACTGGATGGGTTACGCAAGTATTATCTCAACTTGATATCTGACCAATTAAAAGAATAAAAAACTCAAGCCTAGCTTAGTCGCTAGCAGTTGTTTTTTTATTTTTATTTTAATTTTTGAAATAAAGTAGTATGCTATCGTTTCATTCAAAATTTTTTGAACTAAGCAACAGAATAAAACAATCAGCCATCAGAAAAAGAAAAAAAAAGAAAAAGAAAAAAAAGAAAATAAAAAAATAAAAATCAGTTACAAACAGCAAGACTCTCAGGGTGCGTTTGATTCGGGGATAAGAAAAATTTAGTTATACTGGGGATAGGTATAAGTTATGGTATTAGCAGGAACTAGTGTAAATTTCTGTTTGGTTGGGTTTTTGAGTTATACCGGATATAAAGAAAATTGTGTTTGGTAAGTTAAAGAGGAATAAAAAGAATAAAAAGGACTAAAATTTTAATTAATGATTAAAATTTTACTGATATAATTTTAAATATTTAATTTAAAATATTTATTAAAAAAATTATTAAAATTTATATTTTACTTATATATAAAAAAAATTATTAAAATTTTTTTTTATATAATTTATTAAAATTATATGATAAATTTATTGAAAATTAAAGTTAACATTTTTAAAAGCTATAAAATTTAAAATTTAAAATTTAAAATTTAAAAATTTTAATTTTAATTGTCTTAAATAATTAGTTAATTATCTAAATACTTAAATAATTAGTTAATAAAATAATTAAATTAATTAAAATATTGGATTAATTAAAAAGTTAAAACAATAATTAAAATTATATTAATTTAATTAAGCTTATTCTCAAATGGGAACAAGTCTTGTTTCAGAAAAAGACTGGAATAGTAATTTCAGTTCTATACCAGCTTATTCCAGAAAGACAATAACAGCTATTCCAATCCGATCTTAATTGCGTTTGGGTATAACTAAAAGATAAGCCCTTATCCTCATAATTTTCGTTACCAAAGAAGGCCTCAGAGACTGCATCCAACAACTGCCCCCGATTGGTCCTTTTGTTCTCAATTTTTTTTATATTACGCTCTTGTCAAATCATCCACAAAAAAAAAACATTAATTACACTTTCTTTTCTTTCAAAGCGACCTCCTAAAGTGAATACTGTCTTCCCACAGCTTAATCACCGAATTACCGTAACTTATAAGATAATATTTGATTGGGGGATAAAGAGGGAATAACCTCCTTTATCTTTCAATTCCTGCCAAACAGTATTTCAAAATAACATGGGATAAATTTTTTTTTTATCCCTGGCTTAACGGATTATTCTGGAATAACCCGTTAAGCCTTATTCCTCTCCCCCATGGAATAGGGTTTTATCCCTGGGGACAGTTAATGGGCAAAGTTATAATTTATAATTTATAATTAAATTATAATAAAAAATAAAAAATAAAAAATAAAAAATAAAAAATAAAAAATATAATATAAATTATAATATAAATATAAATTATAATAAAAATTATAATATAAAATATAAATTATAATATAAAATATAATATAAATTATAATATAAAATATAAATTATAATATAAAATATAATATAAATTATAATATAAATTATAAATTATAATATAAAATATAAAAAATATAAAAAATATAATATAAAATATAATTTATTATTTATATTCTTAAAATATAATATAAAATAAAAAATATTATTTTTTCTAACGTAAGATATAATTTATTATTTATAATTAAATTGTTTCAGATTTAATATAATAATTAAATTAATTTTTCTATAAAAAAAGTTAAGGGCAAAGTTGGTATTTTTATAAAAATTTTATTTCTTTTTCCACTATTCTCTACTATTCTATAATTTTAACCAAACACAATTTTAACTATTCCAGAGAATACTAACTTTTCAACCAAACGCAATTTAACTTTTATACTTCATTATTCTAGAATAGCAAGCTATCCCAGGTATAAAAAAATTTATACCTTTTAAATTTATCCCCAAACTAAATATTACCTAAGACTATCTGTTCAGCCCTTGAAAATATGACCCAGTGGGTGGAGTCTGATTTTTATTATTATTTTTTTTTATAGAATTTGTCTGTGCAAAATATCTTTTATTAGTGGCACATAGATAGTCAACTGTCTATTGTTTTTTATAGTCTTTATTGTGATAAGAAATTATTGCAACACCTAGTGTATAGCATGCGGCACTTCTAAAACTCAATTATTGTTGCTTTCAAATCAAAATTAAATTATTTAATGTATTCGACAAAATTAAAAGCATACGTTGTACCAGAATTCAAAAGTCATTAGATTTTTATTTCTTCTAGATCCAAATAACAAAATCCCTTTCCCCCAAGATGACAAAATTTAAAAACTAATGAATATTTTTTTACGTATAAGCATTTTAGATGTCGTACATTACATCTATAAAATTAGTTTTTGAATTTTAAGACAAGTGTACTAATTACAGCTTACAATGCGTAAACAATCCGGCACACCTGGTGCAGGTAATAATTAATGTTTAGCATCATTGACTTGGGGTCTTTACCCTCTTCTATACGTTGTATTCATCTTCCTTCGGTGGGTCCCATGCAACAAGCTTAATTGGTTCTCTCGCTAAAACTCTTTTCTATAGAGAGAGACCCTTGCATTATTATTAGGATCAATGAAAAATACTCTTTTTTCCTCACATAGTTCACCCAAAATTTCATCTGTATATATTTCTTGAGCCTTTTGGGGGATTTTTGGGCTATGCCATATTTAGGTACGCTTAGTTATATTAAAGTCAAGATTCCATATATATAATATTTATTCAATATATATTAATCTTTCCGTGTAGAAAATTCAGTTTCATGTATGTTCAAATTTCGAATCAATAGAAATTTAAACACATCTAACTAACATTAATTTGTTTATACATAGATTCGGAAGAGTCGGAAAAGTCCTTAGTTTTTTTTTGTTGTTGTTGTGGGAATAGTTAATTAGATGTAGACGTAGACGTAGACGAGGACTCTGGAGAGAGAGATGCACAAATTAATGAAGGGATGTAGTTGACCCTAGCTAGCACCAATAAATACACGTAAATATTGCACATAACTGATCTATAGTAGCCATTGCATGCCATTGTGTAGAGCTTTAAAATATATACCGGTCGCAAGGACCACAACCATGCTCCGTCTCCTACTTCTACTCGCTCTATGGCTTTTAGGCCATCATGCTATCTTAACAAGTGCGTGCTTCGAGATCGAAAGGGAGGCGCTCCTCACCTTCAAAGATGATATTATTGATACCAGCAATCGCTTGTCTTCGTGGGCAGGTCAGGATTGTTGTAGTTGGCAGGGAGTAGTTTGCGAAAACAACACCGGCCACGTCGTGAAGCTCAACCTTCAAAACAAGTATACGTATGCCAATTGGTCAGATTATTCCCTGCGCGGTGAGATCAATCCATCTTTACTTGTTTTAAGTCATTTAAGTCGCCTTGATCTTAGTCGGAATGATTTTGGTGGGATCTCTATCCCGAAATTTATATGTTCGTTTAAAAGCTTGATGCATCTCGACCTCTCCGATTCTAATTTCAGTGGTAAAATTCCTGAGCAACTTGGCAACCTAACTAATCTTCGCTATCTTGACCTTTCTGATTCAAGCTTCACCTGTAAAATACCTCCTCAGGTCAGTAATCTCTCTCGCCTGCATACTCTGCGTTTGAGTGACGCTTTTGCTTCCTACAGCCCTTGTGTCGACAACCTTTCATGGCTCTCTCAGTTGTCTTCTATTAGGGTTCTTGATTTAAGCGGGGTGAACCTATCCATTGCTACAGATTGGTTACAAGTAGTAAACACGTTGCACCTTCTAACAGATTTATATTTATTGGAATGCTCTCTTACTAACATTCCAACATCTCTTTCTCATGTCAACTTTACATCCCTGAAATCCCTCTATCTTGGTTATAATGGCCCCTTTAAAACCACCTTACCCCCTTGGTTGTGGAATTTTACCAAGCTTTCCATTCTTGATCTTAGAAGTTCTGGATTTCATGGAAAGATTCCAGACTCACTTGGAAACTTAACTTCTCTCAACACTCTGTATTTAGGAGATAATGACTTTGATTTGGAAAGTACCATGCCTAGATCAATTAAAAATTTGTGCAATCTACGAACTATAGACTTGAGCAGTCTTCGCATCGGCGGAGATATTGCAGTGTTCGTAGGGACGCTTTGCTCATGGAAGAATATGGAGGAACTAATTTTAAGAAATAACAAGCTTAATGGGAGTTTATTTGGATGGCTAGAGGAGATGAAGAATCTAAGCTATCTTAATGTCTACAATAATTCATTAGTAGGGCATGTTCCTCCTGAAATTGGGAAACTCTCAAATTTGCAAAGTTTAGACCTCGCCTATAATTCCTTGCAAGGTGTCATATCTGAAGCTCATTTTGCCAACCTCTCAAAGTTGGAGTTCTTGAACCTAGGCTCAAATTCTTTGATCATCGACGTGGATCAAAATTGGATTCCTCCGTTTCAACTTTGGTATATTATGTTGGATTCTTGTCAATTTTTGCATCCTCAATTTCCAGCATGGCTTCAGTCACAAATGCAACTTTCTGAGCTAAGTCTGTCCCACACTAGCATTGCAGATACTATTCCTGAATGGTTTTGGAATTTGTCATCTTCTACCGTAGATCTCTCTCATAATCAGATTAGAGGCAAGTTGCCCATGTCCTTGCAATTTACGAACCTAGAAGATCTTATTTTGAGGTCTAACAGACTTGAAGGCCCAATTCCGTCTTTGCCAGACACACTTTTACGATTAGATCTCTCAGAAAATTCTATATCAGGACCCCTCTCACCAATCACGAATATGTCGCAGTTATATTATTTGACACTGTCAAGCAATCAGATCAATGGTAGCATCCCATCTTATATATGTAAACTAAAATTTCTACAAGTTCTGGATCTATCAAACAACTCTTTTTCAGGAGAACTCCCTCAATGCTGGAAGAATTCATCCCTTTTAGTCTTGGATTTGTCAAACAACAATCTTGCCGGCGAAATTCCTTCTTCAATTGGCTCACTGAGCTCACTCCAATTATTGCACCTCAACAATAACAACTTCTATGGAGAACTTCCTTCGAAATTGCAACATTGCGATAATTTGTTGTTCCTTGACCTTAGCATCAATAATCTTACAGGAGAAATCCCGGCATGGATCGGTGAAAACCTGCCGGATCTAGTAATATTGCAGTTGAGGTCAAATATGTTTGTGGGCGAAATTCCTTCAGAACTTGCACGACTTGCTCACCTCCAATTCTTGGATCTTGCACATAACAATTTGACAGGATCAATACCAAGATCTTTTGGTAATTTCAGTGCTATGATCTATGATGCAATTCACAATCATGATCGAAATGGATTTGCCGGGAGCACCTTTACTTTTAATAACTACAGTAATAGCTTGCTTGTGGTAATACAAGGAGAAGAGTATCAATATTCTACCACTATCTATCTTCTCAAGATTATGGACCTCTCCGAAAATAATCTGAGTGGTCAAATTCCAGAAGAGATAGTTGCACTTGTGTTATTGCGTAGTTTGAATTTATCAGGAAATCATCTAACTGGAACGATTCCGGAAAGGTTAGGTGACATGCGATCCTTGGAATCGCTAGACCTCTCACTAAATGAGCTTCAAGGTGCTATTCCACAAAGCTTGTCGGCTTTGACATTTTTGAGCTGGTTGAATTTATCTTATAACAATTTATCTGGAAGAATTCCAACAGGAAATCAATTGAGCACACTCAATAACCCTTCAATTTATATTGGCAACACTTATCTTTGTGGACCTCCTACGGGAAATAATTGTTCTGAAATTGAAACAATGCCTAATGTTGTTGGAGACGACTACGATGGATCTAAGTCAACGTGGCTATACTTTGACATGATACTAGGGTTTGCCGCTGGATTCTGGAGCGTGTGCGGTATCCTAATATTCAAGAAGTCCTGGAGTAGCGCTTACTTTCAAATGATTGATAACCTATTCGACAAAATATATATGATAATAGCAATAAGTATGAGAAGGTTGAATAGAAAAGTGCGAGGATGAAGTCCATTTTCTACAATTTATCTTTATGTATGGTATATTTTTTGGTATTCCTTTGCATGTAATTTGTCGTTATGAGTTCACAACATTCTTCATGTGATATGTCATCCTGGTTTGAGGAATTGGGTTGTGTTGCATATGCATTACCCCTTTTTGGATTCTCTTTTATGTTCCTGCTAGCTAATTAATTTATGCTTCAAATTTAAGCAAGACATTTTTTCTAATTAATTATCATTTTTGGACATTGTGAGGAATTGACTAGCCTTGTAATTCAAGGATTTTAATAGTTGCACATGATTGACTAGGATTTTGAAGAGGAATTGAACATTTCCATCAAAAAAAAAAAAAAAGAAAAATATATATAAACTTCATAAAACAGAAAAAAAAAAATTTCTACTATTTAATTGTTGCCACGATAAAACCTGATTAGCCCTAATTTCTCAAATATAAAACATCTAAAAAATGATTGAAAATTTTAAAAATGAAGTACACAAATATCTTATGTGATTTGGCTATTAACCTATCTTCGTGAACGTTAATGGAGTGATGAGTTTTTCAATATATACTTTTCTCAAACAATTGACAAAAATCTTTACATAGCAGTAGTTGGACAAAAAATTTAAAACACAAGTAATTATTACAAAAAGAAAATCACTTCCTCATATGGTATAATTTTGCAATGTATTAAATGGCAATTATTAGGGATGTCAAAGGGTCGGATTCGGGACGGATTTTTAAAAATTTGAATTCGAATCTGACTACCAAATCCGAAACCCGAATTCGAATCCGACGAATTTTAAAAATTTTTATTCAAATCTGAATCCGAAGAAAAATTCAAAATCCGAATCCGAAATCAAATCCGAAATAATTATTTCTCTCTTTTTTTTTACAATATTTTAAAATATGTTACATTAAATCTAATTTTTTAAAATTTAAATATAATTTTAAATATTTATATACATATAAAATTAATTCGGGTTCGGATACAGTCAAAATCTATATCCGAATTCAAATTCGTTGGATTTTCATTTTTTATATCCGTATCCGAATTCATATCTGTTTAACAGTGAATAAATTTATTCCTTCCGAATTCAGATTCGGATAAAATATTTGATATTCGTACCCATTGGCATCCCTAGCAAAGCTATTAAAACAAACCGCAGTAAGCACCACGAAGCATTTCAGAACAATAAGAAATAAATAGCACACCAAGGAACTATTTTTTAATGCATTAGAAATGAGCTCATTCCATCAGCGTGGTTTTGGTGATGAGCCATGGATTGCGTCGTTGTCGCCCACTTCGGAGAAATTGAAAACGGAATTCAAACAACGCATTTGCCACTGCGAACTTGATATCGAGTAGTCGGCAGAGAAACCAGTCATTTGCCGACTACCCATGATGTTCGCGGCGTTCTATTGTCTAATGAAGTCGGCGCCACAAAAAACGATTTGTTTTGTTTGTCCTGCTAAACCCGGCGACATACATCTTATATTGCCGACTTAATTCGAATTAGGTAAAAATGTATATAGACCGCCTCAACTATAGGCAATTCTAAAATAGTCCTCTCAACTTCAAACTTTGTAGAATTAATTAAGTGATTTTACTCAATTAAATTTGTGAGTTTTAATCAAATTCATTGGTTATTTCACGAAATTTTATAATTTTAATAACTTTTGAAAGAATAAAGTAATGGCTTTAATCACTTTTTAGAGAATAAAACTACGTCAGTCAATGTTTAATAACTAATAAAGTTATTAAATTTGATAAAACTATCTCAATAATTGATTAGTAACTAATCAAGTAATTAAATTTGATAAATTTTTTAAATTTAAATGAGTATAAAAACTCCCAAAAAAAAAAGTTGGGAGGTCTCAATTTAAACAAAAAAAAGAAAGTTGAGGGAGCAATTTCACAATTACATATTGATGGGGGTTGTCCATTCATTTTCACCTGACAATCATTTAGCTACATTGTTTGAGCTCGGACATTGAATGAGTTATTAATAATGTTTTCTTAATAATAATGTCTACTTCATGTGAGATGTTTTTTTTTTCTTCTTTGAGTATTAATGTGAAATGCTGGTTTTGAGAAAGTGGGTAGTGTTGCATGTATTAGTACCCCTTTTTTATTCTCATTATATTCTTGCTTACTAATTAATTAATTTATGCTTCAAAAAAGAGAAGAACAAATTGTCTCCTCTCGTGTAAGAGTATTGTGTTGAATTAATTTACTAACCTTGTAATACAAGGATTTGAAAGCTGCACATGATAGAGTAATTAATAGTTAGAAGAGAAAGAAAACTCTTCCATCATCAGGAAAAAAAAAAAAAAAAAAAAAAAAAGTTTACTATCTAATTGCTATCACAAGAAAAGCCTATTATGCGGTGACGGTACATAAATAATGAAAAACCTCCTTATGAAATGCATATACAGTAGATTCATATTTTACCAAACAGCAGAGAGCACCAAAGTTTTGAAATTGGTAGAGAACTTTTATGACCTTTAGGACAAGAAAATGACTTGTAATATTAAGCAGAGGGCTAACGATTTTAACAGCATGTTGATGAATTGCAGCACTTGATACTTTGCTATGATATTATGATCTCTTTATATTTGTTTCTCTCTGCTTCCTCATATTTTATAGCTAAATTTATTTTTTAAATGAATGAAATAAATAGCGTGATGTATTTTTCAAAAAAAAAAAAAAAAAAAAAAAAAAAAAAAAAAAAAAACCACCAACCCTAATATCTTAGGCATAAAATATCTAAAAATAGTTAAGAAAGAGAGGGAAAAATACAGGGCATTAGTATTTTACGTGATTTGGCCGCATATCTATCTTCATAAATAAAAATATACTGAAAATATTACTGTAAATAAAATAAAAACCAAAAAAAAAAAAAAAAAACCTTAAGATGTATAGTACTCTTAAGATGTATTATAATGATTATATATATATGGAAAAGCTATTAAAAAAATTTATATACAGTAAGCACCCACGGCCATTTAGACCAGTAAAGAGTGAATAGCACACGCTGAGGAGCTAACATTTTAACGCATTAGAATAATTTATTTGGGTGTATTTCTTTTAATTTTATTTATTAATAAGTATTCAATATTACATTTAGTAGAATTATTGGCTAGCTGGATATATTTAACAAAATTTAAATTAATTATTTAAAATTATTTAATTTTAAAAAATTAAAAGTCAAAAAATTGGATAAAAAATATATATTTAAAAATCTATTTTAAAATAACTTATAGTTGTGGAAATCTTGATACGTTTGTATCTTTTCTACCGACGAGTAATGCTATATATTAGCACATTTTAAAAAAAATGTATATTATATAATTTCACTGAGCGAACTGGTGGGATTAAATGTAACTAGCAATCTATTGAGATTATTATTATTTTTTTTAGATTGATAAAGTTATAAGGAGTTAGCATTATAAGCTTTTGTTAAGAGGGTGTTTGGTTGTACATAAAATCATTAAAAGTTATTTTTCATTAAAAAAAAAATTGATGTAAAAAAAGTTTTACATTTTATAGTATTTAGCTTGTAGGGGAAAATAAAGTAGTTTTTTCAGCAATATTTATTTGATTAAAAAAATTATATTTATTTGAATCAGTAGAAAAAAAAAATGAAAAACAAAAAAATTAAACAGTTTGAATTTTTGTTTTTCGTCGATAATCGACAAAAAAATAAAAGCACTTAATTTTTCTCAAATTTGTAAAAAAGAAATCTTACAAGTAAACTAAACCGAAAAATAATTTTCAATATACATTTTATGGCCAAACGCACCCTAAGCAGAGATGGTTATAAGAATTTACAAATATGGCTAAAATATGACCGAAGTGTATAGGTATCTGAGCGACTTGTTAATGACTTAAATACTTGGATCGGGTTTCAAGTGGACTTTACAGCAACATTCTCCTTGCCCGACCCAAACGTAATTTATAAATTGTTTAATTACTTTAGGCCCACGCCCAGTCCAAAAAGATCGGATCGGGCAACCCCATGATTAAATGGACCGGCCCAAACAACTAAAATTATTTAAATATCAATGAGAGCACGTCCGTGCAGATTGTAGTAGTTCATTTAAGAGATCACAAAACGAACAAACCATAAAAACACTACAGAAAAAATTAAAAAAAAAAAATTTATGTGAAAAAAAAATTTAAGAAAAATACACGGGCGAAAAAAAAAAAAAAATTTCACTATTTGAAAAAAAAATACAAATTTATTCATAGTACATCGTAAGATCTTGCTAGAGTTAAAAAAAAAAAAAAAAGTACAAATATTTTTTAACATATTTTTTTTATCGGATATGATCCGTACTACGAAGGCTATCGGTCCAAACTTGGTTTCCTTCACAGACATTTATTTATTTTTTGTCAAAATATGTTTTCAAAAAGTTACCGTCCTGTAAAAACTGTCGGCGAAACGAAAATATAAAATAAAAAAGATTACCAATTTTGAGACACATCTAACTCTCGCTAATTAATTTGTGCTTCAAATTTAAGCAAGATATTTTTTCTAATAATTATTTTTTTGACATTGTCAGGAATTGGCTATCCTTGTAATTCAAGGATATCATGATTGACAAGGATTTAGAAAAAGAAGAGAACAGTTGAATCAGAAAAAAAAAAAAAAAAAAAAAAGCTTCATAAAACGAAAAAATATAAAATTCTATCATTTCATGATGAATTAAAGACTAATAAGCTGAATTTTTCAAATATAAAATATCTTAAAAATAATTTAAAAAAAATAAAAAATAAAAAATATAAATATTTTACATGATTTGGTTATTAACCTATTGCTTATCTACTCGTAATAAAATTAAAAACCTATAATGTCTTTTGTTAGTTAGAAACCTCACTCTCAAATAAGTCCAATAAATACTCTTCTGATCAAACAAGTGACAAAACCTTTACACAGCAGTGATTGGGGGAAAAATTTAAAACTCAAGTATTACAAAAGTAAATCACTTTAACTCAAAAGTATAATTTTACAATGTATACTATATATGGCAATTATATATATCTGGGGAAGCTATATATTAAAACAAGCTGCAGTAAGCACCACGAGGCGTTTCGTTTTCAGAACAGTTTTAAGGAACGCATTGCACAGCAATTAAGGAGCTAACTTTTTAATGCAGTACATGTAAAGAGATCACTTTTTATGAATTTTTATCAAATTTATTGATAATTTCATCCAAGTTAATAATTTTAATAATTTTGGAGCGAATAAAGTTATGGCTTCAATCACTCTTAAGAGAGTAAAATTACATCAGACTGTTATAACAAAAGCAGAAAAGATCTAGCTCGTTGGGCACGAAAATACTGAAAAGAGAATCGAAAAAGAGAAGAAAAATAAAGCACATAATATTTACGCGGTTCGGCCACTGGCCTACGTCCACGGGCGAAAACGGAGCGGAGACTTCTATTATAATCAACGTGGTGTACAAAATATGCTTCTCTCACAAAACCCTAATTTCAAAATATACCCATACTCCTTCTCATCCGCTGCACTAAATCAATAGAATAATAGTATATTTATAATAGTGGCTAAATCTAATACAACTAGGAATACGAATTCACTAAGATTAGAAATAATCATAATAAGATTAGGCATAATCCAAACTTATCTTAATTGGATAAGCAAAACAGAATAGGATTAGAAAACCTTCCGGTTCTAGAATTTGAGACATATCTAACAATCTCCACATTGGCTTGAATTTTTTGTCTTCTCAACAAAAATCCTAAAAGCTCCTGAAAGTGCTACTGCACATGCAAACCAAATATACAGAATTCTTGAATTTTATCGCCTGACTTAATGAGCAAAACCGTGGGGTTTTCTGAAGTGCTAATTTTCTCATTCTCCAGTTACGCCTTTTGGAACTTCTGCTGCATCAGAACGACAACTTGCCGTAGAGCAAAACTGCTGGAGCGATCAAACTTCTCGATTTTAAATTTTGTCGACGCCGTAAACACCCAAACGAACAATCCGGCTCCGATACCAGTTTGTTAGACTTAAACTTTCGGAACGACGAAAAATAGATTCAAAAATAACTGATGCGAAAATAGAAAAGGAAAGAACACACCGATATAACGTGGTTCGGCTACTGGCCTACGTCCACGGGCGAAGACGGAGTGGAGACTTTCATTATAATCAAAGTGGTGTATAAAATATGCCTCTCTCACAAAACCCTAATTCCAAAATACACCCATACTCTTTCTCATCCGCCGCACTAAATCAATAGAATAATGATATATTTATAATAGTGGCTAAATCCTAATACAACTAGGAATACGAATCCACTAAGATTAGAAATAATCGTAATAAGATTAGGCATAATCCAAACTTATCTTAATTGGATAAGCAAAACAGAATAGGATTAGAAAATTTTCCGGTTCTAAAATTTGAGACATATCTAACACAGACAATGGTTAATGACTAATCAAATAATTAAATTTGATAAAACAATCTCAATTAATGATTAGCAACTAATAAAGTAATTAAATTTGCTAACTTCTTTATTTTAACTAAGTATTAAAACTCCAAAATAAAAAATTAAGAGGTCTCAACTGAAAAAAAAAGAAAGAAAAGAGAGTTGAGGGAGTAATTTCACACTTGCAGATTGATGCCGGGTTGTCCATTCATTTTCACCTATAGATTATAAAACTGTCCAAAATACTTAATATCTCATATCCGATCCAAACCTTATTCGAATCCTACTCGGACATGAAACAAATCTAATAAAAAATTGATAGTATACGAATAAGAATAATTACTTATTAAAATTTTGGATATGGATCTGAATATTTTATATCCATATTCGACTTCCATTCGATTCGAATCCGACTTTTTAATGGGTAGGATTCAGAATAATTTTTAAATTCAGATCGACATGGATTCGGATCCGGCAAAATACCCGATAATAATATCGGATGCAATATAATAATTTTTTTTATAACTTTTGTGCTCATAAAAAGTAATGTACCTTTCTTTTATTCAAATATGTTGTTTTTTTTTTAAAATAATTTTTATTGGATTACATGTCATATGTGAGTTTTTTATAATAAAAAATTTATGATTTACCCATAAATTACTTAATAATATATATATATATATATATATATATATATATATATATATATATATATATATATATATATATATATATATATGAGTATCCGTATCCGATCTAGATATGATCCATATCTTATTTGTATCCGGTCTTAAACAAGTAGCATATGGATAGTCACTATCTATACCCATTAAAATATAACCGATATGTATATTAATAATTTAAATATTCAGATTTGAATCCGACTCAATATTAAAAAGATATAGGACATATTTTTTTTTGAGGAATGTTACATGTACACCACTAAGAGGGACACTCCCACCCATCTAAGGGTGGGGATGTAAGTGACCCCTAAAAAACACCCTCATCTTTAGATGAGTAGGGATGTGAGATGTACACCCCCAAGGGAGTGTACACTTAGTATTTTTTATTTTTTTTTTCTATCTAATTTTTTAGAATATATATATAATATATCACTATTCAGATCCAATCTAATTCACAAACACTTTGTTACAATCACTTAGGGGGTTTGATAGAAAAAATATTTTACATTTTATAGTGTTTGATTTATAGGAAAAAAATTAATTTTTTATCAATATTTATTTGGTTGAAAGAAAAAAAAAATTATATTTGTTTAGTTAGTAGAAAAAAATAAATATTTTTTGTTTTCAAAGCTTGAGTTTTCATTTTTTGTTTATTTTCCATGAAAAACAAAAACAAATTATTTTCCTCAAATTTATTAAAACAAAAATTTTTAAAAAAAATTACGACAATACAAACACATAAAAAATTATTTTTATAACCAAACGCACCCTTGGATACATTGTTTGAGCATGGACACCGACCCTAGCTTCTACATATATGTTTGCATTATCACTAATTAACTAAAATTATTGATTTTTCTCGTCACAACTTGGTGCGAAACGATAACCATGGGTTTTATTTCTCTACTGCACATTTATTAACAACACAACTAAATGCCTTTTGTTAGTCGCACATAAATAATCTACAGTTTATTTTTATTTTTTAAAATTTTATGGTCAAAGAATTTATTATCACAATTAGCGTATCATGCACGGTACTTCTAAAATTCAATCATAGATGTTTCCAAATTATACTTCTAAAATTCGATGATAGATGTTTTCAAATTATTCCAATGGATCCGATCCGATCCCATCCCATCCCATCCCATCTAGGTTGTTTCTCTCTCTAAAACCCTCGGGTGTGGAGAGAGAGATAGAGATACTTCCATTATTATGATCAATGAAAACTACTGATCTTTTCCTTACTTGATCGTCGTTGATGCTTCAGTACATCAATGAAAACTACTGATTGTACATATATACACATATATTTCTTGCTCTTTTGGTGGACGTACAAGATACGTTGTCGTACAACCAACAAAATAAATTGGAAAATCCAAGCTAGCTTAATTGGGATCACTCACTCACGGCCCCAATTGTTTGTTATTACTTTTCTATTCAATCCAGGCACATCAGTCAAATTTAATTTAATTTTTTTATTTTATTATTATTATTATTATTATTATTTGAGGATTGAATTGCTTGCATAGAATTTTTTAAATGGGTATATATAAATATACACCCCTTTACAAGTGTATATTTTACATTCTATTCCATTCTGAGGTGGGATGAATTTCAGTCGTCACTCGATATGACGAGTAGAATAATACTCATTCCAGAGGTGAGGTGTAGAATGTACACCCCTAAAAGAGTGTACACCTAGCATCCCTTTTTTAAATACTTGGCCAGTCACGTACTTATCATCTGCAATTCATTTCTGTTAAGAAAAATCTTTTCTATATCCTCACCATTAGAGAAATTATTTTACACACACACATTATATATATATATATATATATATATATATATATATATATATATATATATATATATATAAATATATATAATTAAGCTTCTATGCTTTTAAAAATACCAAATCATTCACGCTAGTAGATTTTTAGTTCTTTGATGAAAAGATCCATATTCGATCTGTATTCAATTTTAAACCGATAGTATACGAACCTGGCCAAAAAGTAAATATACCCAATATGTATATTAATAAATTAAGTATCCAGATGCAAATCTGACCCAAAATTAAATAGATAGAATATATATTTTTTTCTATCTATTTTTTTAGAATATATATATAGTATATCTATTATTCAGATGCGACCAGATTCACAAATACTTTTGTTACAATCACTAAGGGGTGTTTGGTTGCACGTAAAATTGCAAAAAAAAAAAAAAAATTATGGTGTTAGGACCAAAAAGTGGCTTGCACGCGATCGGCCTCTGAGGGTGACCTTCAGAGATGTCGAGTGCGCCGTGTGCCAACAGATCAAGCGATCGGGCCGAGGAAGAATTTGCTCGGCCGGGTTCTCCTCTGTTAACTCTCACGACCGCTCGGTTTGGGATATCCGAGACAGATTTACGGAGGTTAAGAGGGATCGCCGATTTTGACTTAGAGTAGCCGAACCGGGTGAAAGAGGCAACGATAAAGACACGGCTAAGAAACCGATTATAACTTTGAGAACAAGGTACAAAAAGACACGGCTGATTGGCCGATTCCGACTTTATATTGCTTGGGAAGGGAATATAAGAAAGAAGATAGAAATAGAAATTACAAGTAAGTCTACTCCTAGTAAAGCAGTAAAGAAAGCGGTAAAGGAAAGCAGAAAAATTAAGTTAACCTACTCCTAGATGCTGGGATGGTACCGGGCTTCGTTGGTTCGCTTATTTATACAGTTTCAAACTAAATTATTAGGTACCGATTTGTAACAACCCGGCCCACTAGCAATAATAACTCGTTGGGTCCAAACCACAGCCCAAAATGCTTAAGCCGATTTATTATTACTAGTGTCCATGTCTCATATAAACCCAATCACAATTCCATCCACATCCGATGTGGGACTATTGGGGGCGTCACAAACTCTCCCCGTTTAAACCCAATCACAATTCCATCCACATACGATGTGGGACTATTGGGGGCGTCACAGACTCCCCCCGTTTAGGCCTGACGTCCTCGTCAGCCCAAACACACACACAGCAGCCCAAGATCACCAGGCGATGTGAGACTCGTCTCGCTAGTCCTGTCATCTAGACCCAGACTCAGCCGAGACTCGCCGCACACTTCCGGCTGGTTGTTGACTCTGATACCAAATGTAACGATCCGGCCCACTAGCAATAATAACTCGTTGGGCCTAAACCACAGCCCAAAATGCTTAAGCCCAGTTATTATTACTAGTGTCCATGTCTCATATAAACCCAATCACAATTCCATCCACATCCGATGTGGGACTATTGGGGGCGTCACACGATTTGAATTATCGGCGTGATTTGGGGAGACTCATCGTAGAATCCTCAACATCTTCCTTACAAGTCGATAATCCTTAATAGAAGAGTAGTCGTTTCCCGTCTAGGTTCATCCCCCAATCGTTGTGTTGGAGCGCGATCTTCGACGCCTTCCAATGCCAGGCGTGGCCTGCCTTTTTGGATTAGTTGCGGGATTCGCGTTTAAATCTAACACTCCTTTCCTCCAAGATATTTTTCTTCTCGGTTTGTGTAGTCGAGAAGTTATCTTGAACTCTCGCCTTCCTCGTCGCTTGACTGGCGCGGTCTAGCGGTCGTCTTCAGCCGAAACCAATCCTAGACTGAAGTAACGGTCTTCTTTTCGGTTATCCTCTTGTCGGCTGATACTTTCTATCGGCATATACTTCAACCGATAGCCTACTTCGCGCGCCGCACGTTTACATGACTGAGATCAGTCTTAACCAAGATGTGGATCCTCTTTTGGTTGACTATCCGCTTTGTCGGCTGATGTCTTTAGCCGATGGTGGATGTCACGTGTTGCTCTTTTAAATGGCGAAAAATTTTGGTCTCAATACATGAAAAAAATGTTTTACATTTTATATTGTTTGATTTGTAGAAAAAAAAATAATTCTCTATCAATATTTGTTTGGTTAAAGAAAATAAATAAATAAATAAAATTTTTCAGAGCTTGAGTTTTTATTTTTTCTTCGATTTTCAATAAAAAATAAAAATATATTATTTTTCTCAAATCCGTAAAAATAAAATTTTGAAAAAAAATTTACGACTAAATAAATATATGAAAAATAATTTTTACTGTATTTTACTATGTTGGCATCATCACTGATTAACTAAAGTGTTAATTGCATACGACTCCTCGTAAACATATCAAATAGCAGATATATTTCTACAAAGTTCAACTTTTCATATTTATTACTTCAAAAGTTCTAAGTTATTCATATATATCCCTCCTGTCTATCTCTGTTAGAAAAATCTAATTAACTATAGGTTAAATACTTAATCTTAGTTAGTTAGTGAGATAAATTTACCTTTTTAATCTTCCAGATATTTTTGTATTATTTTAAAAGTCAACCAAATAGAGAGAAATAGAAAACACAATAGTATAAATCTCAATACAAATTTAATGATAAAAAATTTATAAATATAGTTGGGCATGTTCTTTTAAAAATATATAAGCTCTAATATATATATATATATATATATATATATATATATATATATATATATATATATATATATATATATATATATATATATATATATATATAGTCCGCCTGGAATACTATCTATAGTACCAAAAATTAATTTTTATCCGATCTGTATGCAGTCTTAAGCAAGTAGCATACGGCCATACGGGTAGTACCTATCCATACCCATTAAAATATACCCGATATGTATATTAATAATTTAAAAAATTCAAATCCGAACTCGAAATTAAATAGATAGAATATATATTTTTTTTCTACCTATTTTTTTAGAATATATATATCTACTATTCAGATCCGACCTTATTCGCAAACACTTTTGTTACAATCACTTAGGAGTTGTTTGGTTACACATAAAATCATGAAAAAAAAATTTTAAAAAATATTTTACATTTTGTAATGTTTGGCTTATAAGAAAGAAAAAAAAGTTTTCTATGCAACATTTGTTTGGTTGAAAAAAAAAAATTTATATTTATTTAGCTCGATTTTTTTTTTTCAAATTTTTATTTTTTATTTATTTTTGATGAAAAATAAAGTACGTTATTTTTTTCAAATTCGTAAAATAATTTTTTTAAAAAATTTTACGACTAAATAAACACACAAAAAATATTTTTATTATATTTTACTGCCAACCAAACACACCCATAGATACATTGGTTGAGCATGGACACCGACCCTAGCTTCTGCATATATGTTTGCATCATCACTGATAATCTAAAATTATTGATTTTCCTAGCCACAATTTGGTGAGAAAGGATAACTATGCAATTTATTTCTCCACTGCACATTTATTGACAACACAAATAAATTTCTTTTGTTAGTCGCACATAAATCATCTACAGTTTATCTTTATTTTTTTAATTTTTATCGCCATAGAATTTATTATCACAATTGGCGTATTATTTACGGTACTTATAAAATACAATCATATATGCTTCCAAATTATACTTTTAAAATTCAATGATAGATGTTTCCAAATTATTCCAATGGATCGCATCCCATGCCATCTAGGTTGTTTTACTCTCTAAAACCCTCGAGTGTAGGGAGATAGAGATACTTCCATTAATTATTAGGATCAATGAAAACTACGTATTGATCTTTTCGTTGCTTGATCGTCGTTGATGCTTCACATAAATGAAAACTACTGATTGTACATATATACACATATATTTCTTGCTCTTTTGGCGGACGTACAAGATACGTTGTTCGTATCTTGTACGTACAGCCAACAAAGTAAATTGGAAAATTCAAGCTAGCTTAATTGGGATCACTCACTCACGGCCCCGATTGTTATTTATTACTTTTCTATTCGACCCAGGTTGAGTGGTCAAATTTAATTTTTTTATTTTTTTATTTTTTTTGAGGATTGAATTGTTTGCATAGAATTTTCTAAATATTTGGCCAGTCACGTATTAATCATATGCAATCCACATCTGTTAGGATTTTTTTTTTCTATGATATTTTTAAAATACTTGGTGCTTGTACATTACTAAATTTAAACCAGAAATAAAAATCTTCGTGTTATTCCACGACATCAAAGAAGTTATATATAAGAATTAAAAAATTATAAGTACCTATCTGAATTATGTTTGGTTAATTTAGATGTTGAAAAAATTAAAAAAATTAGAATCCCATTCCAATTTCAAAATCTAAAATATGTGAACCAAACAAGACCTAAGTGATTTTAGCAAATTAAATTTAAATTTTTCAGTAAAATATTTTTTAGTAATTCATCAAATTTAATAGCTTTTGAAACTTGTTTTTAGTAATAATATTGAACTATTAAATGGCATGTAGCTGATATAAGTATTAAATTTAATAAAAATATAAATTGATTAATTATTATAACTCAAATCGAACTATTATATTTAATATATATATATTTTTGTTATTAGCTAAATTTCACTAATCCTAGCTTCTACAAGGTGATCAATTAAAAATCTCTTCCCTTTCCTTGACTAAATTTGGCGTAAAAAGAAAAGCAATGTATTTCTCAACTGCACATGATCGATGGACTACACAATTATCAATGGAAAATACTTTTTTGTATATTTCAAACGGAATGTACATCTTACATCCATCTATTTTATATAGGATGGAAGGAATTTCACTCGTCACTTCGAAATGACGAATAAAAAAAATTTTATCTTAATGGACAAAGTGTACATCCTACACCCTAAATAAAATGTACGGATAGCATTGCTCATTATCAATAGAGAAAATTGGCTCTACAAAGCCAAACCTAATACTGAATTTATTCTTAATGTTTGATGTTTGAAGTTCAAGCCCAACTCGAAATTATTTTTACAATTTTTATCATCACAAGAAATTATTACTGCACGTAGAGTACAGCATAATGTATTCTATGATGTATTCTATGAAATTAAAAGAACTATATATAAAAAAGATCATATTCAAAAGTTATAATTAGATACCTATTTCTTCTAGATCAAACAATAAAATCCCCCTTTGTGAATTTTCGAATTTTGGAATACATTCCCCCAAGAAGATGTGAATTATAAGGCAAGTGTACTAATTACAGTTAACAATGCATAAGCAATAATTAATATTCATTTCCCTCCGTTAATGAAAGTTACTCTTTTCCTCGTTAATGCTAATTCTCATCCCCACAACTTCACCCAAAATTAACTTCATCTAATATATATTAATTTCTTGGAGGGCCTTTTCGGGTTACGTTAATTGGCTTAGTTATATATTATTAGAGTCAATATTTCATATATACTATTTAGTCAACATATTCTCTATGTTGCGTAGAAAATTCAATTTCACGTACGTCCAAATTTCGAATCAACAGGGATCGATTTAACCGCATCTAATTAACATCTAATTAAGAGGTTTTGATATCGATAGTGCCTACATATATATATGTATATATATATAGGCATGATTAAGTTATTAATTTGTTTACACAAAGGCTAAACTGATAAAATTAATTAAGTTTATTTGGAAGAGTCGGCAAAGTTCCAAGTTATTTTTTTCTTTTTTCTTTTTTCTTTTGTTATAGGAATAGTTAATTAGATGTAGACTTAGACAAGGACTCTGTAGAGAGAGAGAGAGAGAAAGAGAAAGAGATGCACAAATTAATGAAGGGATCTATGGTAGACCCTAGCTAGCACCAATAAATACACGTATATATTGTACATAGATAGATCTATATATAGTAGCCATTGCCATTGTGTAGATCGAGCTATAAAATATACCAGTCACGAGGTCCATGACCATGCAGTACCGTTTGCTACTTCTTCTCGCACTATGGCTTTTAGGCCATCATGCTATCTTAACAAGCGCATGCTTCGAGATCGAAAGAGAGGCACTACTTACCTTCAAAGCCGGTATTATCGATACGAGCAATCGCTTGTCATCATGGGCCGGTCGAGATTGTTGTAGTTGGTGGGGAGTGGTCTGCGACAACAACACTCGCCACATTGTGAAGCTTAACCTTCGAAACAATTATATATATATGTATGCCAATTGGTCAGATTATTCCCTGCGCGGTGAGATCAATCCATCTTTACTTGTTTTAACTCATTTAAGCCACCTTGATCTTAGTTGGAATGATTTTGGTAGAATCTCTATTCCGAAATTTATCGGTTCGTTAAAAGGCTTGATGCATCTTGATCTCTCCGGTTCTAATTTCAGTGGTAAAATTCCATCTTTACTTGCTTTAACTCATTTAAGTCGCCTTGATCTTAGTAGGAATGATTTTGGTGGAATCGCCATCCCGAAATTTATCTGTTCGTTAAAAAGCTTGATGCATCTTGATCTCTCAGGTTCTAATTTCAGTGGTAAAATACCATCTTTACTTGCTTTAACTCATTTAAGTTGCCTTGATCTTAGTTGGAATGATTTTGGTGGAATCTCTATCCCCAAATTTATCGGTTCGTTAAAAAGCTTGATGCATCTTGATCTCTCCGATGCTAATTTCAGTGGTAAAATACCTGAGCAACTTGGCAACCTATCTAATCTTCGCTATCTTGACCTTTCTTATTTAAACTTCATATGTACAACACCTCCACAGCTCAATAATCTCTCTCGTCTGCATACTTTTTATATGGTAGAGGCTTTTGCTTCCTACAGCCCTTGTGTCGACAACCTTTCATGGCTCTCTCAGTTGTCTTCTATTAGGGTTCTTGATTTAAGCTGGGTGAACCTATCCATTGCTACAGATTGGTTATATGTAGTAAATACAATGCATAATCTAACAGAGTTGTCTTTATTGGAATGCTCTCTTACTAACATTCCAACATCTCTTTCTCATGTCAACTTTACGTCTCTGAAATATCTTAATCTTGCGGGGAATGGCCACTTCAATACCACCCTACCAACTTGGCTGTGGAATCTTACCAAGCTTTCCTATCTTGATCTCGGATATTCTGGATTTCATGGAAAGATCCCTGACTCACTTGGAAACTTAACTTCTCTCAGCACTCTGTATTTAGGGTATAATGACTTTGATTTGGAAAGTACCATGCCTAGATCAATTAAAAATTTGTGTAATCTACGATATATAGACTTGAGCAGTCTTGTCAACGGCGGAGATATTGCAGAGTTCGTAAGGATGCTTTGCCCTTGGAAGAATATGGAGGGACTAATATTAGCAAATAACAAGCTTAATGGGAGTTTATTTGGATGGCTAGAGGAGATGAAGAATCTAAGCTACTTTAATGTCTACAATAATTCATTAGTAGGGGATGTTCCTCCTGGAATTGGGAAACTCTCAAATTTGCAATGGTTAGACCTCGCCTATAATTCCTTGCAGGGTGTCGTATCTGAAGCTCATTTCGCCAACCTCTCAGAGTTGGAGTTCTTGAGCCTAGGCTCAAATTCTTTGATTATCGACGTGGATCAAAATTGGATTCCTCCGTTTCAACTTTGGGATATTACATTAGATTCTTGTCAATTTTTGCATCCTCAATTTCCAGCATGGCTTCGGTCACAAATGCAACTTCGTGAGCTAAGTCTGTCCAACACTAGTATTGCAGATACTATTCCTGAATGGTTTTGGAATTTGTCACTTGTTGACATCGATCTCTCTCATAATCAGATTAGAGGCAAGTTGCCTATGTCCTTGCAATTTACAAACCTATATGAGCTTATTTTGCGATCTAACAGACTTGAAGGCCCAATTCCGTCTTTGCCAAACACGCTTAGAGAATTAGATCTCTCAGAAAATTCTATATCAGGACCTCTCTCACCAATTAGGAATATGTCGCAGTTATATTATTATTTGATACTGTCAAGCAATCAGATCAACGGTAGCATCCCATCTTATATATGTAAATTAAAATTTCTAGAAGTTCTGGACCTATCAAACAACTCGTTGTCAGGAGAACTCCCTCAATGCTGGAAGAATTCATCCCTTTTAGTCTTGGATTTGTCAAACAACAATCTTGCTGGCGAAATTCCTTCTTCAATTGGTTCATTGAGCTCACTCCAATTATTGCACCTCAACGATAACAACTTCTATGGAGAACTTCCTTCGGAATTGCAACATTGCAATAATTTGATGTTTCTTGACTTGAGCAACAATAATCTTACAGGAAAAATCCCAACATGGATAGGTGAAAACCTGCAGGACCTTGTAATATTGCAATTGAGGTCAAATATGTTTGTGGGCGAAATTCCTTTTGAACTTGCACGACTTGCTCACCTCCAATTCTTGGATCTTGCGCATAACAATTTGACAGGATCAATACCACGATCTTTTGGGAATTTCAGCGCTATGATCTATGATGCAATTCACAAGTATGATCAAAATGGAGTTACTGTTGACGAGTGGACCTTTACTTTTTTTGACTACAGTAGTAACTTGCTTGTGGTAATACATGGAGAAGAATATCAATACTCTACCACGATTTATCTTCTCAAGATTATGGACCTCTCGGAAAATAATCTAAGTGGTCAAATCCCAGAAGAGATAGTTGCACTCGCGTTATTGCGTAGTTTGAATTTATCAGGAAATCATCTAACTGGAACGATTCCTGAAAGGTTAGGTGATATGCGCTCCTTGGAATCGCTGGACCTCTCTCTAAATGAACTTCAAGGTGCTATTCCACAAAGCTTGTCGGCTTTGACATTTTTGAGCTGGTTGAATTTATCATATAACAATTTATCTGGAAGAATTCCAACAGGAAATCAATTGAGCACACTCAATAACCCTTCAATTTATATTGGCAACACTTATCTTTGTGGACCTCCTACGGAAAATAATTGTTCTGAAAATGAAACAATGCCTAATGCTGTTGGAGACGACTACGATGGATCTAAGTCAACATGGCTATACCTCGGCATGGGATTAGGGTTCGCCGTTGGATTCTGGAGCGTGTGCGGCATCCTAATATTCAAAGAGTCCTGGAGTAGCGCTTATTTTCAAATGATTGATAGACTATACGATAAAATATATGTGATAATAGCAATAAGTATGAGAAGGTTGAATAGAAAATGAGCAAATAAAGTATGATTTCTACCATTTATCTTTATGTACGGTGTGTTTCTTGTTTTCTTTTTGCGCGGAATTTGCTATTGTAAATTCACAACATTCTCCTACATATAATGTTTGCTTAATAATAATATCTAGTTCATGAGTGATATTTTTTTTTTTCATTTTTTTTAGTATTAATACTAATATATTATTCTGGTTTGAGATATTGGGTTGTGTTGCATATGCATCACCCCTGTATATATATTCCTGCTAGCTAATTAGTTTATGCTTCAAAAAAAAAAAAAAAAAAAAAAACAAATTGTCTCCTCTGGTATAAGAGTACGTATTGTGAGGAATTAATTTACGAATTTGTAATGCAATGATTTAAAAGTTGCACATGACAGAATAAAAGTTAGAACAGAAAGAGAACCGTTCCAACAGAGAAAAAAAAAAAAAAAAAAAATCAAAAAATAAAGGTCTACTATCTAATTGCTATCACAAGAAAAGGCCAACAATTAATCATGATTTCTTAGGCATAAAAAACCTCAAAAATAGTCAAAAAAAAAAAAAGAAGAGAAAAATATAATGCATACATTTTTTATATGATTTGACTGCCGAACTATCTTTATAAACGAAAAAAGAGTGAAAATTTTACTGTAAATAAAATAAAAACAAAAAAAAAAAAATGTATTTTCTTAGAAACCTTAATGTCAAATAAATCTAGTATATAGTCTTCTTATATAAGTGACAAAAACCTTTACATGGTAGCGGTTGGACTAACTAAAATTTAAGAACACACCTAATTAATTATTACATTTAATAGAATTATCGGCTGGATTTAACAAAATTTATATTAATTATTTAAAATTATTTAATTTTAAAAATTAAAAGTAAAAAAATTTGGATAAACATTATATATTTAAAAATCTATCTCACAATAATAACTTATAGTTGTGGGAATCGTGATAGATTTGTACTTTAGGCCCACGCCCAGTCCAAAAAAAAATATCCCATTAATAAATGGACTGGGCTAACAAAGTAATTAAATTTTGATAATTTTTTTGATTTAACTATGTACAAAAACTTCCAGGAAAAAAAAAAAAAAGAAGAAGTTGAGAGGTCTCAATTTAGAAAAAAAAAAAATAATAAAAAGAGAAAGTTGAGGGAGCAATTTCACAATTGCATATTGATAAGGGGTTGTCCATTCATTTTCACCCAATCATTCTCAGGTGATCAACTAAAATTATCGCATTTCCTCGCCACAATTTGAGGCCTCTTTTGGTTTAGATGTTGAAAAAATAATTTTTGGTGAAGTAATTTTGATTTATAATTACTATTTATTAGTTTTAATTATTAGTTACTTCAACTCGTTTTGGCTCGGTATTAATCGATCTGATATGTAAAAATTTGGACCGGCTCAAATTTGATTTTTCTTTTTGTCAATCGCATTAAAATAGTTTGCAGTAGAATGTATTATCGTTCAACACACTTTTAAAATTAAATCATTGATGCTTCAAAATTAAAATCTAATATATTAGACAAAATTTAAAGAGTTATATATAAGAATTTAAAATTTACTTATTTAGTGCTTAATTATTTCTCATAGATCAAATAATATAATACATTTCTGTATTGTTGAATTTTGAACTACATTTTCTGCTAAGATATATAACTAGTCTTCAAAACTTACAAATTTTTATTTATAAATATTATATAATTATATTATCTTTATATTATATTTTTTTAGTTATATCAATTCAGTATGTAATCGTAATAAAAATAATAATTATTATAATAAAATTATTTTTATTATAATTATAAGCATTATTATTATTAAATAATTATTTTTATTATAATTATTTATTAATATGTAGCATTTTATAAATGCAGTGAATGATTTATCATTTTTAAAAGCGATAAATAATTCACCACTTTTATAGGCCTAATTTTTTTTTAAATACGCTTTTCAAGAAAACAGTGAATCGTTCACCGCATTTAGCACTTTCTATCCCCACAGGCCTATTTTTACAAATAAATATTTTACAGATCTATTTTTACAAAAAAAAAAAAAAAATTAAGGTTATTAGTTTTGTAAATAACCCCTTTTGGAATATACTATTAGCATTTTTCATTTTAAAAAGGCATATATCAATTTTATGTACACACAATGCACTTACACACCATTTAGATCCTAACTATTAACTTTTCTAAAATTAACGGCTAAAATATTATTTTAACTTTTGAAAACCGTAGAAATAAAAGGATATTTTTGTCTAACAAAATTTCTTAATCTTATCTTTAAAAAAATAATATTATGAATTTTTTATAATTCTAAATTTATTTCTAATGTGTAGATTATTAATTTATTAAATATACTTTTATTGAAAAGAGAAATCATCTCTTTCATGTTAATCCTTTAAATTATATTCAAATTGTAAATTTATTAAAACTTAAAATTTTAAAAATTAAATCAAATTCAAAATATTTTTAAATTTATATAATACCAATTCAAATAAAATTTTTAAATCAAATTTAAATTTTCAATTTCAATTCTAAGAAGTTGGTTTCATAAATAATAGTGCAAATTAAATTTTAAATAAATAATTAAAGTTGAGTTTATAAGTAACAATATATATTAAAATTTTATTTTTAAACATAAAAAATTATATTTAAATAAATAATAAATTTTTAATTCAAATTATTAGTTTAATACTTGAACGTGCACAATTTTACTTAAATTTAAAATTTTCTTGAATATAAAATACAAATTGAAAATAAAACTTTGATTCAATTTTGATAAAAATTTATATTTAAAATTAAAATTTAAATTCAAATTTAATCTATGTATTGAGAAGCTTGTTACTTAATTAATTAGTTAAATTTGGGTTCATAAGTAACAGTATAAATTGAAATTGAATTTAAAGTTGAAAATTAATTTTTAAAAATTAAAATTTTATATTTAAAATTATAAATATAAAGTTTTAATTAAAGTTAAATTTTAAATTCAAATTTATAAAGATTCGCTACTTATTAAATTAGCCACTATCTAATTTGATAAATAATAAAATTAAATAAGAAAATAAATATTTATTGGATATTATTAAATTTAGTAATTGGATAATAAGTGTTTTATAATATTATGCTTCCCATTAATTTTGATTGGTAACCTATTGAATAGATTACTGCCGGTCAAAAATTAATTTTAACCTTAAAAAATAAAATATTAAATTTAAATGAGCTGGTGTATAGGTGCATTATTCTACTATTAATATCACCAAATTATTGATACTATTAGATTTTTTATCATAGACGGTTAGAATGATAGTCATTAGTCCTCTAAAATTTAGTTGATGATAAATAAAATAATATAATCTAAAGTATATATATATATATATATATATATATATATATATATATATATATATATATATATAGTCATTAGTCCTCTAAAATTTAGTTGGTGATAAATAAAATAATATAATCTAAAGTATATATATATATATTCTCTTCTTTTCTTTTCTTTTTTTTAAATAGTACGGTCATATATATTTAAATTCAAAGACTTGGATAGTGATAATAAAATGTGCTAATAAGATGAAAAATGCAAATGGTATACGTATCATTTCGGTGTAAATCTTGTAAGATATGATAAATTTTACTTGATAGTTCAAAGTGACGTCGGTGTAAATCTTACATCCCATTTATTCAAAAGTGATATAAATTTCATCAAAGTGATGAATGAAAAAGTCTCTATTCTTAGTTACTAATGTTTATGATCTCTTATATATTCAATTACAACTTTATTTTGATCTGATATGGGACTATTAAAATATCACACCTTTAACATTGCTAAAGATGGAAAATGCAAAAATGTACTGTAGTGAAGTAGACGCTAGCATTTGTGTGCAAGTATGTGTATGTGTCTATATATACATGTAGGTATCTTCAGTGGCAAATGCCATTGTTTAATTAAAGTAGAGCTGTGAAGTAAAACATAATGGTTACGAGGACCACAGCCATGCACCATTTGCTTCTTCTACTCACACTATGGCTCTTAGGCTATCAAGCCACCCTAACAACTGGGTGCTTCGCGACCGAAAGGAGGGCCCTACTCGCCTTCAAAGCCGGTGTTATCGATACGGACGAGCTCTTGTCATCATGGGCAGGTCGCGATTGTTGTAGTGGTTGGAGGGGAGTAGTCTGCGACGGCAACACCAGCCATGTCGTGAAGCTCAACCTTCAGTTTTACAATCTGCGCGGTGAGGTTAGTCCTTCCTTGGCTGTTTTGCATCATTTAGTTCGCCTCGATCTTAGTTTGAACAGTTTCGATGGAAGCACCGTACCGGAATTCATCGGTTCGTTTAAAAATTTGATGCATCTCGATCTCTCGAATTCTGGCTTTGGCGGCAGACTACCTCAGCAACTTGGAAATCTCTTTAACCTTCGCTATCTTGATCTCTCATCGTCAAACTTCATATGTCCGGCACCTACTTGGCTAGGCAATCTCACTCGTCTCCGCACTCTTGCCTTAGGAAACACTTTTCTTAGCGGCCCCAGCATTCGCGACCTTTCTTGGCTTTCTCGTTTATCTTCTCTCCAACAACTCACCATAAGCTCAACGGATCTGTCTAGCGCCGTGGATTTGTGGCAACAAGTTAATAAGCTGAAGTACCTTACACAGTTGAGTTTGGAAGATTGTAATCTTAACAACATTCCAAACTCTCTGTCTCATGTCAACTTTACGTCTCTGAGAATCCTTGAACTCAGAGGAAATGGCCCCTTCAATGTCGCTTTACCGACTTGGTTGTGGAACCTTACCAATCTTTACTATCTCGATCTAAACGGCTGCGGATTTAATGGAAAGATCCCCGACGCACTCGGAAACTTGACTTCCCTTAGCAGCTTATATTTAGGATTTAATAATTTTGAAGTTTTTGCACCCGAAATACTTAGAAACTTGTGTAAATTGCAAGCCGTAGACCTGGACTCTCTTGACATGGATGGAGATATTGCAGAGGTGGTCGAGACGCTGCGCTGCTCGTGGAAGAGCCTCGACTTATTGGATTTGTCAAATAACGAACTTCACGGGAATTTAACCGGCTGGCTGGAGCAGCTGGAGAATGTGAGCTATGTTGATCTAAGTAGCAACTCACTAGTTGGACCTATTCCTCTTGGAATTCGGAACCTTTCAAAATTAGTTTTGTTGGATCTTTCTTCTACCTCCTTGCAAGGTGTCGTATCGGAAGCTCATCTCGCCACCCTATCCAATTTAAAGCAAATTTATCTCTCCTCCAATTCGCTAAGCATCCACGTAGATGACAACTGGGTCCCTCCATTTCAGCTTCAGGTTCTTTCGTTAGGTTCCTGTAAACTGAATGGGTCCCACTTTCCGGCATGGCTCCGGGGGCAGACGCAACTTGAATTTTTGAAGTTATCGAACACAAGCATCACAGGCACCGTGCCTGAATGGTTATGGAACTTGTCATCGACTGGGATAAATCTCTCTTATAATCAACTTGTAGGCAAATTGCCAGTATCTTTGCAATCCACTCATCTATTGTTTCTTAATTTGATGCACAATAGATTCGAAGGTCCAATACCATCTCTGCCAGAGACTCTAAACATGTTAGACCTCTCTGGAAATTCTCTTTCAGGACCACTTCCGCTATCCTTGAATATTTCGTCGTTAACCATGTTATTTTTGCCAGGCAATATGTTTAATGGCAGTATCCCATCATATATGTGTGAATTGGATTCCCTAGAATTTCTGGATATATCAGACAACTTTTTATCGGGAGAACTACCTCGGTGTTGGCAAAATTCGTCTCTCAAAATATTGGATTTGTCGAACAATTACCTTACCGGAAAAATTCCAGCTTCCATTGGCTTGTTGAGCTCGCTTAGATCATTACATCTCAACAATAATCACTTCCACGGAGAACTCCCTGCAAATATGCAGCATTGCAAGAATCTAAATCTTCTTGATCTTAGCAGAAACAAATTGTCAGGAAAAATTCCAGCATGGATAGGTGAGAACCTACAGAATCTAGTAGTTCTAGAGTTGCGATCGAATATGTTTTCCGGCGATATTCCAGATGTGTTGGCACAACTGCCATACCTTCATGTTTTGGATCTTGCAGCTAACAATCTGTCGGGACCGGTACCGCGTTGTTTTGGTAATTTTAGTGCTATGATTCATCCATTGGCAAACAATTATAATCCAGTCGAATATGAGATTAACATATACTCGATTACGTCGGTTGGTGCCTTTGATAATTTAATTCTTGTAACGAAAGGGAATGAATTTTGGTACTCTAGCATCCTCTATCTTGTCAAGATTATCGATGTCTCAGGAAACAATTTGAGTGGGCAAATCCCAGAAGAAATAGTTGCACTTCGCATGTTACAGAGTTTGAACTTTTCGGGAAACCATTTGACAGGACGCATACCGGAAAAAATAGGTGACATGAATGCCTTGGAGTCTCTTGACCTCTCACTGAATGAGCTTTCAGGCGCTATTCCGCAAAGCTTATCGGATTTGACATTCTTGAGCCACTTGAATCTATCTTACAACAACTTATCCGGGCAGATTCCAACTGGGAGTCAATTGGACCGACTTAATGATCCATCAATTTACATCGGCAATTATTATCTCTGTGGACCTCCTACCAAAAACAACTGTTCCAAAGATGATGCAAACCCTTCTCCTCAAAGAGACGACAACAACGGAACTGAGACAATGTGGTTATACCTTGGGATGGGACTAGGATTTGCGACCGGACTCTGGGGTGTGTACGTTGTCCTCTTATTCCGAAGATCATGGAGGATTGCTTATTTTCAAATGACTGATAAATTATTCGATGATATATACGTGATGGTAGTATTAAGTTGGAGGAGGTTGAGCAGAAAATTTGGTGGACAGAGAACAATTTCTTGAAGGAGGAGTAAGCTAATGGCGCACCTAAGGTATGTTTACTATCTTGCTGTTTTAATTCTTATATATATCATGCTTATTTTGTGTGTGTTTCTTGTTTTTATTTTGCATGGAATTTGTCACCACAACTGCGCATCATATGTATCTCGTAGTGTTATCCATTGTAATGTTTAGCTTTATGTGAGTTTTTGAGTTGAAGAAGAAAACTACATATGTAGCCTAATCGTTATTTTCTTTTTCAGAATTTCTTCTCATTTATATTGTTTTATTTTGCTGAAAATGCATCCTAATTAAATAAGCTGAGTTCAAATGCTGGATACCTTTTGGTCAGTTGGAATTAGGCAAATTTTAAACAATAAGTAGAAGCTCAGCAAAAAAAAAAAAAAAAAAAAACATATACATGATAAGATTGTGCATACCAATAATGGGAGTTGCTGGGCCTTTCTCCGGATCCACCGCCACGCATGCCACCGCGATGTTCGGAGGAGGAAATCGGGGGATTTGGGCTCGGAGAAGGTGCTGAGGTGGGATTTTTAGAACAGAGGCGCTGGATTTGGGCGCCCGCAGAGATTTCGGTTGTTGTAATTAAAAAGAGCTCAAATTGAAGTGGGGCGAGGGTTTTTTTGTCTTTTCCATTGATTAATTCTTGCTATCTAGGCGCACTCTGATTATTTATTTTTTTATTTTTTTATTTTTTTTCTGGGCCCGGCTGCTCCACTGCAGATACCGGCTGCCCTGTAGTTTAATTCATCTCCGCCTTGAATGAAGCTATGCTGCCTTTCTTTCAAAAAAAAATTCTTACTATCTAATTAATTGATGCTTGCTGATGTGATTAATTCTACTATTTATCAAACTAACAACTAATAATTCGTATAATGTACAAAATTGTAATAATTAATTAATATTTTATATTTCCAAAAAATTTTACAACGAGAAATTATTTTATTTGAATAGTCTAATTTAATATATTCTGGTTTTATACTATATCCTCGATTCTTTGCTCTCTTTTATTTTAAATATCAAACTTTAAGGTGAACTTCAAATAGCTCTTTTTACTGCACTATTCTATAATTTGAAGCTCTTATATTTTATTGTAAGAATTACAGTTGACAATGTATAAGCAATATGGTGCATGTGGTGCATGTAATATGTTGATGGTGGAATCCTTAGCCTCTTCTAAGGGAGTAAGTTTCTACGTGGTAGTCACATTGTATTGAGAGGCAAATACAAATGGTTGAAAATACTATATTATTTATAAAAAAATACTTCTTATACACCTCCAAAAAATGGTGTACATCTTATATTCTATCCATCCATACGTGGGATAAATTTTATTGGTTATTTCGAAGTGATCAGTGAATGACACCCTATGTGACTTTTAGGGGTGAAAAACAGGCCAGGCGATCCATGGACCCGGCCCAGCACGAGCTTGGGCCAAGTAGAGTCACAGCACAGGTCCTCCCGGCCCAATCCAATACACCGGGCCGTGTTGGCCCTGATCTTTGTAGCCCATTGGACCAGCACCACCCGGCCCAAGACGGGCCTAGGTTGTGTCGGCTCTAAGTGCAGGCTCAGCACGGCCCTTCGGGTTGGGCCGGGAGGATAGTTTGATCCAAAAAATATTTAATATTATAAAAATTTAAAAATTTTATTATTTTTATAAATATTTTATAAATTTTTATTCCTTGCCCTCCAATGGGTCACAAATGCTTGGTTTTCTCTATACAAATCTAAGGTCTAGAGATAGACCTTTAAATTACTAGGACCATGAAAACCAATGATTTAAAAGTCAGATCCTATTAGCAGGATTACGACTTGTGACCCAATTTATAAAGCAGTTTGATTTAACTATTCAAACTGAATAAATTAAAAAATTTACTTTAAACTATTCAAACTGCCGATTCCACAGTCAAATCAGTGAATTGATGCCTATTTTAAATCAAATCGGTTGAATTTTTTGTTATAAGTTATATTAAAATCCAGCGGCTTAAAATGAACTTGGTTAATTTTATTTGTTATTAGCAATAACTATTCTTAGTGGTTTAACTATTCCAGCCAAATAAATCAAAAAAATTACTTTAAACTATTCAAATCAACGATTCCACGGTCAAATCAGTGAATTGGCCCATTTTAAATCAAATCCATTGATTTTTTTTGTTATCAAGTCATATTAAAATTCAAGGACTTAAAATTAACTTAATTAATTTTATTTTTTGTTAGCACGAATTAGACTTATAAAAAGTAAATCTTAAAAACTTATGCTTACTTAATTTTGTCTAAAAAATAATATTTTATAATTAAATATAATATAAAAATAAGTATATATATATATATATAAATAATATAATATAATTAAATTAAATATTTATGCTCATAATTAGTAGAATCAGTGATTGAATTAGTAATACTTGATTCGGTAATATTTCTAAATTACTGTTCAACCCAATTTTTCATGACGATAATGAAAACTATCCTTTTCCTCGGTAACAACTTACATCCCCTCAAGTTCATCTTTTATATATATATATATATATATATATATATATATATATATATATATATATATATTTATTGGGTGTTTTGGGAGATTTTTAGGCTATGTCATATGTAGGGTTAGTTATCAACATATCAATACATAATATTTACTCAATATTCTCTGCTTAGAAAAGTAAGTTTGAATGTTTCAATTCGTCTAAGCAAGTTGCGATCCATTAAATGAATAATTAATTTTCTACACAAAATTTCAAACTTAATAATTAGTTTTAAGTGTTTGAAGTGCAAACCCAATTCTCCAAAAAAATCTGGCCAGATTGGAACGGCCATGTTAGGATTATCTCATTAACTCAACTTTGTCAGGAAAATTGATCACTGCATCAAAGATTGACTATTTACAAAGATTTATTCCAGGCCAACTAAAAAATTTGAAAACTCAAGTATAGGTTAGCGTCTCGAGGTTCTTATTATTATTAATTATTTCAACCCAGTTCAGTCCAGTATTAACCGATCGAACTTGTTTTTTTTTTTTTTTATTTGAGAAAAGGCAGTATGCTGCCGCTTCATTCATTGCGATCGTGAATTTAGCAGAGTAGGCAACCGGTCCTCGCAGTGAAGCAGCCGGGCCAAAAAAAAAAAAATAAAAAATATATATATATATATGTTAATTAAAAATAAAATAGGAGTGAACCGATCGAACTTGTTAATTAAAAATAGGAGTTGGCAATTCGAATATCCTTTTTATTTTTTTTTATAGGATTAGTTTGCACAAAATACTTTCTATTTTTCGCATATAGATAATTTGTTGTCTACTATATTTTCCATCTTTACTATCGCAAGAAATTTTTACTGCACTTAATTGGCATATTTATAGTATGCTGCTGCACTTCTAAAACTCAATTATAATTGTTTTAAAATTAAAATCTAATTATTTAATATGTTCTATGAAATTAAAAGAGTTATATATAAAAGAATTCAAAATATATTTGCTAGGTACCTATTTCTTCTATGTCAAGGAAAAAAAATCTCTCTGTGCACTACCGAATTTTGGACTACTTTTCGCCAAGATGACAAGACTTTAAAAATTCATGAATTTTGAATTTTAACGTCCAAGTGTTTTGGATGCTGTACATTAATTATATTCATGAATTTTGTACATTATAGTCAACCCATTAGTTTTGAATTTTAAGACGAGTGTATTAATAATTATATCGGACAATACATTTGTATCATTGACTCGTGATCTTTTACATCAGACAATATATATATATATATATATATATATATATATATATAAACACGTCTTCTATGCCAAGCCAAAAAACTCTCTCTGCTCGTTGTCAAATTTTGAACTACTTTTCGCCAGGATGATAAGATTTTAAAAATTCATAAATTTTGAATTTTAATGTCCAAGTGTTTTCGATGCTGTACATTATATTTATCATTGAATTTTAAGACAAGTATACTAATAGTTACAGCTGACAATTCATTTGCAGCATTGACTTGGAGTCTTTAGCCTCTTCTATAAGTTGTATTCATTTTCCTTAATTTGGTGGGTCCCAATTTGTTCGGTTCTCTCTCGTTAAGATTTCGTTTGAGATTGCGAGAGAATAATCTTATGTGTGATAAAAAAAATTACGATGAAAAAATATCATATTTATTTTTGTATGTAATATCGTATTCTGTATATTACAAGTAATTATATTATAATATTTAAAATAATTTAATTATTTTATTAACTAATTATTTAACTATTAGATAATTAATTTATTAATTTATTAAATTATTTGTAGTTAATTAAATTATTTATTAATAATATTCATTATCGTTAATTATTTTATCAAATAATATTTCAAATTATCTTACAATAATTAATTAAATAAAGTAAATTATTATTTAATTAATATTTTAAATTAATTAATTAGATAATTATATTATTATTTTAAAATTATAATTATTTTTATTATTACTATTCCAATCTAACTATCCAAACGTCATTTATCTTATTGCTAAGAATAGCCTAATTTTCATCCAAATATAAAATTAATATTATTTCTATTTGTTCCTGAGCTTATATTTATTATTGAAATAAATAATTCTAACTTATATCTGAACCAAACACAGTCTAAAATTATTCATATCAGTACAACCACCAAATAATAATAAGCCCTAGTTATCCAAGGAGTAAAAACTTAGAAATGAATGGTGTGCGCTGGCTTTTCAAAGTATTCCAGCATTATATTATAAGATATAGCTGATCACTCGGTGAACATTTACTTATAAATTTATCTCTCCATGCATGCATGCATGCTAAGGGATTAGACGAAGTGGAAAAGCTCTTTTTCTCACCGGTGAAATTTTATCTGACCAGATATCGATTCTAATTTTTAAATTTAGCTATCAATAGTTATTAATCAAGTTCCATCTACTACAAAGTAATTAAACTTATCAAATTTGATGAACTTTTCAATAAAATTAGTAAAAATAAAATATCAATTCAAACTTGTGCGCTCTCCCGACAAGAGAACGGGAAACATAACTTCATATAATTAAGTTAAAGCTACATTACAAATAAATAAATAAATAAATAATTTGTCGAAAAATTACTAAAATTTTTACATTCAACGAACTCATCAATTAATTTGATGAATCCTCTAATTTTTTTAAACTAAAATCACTTAATTTCAAAAGATTTAAAGATATGGTGGTCACAGTCAGAAATTAAGTTTGAAGTTGAGGGGCCATTTCAAAATCACTTGCAAATGAGGGGCTCTCGATTCATTTTCACCTAAAATTTATTTGTTTCAATCTCGTTGAACATAAATTTTCGTCTTCTTAATGGGCGGCTAGCTAGATGGGAGGAAGTTAAAGGAAAGAAATAATTAGAGACTTGGTTGGGGAAGAAAAAAAAAAAAAACTGGAGATCATAATAAATATAAATAAATAATTAACATTATTAATTAGTCCCCAATCTATAATTCAAGTTTTATTTTGATCCTCAAACTTTCAAATTCGACAATTGAGACACTGAACTTTTAAAAATATTTTATTTTAATCCTGAAACTTTCAGCAATGTTTCATTTTTAGTTCTAACTTTGAAGTAAATATTATTGCTTGCATCTGATTTAATTATCTATATGTTTTTACAACATAAATTTATTAGTTTGCCACTGGCCTCGATTTTCTAATTTATTAAACTAATTTCCTAACCAAAAAAAAAATTATAACTCAGTAGATGACGGGAGGGATTATAACATGGGTGTAGCTGATAATTAATTTACCCTCTAATTAATAGCAAATAAGCACAAAGGACTAAAGTGCAACTCTTTTAACAGTTTAGAATTTCTATAATCGAACTCGAATATTTGTTGGGGTTCCAAGTGGAACTTGACCCAAAGTTTGGGGACCAGTGAAACTACCCATAAAAAATTGGGTATGGAAATTCTCTGGTTTAACACGTGTTTGGAATTATTGAAGTGATAGTTCGAAGCCTAGTACAGCTAATTTATAAACGTATGCTATCTACATGTTTATATGGTATGTATACATATCTACTATATATATATATAGGCAACGCTATTGCTAATTAGATCGGTGAAGCATATATATAGTTGCAACAAGGACTAGAGCCATGCACCAGTTACTATTTACTCTCATACTATGGCTTTTAGGCTATCAAACCATCCTAACAAGTGGGAGTGGGTGCTTCAAGATCGAAAGGGAGGCGCTCCTCGCCTTCAAAGCTGATATTATTGATACCGGCAATCGCTTGTCCTCATGGGCAGGTCGGGATTGTTGTAGTTGGTGGGGAGTAGTTTGCGACAACAATACCGGCCACGTTGTGAAGCTCAACCTTCGAAACGAGTATCAACTGTACGCCAATTGGTCGGTTTATGCTTTTGGCGGTGAGATCAATCCATCTTTACTTGTTCTAAGTCATTTAATTCGCCTTGACCTTAGCGGCAATGATTTTAATGGAACCAACATTCCAGAATTCATCGGTTCGTTAAAAAGCTTGATGCATCTTGATCTCTCCGATTCTAATTTTAGTAGTAAAATACCAGAGCAACTCGGCAACCTATCTAATCTTCGCTATCTTGACCTTTCTTATTCAAACTTCATATGTACAACACCTCCACGGCTCAATAATCTCTCTCGTCTGCATACTTTTTATTTGGTAGATGCTTTTGCTTCCTACAACCCTTGTGTCGACAACCTTTCATGGCTCTCTCAGTTGTCTTCTATTAGGGTTCTTAATTTAAGCAGGGTGAACCTATCCAATGCTACAGATTGGTTACAAGTAGTAAACACATTGCATTTTCTAACAGAGTTGTCTTTATCAGAATGTAGTCTTACTAACATTCCAGCATCTCTTTCTTATTTCAACTTTACATCCCTAAAATTCCTTGATCTTGGATATAATGGCCCCTTTAAAACCTCCTTACCCCCTTGGTTGTGGAATCTTACCAAGCTTTCCTATCTTGATCTCAGAGGTTGTGGATTTCATGGGAAGATTCCAGACTCGCTTGAAAACTTAACTTCTCTCAGCAGTCTGTATTTAGGATATAATGACTTTGATTTGGAAAGTACCATGCCTAGATCAATTAAAACTTTGTGCAATCTGCGAACTTTATGCTTAGGCGGACTTCGCATCGGCGGAGATATTGCAGAGTTCGTAAGGATGCTTTGCTCATGGAAGAATCTAGATACACTACTGTTAGGAGATAACAACCTTCATGGGAGTTTATTTGGATGGCTAGAGGAGATGAAGTATCTAACCTATCTTCATGTCACCAATAATTCACTAGTAGGGCATGTTCCTCCTGAAATTGGGAAACTCTCAAATTTGCAAAGTTTAGACCTAGACTATAATTCCTTGCAAGGTGTCATATCTGAAGCTCATTTTGCCAACCTCTCAAAGTTGGAGTTCTTGTACCTAGGCTCAAATTCTTTGATCATCGACGTGGATCAAAATTGGATTCCTCCATTTCAACTTTCAATTCTTGTTTTAGATTCTTGTCAATTTTTGCATCCTCAATTTCCAGCATGGCTTCGATCGCAAATGCAACTTCGTGATCTATTTCTGTACAACACTAGCATTGCAGATACTATTCCTGAATGGTTTTGGAATTTGCCATTTTATGTTGTAGATCTCTCTCATAATCTGATTAAAGGCAAGTTGCCCATGTCCTTGCAATTTACAATCCTAGAAGAACTTATTTTGAGGTCTAACAGACTTGAAGGCCCAATTCCGTCTTTGCCAAACACGCTAAACGCATTAGATCTCTCAGAAAATTCTATATCAGGACCTCTTTCGCCAATCTTGAATATGTCGCAGTTT